>CM075879.1:6094865-7298729 GCA_038021265.1 Cyprinella venusta | reverse complement strand
GCTGCAGTAAAAGACCTGGGTGTTACATTAGACTGCAACCTGTCTTTTGAAAAGCATATTTCATATGTTACAAAAACAGCCTTTTTCCACCATAGAAACATCGCTAAGCTATGTAACATGCTATCTGTCTCTGATGCAGAAAAGTTAGTTCATGCTTTCTAGACCTTGAGACTAGATTACTGTTATTAGCTGGTTGTCCTGCATCCTCAATAAGAAAGCTACAGTTAGTCCAAAATGCACCGCTAGAGTTCTTACTAGATCAAGAAAATATGATAACACGATTCTATCATCACTTCATTGGTTACCTATAAAGTTACGTATTAATTACAAGGTATTTCTTTTGACTTATAAAGCTCTAAATGGGTTAGCTCCAGTCTATTTAACGGATCTTCTATTGCCCTACAATCCATCGCCCTCTTTAAGATCACTAAATTTGAGGCTTCTGGTCCTTCCTAGGATATCCAGATCCACCAAAGGAGGGAGAGCATTTTCACGTTTAGTTTCAGTTCAGTTTCAGTTTATTTATAAAGCACATTTAAAGAGCACCTATCATGGATTTTTGAAAATGACTGTTCATGTAGTGTGGAATATAGCTCTAAGGGAATGAAAACATCCTGCAAAGATTTATATCTGAAAGTGCACCGTATATAAATTTATTTTCTTTCAAAAGTGAGAGTCGACTCTGAGTCTATGAAATGAATTGTTTTTGAAACGAGTCATTAGCTGTTACATCGTGACGTAGATAGGTCATTGGCCGCTCCCAACAACTGCGTGCGCATACAGAAGTGTAAACTTGAAGTGACGTCTAGAACACAGTCAAATACTTCAGCTGAATCGCATCATGTTGAGAAGACGCTGTGTTCTACATTGCAAAGACAGCAGCCACTTGTTTCCATTGTCCAGGGACGAGCATGTGAAGAATCAGTGGTCAGAGTTCATATTTGCAATGCCCGAATCTTGTGTTCTCATCATTTTAATGACGAATCATTCAAAATTCAAAAACCTAAATTAATTCATATGTGGATTCGCAAGCCAGTTGTTCCTGAAGGAGGGCTCAGTATCTAGTGTATATGGATCAGGTTCGTCCTCCTCTGAATCACAATCTGTAAGTAATATTAATAATAATGTTTGCTGTTATGTTTTCTGTAGAATGCACAATATTATATTGTGTTGTATGTGTTGCGTACACTCCGCGCAGCTTCTAAGCGGGGTAAAGTTAGTTTTGTTTTTGATATTCACCAGACATTCATTGAAAAATGGCTATTACCTCCTAAACGACTTAGCCAAATATGACTTCGCTCTATTTAATAAGCACTGCCCTTCAAAAGTCCCCGCAATGTGAGTTTCATGGGGAAAGCTCACTCTTGATGGAGACGCGAGTAAGGGACCGTGTGGAAAGTGCACTTTTTCTGACATGTTTGTTCAAACACTATACAATTTTCAAGTATAGTGCAGACAGTCTCTGCCTACGGTTTACCAATAACAACTGACTGGGTCATTTGACCAATCGCCGCAGATTCGCGTCACTCAAAGGAGGTGTTTGGGAAAATGGATCGTCGAACGTTGAGCAAATCAGTTAAAAATAAATGCATATTACAAGACAAATAAAATGTTTTTTATCCTTGCATGCACGTTAAACTGTTTTTGGGAACTCCTAAATCAAAAATAGGAACATTTCAAATGCTATGATAGGGGCTCTTTAAAAACGGCCCCTGGCCGACCAAAGTGCTATACACATAGAGGTAAATACTATTTAACTAATTTACAGCAGTTCAGGGCAGAATACTCATTCCAGACTAAAAGCAACAGAAAATAAATAGGTTTTAAGACAAGATTTGAACCCAGACAGAGAGGAAGTTGTTCTAATATAAAGTGGGAGCTTGTTTCAGAGTGTGGGACCAGCCACTTCAAAGGCACGGTCTCCCCTTGATTTTAGCCTTATTTTTTGGTATCTTAAGAAGAAGTTTAATTTCAGATCTAAGACATATCGTGTAGGAGTGGTAATGAAGTAAATCAGATAAATAAGCAGGTGCTAAATCATTCAAGGATTTATACACCAGGATTAAAATTTTCTACTCAATTTTAAAATTAATCGGTAACCAGTGAAGTGATCTTAGCAGGGGGGAGACATGATCAAATTTCCTTTTTCCCATAAGGAATCTCGCCGCAGCATTTTGAACATTCTTGTAGGCGGGCCGTCTGGGACTTTGATGCGCGGCGAAATACAGAAGGTTACAATAGTCCAGGCGCAAGTTGATAAGAGCATCGATAGCCAACTTCAGCATTCGTTTAGGGAGATATGATTTAATTTTCACTATAGAACGAAGATAAAAGAAACTAGATCTGATGACAGCACTAATTTGTTTATCGAATTTAAGGGAGCTATCTAAAATAACACCTAGTTACGTACCTGGGGAGCAATAGATCGATCTTAAGATCCCAGGTCAAAATCCTTGGTTTGCCTAGTTTCTGAGGGGTTAAAAACAATAACTTCTGTTTTGTCTAAGTTCAAGAACAAAAAAAAAATTCCAGCAAGCCACGTTTTTACCTCCTCAAGACATGTTGTCAGACTGTCAAGAGTACTCTTATTTTTTTTTAGAGGCATATAAATCTGCATGTCATCAGCATAACAGTGAAATGAGATATTGTGTTTCCTAAAAATAGAGTCCAGAGGAAGGAGATATAGTGAGAATAAGACGGGGGCTAAAATAGAGCCCTGAGGCACACCGCAAGATAGATTTCGGAGTGAGGAGGAAAAACCTCCAATTTTTACAGAGAAATGTCTATTTGTTTAAAAAGATTTGAACCAGCTCTGGACCACGCCCCCTAGTCCTACATAAGACTCAAGGCGAGAAATGAGAATTGTGTGGTCAACGGTGTCGAAAGTAGAAGACAAATCTAACATAACTAAAATAACAGACTCCCGAACCTGTAGTCATATAAATATCATTAAGAACTTTTGTAAGGGCAGGTTCTGTACTATGTGGTGCTTTAAACCCTGATTGAAACTTTTCAAATATAAAATTGTCATTTAAGAACGTCTGAATCTGTTCAAATACAATTTTCTCAAATACCTTTGCGATAAACAGCACAAAAGATATATGACGATAGTTGGATTAGATAGAGGCATCAATTGAGGGGTTTTTAGTACAGGCATAATAGAGGAAATTTTTAATCTCGAGGGTATAGCTCCTTCAAGCAAAGATTTATTTAGTAGTGAACACAACCCTGGGCTGACAATATCAAATAGTTTCCGCAGGTAGCGAGGGTGTAAAGTAAACATTTAGCTCCGAAGCTCTGGAATAGCCTTCCGGATATTGTCCAGTTTAAAGCTAGACTAAAGACACATTTATTTAGCCAGGCATTCACATACATTTTTTATCTTACAGTTACTGTAAATTTGGCCTCTAGTTCATAAACTCCAGAGGATAACTGGCCCCCGACTGAGCCTGGGTTCTCCCAAGGTTTTTTTTTTTCTCCATTGGGTCATCTGATGGAGTTTTAGGACACCATCGGGTCACCTGATGGAGTTTTTCGGTTCCTTGCCAGTGTTGCCTTTGGATTGCTCAGTTGGGGATATTCCATAGACTGTAAAAAAAAAGATGGACGATGCCCCTTTGCTCTTTTCTATCAGAGAGAACTGAAGCCACCAATGTCCCGATATGGCACTGACATCGTGAATTTGAGTCTGCGCACTTGCGTTTTCGGGACAAGACATGCGCAGTCGTGAGCAGGAAGTAAAGCCGCAAAATCAAGGCCGCGCCCTCACCCTTGCGGAATCAAACGCAAGCACACACCCCGCACTTACATGAAATGGCCTCTGTCTGCTCCGTTCCTCTCCAATGATGTCTGCTGATTGCAGAACCTCGTTAAAATAAGGTAAATACAACTACTAACCACATAATCAACATTATTAAAAAAAGTCTGCTGCTGCTTCAGTGACTAACTTGCACAAAGAACCTGTCAATCACAGCTGTCAATCATGATGTCAGAGCACTGTTTTTATAGCATCAAAAACTAACTAAAAACAAACTTATTTTAAAAACGAACACTTGAAATTACATCAAAGTGATGTAGAAACTGCAATAAATGACAAAAACTATCTTTGGATAAAGGATATGCTAAGTTTATTTTAATTGTTTAACATGGGTAGTGTAGTGGGGTTTATGGCCTATACAAGGACCGGGGGCGATTGAGACGTTTTGGCTTCACTTTTTAGGGCTTGCGCGGCACGCTTGGGATATTCGAATTAAATGACCCACCATTGATCAGCTCTACCACACTTGATTGTCTTTTCTTTCCATGAATAAACAAACACTGTTAAGTTGTCTTGATTGATATTGTGAAGCAGCTTTGATACAATCTGTATTGTGAAAAGCACTTCATAAATATACTTGACTTGACATGCTCGGGCAGATTCGGCTTGAAGTTGTTCATCCTCGTACATTGCGCCCTGTGCACTGTTACAAAAAAGGGTGCGCACACAGCCAAGCGAAATTGGGTCTTCCCGGTCTTGCGCACAGAATGCGTCGAGTATAAACAAGGCTTTACTCCGTGTCAGCGCGAGCTCTGATCGGTAAAGGGGCAAAGATTTCAGACCTCTGTTTATTAAGGAGATTTCTCCTCTTGTGAGGGGGTGCACAGACCTCTCCCAAATCATCTCCAGCAGGAGCAGCCTCCGAAGCACCACTAACTCCGCCTCCGTTTCCCTCGTAAGCTGATATTAGTATTTAAACGTTTTCGATAAAAAATGTTTGTGAAAAAAATATTTTAAGAACATGGTTTTGCGGGTTATAGAGTTCAAATGACGATGTTTAACTATAACCGTCACAACCCTAGTTCCGTCGCTGTGCTGTTTTCATCGTGTAAAGCCGCCCCAACGTTTCGATTCCGACTAATTAGAAACTGGCTTCAATGAGCTCTTTGCCAGACTAACTTGCAGAGCAAATCTAAATTTGCTGGAAGTTGTCTGGGTTTTCCCGGGCTAGACATTGAGTGTTAGATACACTGTATTTGAAATAATAGGAACCATTTGTTTTCCTGAACATGGATACACCAAACTCGAACTAATTTGACCATTTTAAGTCAATATGCCACCAAACAGGCGACAAAAAATAACCGTGTTGCTGTGCAGTGAAGTTACTGATTCACAGCTGATTTTACGGCATCCTCACAGGACGGTTTTAACATTTGTGGTTTCATCCTCCTAACTTTACACATTTTTTTTTTTTTTTTTGAGATGGCGGCTGAGAGTTTATATTGTGATAGCCTAGCCCAGTGGTTCTCACAAATTCTGATGTGGCCCATGATGCTGACAACATAAAATAAATATATAAATTAATTAATATTTAATAATAATTAATAATTATTAATAACTTATAGTTTTACAATTACTATTTCATTATTGTTTTTTTCTATTTATTAAACCATTGAAAGTTTGAAGAATATTTATTTTTTTTTTTTGTCATAAAATAATTTTTAATGATCATGTACTGGTTTCACATATGCGCAGTACTGACGAAACTATGAACTGACAATTACACAGTTAACACACACAATTACAAGCGTACGCTCTGGCAGATTTAAAACGCATCAATTAATGATCAAAATGGACAAATTTGTTTTTAGGGGAGAAAAAAGATGCAAGGAAAATACCGATAAAGTAACACATGCAAACAAGAAGAGATGCAGCATCAGCAGTGTAGGTAGGAAAGTGCTTGAAGAAGGGAAGAATCAGTTTGCTGTCAACGAGCGAAATGGACAACCTTTCTGCTTGCTCTGTAATAAAATACTGGGTGTATGCAAAATTTACAATGTCAAAAGGCATTTTGATACCACCCATGCAACTTTTGACACGAAATATCCACCTGGATCTCAGGAAAGAGATTTCATAATAAGTAGTCTTGGAAAAAATGCCATTGTTGAACAGAATACAATGCAAGCTAGCTTAAAAGTGTCTCAGGCCATGACATTAGCAACGTTCAAAATTTCCTGGCTCCTTGCCAAACACGGCAAACCATTCTGTGATGGAGAGCTAGTTAAGAAATGTTTTCTGGAATCACAATGTCTGTTTGATGAACTTAACATAAGCATGATAATTTCACAGGATAAAAAGTTTACAGCTCAGCAATGACACAGTTACTCGTCAAATTTCTAAAATGTCTAAGAATTTGACAGAACAACTAAAAACTAAGCTAGCCACTGCCAGAAAAATGCCAAAAACTGGGATAGGACTCAGCGATTGATTTAACAAGGTTTATTATAACATAAAATAATCAAACAATACCTGAATAATGAGATGGGTTATTCATCAATCTCAGTTGTGTGAGTGTGGATGTGTGATCATGGGGTAAAGTGTTGAAGTGTTAAAATAAAACAAGCATGAAACAAAACCAAAACAATTGACTGCTGGTATCGAGGATCAGAGGGCGGGACTTTCTTGGAGGTGGAGCTTTTATCTCCTGTGGCGCACCGGGACCAGGTGTTCACAACTGGGAAGGACCTCTGCAATCAGCTCCTCAAAAAACAGAAGAACACATCACCCTTGCAGTACGGACAAACATAAACCACCCAAAGTAAAAGTCGGTGTCCCACACGGAATCACCGGCCCACTAACTTACAATCACCTACTACACCATGTACCTTACTTAATTCAGCAATTAATTACAATAACAAAAATATGAACATACACCAGGGGGGTATTCCAGAAAGCAGGTTATGTGACTTACCCGGGTAAGTTTAGGAGTAAGTAAGCAGATAACCTCTGCTTTCGGTCCCAAAAACGGAGGTAACTGTCGGGTTATGTATGTAACCATAGCAACTGACTCTCTGAGGATAACCTGCTCAGGAGCAGGTTATGTTGCAGGGTTAGTTTGTTTCAGAGAGGTTTCCGAGCATGGCGTGCCCTTTTGACGAGGATCCTGTGGACGTAGAGGCACAGATTATACGGGGTTTTTTTCGCCGTGAGAGGGTGATAAGACCACGTATCGATGTCTTTTCATATCCTGATGAATATTTGCATGAGCCCTATCGTTTTTCTAGGGAGTCGTTAATTTATTTAACAAACCTACTAAAACCACACATCGCCAATGTAACAAACCGCGGGTCAGCGATTAGCGCCGAGAATATTCTTTGTATTGCTCTGCGCTTTTTTGGTACGGGGAGTTTTCTCTACAATGTGGGCGATGCAGAGCACGTGGGAAAGGCAACAGTGTGTAGGGCCGTTCGTACAGTATGCATGGCACTGAAACGGTTTCTACACACTTTTGTACAGTTCCCTGGCCATAAACCTGTGCGCGTTATTAAAGAAGAATTCCACAGGGTGGCAGGTACACTCTCAGAAAGTCTGTCATCTACTTCAATAAAATTACATTTGTTAATAGGTTTATTTTGACTGGACACGCACATAAAAGGTTACACAGACTTCTTAAACTGTAATTAATCTTAATTTCAGGGTTCCCAAACGTGATTGGGTGCATTGATGGCACCCACATTCTTATTAAAGCTCCATCTATCAATGAGGGAGACTATGTTAATAGGAAGTCTGTGCATAGCATCAATGTGCAGGTAATAGCTATATTTTTTGTTACTTAATATTGAGGTTACCAATAATAAACTTGTTGATCTCCACAGATAATATGTGATGCAACCCACCTCATCACTAATGTTGAGGCAAAATGGCCTGGTTCTGTACATGATGCCAGAATGTTTAGAGAGTCATCTCTGTGCAACAAATTTCAGCAGGGTACGTTTTGTTACACAAATGCTTGTAGTCTTTATTACATTTACAAAACACCTCAAACATTACAGGACACTTCTATGGTTACTTGCTGGGGGACAGAGAATACCCTTGCCTCCCCTATATGATGACACCCTACCCTGATCCTGAGCCCGGACCACAGACACGCTTCAACCAGTCTCTCAGCTGTACACGGGCCAAGGTAGAGATGACAATAGGCATTCTGAAGGCGAGGTTTCAGTGTCTGCGTGGGCTCAGGGTCACTCCAAATAGGGCATGTGACATCACAGTCGCTTGTGTGGTACTTCACAACATTGCCACAATAAGAGGAGAGAGGCATCCCCCCTGTCCTGATGAAGATGACCTACAACACCCACTGAATGTAGCGGACCACAGAGATGGCAGAATGCTCAGAGACATGATTTGTCAAAATCACTTTATTTAATTTTTTTTCATTTCTCCAGATCCTGAAATAAAGAGACATGACAGATTTGTATTAATTGCTTTATACACACATGAAAAAAAACATTCGTGTTCACATATGATTCTCACCTTAAGGCGATGCTCCAGTAATTTGATTTCAAGTTTGGCCTTTTTAATGGCCAGCCTTTTCTCCTCTTGCTGAAGCTGTATAAGGTCCATGTCCATGTCACTTTTTTTAATTTGCCTTAATAGATGGACCTTATACAACTCCTTTGCAGACAACCAGGAAGGCAAAGTAAATAAGATGTTTAAAAAAGAAAAGTAACATCATCCATAGTAACTATGTGATAAGGACAACCAGGGACAAGTTCTTACACTGCTAAGGTTAGATGTAGAGGTAGATGGACCCTCATCTGCATTTACATCCCCAGCTACATTCTGTCAAGGGACAAATTACACATTTTTCACTCCATCTAAAAAGCTATGCATTGTCCAATATATGCATCATACCTCTGTGGGTCTCCCAGCACCTTCTAATTCAGTCACAGCAGATGTGGTCTCTTCATCATCATCATCATCCTAGAGTGGAAATATGCAAGGTTACTTTGTCTGGCATGAAAGATCTAAAAGCTGCTTCTTAAATTGCACCACTAACAATTGTGACAGACTGTGCGGTTTCAGAAGGATCCAATAATACAATGCGTCCATCAGCAACTGCAAGAAAAAAAAAGACACTTAATGTGTAAATGACTAAAGTATGACAGACACTGAATAAAGGCATTAGGAACATGCAAGAATAAAAACAGATTACTGTATACAGCATATGCTGTAAAAGAGAATATGTATCCATAATGCACAAGTGAAACAATGACTGCATTTGGGAAGCATTTAGCCTTCTTTCCAATGACAAGAGTTAAGGATTGTTTTGTCCAAACATATGATTAAATAATCATAAGTACTATGGTATACCTACATTGTACCAAGTCACTTGAGTTCTTGTGGGAAGAAGCAAATTCTGACGAAGTGCCCTCTGGAATACCATCGACCACAGGGCGACCTTTATTAAGAGAAAGAGCCAACTCCTCCGATGGAGTGAGAGGAGGTGGAGCTGGACCCCCGCCAGTTAGACGGGCCTCAGCCTTCTTTCTATTAGCTATATAGAAAGAATACTGTAAAAGTAACTTTAGACATTGATATTAAAACAATTAAAATGAAATATTACCGTTTTGAAGAATGTTTTTGTGTTTCATTTTGACTTGGGAAAGAGTTCTTTTGGCGCCAGAAGGATTACACCTTATAAAACAAGAGGCCTAGATATTTCTTGACGATATACATTGTACTGTATTCTTAAGAAACTGATGTAAAGAAAAGTAAATGCTTGTCGAGTCATGCCACATGCTCAAAAAGACAATTGTTCAACTTTGCAAATGAACAAAAGAAAGGCAAGCATATTTAAAATGTAAAAGAAAATAAAAACTTTCGCATTTACTCTGTCAGTTATTTTTTGCCAAGCCAATTGTCTTTCCTTTGCATATGCAGCTGTGTTGCTGTGCAGCTGTGTTTTCATGATAATGGGCTTGAACTCCTCATAAGCCAACATTAAAACTTCCAACTCCCCTTCAGAGAAGTACGCAGCACGTGACTTTTCAACCTTAGTTTCCATGGTGACTCCTGAATTCAGTGATCCATTGAAAATGCCTTTATATGTTCACCGGGCGCGCGCATTAACTCGAGGTTATTAGCAGTAGGTTGATTAAACTAACTCGAAACAGGTGTTTTGGAACTGACATACGCCGAGTAAGCAGGTTTTGGGTTAATCAACCCAGAGTTTAGGGTTAATCTGATGGTTAATTAACCGAGCTTTCTGGAACACCCCCCTGACTTCCCTGCTAGCAGTGCATGGCCTGCTATGACTCCCACCCAATCTTCAGCAACCTTCCAATCCTTAGGTTGCTGGTTCGACTCCCGCTCGAAGGAGGAATTTTTCACACGCAAACATTTAATTGGCCATGCTTCTCGACGAGGCCGTCAGCACTTGAGTGTGTAGTTGGCCTCTTTACAATCACAACCACCACAACAGGACAAAAGCTCATTCCCTGACCGCGAATCGAACCCGGGCCACGGCGGTGAGAGCGCTGAAAACTAAACACTATACCACCAGGGAAGGTCTGCTCCCTCTTTCCCATCAAGCCTGGCTGTGCACCTCTACCAGATTTTCCAGCAACTGATCAAGCAGGACCACTAAGTCTTGAATTTTCCTCCAGGAGAGGAGACGTCTCTGACCCTGGATAACAGATCTTCCACTGAGAAAGTGTCACAGGCTCTGTAGGAATATCCTGACAACACCACAACTTGCCATAAAAACAAAGCAACCGAGATCCCCAACATGTGACGCCTCCATCTCAAAGCTTTTTATAGCAGACCCCAAATCGGACCCCTTCCTGACGTTGGCTCCAGGCCTGCAAATGGCATGAGATAAAGTAGGTGTCATGAAAGGCCTCTGAACAGTCAGATGGCAACAAGCCACGTGCACACTTATTGGTGGGCCAGTGGCGGAATGGATAACGCGTCTGACTATGGATCAGAAAATTCTAGGTTCGACTCCTGGCTGGCTCGCTCACCCTCTTTTGCTTCGCTGCCAGCCCATAGCCATTTCATTATTTCCTTTCATTGGCCCATCGTTTTTGTTATTTTTATTATTGGATTAGTTGAATGATATTTTAAATTGATAGTCCAACAATAGGCTGCTTTGTCAGTGGGATAACGGTTACCATGAAATACCATGCGTCTTTTCAGATGCATTGCATGGGTACTGTCACAAGGACCTTGCTCTGCGACCAGTTTATAGTGTCTATTATGCCAGCACAGGACTGGGAGGAAACTGAACCCCCTGGGCGAGGCAAATGAGAGCTCCCTCCGATGAGCCTGATGAAATCGAATTCAGTAAACAATCCCTTTGGATCATTCCCATATTCTTAAAGGGGGTGGTCACACACTAAAAGCCAAAGGGCCTGTTCAAGACATGAGGAAGTTCCCATATGGTCTAGCGGTCAGGATTCCTGGTTTTCACCTAGGCGGCCCGGGTTCGACTCCCGGTATGGGAAGTTTGTGTTGTCTTTGATTCACTTATGGAAACAGACAGGACGTTTCTCTGTGCCTCTAGCACTTTTAGTCAGCAGGCGACGCTCAAGAAACCTGACAGGTTTAGGTTCTGTCCACAACTGGTGTGCCTTCGATAGCTCAGTTGGTAGAGCGGAGGACTGTAGGTGGCAAATTGGCAATCCTTAGGTCGCTGGTTCAACTCCGGCTTGAAGGAGGAATTTTTCACACGCAAACATTTAATTGGCCATGCTTCTCGATGAGGCCGTCAAGCGCTTGAGTGTGTAGTTGGCCTCTTTGCAATCGCGACCACCACAACAGGGCAAAAGCTCATTCCCTGACCGGGAATCGAACCCGGGCCGCGGCGGTGAGAGTGCCGAATCCTAACCACTAGACCACCAGGGAAGGTCTTCTCCCTCTTTCCCATCAAGCCTGGCTATGCGCCTCTACTAGATTTTCCATTTTCCTCCAGGAGAGGAGACGTCTCTGACCCTGGATAACAGATCTTCCACTGAGAAAGTGTCACAGGCTCTGTAGGAATATCCTGACAACACCACAACTTGCCATAAAAACAAAGCAACCGAGATCCCCAACATGTGACGACTCCATCTCGAAGCTTTTTATAGCAGACCCCAAATCGGACCCCTTCCTGACGTTGGCTCCAGGCCTGCAAATGGCATGAGATAAAGTAGGTGTCATGAAAGGCCTCTGAACAGTCAGATGCCAACAAGCCACGTGCATACTTATTGGTGGGCCAGTGGCGCTCACAGCAACCTGTCAGACGACCCTATTTCTGGTAGTGACTACCAGAAATTAGCCAATCACTGATTTCAGCGCTTCGAGAATTCTTTGAGAAATTGACCAATGGAAAAAATGCCTGTGAATACGTCACTGGCCAATGAAATGTATGACTGTTGCTAAGGCCCACAGTGACACGTTGGCCAATCAGTGAATGGCTCATACCAAGATATTGACAATGGATAACGCATCTGACTACGGATCAGAAGATTCTAGGTTTCACTCCTGGCTGGCTCGCTCACCCTCTTTTGCTTCGCTGCAAGCCCATAGCCATTTCATTATTTCCTTTCATTGGCCCGTCGTTTTTGTTATTTTTATTATTGCATTAGTTGAATGATATTTTAAATTGATAGTCCAACAATACTGCTTTGTCAGTGGGATAACGGTTAGCATGAAATACCATGTGTCCCCAGCCAGCAATGACATGTGGGGCCCAGATGGGTTAAGTAGGGGTTCCATGGTTACTGGGTGGGCATGGGCTTTGGCTGGGTGAAATCAGCGGGTCCCATGTAGGTTTTGTAGTATGAGTCCCACATAGGAAGCCCATATGAGCTGACTACATGGGTCCCATAAGGGACAAGCATGGGCCATGTGGGCATGGGTTTGAACTGAGAACACATATATGGGTCCTGCATGGTTTATTTATGGGCTAAGTGGGCATGGGTTTGAACTGGGAACACATATATGGGTCCTGCATGGTTTATTTATGGGCTAAGTGGGCATAGGTTTGATCTGGGAACACATATATGGGTCCTGCATGGTTTATTTATGGGCCAAGTGGGCATGGGTTTGATCTGGGAACACATATATGGGTCCTACATATATTTTTTACGGGCCAAGTGGCCATGGGTTTGAACTGGGAACATATATCTGGGTCCTGCATGGTACATTTATGGGCCAAGTGGGCATGGGTTTGATTTGGGAACACAAATATGGGTCCTACATATAATTTTTATGGGCTAAGTGGCCATGGGTTTGAATTGGGAACACATATATGGGTCCTGCATGGTACATTTATGGGCCAAGTGGGCATGGGTTTGATTTGGGAACACATATATGGGTCCAGCATATAATTTTTATGGGCTAAGTAGCCATGGGTTTGAACTGGAAACACATATATGGGTCCTGCATGGTACATTTATGGGCCAAGTGGGCATGGGTTTGATCTGGGAACACATATATGTGTCCAGCATATAATTTTTATGGGCTAAGTGGCCATGGGTTTTAAATGGAAACACATGGGTCCTGCATGGTACATTTATGGGCCAAGAGGGCATGGTTTTGATCTGGGAACAAATATATGGGTCCTGCATATATTTTTTATGGGCTAAGTGGCCATGGGTTTGAACTGGGAACACATATTTGGGTCCTGCATGGTAGATTTATGGGCCAAGTGGCCATGGGATTGATCTGGGAACATATATATGGGTCCTGCTTATAATTGTTATGGGTCAGGTGGGCATGACAAGAAGCACATGCAGCATCCACATTGGCAAACACACATATAGGTCCTGCATATAATTTTTATGGGCCAAGTGGGCATGGTTTTGATTTGGGAACACATATATGGGTCCTGCTTGGTATCTAAATTGGTCAAGTGGGCATGGGTTTGATCTGTGAACACATAAATGGGTCCTGTGTGGCATATTTATAGGCCAAGTGGCCATGGGTTTGAACTGGGAACACATAGATAGGTCCTGCATGATGCATTTATGGGCCAAGTGGGCATGTGTTTGATCTGGGAACGCATATATGGGTCCTGAATGGCATCGTTATGTGCTAAGTTGGGTTTGAGCTGGGAACACATGGGTCGTAGGCCTATTGATAACTTACAATTTTTAGTATCTCTACATGCAGGCGAATCAAGCATGTTGAGATTGTGTAATTGTAACTCAATACAAGTCATACTAGTCACCAAAGAACAAACATTTCATATGTAGATCTTTTTCCAAAACAATCCATCAGTCATTTTTGTTAGTCATGCAAAAAAATGAAAAATGCAACTTCCCAAAAATGTAAAATAAACATCAAAATAGGTCAAAGATTATGCTGTGTTGAATTATGCTGATTAGTGGAAAGGTTGCAGGCCTACTGTAACACTTCAAATCATAGCCCAGTCCCAGACACCTGTCTCTTGGGGCAGAAACGCATATTTAGACATAACAAGGGATGCTCAATATAATCGGCCGATATTGGCTTTAAATTTCAATATCGGTAACCGGTATAGGATTTTTAAATGGTTTAAAATGACTAAAGTATGTCATTTTATATCTTTTTGGAAAGCTTGTTTACTCTCAAAGAGAATACAGATGAAATTTGAGTGTTGCTGTAGGTTGTTGGCCAACCACATAAACACAGTAGAGTAAATATTCTTGAGCAGGGCAGATTTATAAGCCAATTAGTGGAATGAGACGAATTTTTGGTTATTGTGTGCTTTTTGAGAAAAATATAACTTGACCTCAGTCAAAGAAATGTTTAGTTGTCATCTTCTCTCGAAGGGGTAGTAAGCACCGCACCCCAGTTAGCCAACCGGTTGCTGGCTAGTCCTTCAAAACATTCAAATCCCCAGTATCAAGCGAGTCATGGAACAGTGGGCAGTAAGCCTAAGGATCATATGTTTCAGTGTATCAGCTAATGTCAGTACCGGGAATTAAGCATTGGACAATATTGGTATATCGGATATCGATACAAAATCGATGTCAAGCATCCCTACAAATAACCCCAAATGGTTATCCACATCCCATATGTTCAATTTGATCAAATGAAACTCTGGGATTGAATTTGAAATTTTATGGTATTTCATTTTTTAAGATGATCAAGGCCAAATAGCTCAGACAGCTAGTCTCTTTATGGACATGAATATGATGTATTTATTACCTCTTAGGAAACTGATTCAATATTTGTAAGAAAAGGATTTCTATCAAGGTAGCATACCAGGTAGCATACCAACAATGACTGATTGGCTGTAAAAGGTACAGTAGATCTGTTTGAGGAACATTTTTTTTTTTTTTTTTGGAAAAACACATTTGTATCTTATCAATTATTAATAATTAATAGACTGTTGTGGTTTTAACTTTTGGTAAAAGAAAACACACATCCAGCCCTAGTCTGGAGAAGTGACAGTGACAACAGTGGTTTATAGCTGATTAGTTGTTTTTTTTTTTAACAAATTCTAATTTTTTATAATTATAATTTTTTTTACAAATTGTAATTTTTTACTTGAATATTTCTCTAACACCATTACTCTTACTTGTAATAGAGTAATAGCAATACAGCTTGCACTTGAGTACAGATTTTCAGTACTTTTTCCACCACTGCCTATTATGCACACAAAGCCTAATTAGGCGGATTCATATGAAGCCAGTAAAGCAATTAACGTTTGTTAATTCTCTCACATATTTACGAATTTGACTGTATTTAATTGTTATTCAGTCAGGCAGTTCTTAGGACATCTATAAGGGGGCCTGCATGCAAAGGCATCACGTTTCGCGCTCAAAGTTTCAAACGTTAACGGTCCACCATTCGGAAAGCACCGCAGCTAGCCGTCACTTCGAGGAGAACTTCACATCAGACGATCACAAATTGAGGTAAGTTTAAATTTATGATGCCAGAAAAATAACATTGCAGGTTGTAGGCTACAGTGGTCTGTAATTTTTGTTTTGTGCTGTTTAATCTGATGTAGATTAGAATCTAACCAAAGGGAAAAACAGCTGGAGTGGTTGGACAATATAATTCATATCACGAATCACGATATACTTTTAATAACGCCGGTGATATGAGCTTTAAATACATTTCCGATATTTCGATGAGTAGTGTTTCACAGACTGGCGTTCATTCTTCTGAGCAGATGACAGCTGCAACACATTGACTACATTTACTTGCAGCCAATAACCCGTTCAAAACAGGAATATTAGCAAAAACCGGGTCGTGCACGGCCATGGCTATGTGTGTGATGACATATATCACAGAAAGAAACATAAAGTTTTCTTTTTTTGGTGGTCCAGCGTTAGTGGCATGGGACTACAGGACGTTATTATGTCTTGAACAGTTGTGATTGCATTGGATGTGCATCAATGCAATTGGATCCGCATGTCATTGCATGATCGGATGTTTACGTTGTGTAACAAACCACGATGCAGTCTGTTTTATCAAGCAACAAAAGAAAGAGATTAAAATTCACTGCTCGATAATACCTTTAATAAGGATTCATTATAATTAAATTAATTCACACAAAAAAATATCTGCTGCTTGAAAGAGTAAAGCATGATGTATGCAAGTAGTTATAAAGAATGCATGTATCATTCATTGAAAAGAAGACTATTCTACTTTAGGAAAAGTGGTTTTATTTAATTTTAAGATATTTTTTTAAAGTCAGCGAACAACATAAGGTCTGATTATGGGTTTGTAAATTTGAGAGGAATTCTAAATTAATGCATTATTGAACTAAACAAATTATATTTTAGTCATCTGGACTGTTATAGTTTTATTCTAGCTTTAGGCGATGACATACAATAAGATTTTAGTTGCCTAAATCTAGATACGAATACTAATACACTAATTAAAACTAATTTATCCTCTATGTTGTGGAAAGATGCAGATATCTGCAGGTGTGCCAATGTGCACAGGAGGTGCGTGGAGCAAATATACCATGGAGGTGCGATCAGTTGCAATCAAAGATCAAAATTAAATGAAAGGGTTTGTTTAATGTTTGTGATTCATTTAATGGAAAGCACATTCATTTCTAGTTTGTCTTCATCCTCTATTCTGCAATGTTTCGTTCTCCCGCTTGTGTGTGTGGCAAGCTGTACCGCGAGGAATGTGCAAAAAAATAAAAAAAATAAAGACGTCGACGCAAAAAATATGAAGTTCAACATTATCGTTGACGCACCGCTACAGCACTAATATATATATATATATATATATATATATATATATATATATATATATATATATATATATATATATATATAACTTTTTAATGGTAGTGTTGTGTTTTTAATTTGCTGCAGTATTACCAGTATTTCTTTCTCTTAGAATAGAGAGGACTCGTGTGTCCCAAAGGGGAAGTCGCAGCCCTCAAGTTTCCGGTGGCAAAGCAGGTCCCAGAGTAGCTGGTCAAATGGATCCTGCAGGGGAAGCAGCGCCCATGTCACTGGGAGGCGGAGCAGCGCCCATGGTTCTGAGTATTTATGTGAGTTTTTTTTCCCCCTCGTTTAGAGGTATTGAAATGTTCTTTAAAGTCAAAGTTTCTGCTTCCAAATTGAAAATTTGGTAACCAGGGTCAGCCCACCAAGACAGAGTCTGATGCCGAGAAATCCCAGAAGTGGCCTCAGTGTGAGTCTACTTGACGGCATCCCCAGCCAGTCTCCTGGCCACAGTTTTCCTGTTTTCTTTCTTTTGACAAAATCCTTCCAATGCTTAATGAATCACTAAACTTTGCCGAGTTCAAGTCCCATGCCAGGTTGCTTCAAAACGTTGTAAATGTATAACAAATCAACCATGTCTGCTACAACATTTTTCACTTAAATGCAGAGGTGGAAAGTAACTACAAATACTTTCGTTACAGTACTTGAGTAGATTTAAAAAAATATATACTTCCTTGAGTATAATTAAAATGTGTTACTTTTACTCTAATTTTCAACGTCGCTACATTTGTTTTTCACCAAAAGTACAAAGTACTATGGAAGCACTTTGATAAAATTGCCGACGAAGCAACAGGGCAAGCTGACAGTTGACAGACACTTTTCAAAACTACTGTGATGGAGCACGGCGCTTCAGCCAATAACAGACAGATCTGATCTGAACTACCAAAATCGTACCGAACCGTGATGTATGAACCACACCGTGACTTCTGTGTACCGTTCCAATACCAAGGGGTCGCCTTGGGAGAATTCATGAATTTTGATATATTCATGGAAAATGGTTTCTAATGTCACTCAAATTTGGTATGCATTTAAAGCTACTGTAAATTTTAACACATAATGGAAAAAGTGTTATAGGTATATGAAACTCCATGTTAAATGTCACCCTAGGGCAAACATTTTAGCTTACCACATGTGTAAATGTGTTTTTCTTGACTGACTGTGTAAATGTGTTTTTCTTGACTGACTGATTTGAAGACATACGATACGTATCATACGTACCATACGTATGTTGGAGCCAGAGGTGTCAAAAGTATTCACATTCATTACTTAAGTAAAAGTATAAATACTAGGGTTTAAAAATACTTCTGTAGAAGTTGAAGTATCAGCTCAAGCTTTTTACTCAAGTAAAAGTATAAAAGTACTGGTTTCAAAAACTACTTAAAGTAAAAAAGTAAAAGTATGTAAGGAAAAAATTCCTTTAAAGGGATGGTTCACTTTGAAATAAATTTTTGGTGTGTTTTAGCTTACCTCAAGGGCATCCAAGATGTAGGTGTCTTTGTTTCCACAGTATTTTCAACTTTGATATTTTTAGATCAACCGGTGTTGTCTGTCAGTCATTTAATGGAGGTCTATGGTCATCACCTCAAAGAGCATGACTCGTAAATGTAAGTACACACTGATGGCCTAAGACACGAAACGAGCGGTTTGTGCGAGAAAACGAACAGTATTTATATCGTTTTACCTCGTGTAACCACAGCCATGTCCAACTGATCTGAAGGCAAGGCCGCTTCGCTCTGCACATGCACCGGAAGTGATCGCTTGCGTGTGTACGTCACTCATTGTTCACATCGAGATTTCGGAAGTTTCCTTCAGATCAATTGGACGTGGCTGTGGTTACAAGAGGTAAAACGATATAAACACTGTTCGTTTTTTCACACAAACCGCCCGTTTAGTGTCTTAGCCCATCAATGTGTACTTACATTTACGAGTCATTGAATCATGTTTAATCTGGACTTCTCTGTGCATGCTCTTTGAGGTGGTGACCATAGACCTCCATTATATGACTGACAGACAAGAACGGTTTGACCAAAAAATATCAAAATTGAAAATGCTGTGGAAACAAAGACACCTACATCTTGGATGCCCTTGAGGTAAGATAAAACATATCAAACAATTAATTTCAATGTGAACTATTCCTTTAAGGACAAAAGCTTAGACTGCGTCACAGGGGCCGATCACCTCACAAATAATAATAATAATAATAATAAAACGTTTTCTAAAGGCCATAATGACTATAATTGTATAATAAAATGTTAGTTGAAAATTTTGGGATGCACTAGTCTAGACTACCTGTTTCAGCTGGTTATATGCCCATAGAAAATAAATTTCAGTTTTATTTAAATTTTAGTACGATGCAAATACATGCTCAGTAGTAACCATTTATGTGTACTACTGAGCATTACCATGTGTTTCATGAAGCACAGAAAACTTTCTGCATTTTTACAATTAAAAAAAAAATCCCCACAAGGACAAGGATTTCGAATATTGCCATCTTTGTGGGGATATTTTGAACCTATAATACAGTATAAGGTTGCAAACACACACACACTCTCTCTCTATCCCACACTAACACACTCTTCTCCTCTTCTCTCTCTCTCTCTCTCTCTCACACACACACACACACACACACACACACACGCACACACACACACACACACACACACTCTCTCTCTCTCTTTTCTCACCCTCTCACACACAGACTCTCTCTATCTCACAACACACTCTTCTCCTCCTCACACACACACTAACGATTATCTTTGCCACACACATACCCGCGATTGTCATACGGTATTGTAAAAACAGCTGTCCCCAAATCAATATTTGACGCGATTTGACCCGTATTCTTGAGAAGAAAACAGTTGATTTCTCCGTCACTTACCACATATCTAGGTTTCCGTCGGAGGAGTTTTGCCGCGTCGCACAACCAAATATAACAACAGCTTCTCACAAGTTAGAAAGAAAACTCAAAGCCAATCAGTTTAGCGATGTATGTTCAGGGGGCGGGACTCAGATCTGTTCTCCGTGTGTGTTATTGGTCATATTTTTTTTTTTAATGACGACAAGACGGAATGACAAAAATGCCGAAATTAAATGGGAGTAACGAGGCTATTTTTAAAATGTAAGGAGTAGAAAGTACAGATAATTGCGTGAAAATGTAAGAAGTAGAAGTAAAAAGTAGGCTGAAAAATAATTACTCCAGTAAAGTATAGATACCCAAAATTTCTACTTAAGTAAGGTAACGAAGTATTTGTACTTCGTTACTTGACACCTCTGGTTGGAGCAAAAAAGAACCTTGCTAATTTGACTTATGCTCCTTTGTTTTTAGGTGCACTGAAGAGTAATGCAATTACTCAAAAGTGTGAATCGCAAACAAATGGAAATGGCGCTGGGGAAGTTGTTCACCGGCACATGGACCGTGGGGAGAGGGTTGCAGGAGTCCAAAGACAAAAGGGAGCATCCACCACGCAATGAGTGTATGTTGTATTAAAAGAGTAGTTCATTTTTGAAAAAAAAAAAAAAAAAACTTTTGCTGATAATTTACTTACCCCCATGTCCTCCAAGATGTCCATGTCATTCTTTCTTCAGTCTAAAAGAAATTAAGGTTTTTGATGAAAAAAAAATAAAATCTTTTTTTAAGTAAAAAAAAAAATAACAAAGTTGAAGTTTTATAAGCACAAATGCTCGCCTTACTCTGTTGTGTGATGCGCATTTGTGACTCCTGTTCGAACTCGTTTATTAAAAGAGTCATTTCGTTCGTTGAATGAACCAAATTAGTTCAAAAAAGTTTTGTTCATTTTGCATTTTGATAAACGAGTTTGAACAGTCGAGTCACAAACGCGCATCACACAACAGAGCAAGGCGAGCATTTGTGCTTATACTTTGAGCTGTTTTTTAAATTAGCAATCGTTTCGCTTGATAAGACCCTTATTCATCATCTGAAATCCTTTAAAGCCCTTTGAAGCTGCACTGAAACTGTCTTTTGGACCTCGAACCATTTGCAGACCTGCCAACCCATACGCATTTTGTGTAGCGGACACGCATTTTGACCTCAAAGTACGCTGGTACGATTTGTCACTTCAAACTATGCAAAAACCTGGTGACGCCTCTGTGCACGCGCGGTCCTCAAATCAAGCAACAGAAAAATAAGCAGAATTCGACCAATCATAGTGCTGGGTTCATTCTCAAAATAGCAAACAGGTAGGATTGGCAGATGCTTATGGCCTATCATTAAAAAGAGACTGAAAATCGACAGCAATAAAGAATCATCACGCTCAATCCCGCTTCCACTCCCGCAGCGCGCCGTCTGACTGAACGCATAAGCGAGGACAGTAGTCCCAGTACTGTTGACTCCTTAAGGTAAACGGGCTGGGATGGATCTGGAAAGTTGAAATATTGTTTTTAGTTAACTTAACCTAGATTCGATGATCACACGTGAATGTTCGCAATCGCATGGGTTATCTTAAAAATACGTCATTCATTGTCACTCTGATGAGGGGAAAACATCATTCAGCCATGCAAATTATAAAATGCTGAAGTAATAATGAACAAAAAATCGCTATGGCTTAGTGTTTATGAAAGTTCTGTGATTTGTGGATCACTGGAGCGCGAGTCTGGAGAAACAGGCGTTCATTTCTTCATTCTCAGTGTTGAGAAATGTAGCCTGCTACATGTTACATATTTATTTTGTAACGTAATGAACTAGCGTTTTATTTACTTGTGGATTAAAAAGCCCCATTGTATCAGAACTGCACGAGCTCGAGCACTGACGAGCGCACAGAGAGAAGATAATTGTAAAACAAAAATTGATGGGTTAAGTTTAAATTCTGTCAAAATGTCAGAAATCATTTTTGTATTATCCATCCAGGACTGTAGGTGGCAATTTGGCAATCCTTAGGTCGCTGGTTCGACTCCGGCTCGAAGGAGGAATTTTTCGCATGCAAACATTTAATTGGCCATGCTTCTAAACAAGGCAGAAAGCGCTTGAGTGTGTTGTTGGCCTCTTCGCAATTGCGACCACCACAACAGGGAATCGAACCCGGGCCGCGGCGGTGAGAGCGCCGAATCCTAACCACTAGACCACCAGGGAAGGTCTACTCCCTCTTTCCCATCAAGCCTGGCTGTGCGCCTCTACCAGATTTCCCAGCAACTGCTCAAGCAGGACCACTAAGACTTGAATTTTCCTCCAGGAGAGGAGACGTCTCTGACCCTGGATAACAGATCTTCCACAGAGAAAGTGTCACAGGCTGTGACAGAGTCTGTGACTTCTTTTCGGAGTAGCGTGCTTGAAAATGGACGTCCATCTATCCTTACTCCATGTCCCAATCACATTCAAGTCAAGGAGAGGTTTGGCAACGAAGGACTACACAGCACAAATTGTCAGATGGCCTTACACACCACACCTCAGTCCTCCATGACAGCAGCCTCGGCAGCACAATCTTTGAAAGAACCAAGGATGATGACAAAGTGGGTCTCTCCATCGAAGATGAGCTTTTCCTGGAGCTTATGGATAAAGAAATGTTTATGGATGAGTCCAAAAGCTGGGTGGCACCTCTTCCATTTCAATCACATCGGCAAAAGCCAAAGGGCCTGCTCGAGGCACGAGGAAGTTCCCATATGGTCTAGCGGTCAGGATTCCTGGTTTTCACCCAGGCGGCCCGGGTTCGACTCCCGGTATGGGAAGTTTGTGTTGTCTTTGATTCACTTATGGAAACAGACAGGACGTTTCTCTGTGCCTCTAGCACTTTTAGTCAGCAGGCGACGCTCAAGAAACCTGACAGGTTTAGGTTTTGTCCACGACTGGTGTGCCTTCGATAGCTCAGTTGGTAGAGCGGAGGACTGTAGGTGGCAAATTGGCAATCCTTAGGTCGCTGGTTCAACTCCGGCTCGAAGGAAGAATTTTTCACACGCAAACATTTAATTGGCCATGCTTCTCGATGAGGCGGTCAAGCGCTTGAGTGTGTAGTTGGCCTCTTTGCAATCGCGACCACCACAACAGGGCAAAAGCTCATTCCCTGACCGGGAATCGAACCCGGGCCACGGCGGTGAGAGCGCCGAATCCTAACCACTAGACCACCAGGGAAGGTCTTCTCCCTCTTTCCCATCAAGCCTGGCTGTGCGCCTCTACCAGATTTTCCAGCAACTGCTCAAGCAGGACCACTAAGACTTGAATTTTCCTCCAGGAGAGGAGACGTCTCTGACCCTGGATAACAGATCTTCCACTGAGAAAGTGTCACAGGCTCTGTAGGAATATCCTGACAACACCACAACTTGCCATAAAAACAAAGCAACCGAGATCCCCAACATGTGACGACTCCATCTCGAAGCTTTTTATAGCAGACTCCAAATCGCACCCCTTCCTGACGTTGGCTCCAGGCCTGCAAATGGCATGAGATAAAGTAGGTGTCATGAAAGGCCTCTGAACAGTCAGATGCCAACAAGCCACGTGCATACTTATTGGTGGGCCAGTGGCGCAATGGATAACGCGTCTGACTACGGATCAGAAGATTCTAGGTTCGACTCCTGGCTGGCTCGCTCACCCTCTTTTGCTTCGCTGCCAGCCCATTGCCATTTCATTATTTCCTTTCATTGGCCCGTCTCCGTCGTTTTTGTTATTTTTATTATTGCATTAGTTGAATGATATTTTAAATTGATAGTCCAACAATAGGCTCCTTTGTCAGTGGGATAACGGTTAGCATGAAATACCATGTGTCTTTTCAGATGCATTGCATGGGTACTGTCACAAGGACCTTGCTCTGCGACCAGTTTATAGTGTCTATTATGCCAGCACAGGACTGGGAGGAAACTGAACCCCCTGGGCGAGGCAAATGAGAGCTCCCTCCGATGAGCCTGATGAAATCGAATTCAGCAAACAATCCCTTCGGATCATTCCCATATTCTTAAAGGGGGTGGTCACACACTAAAAGCCAAAGGGCCTGTTTGAGACACGAGGAAGTTCCCATATGGTCTAGTGGTCAGGATTCCTGGTTTTCACCCAGACGGCCCGGGTTCGACTCCCGGTATGGGAAGTTTGTGTTGTCTTTGCTTCACTTATGGAAACAGACAGGACATGTCTCTGTGCCTCTAGCACTTTTAGTCAACAGGCGAAGCTCACGAAACCTGACAGATTTAGGTTCTGATCACAACCGGTGTGCCTTCGATAGCTCAGTTGGTAGAGCGGAGGACTGTAGGTGGCAATTTGGCAATCCTTAGGTCGCTGGTTCGACTCCGGCTCGAAGGAGGAATTTTTCGCATGCAAACATTTAATTGGCTATGCTTCTCGACGAGGCCGTCAGCGCTTGAGTGTGTTGTTGGCCTCTTCGCAATTGCGACCACCACAACAGGGCAAAAGCTCATTCCCTTACCGGGAATCGAACCCGGGCCGCGGCGGTGAGAGCGCCGAATCCTAACCACTAGACCACCAGGGAAGGTCTGCACCCTCTTTCCCATCAAGCCTGGCTGTGCGCCTCTACCAGATTTCCCAGCAACTGCTCAAGCAGGACCACTAAGACTTGAATTTTCCTCCAGGAGAGGAGACGTCTCTGACCCTGGATAACAGATCTTCCACTGAGAAAGTGTCACAGGCTCTGTAGGAATATCCTGACAACACCACAACTTGCCAAAAAACAATCGTACAGAACTTGCCAATTGGGCTGCAAGAGAGGTGGTCAGCTCAAGGCTCACAATACAAGGAGCAATACAATGTATCTTTTCCTCCATTTGCATACTTCACAGACTTCATATGCAGTGAAGCACGCAGAAGAAACGACTTCAAGCTTCACTCACCATGGGACAGTAAAGGTCCCTCCTCAGAGCATGGCCGGGAGGGTGAAAGGGAAACACTTCAGCAGGCAGCCACCTCTAGGTGCAAAGAGGTTTGCGATGATAAAATGAAACCTAGATCCTGTTCCAAGATTTGCCTAGTGAAGGTTTATCCTAAAGCACACCCTGGAAAATCTGTGAAAATGTATGTCATTCGAGATGACCAGAGCAACAGGTCCCTGGCCAGGTCTGAATTCTTTGACCTCTTTCAAATTGAAGGGTTAAACTCACCATATACTCTGCGCACATGTTCAGGGGTCACTGAAGCGTTTGGGAGAAGAGCCACAGGGTTCATAGTGGAGTCACTGGATGGAACAACAAGTGTGATGCTCCCCACACAAATGAGCACTCAGAGATTCCATCTCCAGCAGCTGCACAGCACCACACACACCTGAAGTCCATAGCTCACAAGATACCACAACTAGATCTAGAGGCCCAAAATACTCCTTCTGGGAAACGACATCATCCAGGTTCACAAAATCAGAGAACAACACAATGGGCCACCCAGAGCACCCTACGCTCAAAGACTAGACCTTGGCTGGGTTGTTATAGGTGACGTTTGCTTGGGCTCAGCCCACAAGACAGAGTCTGTGACTTCTTTTCGGAGTAGCGTGCTTGAAAATGGACGTCCATCTATCCTTACTCCATGTCCCAATCACATTCAAGTCAAGGAGAGGTTTGGCAACGAAGGACTACACAGCACAAATTGTCAGATGGCCTTACACACCACACCTCAGTCCTCCATGACAGCAGCCTCGGCAGCACAATCTTTGAAAGAACCAAGGATGATGACAAAGTGGGTCTCTCCATCGAAGATGAGCTTTTCCTGGAGCTTATGGATAAAGAAATGTTTATGGATGAGTCCAAAAGCTGGGTGGCACCTCTTCCATTTCAATCACATCGGCAAAAGCCAAAGGGCCTGCTCGAGGCACGAGGAAGTTCCCATATGGTCTAGCGGTCAGGATTCCTGGTTTTCACCCAGGCGGCCCGGGTTCGACTCCCGGTATGGGAAGTTTGTGTTGTCTTTGATTCACTTATGGAAACAGACAGGACGTTTCTCTGTGCCTCTAGCACTTTTAGTCAGCAGGCGACGCTCAAGAAACCTGACAGGTTTAGGTTTTGTCCACGACTGGTGTGCCTTCGATAGCTCAGTTGGTAGAGCGGAGGACTGTAGGTGGCAAATTGGCAATCCTTAGGTCGCTGGTTCAACTCCGGCTCGAAGGAAGAATTTTTCACACGCAAACATTTAATTGGCCATGCTTCTCGATGAGGCGGTCAAGCGCTTGAGTGTGTAGTTGGCCTCTTTGCAATCGCGACCACCACAACAGGGCAAAAGCTCATTCCCTGACCGGGAATCGAACCCGGGCCACGGCGGTGAGAGTGCCGAATCCTAACCACTAGACCACCAGGGAAGGTCTTCTCCCTCTTTCCCATCAAGCCTGGCTGTGCGCCTCTACCAGATTTTCCAGCAACTGCTCAAGCAGGACCACTAAGACTTGAATTTTCCTCCAGGAGAGGAGACGTCTCTGACCCTGGATAACAGATCTTCCACTGAGAAAGTGTCACAGGCTCTGTAGGAATATCCTGACAACACCACAACTTGCCATAAAAACAAAGCAACCGAGATCCCCAACATGTGACGACTCCATCTCGAAGCTTTTTATAGCAGACTCCAAATCGCACCCCTTCCTGACGTTGGCTCCAGGCCTGCAAATGGCATGAGATAAAGTAGGTGTCATGAAAGGCCTCTGAACAGTCAGATGCCAACAAGCCACGTGCATACTTATTGGTGGGCCAGTGGCGCAATGGATAACGCGTCTGACTACGGATCAGAAGATTCTAGGTTCGACTCCTGGCTGGCTCGCTCACCCTCTTTTGCTTCGCTGCCAGCCCATTGCCATTTCATTATTTCCTTTCATTGGCCCGTCGTTTTTGTTATTTTTATTATTGCATTAGTTGAATGATATTTTAAATTGATAGTCCAACAATAGGCTCCTTTGTCAGTGGGATAACGGTTAGCATGAAATACCATGTGTCTTTTCAGATGCATTGCATGGGTACTGTCACAAGGACCTTGCTCTGCGACCAGTTTATAGTGTCTATTATGCCAGCACAGGACTGGGAGGAAACTGAACCCCCTGGGCGAGGCAAATGAGAGCTCCCTCCGATGAGCCTGATGAAATCGAATTCAGCAAACAATCCCTTCGGATCATTCCCATATTCTTAAAGGGGGTGGTCACACACTAAAAGCCAAAGGGCCTGTTTGAGACACGAGGAAGTTCCCATATGGTCTAGTGGTCAGGATTCCTGGTTTTCACCCAGACGGCCCGGGTTCGACTCCCGGTATGGGAAGTTTGTGTTGTCTTTGCTTCACTTATGGAAACAGACAGGACATGTCTCTGTGCCTCTAGCACTTTTAGTCAACAGGCGAAGCTCACGAAACCTGACAGATTTAGGTTCTGATCACAACCGGTGTGCCTTCGATAGCTCAGTTGGTAGAGCGGAGGACTGTAGGTGGCAATTTGGCAATCCTTAGGTCGCTGGTTCGACTCCGGCTCGAAGGAGGAATTTTTCGCATGCAAACATTTAATTGGCTATGCTTCTCGACGAGGCCGTCAGCGCTTGAGTGTGTTGTTGGCCTCTTCGCAATTGCGACCACCACAACAGGGCAAAAGCTCATTCCCTTACCGGAAATCGAACCCGGGCCGCGGCGGTGAGAGCGCCGAATCCTAACCACTAGACCACCAGGGAAGGTCTGCACCCTCTTTCCCATCAAGCCTGGCTGTGCGCCTCTACCAGATTTCCCAGCAACTGCTCAAGCAGGACCACTAAGACTTGAATTTTCCTCCAGGAGAGGAGACGTCTCTGACCCTGGATAACAGATCTTCCACTGAGAAAGTGTCACAGGCTCTGTAGGAATATCCTGACAACACCACAACTTGCCAAAAAACAATCGTACAGAACTTGCCAATTGGGCTGCAAGAGAGGTGGTCAGCTCAAGGCTCACAATACAAGGAGCAATACAATGTATCTTTTCCTCCATTTGCATACTTCACAGACTTCATATGCAGTGAAGCACGCAGAAGAAACGACTTCAAGCTTCACTCACCATGGGACAGTAAAGGTCCCTCCTCAGAGCATGGCCGGGAGGGTGAAAGGGAAACACTTCAGCAGGCAGCCACCTCTAGGTGCAAAGAGGTTTGCGATGATAAAATGAAACCTAGATCCTGTTCCAAGATTTGCCTAGTGAAGGTTTATCCTAAAGCACACCCTGGAAAATCTGTGAAAATGTATGTCATTCGAGATGACCAGAGCAACAGGTCCCTGGCCAGGTCTGAATTCTTTGACCTCTTTCAAATTGAAGGGTTAAACTCACCATATACTCTGCGCACATGTTCAGGGGTCACTGAAGCGTTTGGGAGAAGAGCCACAGGGTTCATAGTGGAGTCACTGGATGGAACAACAAGTGTGATGCTCCCCACACAAATGAGCACTCAGAGATTCCATCTCCAGCAGCTGCACAGCACCACACACACCTGAAGTCCATAGCTCACAAGATACCACAACTAGATCTAGAGGCCCAAAATACTCCTCCTTCTGGGAAACGACATCATCCAGGTTCACAAAATCAGAGAACAACACAATGGGCCACCCAGAGCACCCTACGCTCAAAGACTAGACCTTGGCTGGGTTGTTATAGGTGACGTTTGCTTGGGCTCAGCCCACAAGACAGAGTCTGTGACTTCTTTTCGGAGTAGCGTGCTTGAAAATGGACGTCCATCTATCCTTACTCCATGTCCCAATCACATTCAAGTCAAGGAGAGGTTTGGCAACGAAGGACTACACAGCACAAATTGTCATATGGCCTTACACACCACACCTCAGTCCTCCATGACAGCAGCCTCGGCAGCACAATCTTTGAAAGAACCAAGGATGATGACAAAGTGGGTCTCTCCATCGAAGATGAGCTTTTCCTGGAGCTTATGGATAAAGAAATGTTTATGGATGAGTCCAAAAGCTGGGTGGCACCTCTTCCATTTCAATCACATCGGCAAAAGCCAAAGGGCCTGCTCGAGGCACGAGGAAGTTCCCATATGGTCTAGCGGTCAGGATTCCTGGTTTTCACCCAGGCGGCCCGGGTTCGACTCCCGGTATGGGAAGTTTGTGTTGTCTTTGATTCACTTATGGAAACAGACAGGACGTTTCTCTGTGCCTCTAGCACTTTTAGTCAGCAGGCGACGCTCAAGAAACCTGACAGGTTTAGGTTCTGTCCACAACTGGTGTGCCTTCGATAGCTCAGTTGGTAGAGCGGAGGACTGTAGGTGGCAAATTGGCAATCCTTAGGTCGCTGGTTCAACTCCGGCTCGAAGGAGGAATTTTTCACACGCAAACATTTAATTGGCCATGCTTCTCGATGAGGCCGTCAAGCGCATGAGTGTGTAGTTGGCCTCTTTGCAATCGCGACCACCACAACAGGGCAA
Organism: Cyprinella venusta; assembly: GCA_038021265.1. Taxonomy (NCBI): domain Eukaryota; kingdom Metazoa; phylum Chordata; class Actinopteri; order Cypriniformes; family Leuciscidae; genus Cyprinella; species Cyprinella venusta. The sequence goes on along the minus strand of CM075879.1, from coordinate 7,269,447 downwards.
AAGCTCATTCCCTGACCGGGAATCGAACCCGGGCCGCGGCGGTGAGAGCGCCGAATCCTAACCACTAGACCACCAGGGAAGGTCTTCTCCCTCTTTCCCATCAAGCCTGGCTGTGCACCTCTACCAGATTTTCCAGCAACTGCTCAAGCAGGACCACTAAGACTTGAATTTTCCTCCAGGAGAGGAGACGTCTCTGACCCTGGATAACAGATCTTCCACTGAGAAAGTGTCACAGGCTCTGTAGGAATATCCTGACAACACCACAAATTGCCATAAAAACAAAGCAACCGAGATCCCCAACATGTGACGACTCCATCTCGAAGCTTTTTATAGCAGACTCCAAATCGCACCCCTTCCTGACGTTGGCTCCAGGCCTGCAAATGGCATGAGATAAAGTAGATGTCATGAAAGGCCTCTGAACAGTCAGATGCCAACAAGCAACGTGAATACTTATTGGTGGGCCAGTGGCGCAATGGATAACGTGTGACTACGGATCAGAAGATTCTAGGTTCGACTCCTGGCTGGCTCGCTCACCCTCTTTTGCTTCGCTGCCAGCCCATAGCCATTTCATTATTTCCTTTCATTGGCCCGTCGTTTTTGTTATTTTTATTATTGCATTAGTTGAATGATATTTTAAATTGATAGTCCAACAATAGGCTGCTTTGTCAGTGGGATAACGGTTAGCATGAAATACCATGTGTCTTTTCATATGCATTGCATGGGTACTGTCACAAGGACCTTGCTTTGCGACCAGTTTATAGTGTCTATTATGCCAGCACAGGACTGGGAGGAAACTGAACCCCCTGGGCGAGGCAAATGAGAGCTCCCTCCGATGAGCCTGATGAAATCGAATTCAGCAAACAATCCCTTCGGATCATTCCCATATTCTTAAAGGGGGTGGTCACACACTAAAAGCCAAAGGGCCTGTTTGAGACACGAGGAAGTTCCCATATGGTCTAGTGGTCAGGATTCCTGGTTTTCACCCAGACGGCCCGGGTTCGACTCCCAGTATGGGAAGTTTGTGTTGTCTTTGCTTCACTTATGGAAACAGACAGGACGTGTCTCTGTGCCTCTAGCACTTTTAGTCAACAGGCGAAGCTCACGAAACCTGACAGGTTTAGGTTCTGATCACAACCGGTGTGCCTTCGATAGCTCAGTTGGTAGAGCGGAGGACTGTAGGTGGCAATTTGGCAATCCTTAGGTCGCTGGTTCGACTCCGGCTCGAAGGAGGAATTTTTCGCATGCAAACATTTAATTGGCTATGCTTCTCGACGAGGCCGTCAGCGCTTGAGTGTGTTGTTGGCCTCTTCGCAATTGCGACCACCACAACAGGGCAAAAGCTCATTCCCTGACCGGGAATCGAACCCGGGCCGCGGCGGTGAGAGCGCCGAATCCTAACCACTAGACCACCAGGGAAGGTCTTCTCCCTCTTTCCCATCAAGCCTGGCTGTGCGCCTCTACCAGATTTCCCAGCAACTGCTCAAGCAGGACCACTAAGACTTGAATTTTCCTCCAGGAGAGGAGACGTCTCTGACCCTGGATAACAGATCTTCCACTGAGAAAGTGTCACAGGCTCTGTAGGAATATCCTGACAACACCACAACTTGCCAAAAAACAATCGTACAGAACTTGCCAATTGGGCTGCAAGAGAGGTGGTCAGCTCAAGGCTCACAATACAAGGAGCAATACAATGTATCTTTTCCTCCATTTGCATACTTCACAGACTTCATATGCAGTGAAGCACGCAGAAGAAACGACTTCAAGCTTCACTCACCATGGGACAGTAAAGGTCCCTCCTCAGAGCATGGCCGGGAGGGTGAAAAGGAAACACTTCAGCAGGCAGCCACCTCTAGGTGCAAAGAGGTTTGCGATGATAAAATGAAACCTAGATCCTGTTCCAAGATTTGCCTAGTGAAGGTTTATCCTAAAGCACACCCTGGAAAATCTGTGAAAATGTATGTCATTCGAGATGACCAGAGCAACAGGTCCCTGGCCAGGTCTGAATTCTTTGACCTCTTTCAAATTGAAGGGTTAAACTCACCATATGCTCTGCGCACATGTTCAGGGGTCACTGAAGCGTTTGGGAGAAGAGCCACAGGGTTCATGGTTGAGTCACTGGATGGAACAACAAGTGTGATGCTCCCCACACAAATGAGCACTCAGAGATTCCATCTCCAGCAGCTGCACAGCACCACACACACCTGAAGTCCATAGCTCACAAGATACCACAACTAGATCTAGAGGCCCAAAATACTCCTCCTTCTGGGAAACGACATCATCCAGGTTCACAAAATCAGAGAACAACACAATGGGCCACCCAGAGCACCCTACGCTCAAAGACTAGACCTTGGCTGGGTTGTTATAGGTGACGTTTGCTTGGGCTCAGCCCACAAGACAGAGTCTGTGACTTCTTTTCGGAGTAGCGTGCTTGAAAATGGACGTCCATCTATCCTTACTCCATGTCCCAATCACATTCAAGTCAAGGAGAGGTTTGGCAACGAAGGACTACACAGCACAAATTGTCATATGGCCTTACACACCACACCTCAGTCCTCCATGACAGCAGCCTCGGCAGCACAATCTTTGAAAGAACCAAGGATGATGACAAAGTGGGTCTCTCCATCGAAGATGAGCTTTTCCTGGAGCTTATGGATAAAGAAATGTTTATGGATGAGTCCAAAAGCTGGGTGGCACCTCTTCCATTTCAATCACATCGGCAAAAGCCAAAGGGCCTGCTCGAGGCACGAGGAAGTTCCCATATGGTCTAGCGGTCAGGATTCCTGGTTTTCACCCAGGCGGCCTGGGTTCGACTCCCGGTATGGGAAGTTTGTGTTGTCTTTGATTCACTTATGGAAACAGACAGGACGTTTCTCTGTGCCTCTAGCACTTTTAGTCAGCAGGCGACGCTCAAGAAACCTGACAGGTTTAGGTTCTGTCCACAACTGGTGTGCCTTCGATAGCTCAGTTGGTAGAGCGGAGGACTGTAGGTGGCAAATTGGCAATCCTTAGGTCGCTGGTTCAACTCCGGCTCGAAGGAGAAATTTTTCACACGCAAACATTTAATTGGCCATGCTTCTCGATGAGGCCGTCAAGCGCTTGAGTGTGTAGTTGGCCTCTTTGCAATCGCGACCACCACAACAGGGCAAAAGCTCATTCCCTGACCGGGAATCGAACCCGGGCCGCGGCGGTGAGAGCGCCGAATCCTAACCACTAGACCACCAGGGAAGGTCTTCTCCCTCTTTCCCATCAAGCCTGGCTGTGCGCCTCTACCAGATTTTCCAGCAACTGCTCAAGCAGGACCACTAAGACTTGAATTTTCCTCCAGGAGAGGAGACGTCTCTGACCCTGGATAACAGATCTTCCACTGAGAAAGTGTCACAGGCTCTGTAGGAATATCCTGACAACACCACAAATTGCCATAAAAACAAAGCAACCGAGATCCCCAACATGTGACGACTCCATCTCGAAGCTTTTTATAGCAGACTCCAAATCGCACCCCTTCCTGACGTTGGCTCCAGGCCTGCAAATGGCATGAGATAAAGTAGATGTCATGAAAGGCCTCTGAACAGTCAGATGCCAACAAGCCACGTGAATACTTATTGGTGGGCCAGTGGCGCAATGGATAACGTGTGACTACGGATCAGAAGATTCTAGGTTCGACTCCTGGCTGGCTCGCTCACCCTCTTTTGCTTCGCTGCCAGCCCATAGCCATTTCATTATTTCCTTTCATTGGCCCGTCGTTTTTGTTATTTTTATTATTGCATTAGTTGAATGATATTTTAAATTGATAGTCCAACAATAGGCTGCTTTGTCAGTGGGATAACGGTTAGCATGAAATACCATGTGTCTTTTCATATGCATTGCATGGGTACTGTCACAAGGACCTTGCTCTGCGACCAGTTTATAGTGTCTATTATGCCAGCACAGGACTGGGAGGAAACTGAACCCCCTGGGCGAGGCAAATGAGAGCTCCCTCCGATGAGCCTGATGAAATCGAATTCAGCAAACAATCCCTTCGGATCATTCCCATATTCTTAAAGGGGGTGGTCACACACTAAAAGCCAAAGGGCCTGTTTGAGACACAAGGAAGTTCCCATATGGTCTAGCGGTCAGGATTCCTGGTTTTCACCCAGACGGCCCGGGTTGGACTCCCAGTATGGGAAGTTTGTGTTGTCTTTGCTTCACTTATGGAAACAGACAGGACGTGTCTCTGTGCCTCTAGCACTTTTAGTCAACAGGCGAAGCTCACGAAACCTGACAGGTTTAGGTTCTGACCATAACCGGTGTGCCTTCGATAGCTCAGTTGGTAGCGCGGAGGACTGTAGGTGGCAATTTGGCAATCCTTAGGTCGCTGGTTCGACTCCGGCTCGAAGGAGGAATTTTTCGCATGCAAACATTTAATTGGCTATGCTTCTCGACGAGACCGTCAGCGCTTGAGTGTGTTGTTGGCCTCTTCGCAATTGCGACCACCACAACAGGGCAAAAGCTCATTCCCTGACCGGGAATCGAACCCCGGCCGCGGCGGTGAGAGCGCCGAATCCTAACCACTAGACCACCAGGGAAGGTCTGTACCCTATTTCCCATCAAGCCTGGCTGTGCGCCTCTACCAGATTTCCCAGCAACTGCTCAAGCAGGACCACTAAGTCTTGAATTTTCCTCCAGGAGAGGAGACGTCTCTGACCCTGGATAACAGATCTTCCACTGAGAAAGTGTCACAGGCTCTCTAGGAATATCCTGACAACACCACAACTTGCCAAAAAACAATCGTACAGAACTTGCCAATTGGGCTGCAAGAGAGGTGGTCAGCTCAAGGCTCACAATACAAGGAGCAATACAATGTATCTTTTCCTCCATTTGCATACTTCACAGACTTCATATGCAGTGAAGCACGCAGAAGAAACGACTTCAAGCTTCACTCACCATGGGACAGTAAAGGTCCCTCCTCAGAGCATGGCCGGGAGGGTGAAAGGGAAACACTTCAGCAGGCAGCCACCTCTAGGTGCAAAGAGGTTTGCGATGATAATATGAAACCTAGATCCTGTTCCAAGATTTGCCTAGTGAAGGTTTATCCTAAAGCACGCCCTGGAAAATCTGTGAAAATGTATGTCATTCGAGATGACCAGAGCAACAGGTCCCTGGCCAGGTCTGAATTCTTTGACCTCTTTCAAATTGAAGGGTTAAACTCACCATATACTCTGCGCACATGTTCAGGGGTCACTGAAGCGTTTGGGAGAAGAGCCACAGGGTTCATGGTGGAGTCACTGGATGGAACAACAAGTGTGATGCTCCCCACACAAATGAGCACTCAGAGATTCCATCTCCAGCAGCTGCACAGCACCACACACACCTGAAGTCCATAGCTCACAAGATACCACAACTAGATCTAGAGGCCCAAAATACTCCTCCTTCTGGGAAACGACATCATCCAGGTTCACAAAATCAGAGAACAACACAATGGGCCACCCAGAGCACCCTACGCTCAAAGACTAGACCTTGGCTGGGTTGTTATAGGTGACGTTTGCTTGGGCTCAGCCCACAAGACAGAGTCTGTGACTTCTTTTCGGAGTAGCGTGCTTGAAAATGGACGTCCATCTATCCTTACTCCATGTCCCAATCACATTCAAGTCAAGGAGAGGTTTGGCAACGAAGGACTACACAGCACAAATTGTCATATGGCCTTACACACCACACCTCAGTCCTCCATGACAGCAGCCTCGGCAGCACAATCTTTGAAAGAACCAAGGATGATGACAAAGTGGGTCTCTCCATCGAAGATGAGCTTTTCCTGGAGCTTATGGATAAAGAAATGTTTATGGATGAGTCCAAAAGCTGGGTGGCACCTCTTCCATTTCAATCACATCGGCAAAAGCCAAAGGGCCTGCTCGAGGCACGAGGAAGTTCCCATATGGTCTAGCGGTCAGGATTCCTGGTTTTCACCCAGGCGGCCCGGGTTCGACTCCCGGTATGGGAAGTTTGTGTTGTCTTTGATTCACTTATGGAAACAGACAGGACGTTTCTCTGTGCCTCTAGCACTTTTAGTCAGCAGGCGACGCTCAAGAAACCTGACAGGTTTAGGTTTTGTCCACGACTGGTGTGCCTTCGATAGCTCAGTTGGTAGAGCGGAGGACTGTAGGTGGCAAATTGGCAATCCTTAGGTCGCTGGTTCAACTCTGGCTCGAAGGAAGAATTTTTCACACGCAAACATTTAATTGGCCATGCTTCTCAATGAGGCGGTCAAGCGCTTGAGTGTGTAGTTGGCCTCTTTGCAATCGCGACCACCACAACAGGGCAAAAGCTCATTCCCTGACCGGGAATCGAACCCGGGCCGCGGCGGTGAGAGCGCCGAATCCTAACCACTAGACCACCAGGGAAGATCTTCTCCCTCTTTCCCATCAAGCCTGGCTGTGCGCCTCTACCATATTTTCCAGCAACTGCTCAAGCAGGACCACTAAGACTTGAATTTTCCTCCAGGAGAGGAGACGTCTCTGACCCTGGATAACAGATCTTCCACTGAGAAAGTGTCACAGGCTCTGTAGGAATATCCTGAGAACACCACAACTTGCCATAAAAACAAAGCAACCGAGATCCCCAACATGTGACGACTCCATCTCGAAGCTTTTTATAGCAGACTCCAAATCGCACCCCTTCCTGACGTTGGCTCCAGGCCTGCAAATGGCATGAGATAAAGTAGGTGTCATGAAAGGCCTCTGAACAGTCAGATGCCAACAAGCCACGTGCATACTTATTGGTGGGCCAGTGGCGCAATGGATAACGCGTCTGACTACGGATCAGAAGATTCTAGGTTCGACTCCTGGCTGGCTCGCTCACCCTCTTTTGCTTCGCTGCCAGCCCATTGCCATTTCATTATTTCCTTTCATTGGCCCGTCGTTTTTGTTATTTTTATTATTGCATTAGTTGAATGATATTTTAAATTGATAGTCCAACAATAGGCTCCTTTGTCAGTGGGATAACGGTTAGCATGAAATACCATGTGTCTTTTCAGATGCATTGCATGGGTACTGTCACAAGGACCTTGCTCTGCGACCAGTTTATAGTGTCTATTATGCCAGCACAGGACTGGGAGGAAACTGAACCCCCTGGGCGAGGCAAATGAGAGCTCCCTCCGATGAGCCTGATGAAATCGAATTCAGCAAACAATCCCTTCGGATCATTCCCATATTCTTAAAGGGGGTGGTCACACACTAAAAGCCAAAGGGCCTGTTTGAGACACGAGGAAGTTCCCATATGGTCTAGCGGTCAGGATTCCTGGTTTTCACCCAGACGGCCCGGGTTCGACTCCCGGTATGGGAAGTTTGTGTTGTCTTTGCTTCACTTATGGAAACAGACAGGACGTGTCTCTGTGCCTCTAGCACTTTTAGTCAACAGGCGAAGCTCACGAAACCTGACAGGTTTAGGTTCTGACCACAACCGGTGTGCCTTCGATAGCTCAGTTGGTAGAGCGGAGGACTGTAGGTGGCAATTTGGCAATCCTTAGGTCGCTAGTTCGACTCCGGCTCGAAGGAGGAATTTTTCGCATGCAAACATTTAATTGGCTATGCTTCTCGGCGAGGACGTCAGCGCTTGAGTGTGTTGTTGGCCTCTTCGCAATTGCGACCACCACAACAGGGCAAAAGCTCATTCCCTGACCGGGAATCGAACCCGGGCCGCGGCGGTGAGAGCGCCGAATCCTAACCACTAGACCACCAGGGAAGGTCTTCTCCCTCTTTCCCATCAAGCCTGGCTGTGCGCCTCTACCAGATTTCCCAGCAACTGCTCAAGCAGGACCACTAAGACTTGAATTTTCCTCCAGGAGAGGAGACGTCTCTGACCCTGGATAACAGATCTTCCACTGAGAAAGTGTCACAGGCTCTGTAGGAATATCCTGACAACACCACAACTTGCCAAAAAACAATCGTACAGAACTTGCCAATTGGGCTGCAAGAGAGGTGGTCAGCTCAAGGCTCACAATACAAGGAGCAATACAATGTATCTTTTCCTCCATTTGCATACTTCACAGACTTCATATGCAGTGAAGCACGCAGAAGAAACGACTTCAAGCTTCACTCACCATGGGACAGTAAAGGTCCCTCCTCAGAGCATGGCCGGGAGGGTGAAAGGGAAACACTTCAGCAGGCAGCCACCTCTAGGTGCAAAGAGGTTTGCGATGATAAAATGAAACCTAGATCCTGTTCCAAGATTTGCCTAGTGAAGGTTTATCCTAAAGCACACCCTGGAAAATCTGTGAAAATGTATGTCATTCGAGATGACCAGAGCAACAGGTCCCTGGCCAGGTCTGAATTCTTTGACCTCTTTCAAATTGAAGGGTTAAACTCACCATATACTCTGCGCACATGTTCAGGGGTCACTGAAGCGTTTGGGAGAAGAGCCACAGGGTTCATAGTGGAGTCACTGGATGGAACAACAAGTGTGATGCTCCCCACACAAATGAGCACTCAGAGATTCCATCTCCAGCAGCTGCACAGCACCACACACACCTGAAGTCCATAGCTCACAAGATACCACAACTAGATCTAGAGGCCCAAAATACTCCTCCTTCTGGGAAACGACATCATCCAGGTTCACAAAATCAGAGAACAACACAATGGGCCACCCAGAGCACCCTACGCTCAAAGACTAGACCTTGGCTGGGTTGTTATAGGTGACGTTTGCTTGGGCTCAGCCCACAAGACAGAGTCTGTGACTTCTTTTCGGAGTAGCGTGCTTGAAAATGGACGTCCATCTATCCTTACTCCATGTCCCAATCACATTCAAGTCAAGGAGAGGTTTGGCAACGAAGGACTACACAGCACAAATTGTCATATGGCCTTACACACCACACCTCAGTCCTCCATGACAGCAGCCTCGGCAGCACAATCTTTGAAAGAACCAAGGATGATGACAAAGTGGGTCTCTCCATCGAAGATGAGCTTTTCCTGGAGCTTATGGATAAAGAAATGTTTATGGATGAGTCCAAAAGCTGGGTGGCACCTCTTCCATTTCAATCACATCGGCAAAAGCCAAAGGGCCTGCTCGAGGCACGAGGAAGTTCCCATATGGTCTAGTGGTCAGGATTCCTGGTTTTCACCCAGGCGGCCCGGGTTCGACTCCCGGTATGGGAAGTTTGTGTTGTCTTTGATTCACTTATGGAAACAGACAGGACGTTTCTCTGTGCCTCTAGCACTTTTAGTCAGCAGGCGACGCTCAAGAAACCTGACAGGTTTAGGTTCTGTCCACAACTGGTGTGCCTTCGATAGCTCAGTTGGTAGAGCGGAGGACTGTAGGTGGCAAATTGGCAATCCTTAGGTCGCTGGTTCAACTCCGGCTCGAAGGAGGAATTTTTCACACGCAAACATTTAATTGGCCATGCTTCTCGATGAGGCCGTCAAGCGCATGAGTGTGTAGTTGGCCTCTTTGCAATCGCGACCACCACAACAGGGCAAAAGCTCATTCCCTGACCGGGAATCGAACCCGGGCCGCGGCGGTGAGAGCGCCGAATCCTAACCACTAGACCACCAGGGAAGGTCTTCTCCCTCTTTCCCATCAAGCCTGGCTGTGCGCCTCTACCAGATTTTCCAGCAACTGCTCAAGCAGGACCACTAAGACTTGAATTTTCCTCCAGGAGAGGAGACGTCTCTGACCCTGGATAACAGATCTTCCACTGAGAAAGTGTCACAGGCTCTGTAGGAATATCCTGACAACACCACAAATTGCCATAAAAACAAAGCAACCGAGATCCCCAACATGTGACGACTCCATCTCGAAGCTTTTTATAGCAGACTCCAAATCGCACCCCTTCCTGACGTTGGCTCCAGGCCTGCAAATGGCATGAGATAAAGTAGATGTCATGAAAGGCCTCTGAACAGTCAGATGCCAACAAGCCACGTGAATACTTATTGGTGGGCCAGTGGCGCAATGGATAACGTGTGACTATGGATCAGAAGATTCTAGGTTCGACTCCTGGCTGGCTCGCTCACCCTCTTTTGCTTCGCTGCCAGCCCATAGCCATTTCATTATTTCCTTTCATTGGCCCGTCGTTTTTGTTATTTTTATTATTGCATTAGTTGAATGATATTTTAAATTGATAGTCCAACAATAGGCTGCTTTGTCAGTGGGATAACGGTTAGCATGAAATACCATGTGTCTTTTCATATGCATTGCATGGGTACTGTCACAAGGACCTTGCTTTGCGACCAGTTTATAGTGTCTATTATGCCAGCACAGGACTGGGAGGAAACTGAACCCCCTGGGCGAGGCAAATGAGAGCTCCCTCCGATGAGCCTGATGAAATCGAATTCAGCAAACAATCCCTTCGGATCATTCCCATATTCTTAAAGGGGGTGGTCACACACTAAAAGCCAAAGGGCCTGTTTGAGACACGAGGAAGTTCCCATATGGTCTAGTGGTCAGGATTCCTGGTTTTCACCCAGACGGCCCGGGTTCGACTCCCAGTATGGGAAGTTTGTGTTGTCTTTGCTTCACTTATGGAAACAGACAGGACGTGTCTCTGTGCCTCTAGCACTTTTAGTCAACAGGCGAAGCTCACGAAACCTGACAGGTTTAGGTTCTGATCACAACCGGTGTGCCTTCGATAGCTCAGTTGGTAGAGCGGAGGACTGTAGGTGGCAATTTGGCAATCCTTAGGTCGCTGGTTCGACTCCGGCTCGAAGGAGGAATTTTTCGCATGCAAACATTTAATTGGCTATGCTTCTCGACGAGGCCGTCAGCGCTTGAGTGTGTTGTTGGCCTCTTCGCAATTGCGACCACCACAACAGGGCAAAAGCTCATTCCCTGACCGGGAATCGAACCCGGGCCGCGGCGGTGAGAGCGCCGAATCCTAACCACTAGACCACCAGGGAAGGTCTTCTCCCTCTTTCCCATCAAGCCTGGCTGTGCGCCTCTACCAGATTTCCCAGCAACTGCTCAAGCAGGACCACTAAGACTTGAATTTTCCTCCAGGAGAGGAGACGTCTCTGACCCTGGATAACAGATCTTCCACTGAGAAAGTGTCACAGGCTCTGTAGGAATATCCTGACAACACCACAACTTGCCAAAAAACAATCGTACAGAACTTGCCAATTGGGCTGCAAGAGAGGTGGTCAGCTCAAGGCTCACAATACAAGGAGCAATACAATGTATCTTTTCCTCCATTTGCATACTTCACAGACTTCATATGCAGTGAAGCACGCAGAAGAAACGACTTCAAGCTTCACTCACCATGGGACAGTAAAGGTCCCTCCTCAGAGCATGGCCGGGAGGGTGAAAAGGAAACACTTCAGCAGGCAGCCACCTCTAGGTGCAAAGAGGTTTGCGATGATAAAATGAAACCTAGATCCTGTTCCAAGATTTGCCTAGTGAAGGTTTATCCTAAAGCACACCCTGGAAAATCTGTGAAAATGTATGTCATTCGAGATGACCAGAGCAACAGGTCCCTGGCCAGGTCTGAATTCTTTGACCTCTTTCAAATTGAAGGGTTAAACTCACCATATGCTCTGCGCACATGTTCAGGGGTCACTGAAGCGTTTGGGAGAAGAGCCACAGGGTTCATGGTTGAGTCACTGGATGGAACAACAAGTGTGATGCTCCCCACACAAATGAGCACTCAGAGATTCCATCTCCAGCAGCTGCACAGCACCACACACACCTGAAGTCCATAGCTCACAAGATACCACAACTAGATCTAGAGGCCCAAAATACTCCTCCTTCTGGGAAACGACATCATCCAGGTTCACAAAATCAGAGAACAACACAATGGGCCACCCAGAGCACCCTACGCTCAAAGACTAGACCTTGGCTGGGTTGTTATAGGTGACGTTTGCTTGGGCTCAGCCCACAAGACAGAGTCTGTGACTTCTTTTCGGAGTAGCGTGCTTGAAAATGGACGTCCATCTATCCTTACTCCATGTCCCAATCACATTCAAGTCAAGGAGAGGTTTGGCAACGAAGGACTACACAGCACAAATTGTCATATGGCCTTACACACCACACCTCAGTCCTCCATGACAGCAGCCTCGGCAGCACAATCTTTGAAAGAACCAAGGATGATGACAAAGTGGGTCTCTCCATCGAAGATGAGCTTTTCCTGGAGCTTATGGATAAAGAAATGTTTATGGATGAGTCCAAAAGCTGGGTGGCACCTCTTCCATTTCAATCACATCGGCAAAAGCCAAAGGGCCTGCTCGAGGCACGAGGAAGTTCCCATATGGTCTAGCGGTCAGGATTCCTGGTTTTCACCCAGGCGGCCCGGGTTCGACTCCCGGTATGGGAAGTTTGTGTTGTCTTTGATTCACTTATGGAAACAGACAGGACGTTTCTCTGTGCCTCTAGCACTTTTAGTCAACAGGCGAAGCTCACGAAACCTGACAGATTTAGGTTCTGATCACAACCGGTGTGCCTTCGATAGCTCAGTTGGTAGAGCGGAGGACTGTAGGTGGCAATTTGGCAATCCTTAGGTCGCTGGTTCGACTCCGGCTCGAAGGAGGAATTTTTCGCATGCAAACATTTAATTGGCTATGCTTCTCGACGAGGCCGTCAGCGCTTGAGTGTGTTGTTGGCCTCTTCGCAATTGCGACCACCACAACAGGGCAAAAGCTCATTCCCTTACCGGGAATCGAACCCGGGCCGCGGCGGTGAGAGCGCCGAATCCTAACCACTAGACCACCAGGGAAGGTCTGCACCCTCTTTCCCATCAAGCCTGGCTGTGCGCCTCTACCATATTTCCCAGCAACTGCTCAAGCAGGACCACTAAGACTTGAATTTTCCTCCAGGAGAGGAGACGTCTCTGACCCTGGATAACAGATCTTCCACTGAGAAAGTGTCACAGGCTCTGTAGGAATATCCTGACAACACCACAACTTGCCAAAAAACAATCGTACAGAACTTGCCAATTGGGCTGCAAGAGAGGTGGTCAGCTCAAGGCTCACAATACAAGGAGCAATACAATGTATCTTTTCCTCCATTTGCATACTTCACAGACTTCATATGCAGTGAAGCACGCAGAAGAAACGACTTCAAGCTTCACTCACCATGGGACAGTAAAGGTCCCTCCTCAGAGCATGGCCGGGAGGGTGAAAGGGAAACACTTCAGCAGGCAGCCACCTCTAGGTGCAAAGAGGTTTGCGATGATAAAATGAAACCTAGATCCTGTTCCAAGATTTGCCTAGTGAAGGTTTATCCTAAAGCACACCCTGGAAAATCTGTGAAAATGTATGTCATTCGAGATGACCAGAGCAACAGGTCCCTGGCCAGGTCTGAATTCTTTGACCTCTTTCAAATTGAAGGGTTAAACTCACCATATACTCTGCGCACATGTTCAGGGGTCACTGAAGCGTTTGGGAGAAGAGCCACAGGGTTCATAGTGGAGTCACTGGATGGAACAACAAGTGTGATGCTCCCCACACAAATGAGCACTCAGAGATTCCATCTCCAGCAGCTGCACAGCACCACACACACCTGAAGTCCATAGCTCACAAGATACCACAACTAGATCTAGAGGCCCAAAATACTCCTCCTTCTGGGAAACGACATCATCCAGGTTCACAAAATCAGAGAACAACACAATGGGCCACCCAGAGCACCCTACGCTCAAAGACTAGACCTTGGCTGGGTTGTTATAGGTGACGTTTGCTTGGGCTCAGCCCACAAGACAGAGTCTGTGACTTCTTTTCGGAGTAGCGTGCTTGAAAATGGACGTCCATCTATCCTTACTCCATGTCCCAATCACATTCAAGTCAAGGAGAGGTTTGGCAACGAAGGACTACACAGCACAAATTGTCATATGGCCTTACACACCACACCTCAGTCCTCCATGACAGCAGCCTCGGCAGCACAATCTTTGAAAGAACCAAGGATGATGACAAAGTGGGTCTCTCCATCGAAGATGAGCTTTTCCTGGAGCTTATGGATAAAGAAATGTTTATGGATGAGTCCAAAAGCTGGGTGGCACCTCTTCCATTTCAATCACATCGGCAAAAGCCAAAGGGCCTGCTCGAGGCACGAGGAAGTTCCCATATGGTCTAGCGGTCAGGATTCCTGGTTTTCACCCAGGCGGCCCGGGTTCGACTCCCGGTATGGGAAGTTTGTGTTGTCTTTGATTCACTTATGGAAACAGACAGGACGTTTCTCTGTGCCTCTAGCACTTTTAGTCAGCAGGCGACGCTCAAGAAACCTGACAGGTTTAGGTTCTGTCCACAACTGGTGTGCCTTCGATAGCTCAGTTGGTAGAGCGGAGGACTGTAGGTGGCAAATTGGCAATCCTTAGGTCGCTGGTTCAACTCCGGCTCGAAGGAGGAATTTTTCACACGCAAACATTTAATTGGCCATGCTTCTCGATGAGGCCGTCAAGCGCATGAGTGTGTAGTTGGCCTCTTTGCAATCGCGACCACCACAACAGGGCAAAAGCTCATTCCCTGACCGGGAATCGAACCCGGGCCGCGGCGGTGAGAGCGCCGAATCCTAACCACTAGACCACCAGGGAAGGTCTTCTCCCTCTTTCCCATCAAGCCTGGCTGTGCACCTCTACCAGATTTTCCAGCAACTGCTCAAGCAGGACCACTAAGACTTGAATTTTCCTCCAGGAGAGGAGACGTCTCTGACCCTGGATAACAGATCTTCCACTGAGAAAGTGTCACAGGCTCTGTAGGAATATCCTGACAACACCACAAATTGCCATAAAAACAAAGCAACCGAGATCCCCAACATGTGACGACTCCATCTCGAAGCTTTTTATAGCAGACTCCAAATCGCACCCCTTCCTGACGTTGGCTCCAGGCCTGCAAATGGCATGAGATAAAGTAGATGTCATGAAAGGCCTCTGAACAGTCAGATGCCAACAAGCCACGTGAATACTTATTGGTGGGCCAGTGGCGCAATGGATAACGTGTGACTACGGATCAGAAGATTCTAGGTTCGACTCCTGGCTGGCTCGCTCACCCTCTTTTGCTTCGCTGCCAGCCCATAGCCATTTCATTATTTCCTTTCATTGGCCCGTCGTTTTTGTTATTTTTATTATTGCATTAGTTGAATGATATTTTAAATTGATAGTCCAACAATAGGCTGCTTTGTCAGTGGGATAACGGTTAGCATGAAATACCATGTGTCTTTTCATATGCATTGCATGGGTACTGTCACAAGGACCTTGCTTTGCGACCAGTTTATAGTGTCTATTATGCCAGCACAGGACTGGGAGGAAACTGAACCCCCTGGGCGAGGCAAATGAGAGCTCCCTCTGATGAGCCTGATGAAATCGAATTCAGCAAACAATCCCTTCGGATCATTCCCATATTCTTAAAGGGGGTGGTCACACACTAAAAGCCAAAGGGCCTGTTTGAGACACGAGGAAGTTCCCATATGGTCTAGTGGTCAGGATTCCTGGTTTTCACCCAGACGGCCCGGGTTCGACTCCCAGTATGGGAAGTTTGTGTTGTCTTTGCTTCACTTATGGAAACAGACAGGACGTGTCTCTGTGCCTCTAGCACTTTTAGTCAACAGGCGAAGCTCACGAAACCTGACAGGTTTAGGTTCTGATCACAACCGGTGTGCCTTCGATAGCTCAGTTGGTAGAGCGGAGGACTGTAGGTGGCAATTTGGCAATCCTTAGGTCGCTGGTTCGACTCCGGCTCGAAGGAGGAATTTTTCGCATGCAAACATTTAATTGGCTATGCTTCTCGACGAGGCCGTCAGCGCTTGAGTGTGTTGTTGGCCTCTTCGCAATTGCGACCACCACAACAGGGCAAAAGCTCATTCCCTGACCGGGAATCGAACCCGGGCCGCGGCGGTGAGAGCGCCGAATCCTAACCACTAGACCACCAGGGAAGGTCTTCTCCCTCTTTCCCATCAAGCCTGGCTGTGCGCCTCTACCAGATTTCCCAGCAACTGCTCAAGCAGGACCACTAAGACTTGAATTTTCCTCCAGGAGAGGAGACGTCTCTGACCCTGGATAACAGATCTTCCACTGAGAAAGTGTCACAGGCTCTGTAGGAATATCCTGACAACACCACAACTTGCCAAAAAACAATCGTACAGAACTTGCCAATTGGGCTGCAAGAGAGGTGGTCAGCTCAAGGCTCACAATACAAGGAGCAATACAATGTATCTTTTCCTCCATTTGCATACTTCACAGACTTCATATGCAGTGAAGCACGCAGAAGAAACGACTTCAAGCTTCACTCACCATGGGACAGTAAAGGTCCCTCCTCAGAGCATGGCCGGGAGGGTGAAAAGGAAACACTTCAGCAGGCAGCCACCTCTAGGTGCAAAGAGGTTTGCGATGATAAAATGAAACCTAGATCCTGTTCCAAGATTTGCCTAGTGAAGGTTTATCCTAAAGCACACCCTGGAAAATCTGTGAAAATGTATGTCATTCGAGATGACCAGAGCAACAGGTCCCTGGCCAGGTCTGAATTCTTTGACCTCTTTCAAATTGAAGGGTTAAACTCACCATATGCTCTGCGCACATGTTCAGGGGTCACTGAAGCGTTTGGGAGAAGAGCCACAGGGTTCATGGTTGAGTCACTGGATGGAACAACAAGTGTGATGCTCCCCACACAAATGAGCACTCAGAGATTCCATCTCCAGCAGCTGCACAGCACCACACACACCTGAAGTCCATAGCTCACAAGATACCACAACTAGATCTAGAGGCCCAAAATACTCCTCCTTCTGGGAAACGACATCATCCAGGTTCACAAAATCAGAGAACAACACAATGGGCCACCCAGAGCACCCTACGCTCAAAGACTAGACCTTGGCTGGGTTGTTATAGGTGACGTTTGCTTGGGCTCAGCCCACAAGACAGAGTCTGTGACTTCTTTTCGGAGTAGCGTGCTTGAAAATGGACGTCCATCTATCCTTACTCCATGTCCCAATCACATTCAAGTCAAGGAGAGGTTTGGCAACGAAGGACTACACAGCACAAATTGTCATATGGCCTTACACACCACACCTCAGTCCTCCATGACAGCAGCCTCGGCAGCACAATCTTTGAAAGAACCAAGGATGATGACAAAGTGGGTCTCTCCATCGAAGATGAGCTTTTCCTGGAGCTTATGGATAAAGAAATGTTTATGGATGAGTCCAAAAGCTGGGTGGCACCTCTTCCATTTCAATCACATCGGCAAAAGCCAAAGGGCCTGCTCGAGGCACGAGGAAGTTCCCATATGGTCTAGCGGTCAGGATTCCTGGTTTTCACCCAGGCGGCCCGGGTTCGACTCCCGGTATGGGAAGTTTGTGTTGTCTTTGATTCACTTATGGAAACAGACAGGACGTTTCTCTGTGCCTCTAGCACTTTTAGTCAGCAGGCGACGCTCAAGAAACCTGACAGGTTTAGGTTCTGTCCACAACTGGTGTGCCTTCGATAGCTCAGTTGGTAGAGCGGAGGACTGTAGGTGGCAAATTGGCAATCCTTAGGTCGCTGGTTCAACTCCGGCTCGAAGGAGAAATTTTTCACACGCAAACATTTAATTGGCCATGCTTCTCGATGAGGCCGTCAAGCGCTTGAGTGTGTAGTTGGCCTCTTTGCAATCGCGACCACCACAACAGGGCAAAAGCTCATTCCCTGACCGGGAATCGAACCCGGGCCGCGGCGGTGAGAGCGCCGAATCCTAACCACTAGACCACCAGGGAAGGTCTTCTCCCTCTTTCCCATCAAGCCTGGCTGTGCGCCTCTACCAGATTTTCCAGCAACTGCTCAAGCAGGACCACTAAGACTTGAATTTTCCTCCAGGAGAGGAGACGTCTCTGACCCTGGATAACAGATCTTCCACTGAGAAAGTGTCACAGGCTCTGTAGGAATATCCTGACAACACCACAAATTGCCATAAAAACAAAGCAACCGAGATCCCCAACATGTGACGACTCCATCTCGAAGCTTTTTATAGCAGACTCCAAATCGCACCCCTTCCTGACGTTGGCTCCAGGCCTGCAAATGGCATGAGATAAAGTAGATGTCATGAAAGGCCTCTGAACAGTCAGATGCCAACAAGCCACGTGAATACTTATTGGTGGGCCAGTGGCGCAATGGATAACGTGTGACTACGGATCAGAAGATTCTAGGTTCGACTCCTGGCTGGCTCGCTCACCCTCTTTTGCTTCGCTGCCAGCCCATAGCCATTTCATTATTTCCTTTCATTGGCCCGTCGTTTTTGTTATTTTTATTATTGCATTAGTTGAATGATATTTTAAATTGATAGTCCAACAATAGGCTGCTTTGTCAGTGGGATAACGGTTAGCATGAAATACCATGTGTCTTTTCATATGCATTGCATGGGTACTGTCACAAGGACCTTGCTCTGCGACCAGTTTATAGTGTCTATTATGCCAGCACAGGACTGGGAGGAAACTGAACCCCCTGGGCGAGGCAAATGAGAGCTCCCTCCGATGAGCCTGATGAAATCGAATTCAGCAAACAATCCCTTCGGATCATTCCCATATTCTTAAAGGGGGTGGTCACACACTAAAAGCCAAAGGGCCTGTTTGAGACACAAGGAAGTTCCCATATGGTCTAGCGGTCAGGATTCCTGGTTTTCACCCAGACGGCCCGGGTTGGACTCCCAGTATGGGAAGTTTGTGTTGTCTTTGCTTCACTTATGGAAACAGACAGGACGTGTCTCTGTGCCTCTAGCACTTTTAGTCAACAGGCGAAGCTCACGAAACCTGACAGGTTTAGGTTCTGACCATAACCGGTGTGCCTTCGATAGCTCAGTTGGTAGCGCGGAGGACTGTAGGTGGCAATTTGGCAATCCTTAGGTCGCTGGTTCGACTCCGGCTCGAAGGAGGAATTTTTCGCATGCAAACATTTAATTGGCTATGCTTCTCGGCGAGGACGTCAGCGCTTGAGTGTGTTGTTGGCCTCTTCGCAATTGCGACCACCACAACAGGGCAAAAGCTCATTCCCTGACCGGGAATCGAACCCGGGCCGCGGCGGTGAGAGCGCCGAATCCTAACCACTAGACCACCAGGGAAGGTCTTCTCCCTCTTTCCCATCAAGCCTGGCTGTGCGCCTCTACCAGATTTCCCAGCAACTGCTCAAGCAGGACCACTAAGACTTGAATTTTCCTCCAGGAGAGGAGACGTCTCTGACCCTGGATAACAGATCTTCCACTGAGAAAGTGTCACAGGCTCTGTAGGAATATCCTGACAACACCACAACTTGCCAAAAAACAATCGTACAGAACTTGCCAATTGGGCTGCAAGAGAGGTGGTCAGCTCAAGGCTCACAATACAAGGAGCAATACAATGTATCTTTTCCTCCATTTGCATACTTCACAGACTTCATATGCAGTGAAGCACGCAGAAGAAACGACTTCAAGCTTCACTCACCATGGGACAGTAAAGGTCCCTCCTCAGAGCATGGCCGGGAGGGTGAAAGGGAAACACTTCAGCAGGCAGCCACCTCTAGGTGCAAAGAGGTTTGCGATGATAAAATGAAACCTAGATCCTGTTCCAAGATTTGCCTAGTGAAGGTTTATCCTAAAGCACACCCTGGAAAATCTGTGAAAATGTATGTCATTCGAGATGACCAGAGCAACAGGTCCCTGGCCAGGTCTGAATTCTTTGACCTCTTTCAAATTGAAGGGTTAAACTCACCATATACTCTGCGCACATGTTCAGGGGTCACTGAAGCGTTTGGGAGAAGAGCCACAGGGTTCATAGTGGAGTCACTGGATGGAACAACAAGTGTGATGCTCCCCACACAAATGAGCACTCAGAGATTCCATCTCCAGCAGCTGCACAGCACCACACACACCTGAAGTCCATAGCTCACAAGATACCACAACTAGATCTAGAGGCCCAAAATACTCCTCCTTCTGGGAAACGACATCATCCAGGTTCACAAAATCAGAGAACAACACAATGGGCCACCCAGAGCACCCTACGCTCAAAGACTAGACCTTGGCTGGGTTGTTATAGGTGACGTTTGCTTGGGCTCAGCCCACAAGACAGAGTCTGTGACTTCTTTTCGGAGTAGCGTGCTTGAAAATGGACGTCCATCTATCCTTACTCCATGTCCCAATCACATTCAAGTCAAGGAGAGGTTTGGCAACGAAGGACTACACAGCACAAATTGTCATATGGCCTTACACACCACACCTCAGTCCTCCATGACAGCAGCCTCGGCAGCACAATCTTTGAAAGAACCAAGGATGATGACAAAGTGGGTCTCTCCATCGAAGATGAGCTTTTCCTGGAGCTTATGGATAAAGAAATGTTTATGGATGAGTCCAAAAGCTGGGTGGCACCTCTTCCATTTCAATCACATCGGCAAAAGCCAAAGGGCCTGCTCGAGGCACGAGGAAGTTCCCATATGGTCTAGCGGTCAGGATTCCTGGTTTTCACCCAGGCGGCCCGGGTTCGACTCCCGGTATGGGAAGTTTGTGTTGTCTTTGATTCACTTATGGAAACAGACAGGACGTTTCTCTGTGCCTCTAGCACTTTTAGTCAGCAGGCGACGCTCAAGAAACCTGACAGGTTTAGGTTCTGTCCACAACTGGTGTGCCTTCGATAGCTCAGTTGGTAGAGCGGAGGACTGTAGGTGGCAAATTGGCAATCCTTAGGTCGCTGGTTCAACTCCGGCTCGAAGGAGGAATTTTTCACACGCAAACATTTAATTGGCCATGCTTCTCGATGAGGCCGTCAAGCGCATGAGTGTGTAGTTCGCCTCTTTGCAATCGCGACCACCACAACAGGGCAAAAGCTCATTCCCTGACCGGGAATCGAACCCGGGCCGCGGCGGTGAGAGCGCCGAATCCTAACCACTAGACCACCAGGGAAGGTCTTCTCCCTCTTTCCCATCAAGCCTGGCTGTGCGCCTCTACCAGATTTTCCAGCAACTGCTCAAGCAGGACCACTAAGACTTGAATTTTCCTCCAGGAGAGGAGACGTCTCTGACCCTGGATAACAGATCTTCCACTGAGAAAGTGTCACAGGCTCTGTAGGAATATCCTGACAACACCACAAATTGCCATAAAAACAAAGCAACCGAGATCCCCAACATGTGACGACTCCATCTCGAAGCTTTTTATAGCAGACTCCAAATCGCACCCCTTCCTGACGTTGGCTCCAGGCCTGCAAATGGCATGAGATAAAGTAGATGTCATGAAAGGCCTCTGAACAGTCAGATGCCAACAAGCCACGTGAATACTTATTGGTGGGCCAGTGGCGCAATGGATAACGTGTGACTACGGATCAGAAGATTCTAGGTTCGACTCCTGGCTGGCTCGCTCACCCTCTTTTGCTTCGCTGCCAGCCCATAGCCATTTCATTATTTCCTTTCATTGGCCCGTCGTTTTTGTTATTTTTATTATTGCATTAGTTGAATGATATTTTAAATTGATAGTCCAACAATAGGCTGCTTTGTCAGTGGGATAACGGTTAGCATGAAATACCATGTGTCTTTTCATATGCATTGCATGGGTACTGTCACAAGGACCTTGCTTTGCGACCAGTTTATAGTGTCTATTATGCCAGCACAGGACTGGGAGGAAACTGAACCCCCTGGGCGAGGCAAATGAGAGCTCCCTCCGATGAGCCTGATGAAATCGAATTCAGCAAACAATCCCTTCGGATCATTCCCATATTCTTAAAGGGGGTGGTCACACACTAAAAGCCAAAGGGCCTGTTTGAGACACGAGGAAGTTCCCATATGGTCTAGTGGTCAGGATTCCTGGTTTTCACCCAGACGGCCCGGGTTCGACTCCCAGTATGGGAAGTTTGTGTTGTCTTTGCTTCACTTATGGAAACAGACAGGACGTGTCTCTGTGCCTCTAGCACTTTTAGTCAACAGGCGAAGCTCACGAAACCTGACAGGTTTAGGTTCTGATCACAACCGGTGTGCCTTCGATAGCTCAGTTGGTAGAGCGGAGGACTGTAGGTGGCAATTTGGCAATCCTTAGGTCGCTGGTTCGACTCCGGCTCGAAGGAGGAATTTTTCGCATGCAAACATTTAATTGGCTATGCTTCTCGACGAGGCCGTCAGCGCTTGAGTGTGTTGTTGGCCTCTTCGCAATTGCGACCACCACAACAGGGCAAAAGCTCATTCCCTGACCGGGAATCGAACCCGGGCCGCGGCGGTGAGAGCGCCGAATCCTAACCACTAGACCACCAGGGAAGGTCTTCTCCCTCTTTCCCATCAAGCCTGGCTGTGCGCCTCTACCAGATTTCCCAGCAACTGCTCAAGCAGGACCACTAAGACTTGAATTTTCCTCCAGGAGAGGAGACGTCTCTGACCCTGGATAACAGATCTTCCACTGAGAAAGTGTCACAGGCTCTGTAGGAATATCCTGACAACATCACAACTTGCCAAAAAACAATCGTACAGAACTTGCCAATTGGGCTGCAAGAGAGGTGGTCAGCTCAAGGCTCACAATACAAGGAGCAATACAATGTATCTTTTCCTCCATTTGCATACTTCACAGACTTCATATGCAGTGAAGCACGCAGAAGAAACGACTTCAAGCTTCACTCACCATGGGACAGTAAAGGTCCCTCCTCAGAGCATGGCCGGGAGGGTGAAAAGGAAACACTTCAGCAGGCAGCCACCTCTAGGTGCAAAGAGGTTTGCGATGATAAAATGAAACCTAGATCCTGTTCCAAGATTTGCCTAGTGAAGGTTTATCCTAAAGCACACCCTGGAAAATCTGTGAAAATGTATGTCATTCGAGATGACCAGAGCAACAGGTCCCTGGCCAGGTCTGAATTCTTTGACCTCTTTCAAATTGAAGGGTTAAACTCACCATATGCTCTGCGCACATGTTCAGGGGTCACTGAAGCGTTTGGGAGAAGAGCCACAGGGTTCATGGTGGAGTCACTGGATGGAACAACAAGTGTGATGCTCCCCACACAAATGAGCACTCAGAGATTCCATCTCCAGCAGCTGCACAGCACCACACACACCTGAAGTCCATAGCTCACAAGATACCACAACTAGATCTAGAGGCCCAAAATACTCCTCCTTCTGGGAAACGACATCATCCAGGTTCACAAAATCAGAGAACAACACAATGGGCCACCCAGAGCACCCTACGCTCAAAGACTAGACCTTGGCTGGGTTGTTATAGGTGACGTTTGCTTGGGCTCAGCCCACAAGACAGAGTCTGTGACTTCTTTTCGGAGTAGCGTGCTTGAAAATGGACGTCCATCTATCCTTACTCCATGTCCCAATCACATTCAAGTCAAGGAGAGGTTTGGCAACGAAGGACTACACAGCACAAATTGTCATATGGCCTTACACACCACACCTCAGTCCTCCATGACAGCAGCCTCGGCAGCACAATCTTTGAAAGAACCAAGGATGATGACAAAGTGGGTCTCTCCATCGAAGATGAGCTTTTCCTGGAGCTTATGGATAAAGAAATGTTTATGGATGAGTCCAAAAGCTGGGTGGCACCTCTTCCATTTCAATCACATCGGCAAAAGCCAAAGGGCCTGCTCGAGGCATGAGGAAGTTCCCATATGGTCTAGTGGTCAGGATTCCTGGTTTTCACCCAGGCGGCCCGGGTTCGACTCCCGGTATGGGAAGTTTGTGTTGTCTTTGATTCACTTATGGAAACAGACAGGACGTTTCTCTGTGCCTCTAGCACTTTTAGTCAGCAGGCGACGCTTAAGAAACCTGACAGGTTTAGGTTCTGTCCACAACTGGTGTGCCTTCGATAGCTCAGTTGGTAGAGCGGAGGACTGTAGGTGGCACATTGGCAATCCTTAGGTCGCTGGTTCAACTCCGGCTCGAAGGAGGAATTTTTCACACGCAAACATTTAATTGGCCTTGCTTCTCGATGAGGCCGTCAAGCGCTTGAGTGTGTAGTTGGCCTCTTTGCAATCGCGACCACCACAACAGGGCAAAAGCTCATTCCCTGACCGGGAATCGAACCCGGGCCGCAGCGGTGAGAGCGCCGAATCCTAGACCACCAGGGAAGGTCTTCTCCCTCTTTCCCATCAAGCCTGGCTGTGCGCCTCTACCAGATTTTCCAGCAACTGCTCAAGCAGGACCACTAAGACTTGAATTTTCCTCCAGGAGAGGAGACGTCTCTGACCCTGGATAACAGATCTTCCACTGAGAAAGTGTCACAGGCTCTGTAGGAATATCCTGACAACACCACAAATTGCCATAAAAACAAAGCAACCGAGATCCCCAACATGTGACGACTCCATCTCGAAGCTTTTTATAGCAGACTCCAAATCGCACCCCTTCCTGACGTTGGCTCCAGGCCTGCAAATGGCATGAGATAAAGTAGATGTCATGAAAGGCCTCTGAACAGTCAGATGCCAACAAGCCACGTGAATACTTATTGGTGGGCCAGTGGCGCAATGGATAACGTGTGACTACGGATCAGAAGATTCTAGGTTCGACTCCTGGCTGGCTCGCTCACCCTCTTTTGCTTCGCTGCCAGCCCATAGCCATTTCATTATTTCCTTTCATTGGCCCGTCGTTTTTGTTATTTTTATTATTGCATTAGTTGAATGATATTTTAAATTGATAGTCCAACAATAGGCTGCTTTGTCAGTGGGATAACGGTTAGCATGAAATACCATGTGTCTTTTCATATGCATTGCATGGGTACTGTCACAAGGACCTTGCTTTGCGACCAGTTTATAGTGTCTATTATGCCAGCACAGGACTGGGAGGAAACTGAACCCCCTGGGCGAGGCAAATGAGAGCTCCCTCTGATGAGCCTGATGAAATCGAATTCAGCAAACAATCCCTTCGGATCATTCCCATATTCTTAAAGGGGGTGGTCACACACTAAAAGCCAAAGGGCCTGTTTGAGACACGAGGAAGTTCCCATATGGTCTAGTGGTCAGGATTCCTGGTTTTCACCCAGACGGCCCGGGTTCGACTCCCAGTATGGGAAGTTTGTGTTGTCTTTGCTTCACTTATGGAAACAGACAGGACGTGTCTCTGTGCCTCTAGCACTTTTAGTCAACAGGCGAAGCTCACGAAACCTGACAGGTTTAGGTTCTGATCACAACCGGTGTGCCTTCGATAGCTCAGTTGGTAGAGCGGAGGACTGTAGGTGGCAATTTGGCAATCCTTAGGTCGCTGGTTCGACTCCGGCTCGAAGGAGGAATTTTTCGCATGCAAACATTTAATTGGCTATGCTTCTCGACGAGGCCGTCAGCGCTTGAGTGTGTTGTTGGCCTCTTCGCAATTGCGACCACCACAACAGGGCAAAAGCTCATTCCCTGACCGGGAATCGAACCCGGGCCGCGGCGGTGAGAGCGCCGAATCCTAACCACTAGACCACCAGGGAAGGTCTTCTCCCTCTTTCCCATCAAGCCTGGCTGTGCGCCTCTACCAGATTTCCCAGCAACTGCTCAAGCAGGACCACTAAGACTTGAATTTTCCTCCAGGAGAGGAGACGTCTCTGACCCTGGATAACAGATCTTCCACTGAGAAAGTGTCACAGGCTCTGTAGGAATATCCTGACAACACCACAACTTGCCAAAAAACAATCGTACAGAACTTGCCAATTGGGCTGCAAGAGAGGTGGTCAGCTCAAGGCTCACAATACAAGGAGCAATACAATGTATCTTTTCCTCCATTTGCATACTTCACAGACTTCATATGCAGTGAAGCACGCAGAAGAAACGACTTCAAGCTTCACTCACCATGGGACAGTAAAGGTCCCTCCTCAGAGCATGGCCGGGAGGGTGAAAAGGAAACACTTCAGCAGGCAGCCACCTCTAGGTGCAAAGAGGTTTGCGATGATAAAATGAAACCTAGATCCTGTTCCAAGATTTGCCTAGTGAAGGTTTATCCTAAAGCACACCCTGGAAAATCTGTGAAAATGTATGTCATTCGAGATGACCAGAGCAACAGGTCCCTGGCCAGGTCTGAATTCTTTGACCTCTTTCAAATTGAAGGGTTAAACTCACCATATGCTCTGCGCACATGTTCAGGGGTCACTGAAGCGTTTGGGAGAAGAGCCACAGGGTTCATGGTTGAGTCACTGGATGGAACAACAAGTGTGATGCTCCCCACACAAATGAGCACTCAGAGATTCCATCTCCAGCAGCTGCACAGCACCACACACACCTGAAGTCCATAGCTCACAAGATACCACAACTAGATCTAGAGGCCCAAAATACTCCTCCTTCTGGGAAACGACATCATCCAGGTTCACAAAATCAGAGAACAACACAATGGGCCACCCAGAGCACCCTACGCTCAAAGACTAGACCTTGGCTGGGTTGTTATAGGTGACGTTTGCTTGGGCTCAGCCCACAAGACAGAGTCTGTGACTTCTTTTCGGAGTAGCGTGCTTGAAAATGGACGTCCATCTATCCTTACTCCATGTCCCAATCACATTCAAGTCAAGGAGAGGTTTGGCAACGAAGGACTACACAGCACAAATTGTCATATGGCCTTACACACCACACCTCAGTCCTCCATGACAGCAGCCTCGGCAGCACAATCTTTGAAAGAACCAAGGATGATGACAAAGTGGGTCTCTCCATCGAAGATGAGCTTTTCCTGGAGCTTATGGATAAAGAAATGTTTATGGATGAGTCCAAAAGCTGGGTGGCACCTCTTCCATTTCAATCACATCGGCAAAAGCCAAAGGGCCTGCTCGAGGCACGAGGAAGTTCCCATATGGTCTAGCGGTCAGGATTCCTGGTTTTCACCCAGGCGGCCCGGGTTCGACTCCCGGTATGGGAAGTTTGTGTTGTCTTTGATTCACTTATGGAAACAGACAGGACGTTTCTCTGTGCCTCTAGCACTTTTAGTCAGCAGGCGACGCTCAAGAAACCTGACAGGTTTAGGTTCTGTCCACAACTGGTGTGCCTTCGATAGCTCAGTTGGTAGAGCGGAGGACTGTAGGTGGCAAATTGGCAATCCTTAGGTCGCTGGTTCAACTCCGGCTCGAAGGAGAAATTTTTCACACGCAAACATTTAATTGGCCATGCTTCTCGATGAGGCCGTCAAGCGCTTGAGTGTGTAGTTGGCCTCTTTGCAATCGCGACCACCACAACAGGGCAAAAGCTCATTCCCTGACCGGGAATCGAACCCGGGCCGCGGCGGTGAGAGCGCCGAATCCTAACCACTAGACCACCAGGGAAGGTCTTCTCCCTCTTTCCCATCAAGCCTGGCTGTGCGCCTCTACCAGATTTTCCAGCAACTGCTCAAGCAGGACCACTAAGACTTGAATTTTCCTCCAGGAGAGGAGACGTCTCTGACCCTGGATAACAGATCTTCCACTGAGAAAGTGTCACAGGCTCTGTAGGAATATCCTGACAACACCACAAATTGCCATAAAAACAAAGCAACCGAGATCCCCAACATGTGACGACTCCATCTCGAAGCTTTTTATAGCAGACTCCAAATCGCACCCCTTCCTGACGTTGGCTCCAGGCCTGCAAATGGCATGAGATAAAGTAGATGTCATGAAAGGCCTCTGAACAGTCAGATGCCAACAAGCCACGTGAATACTTATTGGTGGGCCAGTGGCGCAATGGATAACGTGTGACTACGGATCAGAAGATTCTAGGTTCGACTCCTGGCTGGCTCGCTCACCCTCTTTTGCTTCGCTGCCAGCCCATAGCCATTTCATTATTTCCTTTCATTGGCCCGTCGTTTTTGTTATTTTTATTATTGCATTAGTTGAATGATATTTTAAATTGATAGTCCAACAATAGGCTGCTTTGTCAGTGGGATAACGGTTAGCATGAAATACCATGTGTCTTTTCATATGCATTGCATGGGTACTGTCACAAGGACCTTGCTCTGCGACCAGTTTATAGTGTCTATTATGCCAGCACAGGACTGGGAGGAAACTGAACCCCCTGGGCGAGGCAAATGAGAGCTCCCTCCGATGAGCCTGATGAAATCGAATTCAGCAAACAATCCCTTCGGATCATTCCCATATTCTTAAAGGGGGTGGTCACACACTAAAAGCCAAAGGGCCTGTTTGAGACACAAGGAAGTTCCCATATGGTCTAGCGGTCAGGATTCCTGGTTTTCACCCAGACGGCCCGGGTTGGACTCCCAGTATGGGAAGTTTGTGTTGTCTTTGCTTCACTTATGGAAACAGACAGGACGTGTCTCTGTGCCTCTAGCACTTTTAGTCAACAGGCGAAGCTCACGAAACCTGACAGGTTTAGGTTCTGACCATAACCGGTGTGCCTTCGATAGCTCAGTTGGTAGCGCGGAGGACTGTAGGTGGCAATTTGGCAATCCTTAGGTCGCTGGTTCGACTCCGGCTCGAAGGAGGAATTTTTCGCATGCAAACATTTAATTGGCTATGCTTCTCGACGAGGCCGTCAGCGCTTGAGTGTGTTGTTGGCCTCTTCGCAATTGCGACCACCACAACAGGGCAAAAGCTCATTCCCTGACCGGGAATCGAACCCCGGCCGCGGCGGTGAGAGCGCCGAATCCTAACCACTAGACCACCAGGGAAGGTCTGTACCCTATTTCCCATCAAGCCTGGCTGTGCGCCTCTACCAGATTTCCCAGCAACTGCTCAAGCAGGACCACTAAGTCTTGAATTTTCCTCCAGGAGAGGAGACGTCTCTGACCCTGGATAACAGATCTTCCACTGAGAAAGTGTCACAGGCTCTCTAGGAATATCCTGACAACACCACAACTTGCCAAAAAACAATCGTACAGAACTTGCCAATTGGGCTGCAAGAGAGGTGGTCAGCTCAAGGCTCACAATACAAGGAGCAATACAATGTATCTTTTCCTCCATTTGCATACTTCACAGACTTCATATGCAGTGAAGCACGCAGAAGAAACGACTTCAAGCTTCACTCACCATGGGACAGTAAAGGTCCCTCCTCAGAGCATGGCCGGGAGGGTGAAAGGGAAACACTTCAGCAGGCAGCCACCTCTAGGTGCAAAGAGGTTTGCGATGATAATATGAAACCTAGATCCTGTTCCAAGATTTGCCTAGTGAAGGTTTATCCTAAAGCACGCCCTGGAAAATCTGTGAAAATGTATGTCATTCGAGATGACCAGAGCAACAGGTCCCTGGCCAGGTCTGAATTCTTTGACCTCTTTCAAATTGAAGGGTTAAACTCACCATATACTCTGCGCACATGTTCAGGGGTCACTGAAGCGTTTGGGAGAAGAGCCACAGGGTTCATGGTGGAGTCACTGGATGGAACAACAAGTGTGATGCTCCCCACACAAATGAGCACTCAGAGATTCCATCTCCAGCAGCTGCACAGCACCACACACACCTGAAGTCCATAGCTCACAAGATACCACAACTAGATCTAGAGGCCCAAAATACTCCTCCTTCTGGGAAACGACATCATCCAGGTTCACAAAATCAGAGAACAACACAATGGGCCACCCAGAGCACCCTACGCTCAAAGACTAGACCTTGGCTGGGTTGTTATAGGTGACGTTTGCTTGGGCTCAGCCCACAAGACAGAGTCTGTGACTTCTTTTCGGAGTAGCGTGCTTGAAAATGGACGTCCATCTATCCTTACTCCATGTCCCAATCACATTCAAGTCAAGGAGAGGTTTGGCAACGAAGGACTACACAGCACAAATTGTCATATGGCCTTACACACCACACCTCAGTCCTCCATGACAGCAGCCTCGGCAGCACAATCTTTGAAAGAACCAAGGATGATGACAAAGTGGGTCTCTCCATCGAAGATGAGCTTTTCCTGGAGCTTATGGATAAAGAAATGTTTATGGATGAGTCCAAAAGCTGGGTGGCACCTCTTCCATTTCAATCACATCGGCAAAAGCCAAAGGGCCTGCTCGAGGCACGAGGAAGTTCCCATATGGTCTAGCGGTCAGGATTCCTGGTTTTCACCCAGGCGGCCCGGGTTCGACTCCCGGTATGGGAAGTTTGTGTTGTCTTTGATTCACTTATGGAAACAGACAGGACGTTTCTCTGTGCCTCTAGCACTTTTAGTCAGCAGGCGACGCTCAAGAAACCTGACAGGTTTAGGTTTTGTCCACGACTGGTGTGCCTTCGATAGCTCAGTTGGTAGAGCGGAGGGCTGTAGGTGGCAAATTGGCAATCCTTAGGTCGCTGGTTCAACTCCGGCTCGAAGGAAGAATTTTTCACACGCAAACATTTAATTGGCCATGCTTCTCAATGAGGCGGTCAAGCGCTTGAGTGTGTAGTTGGCCTCTTTGCAATCGCGACCACCACAACAGGGCAAAAGCTCATTCCCTGACCGGGAATCGAACCCGGGCCGCGGCGGTGAGAGCGCCGAATCCTAACCACTAGACCACCAGGGAAGATCTTCTCCCTCTTTCCCATCAAGCCTGGCTGTGCGCCTCTACCATATTTTCCAGCAACTGCTCAAGCAGGACCACTAAGACTTGAATTTTCCTCCAGGAGAGGAGACGTCTCTGACCCTGGATAACAGATCTTCCACTGAGAAAGTGTCACAGGCTCTGTAGGAATATCCTGAGAACACCACAACTTGCCATAAAAACAAAGCAACCGAGATCCCCAACATGTGACGACTCCATCTCGAAGCTTTTTATAGCAGACTCCAAATCGCACCCCTTCCTGACGTTGGCTCCAGGCCTGCAAATGGCATGAGATAAAGTAGGTGTCATGAAAGGCCTCTGAACAGTCAGATGCCAACAAGCCACGTGCATACTTATTGGTGGGCCAGTGGCGCAATGGATAACGCGTCTGACTACGGATCAGAAGATTCTAGGTTCGACTCCTGGCTGGCTCGCTCACCCTCTTTTGCTTCGCTGCCAGCCCATTGCCATTTCATTATTTCCTTTCATTGGCCCGTCGTTTTTGTTATTTTTATTATTGCATTAGTTGAATGATATTTTAAATTGATAGTCCAACAATAGGCTCCTTTGTCAGTGGGATAACGGTTAGCATGAAATACCATGTGTCTTTTCAGATGCATTGCATGGGTACTGTCACAAGGACCTTGCTCTGCGACCAGTTTATAGTGTCTATTATGCCAGCACAGGACTGGGAGGAAACTGAACCCCCTGGGCGAGGCAAATGAGAGCTCCCTCCGATGAGCCTGATGAAATCGAATTCAGCAAACAATCCCTTCGGATCATTCCCATATTCTTAAAGGGGGTGGTCACACACTAAAAGCCAAAGGGCCTGTTTGAGACACGAGGAAGTTCCCATATGGTCTAGCGGTCAGGATTCCTGGTTTTCACCCAGACGGCCCGGGTTCGACTCCCGGTATGGGAAGTTTGTGTTGTCTTTGCTTCACTTATGGAAACAGACAGGACGTGTCTCTGTGCCTCTAGCACTTTTAGTCAACAGGCGAAGCTCACGAAACCTGACAGGTTTAGGTTCTGACCACAACCGGTGTGCCTTCGATAGCTCAGTTGGTAGAGCGGAGGACTGTAGGTGGCAATTTGGCAATCCTTAGGTCGCTAGTTCGACTCCGGCTCGAAGGAGGAATTTTTCGCATGCAAACATTTAATTGGCTATGCTTCTCGGCGAGGACGTCAGCGCTTGAGTGTGTTGTTGGCCTCTTCGCAATTGCGACCACCACAACAGGGCAAAAGCTCATTCCCTGACCGGGAATCGAACCCGGGCCGCGGCGGTGAGAGCGCCGAATCCTAACCACTAGACCACCAGGGAAGGTCTTCTCCCTCTTTCCCATCAAGCCTGGCTGTGCGCCTCTACCAGATTTCCCAGCAACTGCTCAAGCAGGACCACTAAGACTTGAATTTTCCTCCAGGAGAGGAGACGTCTCTGACCCTGGATAACAGATCTTCCACTGAGAAAGTGTCACAGGCTCTGTAGGAATATCCTGACAACACCACAACTTGCCAAAAAACAATCGTACAGAACTTGCCAATTGGGCTGCAAGAGAGGTGGTCAGCTCAAGGCTCACAATACAAGGAGCAATACAATGTATCTTTTCCTCCATTTGCATACTTCACAGACTTCATATGCAGTGAAGCACGCAGAAGAAACGACTTCAAGCTTCACTCACCATGGGACAGTAAAGGTCCCTCCTCAGAGCATGGCCGGGAGGGTGAAAGGGAAACACTTCAGCAGGCAGCCACCTCTAGGTGCAAAGAGGTTTGCGATGATAAAATGAAACCTAGATCCTGTTCCAAGATTTGCCTAGTGAAGGTTTATCCTAAAGCACACCCTGGAAAATCTGTGAAAATGTATGTCATTCGAGATGACCAGAGCAACAGGTCCCTGGCCAGGTCTGAATTCTTTGACCTCTTTCAAATTGAAGGGTTAAACTCACCATATACTCTGCGCACATGTTCAGGGGTCACTGAAGCGTTTGGGAGAAGAGCCACAGGGTTCATAGTGGAGTCACTGGATGGAACAACAAGTGTGATGCTCCCCACACAAATGAGCACTCAGAGATTCCATCTCCAGCAGCTGCACAGCACCACACACACCTGAAGTCCATAGCTCACAAGATACCACAACTAGATCTAGAGGCCCAAAATACTCCTCCTTCTGGGAAACGACATCATCCAGGTTCACAAAATCAGAGAACAACACAATGGGCCACCCAGAGCACCCTACGCTCAAAGACTAGACCTTGGCTGGGTTGTTATAGGTGACGTTTGCTTGGGCTCAGCCCACAAGACAGAGTCTGTGACTTCTTTTCGGAGTAGCGTGCTTGAAAATGGACGTCCATCTATCCTTACTCCATGTCCCAATCACATTCAAGTCAAGGAGAGGTTTGGCAACGAAGGACTACACAGCACAAATTGTCATATGGCCTTACACACCACACCTCAGTCCTCCATGACAGCAGCCTCGGCAGCACAATCTTTGAAAGAACCAAGGATGATGACAAAGTGGGTCTCTCCATCGAAGATGAGCTTTTCCTGGAGCTTATGGATAAAGATATGTTTATGGATGAGTCCAAAAGCTGGGTGGCACCTCTTCCATTTCAATCACATCGGCAAAAGCCAAAGGGCCTGCTCGAGGCACGAGGAAGTTCCCATATGGTCTAGCGGTCAGGATTCCTGGTTTTCACCCAGGCGGCCCGGGTTCGACTCCCGGTATGGGAAGTTTGTGTTGTCTTTGATTCACTTATGGAAACAGACAGGACGTTTCTCTGTGCCTCTAGCACTTTTAGTCAGCAGGCGACGCTCAAGAAACCTGACAGGTTTAGGTTCTGTCCACAACTGGTGTGCCTTCGATAGCTCAGTTGGTAGAGCGGAGGACTGTAGGTGGCAAATTGGCAATCCTTAGGTCGCTGGTTCAACTCCGGCTCGAAGGAGGAATTTTTCACACGCAAACATTTAATTGGCCATGCTTCTCGATGAGGCCGTCAAGCGCATGAGTGTGTAGTTGGCCTCTTTGCAATCGCGACCACCACAACAGGGCAAAAGCTCATTCCCTGACCGGGAATCGAACCCGGGCCGCGGCGGTGAGAGCGCCGAATCCTAACCACTAGACCACCAGGGAAGGTCTTCTCCCTCTTTCCCATCAAGCCTGGCTGTGCGCCTCTACCAGATTTTCCAGCAACTGCTCAAGCAGGACCACTAAGACTTGAATTTTCCTCCAGGAGAGGAGACGTCTCTGACCCTGGATAACAGATCTTCCACTGAGAAAGTGTCACAGGCTCTGTAGGAATATCCTGACAACACCACAAATTGCCATAAAAACAAAGCAACCGAGATCCCCAACATGTGACGACTCCATCTCGAAGCTTTTTATAGCAGACTCCAAATCGCACCCCTTCCTGACGTTGGCTCCAGGCCTGCAAATGGCATGAGATAAAGTAGATGTCATGAAAGGCCTCTGAACAGTCAGATGCCAACAAGCCACGTGAATACTTATTGGTGGGCCAGTGGCGCAATGGATAACGTGTGACTACGGATCAGAAGATTCTAGGTTCGACTCCTGGCTGGCTCGCTCACCCTCTTTTGCTTCGCTGCCAGCCCATAGCCATTTCATTATTTCCTTTCATTGGCCCGTCGTTTTTGTTATTTTTATTATTGCATTAGTTGAATGATATTTTAAATTGATAGTCCAACAATAGGCTGCTTTGTCAGTGGGATAACGGTTAGCATGAAATACCATGTGTCTTTTCATATGCATTGCATGGGTACTGTCACAAGGACCTTGCTTTGCGACCAGTTTATAGTGTCTATTATGCCAGCACAGGACTGGGAGGAAACTGAACCCCCTGGGCGAGGCAAATGAGAGCTCCCTCCGATGAGCCTGATGAAATCGAATTCAGCAAACAATCCCTTCGGATCATTCCCATATTCTTAAAGGGGGTGGTCACACACTAAAAGCCAAAGGGCCTGTTTGAGACACGAGGAAGTTCCCATATGGTCTAGTGGTCAGGATTCCTGGTTTTCACCCAGACGGCCCGGGTTCGACTCCCAGTATGGGAAGTTTGTGTTGTCTTTGCTTCACTTATGGAAACAGACAGGACGTGTCTCTGTGCCTCTAGCACTTTTAGTCAACAGGCGAAGCTCACGAAACCTGACAGGTTTAGGTTCTGATCACAACTGGTGTGCCTTCGATAGCTCAGTTGGTAGAGCGGAGGACTGTAGGTGGCAATTTGGCAATCCTTAGGTCGCTGGTTCGACTCCGGCTCGAAGGAGGAATTTTTCGCATGCAAACATTTAATTGGCTATGCTTCTCGACGAGGCCGTCAGCGCTTGAGTGTGTTGTTGGCCTCTTCGCAATTGCGACCACCACAACAGGGCAAAAGCTCATTCCCTGACCGGGAATCGAACCCGGGCCGCGGCGGTGAGAGCGCCGAATCCTAACCACTAGACCACCAGGGAAGGTCTTCTCCCTCTTTCCCATCAAGCCTGGCTGTGCGCCTCTACCAGATTTCCCAGCAACTGCTCAAGCAGGACCACTAAGACTTGAATTTTCCTCCAGGAGAGGAGACGTCTCTGACCCTGGATAACAGATCTTCCACTGAGAAAGTGTCACAGGCTCTGTAGGAATATCCTGACAACACAACAACTTGCCAAAAAACAATCGTACAGAACTTGCCAATTGGGCTGCAAGAGAGGTGGTCAGCTCAAGGCTCACAATACAAGGAGCAATACAATGTATCTTTTCCTCCATTTGCATACTTCACAGACTTCATATGCAGTGAAGCACGCAGAAGAAACGACTTCAAGCTTCACTCACCATGGGACAGTAAAGGTCCCTCCTCAGAGCATGGCCGGGAGGGTGAAAAGGAAACACTTCAGCAGGCAGCCACCTCTAGGTGCAAAGAGGTTTGCGATGATAAAATGAAACCTAGATCCTGTTCCAAGATTTGCCTAGTGAAGGTTTATCCTAAAGCACACCCTGGAAAATCTGTGAAAATGTATGTCATTCGAGATGACCAGAGCAACAGGTCCCTGGCCAGGTCTGAATTCTTTGACCTCTTTCAAATTGAAGGGTTAAACTCACCATATGCTCTGCGCACATGTTCAGGGGTCACTGAAGCGTTTGGGAGAAGAGCCACAGGGTTCATGGTTGAGTCACTGGATGGAACAACAAGTGTGATGCTCCCCACACAAATGAGCACTCAGAGATTCCATCTCCAGCAGCTGCACAGCACCACACACACCTGAAGTCCATAGCTCACAAGATACCACAACTAGATCTAGAGGCCCAAAATACTCCTCCTTCTGGGAAACGACATCATCCAGGTTCACAAAATCAGAGAACAACACAATGGGCCACCCAGAGCACCCTACGCTCAAAGACTAGACCTTGGCTGGGTTGTTATAGGTGACGTTTGCTTGGGCTCAGCCCACAAGACAGAGTCTGTGACTTCTTTTCGGAGTAGCGTGCTTGAAAATGGACGTCCATCTATCCTTACTCCATGTCCCAATCACATTCAAGTCAAGGAGAGGTTTGGCAACGAAGGACTACACAGCACAAATTGGCATATGGCCTTACACACCACACCTCAGTCCTCCATGACAGCAGCCTCGGCAGCACAATCTTTGAAAGAACCAAGGATGATGACAAAGTGGGTCTCTCCATCGAAGATGAGCTTTTCCTGGAGCTTATGGATAAAGAAATGTTTATGGATGAGTCCAAAAGCTGGGTGGCACCTCTTCCATTTCAATCACATCGGCAAAAGCCAAAGGGCCTGCTCGAGGCACGAGGAAGTTCCCATATGGTCTAGCGGTCAGGATTCCTGGTTTTCACCCAGGCGGCCCGGGTTCGACTCCCGGTATGGGAAGTTTGTGTTGTCTTTGATTCACTTATGGAAACAGACAGGACGTTTCTCTGTGCCTCTAGCACTTTTAGTCAGCAGGCGACGCTCAAGAAACCTGACAGGTTTAGGTTCTGTCCACAACTGGTGTGCCTTCGATAGCTCAGTTGGTAGAGCGGAGGACTGTAGGTGGCAAATTGGCAATCCTTAGGTCGCTGGTTCAACTCCGGCTCGAAGGAGAAATTTTTCACACGCAAACATTTAATTGGCCATGCTTCTCGATGAGGCCGTCAAGCGCTTGAGTGTGTAGTTGGCCTCTTTGCAATCGCGACCACCACAACAGGGCAAAAGCTCATTCCCTGACCGGGAATCGAACCCGGGCCGCGGCGGTGAGAGCGCCGAATCCTAACCACTAGACCACCAGGGAAGGTCTTCTCCCTCTTTCCCATCAAGCCTGGCTGTGCGCCTCTACCAGATTTTCCAGCAACTGCTCAAGCAGGACCACTAAGACTTGAATTTTCCTCCAGGAGAGGAGACGTCTCTGACCCTGGATAACAGATCTTCCACTGAGAAAGTGTCACAGGCTCTGTAGGAATATCCTGACAACACCACAAATTGCCATAAAAACAAAGCAACCGAGATCCCCAACATGTGACGACTCCATCTCGAAGCTTTTTATAGCAGACTCCAAATCGCACCCCTTCCTGACGTTGGCTCCAGGCCTGCAAATGGCATGAGATAAAGTAGATGTCATGAAAGGCCTCTGAACAGTCAGATGCCAACAAGCCACGTGAATACTTATTGGTGGGCCAGTGGCGCAATGGATAACGTGTGACTACGGATCAGAAGATTCTAGGTTCGACTCCTGGCTGGCTCGCTCACCCTCTTTTGCTTCGCTGCCAGCCCATAGCCATTTCATTATTTCCTTTCATTGGCCCGTCGTTTTTGTTATTTTTATTATTGCATTAGTTGAATGATATTTTAAATTGATAGTCCAATAGGCTGCTTTGTCAGTGGGATAACGGTTAGCATGAAATACCATGTGTCTTTTCATATGCATTGCATGGGTACTGTCACAAGGACCTTGCTCTGCGACCAGTTTATAGTGTCTATTATGCCAGCACAGGACTGGGAGGAAACTGAACCCCCTGGGCGAGGCAAATGAGAGCTCCCTCCGATGAGCCTGATGAAATCGAATTCAGCAAACAATCCCTTCGGATCATTCCCATATTCTTAAAGGGGGTGGTCACACACTAAAAGCCAAAGGGCCTGTTTGAGACACAAGGAAGTTCCCATATGGTCTAGCGGTCAGGATTCCTGGTTTTCACCCAGACGGCCCGGGTTGGACTCCCAGTATGGGAAGTTTGTGTTGTCTTTGCTTCACTTATGGAAACAGACAGGACGTGTCTCTGTGCCTCTAGCACTTTTAGTCAACAGGCGAAGCTCACGAAACCTGACAGGTTTAGGTTCTGACCATAACCGGTGTGCCTTCGATAGCTCAGTTGGTAGCGCGGAGGACTGTAGGTGGCAATTTGGCAATCCTTAGGTCGCTGGTTCGACTCCGGCTCGAAGGAGGAATTTTTCGCATGCAAACATTTAATTGGCTAT
Organism: Cyprinella venusta; assembly: GCA_038021265.1. Taxonomy (NCBI): domain Eukaryota; kingdom Metazoa; phylum Chordata; class Actinopteri; order Cypriniformes; family Leuciscidae; genus Cyprinella; species Cyprinella venusta. The sequence goes on along the minus strand of CM075879.1, from coordinate 7,231,776 downwards.
GCTTCTCGACGAGGCCGTCAGCGCTTGAGTGTGTTGTTGGCCTCTTCGCAATTGCGACCACCACAACAGGGCAAAAGCTCATTCCCTGACCGGGAATCGAACCCCGGCCGCGGCGGTGAGAGCGCCGAATCCTAACCACTAGACCACCAGGGAAGGTCTGTACCCTATTTCCCATCAAGCCTGGCTGTGCGCCTCTACCAGATTTCCTAGCAACTGCTCAAGCAGGACCACTAAGTCTTGAATTTTCCTCCAGGAGAGGAGACGTCTCTGACCCTGGATAACAGATCTTCCACTGAGAAAGTGTCACAGGCTCTCTAGGAATATCCTGACAACACCACAACTTGCCAAAAAACAATCGTACAGAACTTGCCAATTGGGCTGCAAGAGAGGTGGTCAGCTCAAGGCTCACAATACAAGGAGCAATACAATGTATCTTTTCCTCCATTTGCATACTTCACAGACTTCATATGCAGTGAAGCACGCAGAAGAAACGACTTCAAGCTTCACTCACCATGGGACAGTAAAGGTCCCTCCTCAGAGCATGGCCGGGAGGGTGAAAGGGAAACACTTCAGCAGGCAGCCACCTCTAGGTGCAAAGAGGTTTGCGATGATAATATGAAACCTAGATCCTGTTCCAAGATTTGCCTAGTGAAGGTTTATCCTAAAGCACGCCCTGGAAAATCTGTGAAAATGTATGTCATTCGAGATGACCAGAGCAACAGGTCCCTGGCCAGGTCTGAATTCTTTGACCTCTTTCAAATTGAAGGGTTAAACTCACCATATACTCTGCGCACATGTTCAGGGGTCACTGAAGCGTTTGGGAGAAGAGCCACAGGGTTCATGGTGGAGTCACTGGATGGAACAACAAGTGTGATGCTCCCCACACAAATGAGCACTCAGAGATTCCATCTCCAGCAGCTGCACAGCACCACACACACCTGAAGTCCATAGCTCACAAGATACCACAACTAGATCTAGAGGCCCAAAATACTCCTCCTTCTGGGAAACGACATCATCCAGGTTCACAAAATCAGAGAACAACACAATGGGCCACCCAGAGCACCCTACGCTCAAAGACTAGACCTTGGCTGGGTTGTTATAGGTGACGTTTGCTTGGGCTCAGCCCACAAGACAGAGTCTGTGACTTCTTTTCGGAGTAGCGTGCTTGAAAATGGACGTCCATCTATCCTTACTCCATGTCCCAATCACATTCAAGTCAAGGAGAGGTTTGGCAACGAAGGACTACACAGCACAAATTGTCATATGGCCTTACACACCACACCTCAGTCCTCCATGACAGCAGCCTCGGCAGCACAATCTTTGAAAGAACCAAGGATGATGACAAAGTGGGTCTCTCCATCGAAGATGAGCTTTTCCTGGAGCTTATGGATAAAGAAATGTTTATGGATGAGTCCAAAAGCTGGGTGGCACCTCTTCCATTTCAATCACATCGGCAAAAGCCAAAGGGCCTGCTCGAGGCACGAGGAAGTTCCCATATGGTCTAGCGGTCAGGATTCCTGGTTTTCACCCAGGCGGCCCGGGTTCGACTCCCGGTATGGGAAGTTTGTGTTGTCTTTGATTCACTTATGGAAACAGACAGGACGTTTCTCTGTGCCTCTAGCACTTTTAGTCAGCAGGCGACGCTCAAGAAACCTGACAGGTTTAGGTTTTGTCCACGACTGGTGTGCCTTCGATAGCTCAGTTGGTAGAGCGGAGGACTGTAGGTGGCAAATTGGCAATCCTTAGGTCGCTGGTTCAACTCCGGCTCGAAGGAAGAATTTTTCACACGCAAACATTTAATTGGCCATGCTTCTCAATGAGGCGGTCAAGCGCTTGAGTGTGTAGTTGGCCTCTTTGCAATCGCGACCACCACAACAGGGCAAAAGCTCATTCCCTGACCGGGAATCGAACCCGGGCCGCGGCGGTGAGAGCGCCGAATCCTAACCACTAGACCACCAGGGAAGATCTTCTCCCTCTTTCCCATCAAGCCTGGCTGTGCGCCTCTACCATATTTTCCAGCAACTGCTCAAGCAGGACCACTAAGACTTGAATTTTCCTCCAGGAGAGGAGACGTCTCTGACCCTGGATAACAGATCTTCCACTGAGAAAGTGTCACAGGCTCTGTAGGAATATCCTGAGAACACCACAACTTGCCATAAAAACAAAGCAACCGAGATCCCCAACATGTGACGACTCCATCTCGAAGCTTTTTATAGCAGACTCCAAATCGCACCCCTTCCTGACGTTGGCTCCAGGCCTGCAAATGGCATGAGATAAAGTAGGTGTCATGAAAGGCCTCTGAACAGTCAGATGCCAACAAGCCACGTGCATACTTATTGGTGGGCCAGTGGCGCAATGGATAACGCGTCTGACTACGGATCAGAAGATTCTAGGTTCGACTCCTGGCTGGCTCGCTCACCCTCTTTTGCTTCGCTGCCAGCCCATTGCCATTTCATTATTTCCTTTCATTGGCCCGTCGTTTTTGTTATTTTTATTATTGCATTAGTTGAATGATATTTTAAATTGATAGTCCAACAATAGGCTCCTTTGTCAGTGGGATAACGGTTAGCATGAAATACCATGTGTCTTTTCAGATGCATTGCATGGGTACTGTCACAAGGACCTTGCTCTGCGACCAGTTTATAGTGTCTATTATGCCAGCACAGGACTGGGAGGAAACTGAACCCCCTGGGCGAGGCAAATGAGAGCTCCCTCCGATGAGCCTGATGAAATCGAATTCAGCAAACAATCCCTTCGGATCATTCCCATATTCTTAAAGGGGGTGGTCACACACTAAAAGCCAAAGGGCCTGTTTGAGACACGAGGAAGTTCCCATATGGTCTAGCGGTCAGGATTCCTGGTTTTCACCCAGACGGCCCGGGTTCGACTCCCGGTATGGGAAGTTTGTGTTGTCTTTGCTTCACTTATGGAAACAGACAGGACGTGTCTCTGTGCCTCTAGCACTTTTAGTCAACAGGCGAAGCTCACGAAACCTGACAGGTTTAGGTTCTGACCACAACCGGTGTGCCTTCGATAGCTCAGTTGGTAGAGCGGAGGACTGTAGGTGGCAATTTGGCAATCCTTAGGTCGCTAGTTCGACTCCGGCTCGAAGGAGGAATTTTTCGCATGCAAACATTTAATTGGCTATGCTTCTCGGCGAGGACGTCAGCGCTTGAGTGTGTTGTTGGCCTCTTCGCAATTGCGACCACCACAACAGGGCAAAAGCTCATTCCCTGACCGGGAATCGAACCCGGGCCGCGGCGGTGAGAGCGCCGAATCCTAACCACTAGACCACCAGGGAAGGTCTTCTCCCTCTTTCCCATCAAGCCTGGCTGTGCGCCTCTACCAGATTTCCCAGCAACTGCTCAAGCAGGACCACTAAGACTTGAATTTTCCTCCAGGAGAGGAGACGTCTCTGACCCTGGATAACAGATCTTCCACTGAGAAAGTGTCACAGGCTCTGTAGGAATATCCTGACAACACCACAACTTGCCAAAAAACAATCGTACAGAACTTGCCAATTGGGCTGCAAGAGAGGTGGTCAGCTCAAGGCTCACAATACAAGGAGCAATACAATGTATCTTTTCCTCCATTTGCATACTTCACAGACTTCATATGCAGTGAAGCACGCAGAAGAAACGACTTCAAGCTTCACTCACCATGGGACAGTAAAGGTCCCTCCTCAGAGCATGGCCGGGAGGGTGAAAGGGAAACACTTCAGCAGGCAGCCACCTCTAGGTGCAAAGAGGTTTGCGATGATAAAATGAAACCTAGATCCTGTTCCAAGATTTGCCTAGTGAAGGTTTATCCTAAAGCACACCCTGGAAAATCTGTGAAAATGTATGTCATTCGAGATGACCAGAGCAACAGGTCCCTGGCCAGGTCTGAATTCTTTGACCTCTTTCAAATTGAAGGGTTAAACTCACCATATACTCTGCGCACATGTTCAGGGGTCACTGAAGCGTTTGGGAGAAGAGCCACAGGGTTCATAGTGGAGTCACTGGATGGAACAACAAGTGTGATGCTCCCCACACAAATGAGCACTCAGAGATTCCATCTCCAGCAGCTGCACAGCACCACACACACCTGAAGTCCATAGCTCACAAGATACCACAACTAGATCTAGAGGCCCAAAATACTCCTCCTTCTGGGAAACGACATCATCCAGGTTCACAAAATCAGAGAACAACACAATGGGCCACCCAGAGCACCCTACGCTCAAAGACTAGACCTTGGCTGGGTTGTTATAGGTGACGTTTGCTTGGGCTCAGCCCACAAGACAGAGTCTGTGACTTCTTTTCGGAGTAGCGTGCTTGAAAATGGACGTCCATCTATCCTTACTCCATGTCCCAATCACATTCAAGTCAAGGAGAGGTTTGGCAACGAAGGACTACACAGCACAAATTGTCATATGGCCTTACACACCACACCTCAGTCCTCCATGACAGCAGCCTCGGCAGCACAATCTTTGAAAGAACCAAGGATGATGACAAAGTGGGTCTCTCCATCGAAGATGAGCTTTTCCTGGAGCTTATGGATAAAGAAATGTTTATGGATGAGTCCAAAAGCTGGGTGGCACCTCTTCCATTTCAATCACATCGGCAAAAGCCAAAGGGCCTGCTCGAGGCACGAGGAAGTTCCCATATGGTCTAGCGGTCAGGATTCCTGGTTTTCACCCAGGCGGCCCGGGTTCGACTCCCGGTATGGGAAGTTTGTGTTGTCTTTGATTCACTTATGGAAACAGACAGGACGTTTCTCTGTGCCTCTAGCACTTTTAGTCAGCAGGCGACGCTCAAGAAACCTGACAGGTTTAGGTTCTGTCCACAACTGGTGTGCCTTCGATAGCTCAGTTGGTAGAGCGGAGGACTGTAGGTGGCAAATTGGCAATCCTTAGGTCGCTGGTTCAACTCCGGCTCGAAGGAGGAATTTTTCACACGCAAACATTTAATTGGCCATGCTTCTCGATGAGGCCGTCAAGCGCATGAGTGTGTAGTTCGCCTCTTTGCAATCGCGACCACCACAACAGGGCAAAAGCTCATTCCCTGACCGGGAATCGAACCCGGGCCGCGGCGGTGAGAGCGCCGAATCCTAACCACTAGACCACCAGGGAAGGTCTTCTCCCTCTTTCCCATCAAGCCTGGCTGTGCGCCTCTACCAGATTTTCCAGCAACTGCTCAAGCAGGACCACTAAGACTTGAATTTTCCTCCAGGAGAGGAGACGTCTCTGACCCTGGATAACAGATCTTCCACTGAGAAAGTGTCACAGGCTCTGTAGGAATATCCTGACAACACCACAAATTGCCATAAAAACAAAGCAACCGAGATCCCCAACATGTGACGACTCCATCTCGAAGCTTTTTATAGCAGACTCCAAATCGCACCCCTTCCTGACGTTGGCTCCAGGCCTGCAAATGGCATGAGATAAAGTAGATGTCATGAAAGGCCTCTGAACAGTCAGATGCCAACAAGCCACGTGAATACTTATTGGTGGGCCAGTGGCGCAATGGATAACGTGTGACTACGGATCAGAAGATTCTAGGTTCGACTCCTGGCTGGCTCGCTCACCCTCTTTTGCTTCGCTGCCAGCCCATAGCCATTTCATTATTTCCTTTCATTGGCCCGTCGTTTTTGTTATTTTTATTATTGCATTAGTTGAATGATATTTTAAATTGATAGTCCAACAATAGGCTGCTTTGTCAGTGGGATAACGGTTAGCATGAAATACCATGTGTCTTTTCATATGCATTGCATGGGTACTGTCACAAGGACCTTGCTTTGCGACCAGTTTATAGTGTCTATTATGCCAGCACAGGACTGGGAGGAAACTGAACCCCCTGGGCGAGGCAAATGAGAGCTCCCTCCGATGAGCCTGATGAAATCGAATTCAGCAAACAATCCCTTCGGATCATTCCCATATTCTTAAAGGGGGTGGTCACACACTAAAAGCCAAAGGGCCTGTTTGAGACACGAGGAAGTTCCCATATGGTCTAGTGGTCAGGATTCCTGGTTTTCACCCAGACGGCCCGGGTTCGACTCCCAGTATGGGAAGTTTGTGTTGTCTTTGCTTCACTTATGGAAACAGACAGGACGTGTCTCTGTGCCTCTAGCACTTTTAGTCAACAGGCGAAGCTCACGAAACCTGACAGGTTTAGGTTCTGATCACAACCGGTGTGCCTTCGATAGCTCAGTTGGTAGAGCGGAGGACTGTAGGTGGCAATTTGGCAATCCTTAGGTCGCTGGTTCGACTCCGGCTCGAAGGAGGAATTTTTCGCATGCAAACATTTAATTGGCTATGCTTCTCGACGAGGCCGTCAGCGCTTGAGTGTGTTGTTGGCCTCTTCGCAATTGCGACCACCACAACAGGGCAAAAGCTCATTCCCTGACCGGGAATCGAACCCGGGCCGCGGCGGTGAGAGCGCCGAATCCTAACCACTAGACCACCAGGGAAGGTCTTCTCCCTCTTTCCCATCAAGCCTGGCTGTGCGCCTCTACCAGATTTCCCAGCAACTGCTCAAGCAGGACCACTAAGACTTGAATTTTCCTCCAGGAGAGGAGACGTCTCTGACCCTGGATAACAGATCTTCCACTGAGAAAGTGTCACAGGCTCTGTAGGAATATCCTGACAACATCACAACTTGCCAAAAAACAATCGTACAGAACTTGCCAATTGGGCTGCAAGAGAGGTGGTCAGCTCAAGGCTCACAATACAAGGAGCAATACAATGTATCTTTTCCTCCATTTGCATACTTCACAGACTTCATATGCAGTGAAGCACGCAGAAGAAACGACTTCAAGCTTCACTCACCATGGGACAGTAAAGGTCCCTCCTCAGAGCATGGCCGGGAGGGTGAAAAGGAAACACTTCAGCAGGCAGCCACCTCTAGGTGCAAAGAGGTTTGCGATGATAAAATGAAACCTAGATCCTGTTCCAAGATTTGCCTAGTGAAGGTTTATCCTAAAGCACACCCTGGAAAATCTGTGAAAATGTATGTCATTCGAGATGACCAGAGCAACAGGTCCCTGGCCAGGTCTGAATTCTTTGACCTCTTTCAAATTGAAGGGTTAAACTCACCATATGCTCTGCGCACATGTTCAGGGGTCACTGAAGCGTTTGGGAGAAGAGCCACAGGGTTCATGGTGGAGTCACTGGATGGAACAACAAGTGTGATGCTCCCCACACAAATGAGCACTCAGAGATTCCATCTCCAGCAGCTGCACAGCACCACACACACCTGAAGTCCATAGCTCACAAGATACCACAACTAGATCTAGAGGCCCAAAATACTCCTCCTTCTGGGAAACGACATCATCCAGGTTCACAAAATCAGAGAACAACACAATGGGCCACCCAGAGCACCCTACGCTCAAAGACTAGACCTTGGCTGGGTTGTTATAGGTGACGTTTGCTTGGGCTCAGCCCACAAGACAGAGTCTGTGACTTCTTTTCGGAGTAGCGTGCTTGAAAATGGACGTCCATCTATCCTTACTCCATGTCCCAATCACATTCAAGTCAAGGAGAGGTTTGGCAACGAAGGACTACACAGCACAAATTGTCATATGGCCTTACACACCACACCTCAGTCCTCCATGACAGCAGCCTCGGCAGCACAATCTTTGAAAGAACCAAGGATGATGACAAAGTGGGTCTCTCCATCGAAGATGAGCTTTTCCTGGAGCTTATGGATAAAGAAATGTTTATGGATGAGTCCAAAAGCTGGGTGGCACCTCTTCCATTTCAATCACATCGGCAAAAGCCAAAGGGCCTGCTCGAGGCATGAGGAAGTTCCCATATGGTCTAGTGGTCAGGATTCCTGGTTTTCACCCAGGCGGCCCGGGTTCGACTCCCGGTATGGGAAGTTTGTGTTGTCTTTGATTCACTTATGGAAACAGACAGGACGTTTCTCTGTGCCTCTAGCACTTTTAGTCAGCAGGCGACGCTTAAGAAACCTGACAGGTTTAGGTTCTGTCCACAACTGGTGTGCCTTCGATAGCTCAGTTGGTAGAGCGGAGGACTGTAGGTGGCACATTGGCAATCCTTAGGTCGCTGGTTCAACTCCGGCTCGAAGGAGGAATTTTTCACACGCAAACATTTAATTGGCCTTGCTTCTCGATGAGGCCGTCAAGCGCTTGAGTGTGTAGTTGGCCTCTTTGCAATCGCGACCACCACAACAGGGCAAAAGCTCATTCCCTGACCGGGAATCGAACCCGGGCCGCAGCGGTGAGAGCGCCGAATCCTAGACCACCAGGGAAGGTCTTCTCCCTCTTTCCCATCAAGCCTGGCTGTGCGCCTCTACCAGATTTTCCAGCAACTGCTCAAGCAGGACCACTAAGACTTGAATTTTCCTCCAGGAGAGGAGACGTCTCTGACCCTGGATAACAGATCTTCCACTGAGAAAGTGTCACAGGCTCTGTAGGAATATCCTGACAACACCACAAATTGCCATAAAAACAAAGCAACCGAGATCCCCAACATGTGACGACTCCATCTCGAAGCTTTTTATAGCAGACCCCAAATCGCACCCCTTCCTGACGTTGGCTCCAGGCCTGCAAATGGCATGAGATAAAGTAGGTGTCATGAAAGGCCTCTGAACAGTCAGATGCCAACAAGCCACGTGCATACTTATTGGTGGGCCAGTGGCGCAATGGATAACGCGTCTGACTACGGATCAGAAGATTCTAGGTTCGACTCCTGGCTGGCTCGCTCACCGTCTTTTGCTTCGCTGCCAGCCCATAGCCATTTCATTATTTCCTTTCATTGGCCCGTCGTTTTTGTTATTTTTATTATTGCATTAGTTGAATGATATTTTAAATTGATAGTCCAACAATAGGCTGCTTTGTCAGTGGGATAATGGTTAGCATGAAATACCATGTGTCTTTTCAGATGCATTGCATGGGTACTGTCACAAGGACCTTGCTCTGCGACCAGTTTATAGTGTCTATTATGCCAGCACAGGACTGGGAGGAAACTGAACCCCCTGGGCGAGGCAAATGAGAGCTCCCTCCGATGAGCCTGATGAAATCGAATTCAGCAAACAATCCCTTCGGATCATTCCCATATTCTTAAAGGGGGTGGTCACACACTAAAAGCCAAAGGGCCTGTTTGAGACACGAGCAAGTTCCCATATGGTCTAGCGGTCAGGATTCCTGGTTTTCACCCAGACGGCCCGGGTTCGACTCCCGGTATGGGAAGTTTGTGTTGTCTTTGCTTCACTTATGGAAACAGACAGGACGTGTCTCTGTGCCTCTAGCACTTTTAGTCAACAGGCGAAGCTCACGAAACCTGACAGGTTTAGGTTCTGACCACAACCGGTGTGCCTTCGATAGCTCAGTTGGTAGAGCGGAGGACTGTAGGTGGCAATTTGGCAATCCTTAGGTCGCTGGTTCGACTCCGGCTCGAAGGAGGAATTTTTCGCATGCAAACATTTAATTGGCTATGCTTCTCGGCGAGGCCGTCAGCGCTTGAGTGTGTTGTTGGCCTCTTCGCAATTGCGACCACCACAACAGGGCAAAAGCTCATTCCCTGACCGGGAATCGAACCCGGGCCGCGGCGGTGAGAGCGCCGAATCCTAACCACTAGACCACCAGGGAAGGTCTTCTCCCTCTTTCCCATCAAGCCTGGCTGTGCGCCTCTACCAGATTTCCCAGCAACTGCTCAAGCAGGACCACTAAGACTTGAATTTTCCTCCAGGAGAGGAGACGTCTCTGACCCTGGATAACAGATCTTCCACTGAGAAAGTGTCACAGGCTCTGTAGGAATATCCTGACAACACCACAACTTGCCAAAAAACAATCGTACAGAACTTGCCAATTGGGCTGCAAGAGAGGTGGTCAGCTCAAGGCTCACAATACAAGGAGCAATACAATGTATCTTTTCCTCCATTTGCATACTTCACAGACTTCATATGCAGTGAAGCACGCAGAAGAAACGACTTCAAGCTTCACTCACCATGGGACAGTAAAGGTCCCTCCTCAGAGCATGGCCGGGAGGGTGAAAGGGAAACACTTCAGCAGGCAGCCACCTCTAGGTGCAAAGAGGTTTGCGATGATAATATGAAACCTAGATCCTGTTCCAAGATTTGCCTAGTGAAGGTTTATCCTAAAGCACGCCCTGGAAAATCTGTGAAAATGTATGTCATACGAGATGACCAGAGCAACAGGTCCCTGGCCAGGTCTGAATTCTTTGACCTCTTTCAAATTGAAGGGTTAAACTCACCATATACTCTGCGCACATGTTCAGGGGTCACTGAAGCGTTTGGGAGAAGAGCCACAGGGTTCATGGTGGAGTCACTGGATGGAACAACAAGTGTGATGCTCCCCACACAAATGAGCACTCAGAGATTCCATCTCCAGCAGCTGCACAGCACCACACACACCTGAAGTCCATAGCTCACAAGATACCACAACTAGATCTAGAGGCCCAAAATACTCCTCCTTCTGGGAAACGACATCATCCAGGTTCACAAAATCAGAGAACAACACAATGGGCCACCCAGAGCACCCTACGCTCAAAGACTAGACCTTGGCTGGGTTGTTATAGGTGACGTTTGCTTGGGCTCAGCCCACAAGACAGAGTCTGTGACTTCTTTTCGGAGTAGCGTGCTTGAAAATGGACGTCCATCTATCCTTACTCCATGTCCCAATCACATTCAAGTCAAGGAGAGGTTTGGCAACGAAGGACTACACAGCACAAATTGTCATATGGCCTTACACGCCACACCTCAGTCCTCCATGACAGCAGCCTCGGCAGCACAATCTTTGAAAGAACCAAGGATGATGACAAAGTGGGTCTCTCCATCGAAGATGAGCTTTTCCTGGAGCTTATGGATAAAGAAATGTTTATGGATGAGTCCAAAAGCTGGGTGGCACCTCTTCCATTTCAATCACATCGGCAAAAGCCAAAGGGCCTGCTCGAGGCATGAGGAAGTTCCCATATGGTCTAGTGGTCAGGATTCCTGGTTTTCACCCAGGCGGCCCGGGTTCGACTCCCGGTATGGGAAGTTTGTGTTGTCTTTGATTCACTTATGGAAACAGACAGGACGTTTCTCTGTGCCTCTAGCACTTTTAGTCAGCAGGCGACGCTTAAGAAACCTGACAGGTTTAGGTTCTGTCCACAACTGGTGTGCCTTCGATAGCTCAGTTGGTAGAGCGGAGGACTGTAGGTGGCACATTGGCAATCCTTAGGTCGCTGGTTCAACTCCGGCTCGAAGGAGGAATTTTTCACACGCAAACATTTAATTGGCCTTGCTTCTCGATGAGGCGGTCAAGCGCTTGAGTGTGTAGTTGGCCTCTTTGCAATCGCGACCACCACAACAGGGCAAAAGCTCATTCCCTGACCGGGAATCGAACCCGGGCCGCGGCGGTGAGAGCGCCGAATCCTAACCACTAGACCACCAGGGAAGGTCTTCTCCCTCTTTCCCATCAAGCCTGGCTGTGCGCCTCTACCAGATTTTCCAGCAACTGCTCAAGCAGGACCACTAAGACTTGAATTTTCCTCCAGGAGAGGAGACGTCTCTGACCCTGGATAACAGATCTTCCACTGAGAAAGTGTCACAGGCTCTGTAGGAATATCCTGACAACACCACAAATTGCCATAAAAACAAAGCAACCGAGATCCCCAACATGTGACGACTCCATCTCGAAGCTTTTTATAGCAGACCCCAAATCGCACCCCTTCCTGACGTTGGCTCCAGGCCTGCAAATGGCATGAGATAAAGTAGGTGTCATGAAAGGCCTCTGAACAGTCAGATGCCAACAAGCCACGTGCATACTTATTGGTGGGCCAGTGGCGCAATGGATAACGCGTCTGACTACGGATCAGAAGATTCTAGGTTCGACTCCTGGCTGGCTCGCTCACCGTCTTTTGCTTCGCTGCCAGCCCATAGCCATTTCATTATTTCCTTTCATTGGCCCGTCGTTTTCGTTATTTTTATTATTGCATTAGTTGAATGATATTTTAAATTGATAGTCCAACAATAGGCTGCTTTGTCAGTGGGATAACGGTTAGCATGAAATACCATGTGTCTTTTCAGATGCATTGCATGGGTACTGTCACAAGGACCTTGCTCTGCGACCAGTTTATAGTGTCTATTATGCCAGCACAGGACTGGGAGGAAACTGAACCCCCTGGGCGAGGCAAATGAGAGCTCCCTCCGATGAGCCTGATGAAATCGAATTCAGCAAACAATCCCTTCAGATCATTCCCATATTCTTAAAGGGGGTGGTCACACACTAAAAGCCAAAGGGCCTGTTTGAGACACGAGGAAGTTCCCATATGGTCTAGTGGTCAGGATTCCTGGTTTTCACCCAGACGGCCCGGGTTCGACTCCCAGTATGGGAAGTTTGTGTTGTCTTTGCTTCACTTATGGAAACAGACAGGACGTGTCTCTGTGCCTCTAGCACTTTTAGTCAACAGGCGAAGCTCACGAAACCTGACAGGTTTAGGTTCTGATCACAACCGGTGTGCCTTCGATAGCTCAGTTGGTAGAGCGGAGGACTGTAGGTGGCAATTTGGCAATCCTTAGGTCGCTGGTTCGACTCCGGCTCGAAGGAGGAATTTTTCGCATGCAAACATTTAATTGGCTATGCTTCTCGACGAGGCCGTCAGCGCTTGAGTGTGTTGTTGGCCTCTTCGCAATTGCGACCACCACAACAGGGCAAAAGCTCATTCCCTGACCGGGAATCGAACCCGGGCCGCGGCGGTGAGAGCGCCGAATCCTAACCACTAGACCACCAGGGAAGGTCTTCTCCCTCTTTCCCATCAAGCCTGGCTGTGCGCCTCTACCAGATTTCCCAGCAACTGCTCAAGCAGGACCACTAAGACTTGAATTTTCCTCCAGGAGAGGAGACGTCTCTGACCCTGGATAACAGATCTTCCACTGAGAAAGTGTCACAGGCTCTGTAGGAATATCCTGACAACATCACAACTTGCCAAAAAACAATCGTACAGAACTTGCCAATTGGGCTGCAAGAGAGGTGGTCAGCTCAAGGCTCACAATACAAGGAGCAATACAATGTATCTTTTCCTCCATTTGCATACTTCACAGACTTCATATGCAGTGAAGCACGCAGAAGAAACGACTTCAAGCTTCACTCACCATGGGACAGTAAAGGTCCCTCCTCAGAGCATGGCCGGGAGGGTGAAAAGGAAACACTTCAGCAGGCAGCCACCTCTAGGTGCAAAGAGGTTTGCGATGATAAAATGAAACCTAGATCCTGTTCCAAGATTTGCCTAGTGAAGGTTTATCCTAAAGCACACCCTGGAAAATCTGTGAAAATGTATGTCATTCGAGATGACCAGAGCAACAGGTCCCTGGCCAGGTCTGAATTCTTTGACCTCTTTCAAATTGAAGGGTTAAACTCACCATATGCTCTGCGCACATGTTCAGGGGTCACTGAAGCGTTTGGGAGAAGAGCCACAGGGTTCATGGTGGAGTCACTGGATGGAACAACAAGTGTGATGCTCCCCACACAAATGAGCACTCAGAGATTCCATCTCCAGCAGCTGCACAGCACCACACACACCTGAAGTCCATAGCTCACAAGATACCACAACTAGATCTAGAGGCCCAAAATACTCCTCCTTCTGGGAAACGACATCATCCAGGTTCACAAAATCAGAGAACAACACAATGGGCCACCCAGAGCACCCTACGCTCAAAGACTAGACCTTGGCTGGGTTGTTATAGGTGACGTTTGCTTGGGCTCAGCCCACAAGACAGAGTCTGTGACTTCTTTTCGGAGTAGCGTGCTTGAAAATGGACGTCCATCTATCCTTACTCCATGTCCCAATCACATTCAAGTCAAGGAGAGGTTTGGCAACGAAGGACTACACAGCACAAATTGTCATATGGCCTTACACACCACACCTCAGTCCTCCATGACAGCAGCCTCGGCAGCACAATCTTTGAAAGAACCAAGGATGATGACAAAGTGGGTCTCTCCATCGAAGATGAGCTTTTCCTGGAGCTTATGGATAAAGAAATGTTTATGGATGAGTCCAAAAGCTGGGTGGCACCTCTTCCATTTCAATCACATCGGCAAAAGCCAAAGGGCCTGCTCGAGGCATGAGGAAGTTCCCATATGGTCTAGTGGTCAGGATTCCTGGTTTTCACCCAGGCGGCCCGGGTTCGACTCCCGGTATGGGAAGTTTGTGTTGTCTTTGATTCACTTATGGAAACAGACAGGACGTTTCTCTGTGCCTCTAGCACTTTTAGTCAGCAGGCGACGCTTAAGAAACCTGACAGGTTTAGGTTCTGTCCACAACTGGTGTGCCTTCGATAGCTCAGTTGGTAGAGCGGAGGACTGTAGGTGGCACATTGGCAATCCTTAGGTCGCTGGTTCAACTCCGGCTCGAAGGAGGAATTTTTCACACGCAAACATTTAATTGGCCTTGCTTCTCGATGAGGCCGTCAAGCGCTTGAGTGTGTAGTTGGCCTCTTTGCAATCGCGACCACCACAACAGGGCAAAAGCTCATTCCCTGACCGGGAATCGAACCCGGGCCGCAGCGGTGAGAGCGCCGAATCCTAGACCACCAGGGAAGGTCTTCTCCCTCTTTCCCATCAAGCCTGGCTGTGCGCCTCTACCAGATTTTCCAGCAACTGCTCAAGCAGGACCACTAAGACTTGAATTTTCCTCCAGGAGAGGAGACGTCTCTGACCCTGGATAACAGATCTTCCACTGAGAAAGTGTCACAGGCTCTGTAGGAATATCCTGACAACACCACAAATTGCCATAAAAACAAAGCAACCGAGATCCCCAACATGTGACGACTCCATCTCGAAGCTTTTTATAGCAGACCCCAAATCGCACCCCTTCCTGACGTTGGCTCCAGGCCTGCAAATGGCATGAGATAAAGTAGGTGTCATGAAAGGCCTCTGAACAGTCAGATGCCAACAAGCCACGTGCATACTTATTGGTGGGCCAGTGGCGCAATGGATAACGCGTCTGACTACGGATCAGAAGATTCTAGGTTCGACTCCTGGCTGGCTCGCTCACCGTCTTTTGCTTCGCTGCCAGCCCATAGCCATTTCATTATTTCCTTTCATTGGCCCGTCGTTTTTGTTATTTTTATTATTGCATTAGTTGAATGATATTTTAAATTGATAGTCCAACAATAGGCTGCTTTGTCAGTGGGATAATGGTTAGCATGAAATACCATGTGTCTTTTCAGATGCATTGCATGGGTACTGTCACAAGGACCTTGCTCTGCGACCAGTTTATAGTGTCTATTATGCCAGCACAGGACTGGGAGGAAACTGAACCCCCTGGGCGAGGCAAATGAGAGCTCCCTCCGATGAGCCTGATGAAATCGAATTCAGCAAACAATCCCTTCGGATCATTCCCATATTCTTAAAGGGGGTGGTCACACACTAAAAGCCAAAGGGCCTGTTTGAGACACGAGGAAGTTCCCATATGGTCTAGCGGTCAGGATTCCTGGTTTTCACCCAGACGGCCCGGGTTCGACTCCCGGTATGGGAAGTTTGTGTTGTCTTTGCTTCACTTATGGAAACAGACAGGACGTGTCTCTGTGCCTCTAGCACTTTTAGTCAACAGGCGAAGCTCACGAAACCTGACAGGTTTAGGTTCTGACCACAACCGGTGTGCCTTCGATAGCTCAGTTGGTAGAGCGGAGGACTGTAGGTGGCAATTTGGCAATCCTTAGGTCGCTGGTTCGACTCCGGCTCGAAGGAGGAATTTTTCGCATGCAAACATTTAATTGGCTATGCTTCTCGGCGAGGCCGTCAGCGCTTGAGTGTGTTGTTGGCCTCTTCGCAATTGCGACCACCACAACAGGGCAAAAGCTCATTCCCTGACCGGGAATCGAACCCGGGCCGCGGCGGTGAGAGCGCCGAATCCTAACCACTAGACCACCAGGGAAGGTCTTCTCCCTCTTTCCCATCAAGCCTGGCTGTGCGCCTCTACCAGATTTCCCAGCAACTGCTCAAGCAGGACCACTAAGACTTGAATTTTCCTCCAGGAGAGGAGACGTCTCTGACCCTGGATAACAGATCTTCCACTGAGAAAGTGTCACAGGCTCTGTAGGAATATCCTGACAACACCACAACTTGCCAAAAAACAATCGTACAGAACTTGCCAATTGGGCTGCAAGAGAGGTGGTCAGCTCAAGGCTCACAATACAAGGAGCAATACAATGTATCTTTTCCTCCATTTGCATACTTCACAGACTTCATATGCAGTGAAGCACGCAGAAGAAACGACTTCAAGCTTCACTCACCATGGGACAGTAAAGGTCCCTCCTCAGAGCATGGCCGGGAGGGTGAAAGGGAAACACTTCAGCAGGCAGCCACCTCTAGGTGCAAAGAGGTTTGCGATGATAATATGAAACCTAGATCCTGTTCCAAGATTTGCCTAGTGAAGGTTTATCCTAAAGCACGCCCTGGAAAATCTGTGAAAATGTATGTCATACGAGATGACCAGAGCAACAGGTCCCTGGCCAGGTCTGAATTCTTTGACCTCTTTCAAATTGAAGGGTTAAACTCACCATATACTCTGCGCACATGTTCAGGGGTCACTGAAGCGTTTGGGAGAAGAGCCACAGGGTTCATGGTGGAGTCACTGGATGGAACAACAAGTGTGATGCTCCCCACACAAATGAGCACTCAGAGATTCCATCTCCAGCAGCTGCACAGCACCACACACACCTGAAGTCCATAGCTCACAAGATACCACAACTAGATCTAGAGGCCCAAAATACTCCTCCTTCTGGGAAACGACATCATCCAGGTTCACAAAATCAGAGAACAACACAATGGGCCACCCAGAGCACCCTACGCTCAAAGACTAGACCTTGGCTGGGTTGTTATAGGTGACGTTTGCTTGGGCTCAGCCCACAAGACAGAGTCTGTGACTTCTTTTCGGAGTAGCGTGCTTGAAAATGGACGTCCATCTATCCTTACTCCATGTCCCAATCACATTCAAGTCAAGGAGAGGTTTGGCAACGAAGGACTACACAGCACAAATTGTCATATGGCCTTACACGCCACACCTCAGTCCTCCATGACAGCAGCCTCGGCAGCACAATCTTTGAAAGAACCAAGGATGATGACAAAGTGGGTCTCTCCATCGAAGATGAGCTTTTCCTGGAGCTTATGGATAAAGAAATGTTTATGGATGAGTCCAAAAGCTGGGTGGCACCTCTTCCATTTCAATCACATCGGCAAAAGCCAAAGGGCCTGCTCGAGGCATGAGGAAGTTCCCATATGGTCTAGTGGTCAGGATTCCTGGTTTTCACCCAGGCGGCCCGGGTTCGACTCCCGGTATGGGAAGTTTGTGTTGTCTTTGATTCACTTATGGAAACAGACAGGACGTTTCTCTGTGCCTCTAGCACTTTTAGTCAGCAGGCGACGCTTAAGAAACCTGACAGGTTTAGGTTCTGTCCACAACTGGTGTGCCTTCGATAGCTCAGTTGGTAGAGCGGAGGACTGTAGGTGGCAAATTGGCAATCCTTAGGTCGCTGGTTCAACTCCGGCTCGAAGGAAGAATTTTTCACACGCAAACATTTAATTGGCCATGCTTCTCAATGAGGCGGTCAAGCGCTTGAGTGTGTAGTTGGCCTCTTTGCAATCGCGACCACCACAACAGGGCAAAAGCTCATTCCCTGACCGGGAATCGAACCCGGGCCGCGGCGGTGAGAGCGCCGAATCCTAACCACTAGACCACCAGGGAAGATCTTCTCCCTCTTTCCCATCAAGCCTGGCTGTGCGCCTCTACCATATTTTCCAGCAACTGCTCAAGCAGGACCACTAAGACTTGAATTTTCCTCCAGGAGAGGAGACGTCTCTGACCCTGGATAACAGATCTTCCACTGAGAAAGTGTCACAGGCTCTGTAGGAATATCCTGAGAACACCACAACTTGCCATAAAAACAAAGCAACCGAGATCCCCAACATGTGACGACTCCATCTCGAAGCTTTTTATAGCAGACTCCAAATCGCACCCCTTCCTGACGTTGGCTCCAGGCCTGCAAATGGCATGAGATAAAGTAGGTGTCATGAAAGGCCTCTGAACAGTCAGATGCCAACAAGCCACGTGCATACTTATTGGTGGGCCAGTGGCGCAATGGATAACGTCTGACTACGGATCAGAAGATTCTAGGTTCGACTCCTGGCTGGCTCGCTCACCCTCTTTTGCTTCGCTGCCAGCCCATTGCCATTTCATTATTTCCTTTCATTGGCCCGTCGTTTTTGTTATTTTTATTATTGCATTAGTTGAATGATATTTTAAATTGATAGTCCAACAATAGGCTCCTTTGTCAGTGGGATAACGGTTAGCATGAAATACCATGTGTCTTTTCAGATGCATTGCATGGGTACTGTCACAAGGACCTTGCTCTGCGACCAGTTTATAGTGTCTATTATGCCAGCACAGGACTGGGAGGAAACTGAACCCCCTGGGCGAGGCAAATGAGAGCTCCCTCCGATGAGCCTGATGAAATCGAATTCAGCAAACAATCCCTTCGGATCATTCCCATATTCTTAAAGGGGGTGGTCACACACTAAAAGCCAAAGGGC
The DNA here is from genome assembly GCA_038021265.1 of Cyprinella venusta. Taxonomy (NCBI): domain Eukaryota; kingdom Metazoa; phylum Chordata; class Actinopteri; order Cypriniformes; family Leuciscidae; genus Cyprinella; species Cyprinella venusta. The sequence goes on along the minus strand of CM075879.1, from coordinate 7,213,245 downwards.
CTGTTTGAGACACGAGGAAGTTCCCATATGGTCTAGCGGTCAGGATTCCTGGTTTTCACCCAGACGGCCCGAGTTCGACTCCCGGTATGGGAAGTTTGTGTTGTCTTTGCTTCACTTATGGAAACAGACAGGACGTGTCTCTGTGCCTCTAGCACTTTTAGTCAACAGGCGAAGCTCACGAAACCTGACAGGTTTAGGTTCTAACCACAACCGGTGTGCCTTCGATAGCTCAGTTGGTAGAGCGGAGGACTGTAGGTGGCAATTTGGCAATCCTTAGGTCGCTAGTTCGACTCCGGCTCGAAGGAGGAATTTTTCGCATGCAAACATTTAATTGGCTATGCTTCTCGGCGAGGACGTCAGCGCTTGAGTGTGTTGTTGGCCTCTTCGCAATTGCGACCACCACAACAGGGCAAAAGCTCATTCCCTGACCGGGAATCGAACCCGGGCCGCGGCGGTGAGAGCGCCGAATCCTAACCACTAGACCACCAGGGAAGGTCTTCTCCCTCTTTCCCATCAAGCCTGGCTGTGCGCCTCTACCAGATTTCCCAGCAACTGCTCAAGCAGGACCACTAAGACTTGAATTTTCCTCCAGGAGAGGAGACGTCTCTGACCCTGGATAACAGATCTTCCACTGAGAAAGTGTCACAGGCTCTGTAGGAATATCCTGACAACACCACAACTTGCCAAAAAACAATCGTACAGAACTTGCCAATTGGGCTGCAAGAGAGGTGGTCAGCTCAAGGCTCACAATACAAGGAGCAATACAATGTATCTTTTCCTCCATTTGCATACTTCACAGACTTCATATGCAGTGAAGCACGCAGAAGAAACGACTTCAAGCTTCACTCACCATGGGACAGTAAAGGTCCCTCCTCAAAGCATGGCCGGGAGGGTGAAAGGGAAACACTTCAGCAGGCAGCCACCTCTAGGTGCAAAGAGGTTTGCGATGATAAAATGAAACCTAGATCCTGTTCCAAGATTTGCCTAGTGAAGGTTTATCCTAAAGCACACCCTGGAAAATCTGTGAAAATGTATGTCATTCGAGATGACCAGAGCAACAGGTCCCTGGCCAGGTCTGAATTCTTTGACCTCTTTCAAATTGAAGGGTTAAACTCACCATATACTCTGCGCACATGTTCAGGGGTCACTGAAGCGTTTGGGAGAAGAGCCACAGGGTTCATAGTGGAGTCACTGGATGGAACAACAAGTGTGATGCTCCCCACACAAATGAGCACTCAGAGATTCCATCTCCAGCAGCTGCACAGCACCACACACACCTGAAGTCCATAGCTCACAAGATACCACAACTAGATCTAGAGGCCCAAAATACTCCTCCTTCTGGGAAACGACATCATCCAGGTTCACAAAATCAGAGAACAACACAATGGGCCACCCAGAGCACCCTACGCTCAAAGACTAGACCTTGGCTGGGTTGTTATAGGTGACGTTTGCTTGGGCTCAGCCCACAAGACAGAGTCTGTGACTTCTTTTCGGAGTAGCGTGCTTGAAAATGGACGTCCATCTATCCTTACTCCATGTCCCAATCACATTCAAGTCAAGGAGAGGTTTGGCAACGAAGGACTACACAGCACAAATTGTCATATGGCCTTACACACCACACCTCAGTCCTCCATGACAGCAGCCTCGGCAGCACAATCTTTGAAAGAACCAAGGATGATGACAAAGTGGGTCTCTCCATCGAAGATGAGCTTTTCCTGGAGCTTATGGATAAAGAAATGTTTATGGATGAGTCCAAAAGCTGGGTGGCACCTCTTCCATTTCAATCACATCGGCAAAAGCCAAAGGGCCTGCTCGAGGCACGAGGAAGTTCCCATATGGTCTAGCGGTCAGGATTCCTGGTTTTCACCCAGGCGGCCCGGGTTCGACTCCCGGTATGGGAAGTTTGTGTTGTCTTTGATTCACTTATGGAAACAGACAGGACGTTTCTCTGTGCCTCTAGCACTTTTAGTCAGCAGGCGACGCTCAAGAAACCTGACAGGTTTAGGTTCTGTCCACAACTGGTGTGCCTTCGATAGCTCAGTTGGTAGAGCGGAGGACTGTAGGTGGCAAATTGGCAATCCTTAGGTCGCTGGTTCAACTCCGGCTCGAAGGAGGAATTTTTCACACGCAAACATTTAATTGGCCATGCTTCTCGATGAGGCCGTCAAGCGCATGAGTGTGTAGTTGGCCTCTTTGCAATCGCGACCACCACAACAGGGCAAAAGCTCATTCCCTGACCGGGAATCGAACCCGGGCCGCGGCGGTGAGAGCGCCGAATCCTAACCACTAGACCACCAGGGAAGGTCTTCTCCCTCTTTCCCATCAAGCCTGGCTGTGCGCCTCTACCAGATTTTCCAGCAACTGCTCAAGCAGGACCACTAAGACTTGAATTTTCCTCCAGGAGAGGAGACGTCTCTGACCCTGGATAACAGATCTTCCACTGAGAAAGTGTCACAGGCTCTGTAGGAATATCCTGACAACACCACAAATTGCCATAAAAACAAAGCAACCGAGATCCCCAACATGTGACGACTCCATCTCGAAGCTTTTTATAGCAGACTCCAAATCGCACCCCTTCCTGACGTTGGCTCCAGGCCTGCAAATGGCATGAGATAAAGTAGATGTCATGAAAGGCCTCTGAACAGTCAGATGCCAACAAGCCACGTGAATACTTATTGGTGGGCCAGTGGCGCAATGGATAACGTGTGACTACGGATCAGAAGATTCTAGGTTCGACTCCTGGCTGGCTCGCTCACCCTCTTTTGCTTCGCTGCCAGCCCATAGCCATTTCATTATTTCCTTTCATTGGCCCGTCGTTTTTGTTATTTTTATTATTGCATTAGTTGAATGATATTTTAAATTGATAGTCCAACAATAGGCTGCTTTGTCAGTGGGATAACGGTTAGCATGAAATACCATGTGTCTTTTCATATGCATTGCATGGGTACTGTCACAAGGACCTTGCTTTGCGACCAGTTTATAGTGTCTATTATGCCAGCACAGGACTGGGAGGAAACTGAACCCCCTGGGCGAGGCAAATGAGAGCTCCCTCCGATGAGCCTGATGAAATCGAATTCAGCAAACAATCCCTTCGGATCATTCCCATATTCTTAAAGGGGGTGGTCACACACTAAAAGCCAAAGGGCCTGTTTGAGACACGAGGAAGTTCCCATATGGTCTAGTGGTCAGGATTCCTGGTTTTCACCCAGACGGCCCGGGTTCGACTCCCAGTATGGGAAGTTTGTGTTGTCTTTGCTTCACTTATGGAAACAGACAGGACGTGTCTCTGTGCCTCTAGCACTTTTAGTCAACAGGCGAAGCTCACGAAACCTGACAGGTTTAGGTTCTGATCACAACCGGTGTGCCTTCGATAGCTCAGTTGGTAGAGCGGAGGACTGTAGGTGGCAATTTGGCAATCCTTAGGTCGCTGGTTCGACTCCGGCTCGAAGGAGGAATTTTTCGCATGCAAACATTTAATTGGCTATGCTTCTCGACGAGGCCGTCAGCGCTTGAGTGTGTTGTTGGCCTCTTCGCAATTGCGACCACCACAACAGGGCAAAAGCTCATTCCCTGACCGGGAATCGAACCCGGGCCGCGGCGGTGAGAGCGCCGAATCCTAACCACTAGACCACCAGGGAAGGTCTTCTCCCTCTTTCCCATCAAGCCTGGCTGTGCGCCTCTACCAGATTTCCCAGCAACTGCTCAAGCAGGACCACTAAGACTTGAATTTTCCTCCAGGAGAGGAGACGTCTCTGACCCTGGATAACAGATCTTCCACTGAGAAAGTGTCACAGGCTCTGTAGGAATATCCTGACAACACAACAACTTGCCAAAAAACAATCGTACAGAACTTGCCAATTGGGCTGCAAGAGAGGTGGTCAGCTCAAGGCTCACAATACAAGGAGCAATACAATGTATCTTTTCCTCCATTTGCATACTTCACAGACTTCATATGCAGTGAAGCACGCAGAAGAAACGACTTCAAGCTTCACTCACCATGGGACAGTAAAGGTCCCTCCTCAGAGCATGGCCGGGAGGGTGAAAAGGAAACACTTCAGCAGGCAGCCACCTCTAGGTGCAAAGAGGTTTGCGATGATAAAATGAAACCTAGATCCTGTTCCAAGATTTGCCTAGTGAAGGTTTATCCTAAAGCACACCCTGGAAAATCTGTGAAAATGTATGTCATTCGAGATGACCAGAGCAACAGGTCCCTGGCCAGGTCTGAATTCTTTGACCTCTTTCAAATTGAAGGGTTAAACTCACCATATGCTCTGCGCACATGTTCAGGGGTCACTGAAGCGTTTGGGAGAAGAGCCACAGGGTTCATGGTTGAGTCACTGGATGGAACAACAAGTGTGATGCTCCCCACACAAATGAGCACTCAGAGATTCCATCTCCAGCAGCTGCACAGCACCACACACACCTGAAGTCCATAGCTCACAAGATACCACAACTAGATCTAGAGGCCCAAAATACTCCTCCTTCTGGGAAACGACATCATCCAGGTTCACAAAATCAGAGAACAACACAATGGGCCACCCAGAGCACCCTACGCTCAAAGACTAGACCTTGGCTGGGTTGTTATAGGTGACGTTTGCTTGGGCTCAGCCCACAAGACAGAGTCTGTGACTTCTTTTCGGAGTAGCGTGCTTGAAAATGGACGTCCATCTATCCTTACTCCATGTCCCAATCACATTCAAGTCAAGGAGAGGTTTGGCAACGAAGGACTACACAGCACAAATTGGCATATGGCCTTACACACCACACCTCAGTCCTCCATGACAGCAGCCTCGGCAGCACAATCTTTGAAAGAACCAAGGATGATGACAAAGTGGGTCTCTCCATCGAAGATGAGCTTTTCCTGGAGCTTATGGATAAAGAAATGTTTATGGATGAGTCCAAAAGCTGGGTGGCACCTCTTCCATTTCAATCACATCGGCAAAAGCCAAAGGGCCTGCTCGAGGCACGAGGAAGTTCCCATATGGTCTAGCGGTCAGGATTCCTGGTTTTCACCCAGGCGGCCCGGGTTCGACTCCCGGTATGGGAAGTTTGTGTTGTCTTTGATTCACTTATGGAAACAGACAGGACGTTTCTCTGTGCCTCTAGCACTTTTAGTCAGCAGGCGACGCTCAAGAAACCTGACAGGTTTAGGTTCTGTCCACAACTGGTGTGCCTTCGATAGCTCAGTTGGTAGAGCGGAGGACTGTAGGTGGCAAATTGGCAATCCTTAGGTCGCTGGTTCAACTCCGGCTCGAAGGAGAAATTTTTCACACGCAAACATTTAATTGGCCATGCTTCTCGATGAGGCCGTCAAGCGCTTGAGTGTGTAGTTGGCCTCTTTGCAATCGCGACCACCACAACAGGGCAAAAGCTCATTCCCTGACCGGGAATCGAACCCGGGCCGCGGCGGTGAGAGCGCCGAATCCTAACCACTAGACCACCAGGGAAGGTCTTCTCCCTCTTTCCCATCAAGCCTGGCTGTGCGCCTCTACCAGATTTTCCAGCAACTGCTCAAGCAGGACCACTAAGACTTGAATTTTCCTCCAGGAGAGGAGACGTCTCTGACCCTGGATAACAGATCTTCCACTGAGAAAGTGTCACAGGCTCTGTAGGAATATCCTGACAACACCACAAATTGCCATAAAAACAAAGCAACCGAGATCCCCAACATGTGACGACTCCATCTCGAAGCTTTTTATAGCAGACTCCAAATCGCACCCCTTCCTGACGTTGGCTCCAGGCCTGCAAATGGCATGAGATAAAGTAGATGTCATGAAAGGCCTCTGAACAGTCAGATGCCAACAAGCCACGTGAATACTTATTGGTGGGCCAGTGGCGCAATGGATAACGTGTGACTACGGATCAGAAGATTCTAGGTTCGACTCCTGGCTGGCTCGCTCACCCTCTTTTGCTTCGCTGCCAGCCCATAGCCATTTCATTATTTCCTTTCATTGGCCCGTCGTTTTTGTTATTTTTATTATTGCATTAGTTGAATGATATTTTAAATTGATAGTCCAACAATAGGCTGCTTTGTCAGTGGGATAACGGTTAGCATGAAATACCATGTGTCTTTTCATATGCATTGCATGGGTACTGTCACAAGGACCTTGCTCTGCGACCAGTTTATAGTGTCTATTATGCCAGCACAGGACTGGGAGGAAACTGAACCCCCTGGGCGAGGCAAATGAGAGCTCCCTCCGATGAGCCTGATGAAATCGAATTCAGCAAACAATCCCTTCGGATCATTCCCATATTCTTAAAGGGGGTGGTCACACACTAAAAGCCAAAGGGCCTGTTTGAGACACAAGGAAGTTCCCATATGGTCTAGCGGTCAGGATTCCTGGTTTTCACCCAGACGGCCCGGGTTGGACTCCCAGTATGGGAAGTTTGTGTTGTCTTTGCTTCACTTATGGAAACAGACAGGACGTGTCTCTGTGCCTCTAGCACTTTTAGTCAACAGGCGAAGCTCACGAAACCTGACAGGTTTAGGTTCTGACCATAACCGGTGTGCCTTCGATAGCTCAGTTGGTAGCGCGGAGGACTGTAGGTGGCAATTTGGCAATCCTTAGGTCGCTGGTTCGACTCCGGCTCGAAGGAGGAATTTTTCGCATGCAAACATTTAATTGGCTATGCTTCTCGACGAGGCCGTCAGCGCTTGAGTGTGTTGTTGGCCTCTTCGCAATTGCGACCACCACAACAGGGCAAAAGCTCATTCCCTGACCGGGAATCGAACCCCGGCCGCGGCGGTGAGAGCGCCGAATCCTAACCACTAGACCACCAGGGAAGGTCTGTACCCTATTTCCCATCAAGCCTGGCTGTGCGCCTCTACCAGATTTCCCAGCAACTGCTCAAGCAGGACCACTAAGTCTTGAATTTTCCTCCAGGAGAGGAGACGTCTCTGACCCTGGATAACAGATCTTCCACTGAGAAAGTGTCACAGGCTCTCTAGGAATATCCTGACAACACCACAACTTGCCAAAAAACAATCGTACAGAACTTGCCAATTGGGCTGCAAGAGAGGTGGTCAGCTCAAGGCTCACAATACAAGGAGCAATACAATGTATCTTTTCCTCCATTTGCATACTTCACAGACTTCATATGCAGTGAAGCACGCAGAAGAAACGACTTCAAGCTTCACTCACCATGGGACAGTAAAGGTCCCTCCTCAGAGCATGGCCGGGAGGGTGAAAGGGAAACACTTCAGCAGGCAGCCACCTCTAGGTGCAAAGAGGTTTGCGATGATAATATGAAACCTAGATCCTGTTCCAAGATTTGCCTAGTGAAGGTTTATCCTAAAGCACGCCCTGGAAAATCTGTGAAAATGTATGTCATTCGAGATGACCAGAGCAACAGGTCCCTGGCCAGGTCTGAATTCTTTGACCTCTTTCAAATTGAAGGGTTAAACTCACCATATACTCTGCGCACATGTTCAGGGGTCACTGAAGCGTTTGGGAGAAGAGCCACAGGGTTCATGGTGGAGTCACTGGATGGAACAACAAGTGTGATGCTCCCCACACAAATGAGCACTCAGAGATTCCATCTCCAGCAGCTGCACAGCACCACACACACCTGAAGTCCATAGCTCACAAGATACCACAACTAGATCTAGAGGCCCAAAATACTCCTCCTTCTGGGAAACGACATCATCCAGGTTCACAAAATCAGAGAACAACACAATGGGCCACCCAGAGCACCCTACGCTCAAAGACTAGACCTTGGCTGGGTTGTTATAGGTGACGTTTGCTTGGGCTCAGCCCACAAGACAGAGTCTGTGACTTCTTTTCGGAGTAGCGTGCTTGAAAATGGACGTCCATCTATCCTTACTCCATGTCCCAATCACATTCAAGTCAAGGAGAGGTTTGGCAACGAAGGACTACACAGCACAAATTGTCATATGGCCTTACACACCACACCTCAGTCCTCCATGACAGCAGCCTCGGCAGCACAATCTTTGAAAGAACCAAGGATGATGACAAAGTGGGTCTCTCCATCGAAGATGAGCTTTTCCTGGAGCTTATGGATAAAGAAATGTTTATGGATGAGTCCAAAAGCTGGGTGGCACCTCTTCCATTTCAATCACATCGGCAAAAGCCAAAGGGCCTGCTCGAGGCACGAGGAAGTTCCCATATGGTCTAGCGGTCAGGATTCCTGGTTTTCACCCAGGCGGCCCGGGTTCGACTCCCGGTATGGGAAGTTTGTGTTGTCTTTGATTCACTTATGGAAACAGACAGGACGTTTCTCTGTGCCTCTAGCACTTTTAGTCAGCAGGCGACGCTCAAGAAACCTGACAGGTTTAGGTTTTGTCCACGACTGGTGTGCCTTCGATAGCTCAGTTGGTAGAGCGGAGGACTGTAGGTGGCAAATTGGCAATCCTTAGGTCGCTGGTTCAACTCCGGCTCGAAGGAAGAATTTTTCACACGCAAACATTTAATTGGCCATGCTTCTCAATGAGGCGGTCAAGCGCTTGAGTGTGTAGTTGGCCTCTTTGCAATCGCGACCACCACAACAGGGCAAAAGCTCATTCCCTGACCGGGAATCGAACCCGGGCCGCGGCGGTGAGAGCGCCGAATCCTAACCACTAGACCACCAGGGAAGATCTTCTCCCTCTTTCCCATCAAGCCTGGCTGTGCGCCTCTACCATATTTTCCAGCAACTGCTCAAGCAGGACCACTAAGACTTGAATTTTCCTCCAGGAGAGGAGACGTCTCTGACCCTGGATAACAGATCTTCCACTGAGAAAGTGTCACAGGCTCTGTAGGAATATCCTGAGAACACCACAACTTGCCATAAAAACAAAGCAACCGAGATCCCCAACATGTGACGACTCCATCTCGAAGCTTTTTATAGCAGACTCCAAATCGCACCCCTTCCTGACGTTGGCTCCAGGCCTGCAAATGGCATGAGATAAAGTAGGTGTCATGAAAGGCCTCTGAACAGTCAGATGCCAACAAGCCACGTGCATACTTATTGGTGGGCCAGTGGCGCAATGGATAACGCGTCTGACTACGGATCAGAAGATTCTAGGTTCGACTCCTGGCTGGCTCGCTCACCCTCTTTTGCTTCGCTGCCAGCCCATTGCCATTTCATTATTTCCTTTCATTGGCCCGTCGTTTTTGTTATTTTTATTATTGCATTAGTTGAATGATATTTTAAATTGATAGTCCAACAATAGGCTCCTTTGTCAGTGGGATAACGGTTAGCATGAAATACCATGTGTCTTTTCAGATGCATTGCATGGGTACTGTCACAAGGACCTTGCTCTGCGACCAGTTTATAGTGTCTATTATGCCAGCACAGGACTGGGAGGAAACTGAACCCCCTGGGCGAGGCAAATGAGAGCTCCCTCCGATGAGCCTGATGAAATCGAATTCAGCAAACAATCCCTTCGGATCATTCCCATATTCTTAAAGGGGGTGGTCACACACTAAAAGCCAAAGGGCCTGTTTGAGACACGAGGAAGTTCCCATATGGTCTAGCGGTCAGGATTCCTGGTTTTCACCCAGACGGCCCGGGTTCGACTCCCGGTATGGGAAGTTTGTGTTGTCTTTGCTTCACTTATGGAAACAGACAGGACGTGTCTCTGTGCCTCTAGCACTTTTAGTCAACAGGCGAAGCTCACGAAACCTGACAGGTTTAGGTTCTGACCACAACCGGTGTGCCTTCGATAGCTCAGTTGGTAGAGCGGAGGACTGTAGGTGGCAATTTGGCAATCCTTAGGTCGCTAGTTCGACTCCGGCTCGAAGGAGGAATTTTTCGCATGCAAACATTTAATTGGCTATGCTTCTCGGCGAGGACGTCAGCGCTTGAGTGTGTTGTTGGCCTCTTCGCAATTGCGACCACCACAACAGGGCAAAAGCTCATTCCCTGACCGGGAATCGAACCCGGGCCGCGGCGGTGAGAGCGCCGAATCCTAACCACTAGACCACCAGGGAAGGTCTTCTCCCTCTTTCCCATCAAGCCTGGCTGTGCGCCTCTACCAGATTTCCCAGCAACTGCTCAAGCAGGACCACTAAGACTTGAATTTTCCTCCAGGAGAGGAGACGTCTCTGACCCTGGATAACAGATCTTCCACTGAGAAAGTGTCACAGGCTCTGTAGGAATATCCTGACAACACCACAACTTGCCAAAAAACAATCGTACAGAACTTGCCAATTGGGCTGCAAGAGAGGTGGTCAGCTCAAGGCTCACAATACAAGGAGCAATACAATGTATCTTTTCCTCCATTTGCATACTTCACAGACTTCATATGCAGTGAAGCACGCAGAAGAAACGACTTCAAGCTTCACTCACCATGGGACAGTAAAGGTCCCTCCTCAGAGCATGGCCGGGAGGGTGAAAGGGAAACACTTCAGCAGGCAGCCACCTCTAGGTGCAAAGAGGTTTGCGATGATAAAATGAAACCTAGATCCTGTTCCAAGATTTGCCTAGTGAAGGTTTATCCTAAAGCACACCCTGGAAAATCTGTGAAAATGTATGTCATTCGAGATGACCAGAGCAACAGGTCCCTGGCCAGGTCTGAATTCTTTGACCTCTTTCAAATTGAAGGGTTAAACTCACCATATACTCTGCGCACATGTTCAGGGGTCACTGAAGCGTTTGGGAGAAGAGCCACAGGGTTCATAGTGGAGTCACTGGATGGAACAACAAGTGTGATGCTCCCCACACAAATGAGCACTCAGAGATTCCATCTCCAGCAGCTGCACAGCACCACACACACCTGAAGTCCATAGCTCACAAGATACCACAACTAGATCTAGAGGCCCAAAATACTCCTCCTTCTGGGAAACGACATCATCCAGGTTCACAAAATCAGAGAACAACACAATGGGCCACCCAGAGCACCCTACGCTCAAAGACTAGACCTTGGCTGGGTTGTTATAGGTGACGTTTGCTTGGGCTCAGCCCACAAGACAGAGTCTGTGACTTCTTTTCGGAGTAGCGTGCTTGAAAATGGACGTCCATCTATCCTTACTCCATGTCCCAATCACATTCAAGTCAAGGAGAGGTTTGGCAACGAAGGACTACACAGCACAAATTGTCATATGGCCTTACACACCACACCTCAGTCCTCCATGACAGCAGCCTCGGCAGCACAATCTTTGAAAGAACCAAGGATGATGACAAAGTGGGTCTCTCCATCGAAGATGAGCTTTTCCTGGAGCTTATGGATAAAGAAATGTTTATGGATGAGTCCAAAAGCTGGGTGGCACCTCTTCCATTTCAATCACATCGGCAAAAGCCAAAGGGCCTGCTCGAGGCACGAGGAAGTTCCCATATGGTCTAGCGGTCAGGATTCCTGGTTTTCACCCAGGCGGCCCGGGTTCGACTCCCGGTATGGGAAGTTTGTGTTGTCTTTGATTCACTTATGGAAACAGACAGGACGTTTCTCTGTGCCTCTAGCACTTTTAGTCAGCAGGCGACGCTCAAGAAACCTGACAGGTTTAGGTTCTGTCCACAACTGGTGTGCCTTCGATAGCTCAGTTGGTAGAGCGGAGGACTGTAGGTGGCAAATTGGCAATCCTTAGGTCGCTGGTTCAACTCCGGCTCGAAGGAGGAATTTTTCACACGCAAACATTTAATTGGCCATGCTTCTCGATGAGGCCGTCAAGCGCATGAGTGTGTAGTTCGCCTCTTTGCAATCGCGACCACCACAACAGGGCAAAAGCTCATTCCCTGACCGGGAATCGAACCCGGGCCGCGGCGGTGAGAGCGCCGAATCCTAACCACTAGACCACCAGGGAAGGTCTTCTCCCTCTTTCCCATCAAGCCTGGCTGTGCGCCTCTACCAGATTTTCCAGCAACTGCTCAAGCAGGACCACTAAGACTTGAATTTTCCTCCAGGAGAGGAGACGTCTCTGACCCTGGATAACAGATCTTCCACTGAGAAAGTGTCACAGGCTCTGTAGGAATATCCTGACAACACCACAAATTGCCATAAAAACAAAGCAACCGAGATCCCCAACATGTGACGACTCCATCTCGAAGCTTTTTATAGCAGACTCCAAATCGCACCCCTTCCTGACGTTGGCTCCAGGCCTGCAAATGGCATGAGATAAAGTAGATGTCATGAAAGGCCTCTGAACAGTCAGATGCCAACAAGCCACGTGAATACTTATTGGTGGGCCAGTGGCGCAATGGATAACGTGTGACTACGGATCAGAAGATTCTAGGTTCGACTCCTGGCTGGCTCGCTCACCCTCTTTTGCTTCGCTGCCAGCCCATAGCCATTTCATTATTTCCTTTCATTGGCCCGTCGTTTTTGTTATTTTTATTATTGCATTAGTTGAATGATATTTTAAATTGATAGTCCAACAATAGGCTGCTTTGTCAGTGGGATAACGGTTAGCATGAAATACCATGTGTCTTTTCATATGCATTGCATGGGTACTGTCACAAGGACCTTGCTTTGCGACCAGTTTATAGTGTCTATTATGCCAGCACAGGACTGGGAGGAAACTGAACCCCCTGGGCGAGGCAAATGAGAGCTCCCTCCGATGAGCCTGATGAAATCGAATTCAGCAAACAATCCCTTCGGATCATTCCCATATTCTTAAAGGGGGTGGTCACACACTAAAAGCCAAAGGGCCTGTTTGAGACACGAGGAAGTTCCCATATGGTCTAGTGGTCAGGATTCCTGGTTTTCACCCAGACGGCCCGGGTTCGACTCCCAGTATGGGAAGTTTGTGTTGTCTTTGCTTCACTTATGGAAACAGACAGGACGTGTCTCTGTGCCTCTAGCACTTTTAGTCAACAGGCGAAGCTCACGAAACCTGACAGGTTTAGGTTCTGATCACAACCGGTGTGCCTTCGATAGCTCAGTTGGTAGAGCGGAGGACTGTAGGTGGCAATTTGGCAATCCTTAGGTCGCTGGTTCGACTCCGGCTCGAAGGAGGAATTTTTCGCATGCAAACATTTAATTGGCTATGCTTCTCGACGAGGCCGTCAGCGCTTGAGTGTGTTGTTGGCCTCTTCGCAATTGCGACCACCACAACAGGGCAAAAGCTCATTCCCTGACCGGGAATCGAACCCGGGCCGCGGCGGTGAGAGCGCCGAATCCTAACCACTAGACCACCAGGGAAGGTCTTCTCCCTCTTTCCCATCAAGCCTGGCTGTGCGCCTCTACCAGATTTCCCAGCAACTGCTCAAGCAGGACCACTAAGACTTGAATTTTCCTCCAGGAGAGGAGACGTCTCTGACCCTGGATAACAGATCTTCCACTGAGAAAGTGTCACAGGCTCTGTAGGAATATCCTGACAACATCACAACTTGCCAAAAAACAATCGTACAGAACTTGCCAATTGGGCTGCAAGAGAGGTGGTCAGCTCAAGGCTCACAATACAAGGAGCAATACAATGTATCTTTTCCTCCATTTGCATACTTCACAGACTTCATATGCAGTGAAGCACGCAGAAGAAACGACTTCAAGCTTCACTCACCATGGGACAGTAAAGGTCCCTCCTCAGAGCATGGCCGGGAGGGTGAAAAGGAAACACTTCAGCAGGCAGCCACCTCTAGGTGCAAAGAGGTTTGCGATGATAAAATGAAACCTAGATCCTGTTCCAAGATTTGCCTAGTGAAGGTTTATCCTAAAGCACACCCTGGAAAATCTGTGAAAATGTATGTCATTCGAGATGACCAGAGCAACAGGTCCCTGGCCAGGTCTGAATTCTTTGACCTCTTTCAAATTGAAGGGTTAAACTCACCATATGCTCTGCGCACATGTTCAGGGGTCACTGAAGCGTTTGGGAGAAGAGCCACAGGGTTCATGGTGGAGTCACTGGATGGAACAACAAGTGTGATGCTCCCCACACAAATGAGCACTCAGAGATTCCATCTCCAGCAGCTGCACAGCACCACACACACCTGAAGTCCATAGCTCACAAGATACCACAACTAGATCTAGAGGCCCAAAATACTCCTCCTTCTGGGAAACGACATCATCCAGGTTCACAAAATCAGAGAACAACACAATGGGCCACCCAGAGCACCCTACGCTCAAAGACTAGACCTTGGCTGGGTTGTTATAGGTGACGTTTGCTTGGGCTCAGCCCACAAGACAGAGTCTGTGACTTCTTTTCGGAGTAGCGTGCTTGAAAATGGACGTCCATCTATCCTTACTCCATGTCCCAATCACATTCAAGTCAAGGAGAGGTTTGGCAACGAAGGACTACACAGCACAAATTGTCATATGGCCTTACACACCACACCTCAGTCCTCCATGACAGCAGCCTCGGCAGCACAATCTTTGAAAGAACCAAGGATGATGACAAAGTGGGTCTCTCCATCGAAGATGAGCTTTTCCTGGAGCTTATGGATAAAGAAATGTTTATGGATGAGTCCAAAAGCTGGGTGGCACCTCTTCCATTTCAATCACATCGGCAAAAGCCAAAGGGCCTGCTCGAGGCATGAGGAAGTTCCCATATGGTCTAGTGGTCAGGATTCCTGGTTTTCACCCAGGCGGCCCGGGTTCGACTCCCGGTATGGGAAGTTTGTGTTGTCTTTGATTCACTTATGGAAACAGACAGGACGTTTCTCTGTGCCTCTAGCACTTTTAGTCAGCAGGCGACGCTTAAGAAACCTGACAGGTTTAGGTTCTGTCCACAACTGGTGTGCCTTCGATAGCTCAGTTGGTAGAGCGGAGGACTGTAGGTGGCACATTGGCAATACTTAGGTCGCTGGTTCAACTCCGGCTCGAAGGAGGAATTTTTCACACGCAAACATTTAATTGGCCTTGCTTCTCGATGAGGCCGTCAAGCGCTTGAGTGTGTAGTTGGCCTCTTTGCAATCGCGACCACCACAACAGGGCAAAAGCTCATTCCCTGACCGGGAATCGAACCCGGGCCGCAGCGGTGAGAGCGCCGAATCCTAGACCACCAGGGAAGGTCTTCTCCCTCTTTCCCATCAAGCCTGGCTGTGCGCCTCTACCAGATTTTCCAGCAACTGCTCAAGCAGGACCACTAAGACTTGAATTTTCCTCCAGGAGAGGAGACGTCTCTGACCCTGGATAACAGATCTTCCACTGAGAAAGTGTCACAGGCTCTGTAGGAATATCCTGACAACACCACAAATTGCCATAAAAACAAAGCAACCGAGATCCCCAACATGTGACGACTCCATCTCGAAGCTTTTTATAGCAGACCCCAAATCGCACCCCTTCCTGACGTTGGCTCCAGGCCTGCAAATGGCATGAGATAAAGTAGGTGTCATGAAAGGCCTCTGAACAGTCAGATGCCAACAAGCCACGTGCATACTTATTGGTGGGCCAGTGGCGCAATGGATAACGCGTCTGACTACGGATCAGAAGATTCTAGGTTCGACTCCTGGCTGGCTCGCTCACCGTCTTTTGCTTCGCTGCCAGCCCATAGCCATTTCATTATTTCCTTTCATTGGCCCGTCGTTTTTGTTATTTTTATTATTGCATTAGTTGAATGATATTTTAAATTGATAGTCCAACAATAGGCTGCTTTGTCAGTGGGATAATGGTTAGCATGAAATACCATGTGTCTTTTCAGATGCATTGCATGGGTACTGTCACAAGGACCTTGCTCTGCGACCAGTTTATAGTGTCTATTATGCCAGCACAGGACTGGGAGGAAACTGAACCCCCTGGGCGAGGCAAATGAGAGCTCCCTCCGATGAGCCTGATGAAATCGAATTCAGCAAACAATCCCTTCGGATCATTCCCATATTCTTAAAGGGGGTGGTCACACACTAAAAGCCAAAGGGCCTGTTTGAGACACGAGCAAGTTCCCATATGGTCTAGCGGTCAGGATTCCTGGTTTTCACCCAGACGGCCCGGGTTCGACTCCCGGTATGGGAAGTTTGTGTTGTCTTTGCTTCACTTATGGAAACAGACAGGACGTGTCTCTGTGCCTCTAGCACTTTTAGTCAACAGGCGAAGCTCACGAAACCTGACAGGTTTAGGTTCTGACCACAACCGGTGTGCCTTCGATAGCTCAGTTGGTAGAGCGGAGGACTGTAGGTGGCAATTTGGCAATCCTTAGGTCGCTGGTTCGACTCCGGCTCGAAGGAGGAATTTTTCGCATGCAAACATTTAATTGGCTATGCTTCTCGGCGAGGCCGTCAGCGCTTGAGTGTGTTGTTGGCCTCTTCGCAATTGCGACCCCCACAACAGGGCAAAAGCTCATTCCCTGACCGGGAATCGAACCCGGGCCGCGGCGGTGAGAGCGCCGAATCCTAACCACTAGACCACCAGGGAAGGTCTTCTCCCTCTTTCCCATCAAGCCTGGCTGTGCGCCTCTACCAGATTTCCCAGCAACTGCTCAAGCAGGACCACTAAGACTTGAATTTTCCTCCAGGAGAGGAGACGTCTCTGACCCTGGATAACAGATCTTCCACTGAGAAAGTGTCACAGGCTCTGTAGGAATATCCTGACAACACCACAACTTGCCAAAAAACAATCGTACAGAACTTGCCAATTGGGCTGCAAGAGAGGTGGTCAGCTCAAGGCTCACAATACAAGGAGCAATACAATGTATCTTTTCCTCCATTTGCATACTTCACAGACTTCATATGCAGTGAAGCACGCAGAAGAAACGACTTCAAGCTTCACTCACCATGGGACAGTAAAGGTCCCTCCTCAGAGCATGGCCGGGAGGGTGAAAGGGAAACACTTCAGCAGGCAGCCACCTCTAGGTGCAAAGAGGTTTGCGATGATAATATGAAACCTAGATCCTGTTCCAAGATTTGCCTAGTGAAGGTTTATCCTAAAGCACGCCCTGGAAAATCTGTGAAAATGTATGTCATACGAGATGACCAGAGCAACAGGTCCCTGGCCAGGTCTGAATTCTTTGACCTCTTTCAAATTGAAGGGTTAAACTCACCATATACTCTGCGCACATGTTCAGGGGTCACTGAAGCGTTTGGGAGAAGAGCCACAGGGTTCATGGTGGAGTCACTGGATGGAACAACAAGTGTGATGCTCCCCACACAAATGAGCACTCAGAGATTCCATCTCCAGCAGCTGCACAGCACCACACACACCTGAAGTCCATAGCTCACAAGATACCACAACTAGATCTAGAGGCCCAAAATACTCCTCCTTCTGGGAAACGACATCATCCAGGTTCACAAAATCAGAGAACAACACAATGGGCCACCCAGAGCACCCTACGCTCAAAGACTAGACCTTGGCTGGGTTGTTATAGGTGACGTTTGCTTGGGCTCAGCCCACAAGACAGAGTCTGTGACTTCTTTTCGGAGTAGCGTGCTTGAAAATGGACGTCCATCTATCCTTACTCCATGTCCCAATCACATTCAAGTCAAGGAGAGGTTTGGCAACGAAGGACTACACAGCACAAATTGTCATATGGCCTTACACGCCACACCTCAGTCCTCCATGACAGCAGCCTCGGCAGCACAATCTTTGAAAGAACCAAGGATGATGACAAAGTGGGTCTCTCCATCGAAGATGAGCTTTTCCTGGAGCTTATGGATAAAGAAATGTTTATGGATGAGTCCAAAAGCTGGGTGGCACCTCTTCCATTTCAATCACATCGGCAAAAGCCAAAGGGCCTGCTCGAGGCATGAGGAAGTTCCCATATGGTCTAGTGGTCAGGATTCCTGGTTTTCACCCAGGCGGCCCGGGTTCGACTCCCGGTATGGGAAGTTTGTGTTGTCTTTGATTCACTTATGGAAACAGACAGGACGTTTCTCTGTGCCTCTAGCACTTTTAGTCAGCAGGCGACGCTTAAGAAACCTGACAGGTTTAGGTTCTGTCCACAACTGGTGTGCCTTCGATAGCTCAGTTGGTAGAGCGGAGGACTGTAGGTGGCACATTGGCAATCCTTAGGTCGCTGGTTCAACTCCGGCTCGAAGGAGGAATTTTTCACACGCAAACATTTAATTGGCCTTGCTTCTCGATGAGGCGGTCAAGCGCTTGAGTGTGTAGTTGGCCTCTTTGCAATCGCGACCACCACAACAGGGCAAAAGCTCATTCCCTGACCGGGAATCGAACCCGGGCCGCGGCGGTGAGAGCGCCGAATCCTAACCACTAGACCACCAGGGAAGGTCTTCTCCCTCTTTCCCATCAAGCCTGGCTGTGCGCCTCTACCAGATTTTCCAGCAACTGCTCAAGCAGGACCACTAAGACTTGAATTTTCCTCCAGGAGAGGAGACGTCTCTGACCCTGGATAACAGATCTTCCACTGAGAAAGTGTCACAGGCTCTGTAGGAATATCCTGACAACACCACAAATTGCCATAAAAACAAAGCAACCGAGATCCCCAACATGTGACGACTCCATCTCGAAGCTTTTTATAGCAGACCCCAAATCGCACCCCTTCCTGACGTTGGCTCCAGGCCTGCAAATGGCATGAGATAAAGTAGGTGTCATGAAAGGCCTCTGAACAGTCAGATGCCAACAAGCCACGTGCATACTTATTGGTGGGCCAGTGGCGCAATGGATAACGCGTCTGACTACGGATCAGAAGATTCTAGGTTCGACTCCTGGCTGGCTCGCTCACCGTCTTTTGCTTCGCTGCCAGCCCATAGCCATTTCATTATTTCCTTTCATTGGCCCGTCGTTTTCGTTATTTTTATTATTGCATTAGTTGAATGATATTTTAAATTGATAGTCCAACAATAGGCTGCTTTGTCAGTGGGATAACGGTTAGCATGAAATACCATGTGTCTTTTCAGATGCATTGCATGGGTACTGTCACAAGGACCTTGCTCTGCGACCAGTTTATAGTGTCTATTATGCCAGCACAGGACTGGGAGGAAACTGAACCCCCTGGGCGAGGCAAATGAGAGCTCCCTCCGATGAGCCTGATGAAATCGAATTCAGCAAACAATCCCTTCAGATCATTCCCATATTCTTAAAGGGGGTGGTCACACACTAAAAGCCAAAGGGCCTGTTTGAGACACGAGGAAGTTCCCATATGGTCTAGTGGTCAGGATTCCTGGTTTTCACCCAGACGGCCCGGGTTCGACTCCCAGTATGGGAAGTTTGTGTTGTCTTTGCTTCACTTATGGAAACAGACAGGACGTGTCTCTGTGCCTCTAGCACTTTTAGTCAACAGGCGAAGCTCACGAAACCTGACAGGTTTAGGTTCTGATCACAACCGGTGTGCCTTCGATAGCTCAGTTGGTAGAGCGGAGGACTGTAGGTGGCAATTTGGCAATCCTTAGGTCGCTGGTTCGACTCCGGCTCGAAGGAGGAATTTTTCGCATGCAAACATTTAATTGGCTATGCTTCTCGACGAGGCCGTCAGCGCTTGAGTGTGTTGTTGGCCTCTTCGCAATTGCGACCACCACAACAGGGCAAAAGCTCATTCCCTGACCGGGAATCGAACCCGGGCCGCGGCGGTGAGAGCGCCGAATCCTAACCACTAGACCACCAGGGAAGGTCTTCTCCCTCTTTCCCATCAAGCCTGGCTGTGCGCCTCTACCAGATTTCCCAGCAACTGCTCAAGCAGGACCACTAAGACTTGAATTTTCCTCCAGGAGAGGAGACGTCTCTGACCCTGGATAACAGATCTTCCACTGAGAAAGTGTCACAGGCTCTGTAGGAATATCCTGACAACATCACAACTTGCCAAAAAACAATCGTACAGAACTTGCCAATTGGGCTGCAAGAGAGGTGGTCAGCTCAAGGCTCACAATACAAGGAGCAATACAATGTATCTTTTCCTCCATTTGCATACTTCACAGACTTCATATGCAGTGAAGCACGCAGAAGAAACGACTTCAAGCTTCACTCACCATGGGACAGTAAAGGTCCCTCCTCAGAGCATGGCCGGGAGGGTGAAAAGGAAACACTTCAGCAGGCAGCCACCTCTAGGTGCAAAGAGGTTTGCGATGATAAAATGAAACCTAGATCCTGTTCCAAGATTTGCCTAGTGAAGGTTTATCCTAAAGCACACCCTGGAAAATCTGTGAAAATGTATGTCATTCGAGATGACCAGAGCAACAGGTCCCTGGCCAGGTCTGAATTCTTTGACCTCTTTCAAATTGAAGGGTTAAACTCACCATATGCTCTGCGCACATGTTCAGGGGTCATTGAAGCGTTTGGGAGAAGAGCCACAGGGTTCATGGTGGAGTCACTGGATGGAACAACAAGTGTGATGCTCCCCACACAAATGAGCACTCAGAGATTCCATCTCCAGCAGCTGCACAGCACCACACACACCTGAAGTCCATAGCTCACAAGATACCACAACTAGATCTAGAGGCCCAAAATACTCCTCCTTCTGGGAAACGACATCATCCAGGTTCACAAAATCAGAGAACAACACAATGGGCCACCCAGAGCACCCTACGCTCAAAGACTAGACCTTGGCTGGGTTGTTATAGGTGACGTTTGCTTGGGCTCAGCCCACAAGACAGAGTCTGTGACTTCTTTTCGGAGTAGCGTGCTTGAAAATGGACGTCCATCTATCCTTACTCCATGTCCCAATCACATTCAAGTCAAGGAGAGGTTTGGCAACGAAGGACTACACAGCACAAATTGTCATATGGCCTTACACACCACACCTCAGTCCTCCATGACAGCAGCCTCGGCAGCACAATCTTTGAAAGAACCAAGGATGATGACAAAGTGGGTCTCTCCATCGAAGATGAGCTTTTCCTGGAGCTTATGGATAAAGAAATGTTTATGGATGAGTCCAAAAGCTGGGTGGCACCTCTTCCATTTCAATCACATCGGCAAAAGCCAAAGGGCCTGCTCGAGGCATGAGGAAGTTCCCATATGGTCTAGTGGTCAGGATTCCTGGTTTTCACCCAGGCGGCCCGGGTTCGACTCCCGGTATGGGAAGTTTGTGTTGTCTTTGATTCACTTATGGAAACAGACAGGACGTTTCTCTGTGCCTCTAGCACTTTTAGTCAGCAGGCGACGCTTAAGAAACCTGACAGGTTTAGGTTCTGTCCACAACTGGTGTGCCTTCGATAGCTCAGTTGGTAGAGCGGAGGACTGTAGGTGGCACATTGGCAATCCTTAGGTCGCTGGTTCAACTCCGGCTCGAAGGAGGAATTTTTCACACGCAAACATTTAATTGGCCTTGCTTCTCGATGAGGCCGTCAAGCGCTTGAGTGTGTAGTTGGCCTCTTTGCAATCGCGACCACCACAACAGGGCAAAAGCTCATTCCCTGACCGGGAATCGAACCCGGGCCGCAGCGGTGAGAGCGCCGAATCCTAGACCACCAGGGAAGGTCTTCTCCCTCTTTCCCATCAAGCCTGGCTGTGCGCCTCTACCAGATTTTCCAGCAACTGCTCAAGCAGGACCACTAAGACTTGAATTTTCCTCCAGGAGAGGAGACGTCTCTGACCCTGGATAACAGATCTTCCACTGAGAAAGTGTCACAGGCTCTGTAGGAATATCCTGACAACACCACAAATTGCCATAAAAACAAAGCAACCGAGATCCCCAACATGTGACGACTCCATCTCGAAGCTTTTTATAGCAGACCCCAAATCGCACCCCTTCCTGACGTTGGCTCCAGGCCTGCAAATGGCATGAGATAAAGTAGGTGTCATGAAAGGCCTCTGAACAGTCAGATGCCAACAAGCCACGTGCATACTTATTGGTGGGCCAGTGGCGCAATGGATAACGCGTCTGACTACGGATCAGAAGATTCTAGGTTCGACTCCTGGCTGGCTCGCTCACCGTCTTTTGCTTCGCTGCCAGCCCATAGCCATTTCATTATTTCCTTTCATTGGCCCGTCGTTTTTGTTATTTTTATTATTGCATTAGTTGAATGATATTTTAAATTGATAGTCCAACAATAGGCTGCTTTGTCAGTGGGATAATGGTTAGCATGAAATACCATGTGTCTTTTCAGATGCATTGCATGGGTACTGTCACAAGGACCTTGCTCTGCGACCAGTTTATAGTGTCTATTATGCCAGCACAGGACTGGGAGGAAACTGAACCCCCTGGGCGAGGCAAATGAGAGCTCCCTCCGATGAGCCTGATGAAATCGAATTCAGCAAACAATCCCTTCGGATCATTCCCATATTCTTAAAGGGGGTGGTCACACACTAAAAGCCAAAGGGCCTGTTTGAGACACGAGGAAGTTCCCATATGGTCTAGCGGTCAGGATTCCTGGTTTTCACCCAGACGGCCCGGGTTCGACTCCCAGTATGGGAAGTTTGTGTTGTCTTTGCTTCACTTATGGAAACAGACAGGACGTGTCTCTGTGCCTCTAGCACTTTTAGTCAACAGGCGAAGCTCACGAAACCTGACAGGTTTAGGTTCTGACCACAACCGGTGTGCCTTCGATAGCTCAGTTGGTAGAGCGGAGGACTGTAGGTGGCAATTTGGCAATCCTTAGGTCGCTGGTTCGACTCCGGCTCGAAGGAGGAATTTTTCGCATGCAAACATTTAATTGGCTATGCTTCTCGGCGAGGCCGTCAGCGCTTGAGTGTGTTGTTGGCCTCTTCGCAATTGCGACCACCACAACAGGGCAAAAGCTCATTCCCTGACCGGGAATCGAACCCGGGCCGCGGCGGTGAGAGCGCCGAATCCTAACCACTAGACCACCAGGGAAGGTCTTCTCCCTCTTTCCCATCAAGCCTGGCTGTGCGCCTCTACCAGATTTCCCAGCAACTGCTCAAGCAGGACCACTAAGACTTGAATTTTCCTCCAGGAGAGGAGACGTCTCTGACCATGGATAACAGATCTTCCACTGAGAAAGTGTCACAGGCTCTGTAGGAATATCCTGACAACACCACAACTTGCCAAAAAACAATCGTACAGAACTTGCCAATTGGGCTGCAAGAGAGGTGGTCAGCTCAAGGCTCACAATACAAGGAGCAATACAATGTATCTTTTCCTCCATTTGCATACTTCACAGACTTCATATGCAGTGAAGCACGCAGAAGAAACGACTTCAAGCTTCACTCACCATGGGACAGTAAAGGTCCCTCCTCAGAGCATGGCCGGGAGGGTGAAAGGGAAACACTTCAGCAGGCAGCCACCTCTAGGTGCAAAGAGGTTTGCGATGATAATATGAAACCTAGATCCTGTTCCAAGATTTGCCTAGTGAAGGTTTATCCTAAAGCACGCCCTGGAAAATCTGTGAAAATGTATGTCATACGAGATGACCAGAGCAACAGGTCCCTGGCCAGGTCTGAATTCTTTGACCTCTTTCAAATTGAAGGGTTAAACTCACCATATACTCTGCGCACATGTTCAGGGGTCACTGAAGCGTTTGGGAGAAGAGCCACAGGGTTCATGGTGGAGTCACTGGATGGAACAACAAGTGTGATGCTCCCCACACAAATGAGCACTCAGAGATTCCATCTCCAGCAGCTGCACAGCACCACACACACCTGAAGTCCATAGCTCACAAGATACCACAACTAGATCTAGAGGCCCAAAATACTCCTCCTTCTGGGAAACGACATCATCCAGGTTCACAAAATCAGAGAACAACACAATGGGCCACCCAGAGCACCCTACGCTCAAAGACTAGACCTTGGCTGGGTTGTTATAGGTGACGTTTGCTTGGGCTCAGCCCACAAGACAGAGTCTGTGACTTCTTTTCGGAGTAGCGTGCTTGAAAATGGACGTCCATCTATCCTTACTCCATGTCCCAATCACATTCAAGTCAAGGAGAGGTTTGGCAACGAAGGACTACACAGCACAAATTGTCATATGGCCTTACACGCCACACCTCAGTCCTCCATGACAGCAGCCTCGGCAGCACAATCTTTGAAAGAACCAAGGATGATGACAAAGTGGGTCTCTCCATCGAAGATGAGCTTTTCCTGGAGCTTATGGATAAAGAAATGTTTATGGATGAGTCCAAAAGCTGGGTGGCACCTCTTCCATTTCAATCACATCGGCAAAAGCCAAAGGGCCTGCTCGAGGCATGAGGAAGTTCCCATATGGTCTAGTGGTCAGGATTCCTGGTTTTCACCCAGGCGGCCCGGGTTCGACTCCCGGTATGGGAAGTTTGTGTTGTCTTTGATTCACTTATGGAAACAGACAGGACGTTTCTCTGTGCCTCTAGCACTTTTAGTCAGCAGGCGACGCTTAAGAAACCTGACAGGTTTAGGTTCTGTCCACAACTGGTGTGCCTTCGATAGCTCAGTTGGTAGAGCGGAGGACTGTAGGTGGCACATTGGCAATCCTTAGGTCGCTGGTTCAACTCTGGCTCGAAGGAGGAATTTTTCACACGCAAACATTTAATTGGCCTTGCTTCTCGATGAGGCGGTCAAGCGCTTGAGTGTGTAGTTGGCCTCTTTGCAATCGCGACCACCACAACAGGGCAAAAGCTCATTCCCTGACCGGGAATCGAACCCGGGCCGCGGCGGTGAGAGCGCCGAATCCTAACCACTAGACCACCAGGGAAGGTCTTCTCCCTCTTTCCCATCAAGCCTGGCTGTGCGCCTCTACCAGATTTTCCAGCAACTGCTCAAGCAGGACCACTAAGACTTGAATTTTCCTCCAGGAGAGGAGACGTCTCTGACCCTGGATAACAGATCTTCCACTGAGAAAGTGTCACAGGCTCTGTAGGAATATCCTGACAACACCACAAATTGCCATAAAAACAAAGCAACCGAGATCCCCAACATGTGACGACTCCATCTCGAAGCTTTTTATAGCAGACCCCAAATCGCACCCCTTCCTGACGTTGGCTCCAGGCCTGCAAATGGCATGAGATAAAGTAGGTGTCATGAAAGGCCTCTAAACAGTCAGATGCCAACAAGCCACGTGCATACTTATTGGTGGGCCAGTGGCGCAATGGATAACGCGTCTGACTACGGATCAGAAGATTCTAGGTTCGACTCCTGGCTGGCTCGCTCACCGTCTTTTGCTTCGCTGCCAGCCCATAGCCATTTCATTATTTCCTTTCATTGGCCCGTCGTTTTCGTTATTTTTATTATTGCATTAGTTGAATGATATTTTAAATTGATAGTCCAACAATAGGCTGCTTTGTCAGTGGGATAACGGTTAGCATGAAATACCATGTGTCTTTTCAGATGCATTGCATGGGTACTGTCACAAGGACCTTGCTCTGCGACCAGTTTATAGTGTCTATTATGCCAGCACAGGACTGGGAGGAAACTGAACCCCCTGGGCGAGGCAAATGAGAGCTCCCTCCGATGAGCCTGATGAAATCGAATTCAGCAAACAATCCCTTCAGATCATTCCCATATTCTTAAAGGGGGTGGTCACACACTAAAAGCCAAAGGGCCTGTTTGAGACACGAGGAAGTTCCCATATGGTCTAGCGGTCAGGATTCCTGGTTTTCACCCAGACGGCCCGGGTTCGACTCCCGGTATGGGAAGTTTGTGTTGTCTTTGCTTCACTTATGGAAACAGACAGGACGTGTCTCTGTGCCTCTAGCACTTTTAGTCAACAGGCGAAGCTCACGAAACCTGACAGGTTTAGGTTCTGACCACAACCGGTGTGCCTTCGATAGCTCAGTTGGTAGAGCGGAGGACTGTAGGTGGCAATTTGGCAATCCTTAGGTCGCTGGTTCGACTCCGGCTCGAAGGAGGAATTTTTCGCATGCAAACATTTAATTGGCTATGCTTCTCGGCGAGGCCGTCAGCGCTTGAGTGTGTTGTTGGCCTCTTCGCAATTACGACCACCACAACAGGGCAAAAGCTCATTCCCTGACCGGGAATCGAACCCGGGCCGCGGCGGTGAGAGCGCCGAATCCTAACCACTAGACCACCAGGGAAGGTCTTCTCCCTCTTTCCCATCAAGCCTGGCTGTGCGCCTCTACCAGATTTCCCAGCAACTGCTCAAGCAGGACCACTAAGACTTGAATTTTCCTCCAGGAGAGGAGACGTCTCTGACCCTGGATAACAGATCTTCCACTGAGAAAGTGTCACAGGCTCTGTAGGAATATCCTGACAACACCACAACTTGCCAAAAAACAATCGTACAGAACTTGCCAATTGGGCTGCAAGAGAGGTGGTCAGCTCAAGGCTCACAATACAAGGAGCAATACAATGTATCTTTTCCTCCATTTGCATACTTCACAGACTTCATATGCAGTGAAGCACGCAGAAGAAACGACTTCAAGCTTCACTCACCATGGGACAGTAAAGGTCCCTCCTCAGAGCATGGCCGGGAGGGTGAAAGGGAAACACTTCAGCAGGCAGCCACCTCTAGGTGCAAAGAGGTTTGCGATGATAATATGAAACCTAGATCCTGTTCCAAGATTTGCCTAGTGAAGGTTTATCCTAAAGCACGCCCTGGAAAATCTGTGAAAATGTATGTCATACGAGATGACCAGAGCAACAGGTCCCTGGCCAGGTCTGAATTCTTTGACCTCTTTCAAATTGAAGGGTTAAACTCACCATATACTCTGCGCACATGTTCAGGGGTCACTGAAGCGTTTGGGAGAAGAGCCACAGGGTTCATGGTGGAGTCACTGGATGGAACAACAAGTGTGATGCTCCCCACACAAATGAGCACTCAGAGATTCCATCTCCAGCAGCTGCACAGCACCACACACACCTGAAGTCCATAGCTCACAAGATACCACAACTAGATCTAGAGGCCCAAAATACTCCTCCTTCTGGGAAACGACATCATCCAGGTTCACAAAATCAGAGAACAACACAATGGGCCACCCAGAGCACCCTACGCTCAAAGACTAGACCTTGGCTGGGTTGTTATAGGTGACGTTTGCTTGGGCTCAGCCCACAAGACAGAGTCTGTGACTTCTTTTCGGAGTAGCGTGCTTGAAAATGGACGTCCATCTATCCTTACTCCATGTCCCAATCACATTCAAGTCAAGGAGAGGTTTGGCAACGAAGGACTACACAGCACAAATTGTCATATGGCCTTACACACCACACCTCAGTCCTCCATGACAGCAGCCTCGGCAGCACAATCTTTGAAAGAACCAAGGATGATGACAAAGTGGGTCTCTCCATCGAAGATGAGCTTTTCCTGGAGCTTATGGATAAAGAAATGTTTATGGATGAGTCCAAAAGCTGGGTGGCACCTCTTCCATTTCAATCACATCGGCAAAAGCCAAAGGGCCTGCTCGAGGCATGAGGAAGTTCCCATATGGTCTAGTGGTCAGGATTCCTGGTTTTCACCCAGGCGGCCCGGGTTCGACTCCCGGTATGGGAAGTTTGTGTTGTCTTTGATTCACTTATGGAAACAGACAAGACGTTTCTCTGTGCCTCTAGCACTTTTAGTCAGCAGGCGACGCTCAAGAAACCTGACAGGTTTAGGTTCTGTCCACAACTGGTGTGCCTTCGATAGCTCAGTTGGTAGAGCGGAGGACTGTAGGTGGCACATTGGCAATCCTTAGGTCGCTGGTTCAACTCCGGCTCGAAGGAGGAATTTTTCACACGCAAACATTTAATTGGCCTTGCTTCTCGATGAGGCTGTCAAGCGCTTGAGTGTGTAGTTGGCCTCTTTGCAATCGCGACCACCACAACAGGGCAAAAGCTCATTCCCTGACCGGGAATCGACCCGGGCCGCGGCGGTGAGAGCGCCGAATCCTAACCACTAGACCACCAGGGAAGGTCTTCTCCCTCTTTCCCATCAAGCCTGGCTGTGCGCCTCTACCAGATTTTCCAGCAACTGCTCAAGCAGGACCACTAAGACTTGAATTTTCCTCCAGGAGAGGAGACGTCTCTGACCCTGGATAACAGATCTTCCACTGAGAAAGTGTCACAGGCTCTGTAGGAATATCCTGACAACACCACAACTTGCCATAAAAACAAAGCAACCGAGATGCCCAACATGTGACGACTCCATCTCGAAGCTTTTTATAGCAGACCCCAAATCGCACCCCTTCCTGACGTTGGCTCCAGGCCTGCAAATGGCATGAGATAAAGTAGGTGTCATGAAAGGCCTCTGAACAGTCAGATGCCAACAAGCCACGTGCATACTTCTAGGTGGGCCAGTGGCGCAATGGATAACGCGTCTGACTACGGATCAGAAGATTCTAGGTTCGACTCCTGGCTGGCTCGCTCACACTCTTTTGCTTCGCTGCCAGCCCATAGCCATTTCATTATTTCCTTTCATTGGCCCGTCGTTTTTGTTATTTTTATTATTGCATTAGTTGAATGATATTTTAAATTGATAGTCCCACAATAGGCTGCTTTGTCAGTGGGATAACGGTTAGCATGAAATACCATGTGTCTTTTCAGATGCATTGCATGGGTACTGTCACAAGGACCTTGCTCTGCGACCAGTTTATAGTGTCTATTATGCCAGCACAGGACTGGGAGGAAACTGAACCCCCTGGGCGAGGCAAATGAGAGCTCCCTCCGATGAGCCTGATGAAATCGAATTCAGCAAACAATCCCTTCGGATAATTCCCATATTCTTAAAGGGGGTGGTCACACACTAAAAGCCAAAGGGCCTGTTTGAGACACGAGGAAGTTCCCATATGGTCTAGCGGTCAGGATTCCTGGTTTTCACCCAGACGGCCGGGGTTCGACTCCCGGTATGGGAAGTTTGTGTTGTCTTTGCTTCACTTATGGAAACAGACAGGACGTGTCTCTGTGCCTCTAGCACTTTTAGTCAACAGGCGAAGCTCACGAAACCTGACAGGTTTAGGTTCTGACCACAACCGGTGTGCCTTCGATAGCTCAGTTGGTAGAGCGGAGGACTGTAGGTGGCAATTTGGCAATCCTTAGGTCGCTGGTTCGACTCCGGCTCGAAGGAGGAATTTTTCGCATGCAAACATTTAATTGGCTATGCTTCTCGGCGAGGCCGTCAGCGCTTGAGTGTGTTGTTGGCCTCTTCGCAATTGCGACCACCACAACAGGGCAAAAGCTCATTCCCTGACCGGCAATCGAACCCGGGCCGCAGCGGTGAGAGCGCCGAATCCTAACCACTAGACCACCAGGGAAGGTCTGCACCCTCTTTCCCATCAAGCCTGGCTGTGCGCATCTACCAGATTTCCCAGCAACTGCTCAAGCAGGACCACTAAGACTTGAATTTTCCTCCAGGAGAGGAGACGTCTCTGACCCTGGATAACAGATCTTCCACTGAGAAAGTGTCACAGGCTCTGTAGGAATATCCTGACAACACCACAACTTGCCATAAAAACAATCGTACGGAACTTGCCAATTGGGCTGCAAGAGAGGTGGTCAGCTCAAGGCTCACAATACAAGGAGCAATACAATGTATCTTTTCCTCCATTTGCATACTTCACAGACTTCATATGCAGTGAAGCACGCAGAAGAAACGACTTCAAGCTTCACTCACCATGGGACAGTAAAGGTCCCTCCTCAGAGCATGGCCGGGAGGGTGAAAGGGAAACACTTCAGCAGGCAGCCACCTCTAGGTGCAAAGAGGTTTGCGATGATAATATGAAACCTAGATCCTGTTCCAAGATTTGCCTAGTGAAGGTTTATCCTAAAGCACGCCCTGGAAAATCTGTGAAAATGTATGTCATTCGAGATGACCAGAGCAACAGGTCCCTGGCCAGGTCTGAATTCTTTGACCTCTTTCAAATTGAAGGGTTAAACTCACCATATACTCTGCGCACATGTTCAGGTTTCACTGAAGCGTTTGGGAGAAGAGCCACAGGGTTCATGGTGGAGTCACTGGATGGAACAACAAGTGTGATGCTCCCCACACAAATGAGCACTCAGAGATTCCATCTCCAGCAGCTGCACAGCACCACACACACCTGAAGTCCATAGCTCACAAGATACCACAACTAGATCTAGAGGCCCAAAATACTCCTCCTTCTGGGAAACGACATCATCCAGGTTCACAAAATCAGAGAACAACACAATGGGCCACCCAGAGCACCCTACGCTCAAAGACTAGACCTTGGCTGGGTTGTTATAGGTGACGTTTGCTTGGGCTCAGCCCACAAGACAGAGTCTGTGACTTCTTTTCGGAGTAGCGTGCTTGAAAATGGACGTCCATCTATCCTTACTCCATGTCCCAATCACATTCAAGTCAAGGAGAGGTTTGGCAACGAAGGACTACACAGCACAAATTGTCATATGGCCTTACACACCACACCTCAGTCCTCCATGACAGCAGCCTCGGCAGCACAATCTTTGAAAGAACCAAGGATGATGACAAAGTGGGTCTCTCCATCGAAGATGAGCTTTTCCTGGAGCTTATGGATAAAGAAATGTTTATGGATGAGTCCAAAAGCTGGGTGGCACCTCTTCCATTTCAATCACATCGGCAAAAGCCAAAGGGCCTGCTCGAGGCATGAGGAAGTTCCCATATGGTCTAGTGGTCAGGATTCCTGGTTTTCACCCAGGCGGCCCGGGTTCGACTCCCGGTATGGGAAGTTTGTGTTGTCTTTGATTCACTTATGGAAACAGACAGGACGTTTCTCTGTGCCTCTAGCACTTTTAGTCAGCAGGCGACGCTTAAGAAACCTGACAGGTTTAGGTTCTGTCCACAACTGGTGTGCCTTCGATAGCTCAGTTGGTAGAGCGGAGGACTGTAGGTGGCACATTGGCAATCCTTAGGTCGCTGGTTCAACTCCGGCTCGAAGGAGGAATTTTTCACACGCAAACATTTAATTGGCCTTGCTTCTCGATGAGGCGGTCAAGCGCTTGAGTGTGTAGTTGGCCTCTTTGCAATCGCGACCACCACAACAGGGCAAAAGCTCATTCCCTGACCGGGAATCGAACCCGGGCCGCGGCGGTGAGAGCGCCGAATCCTAACCACTAGACCACCAGGGAAGGTCTTCTCCCTCTTTCCCATCAAGCCTGGCTGTGCGCCTCTACCAGATTTTCCAGCAACTGCTCAAGCAGGACCACTAAGACTTGAATTTTCCTCCAGGAGAGGAGACGTCTCTGACCCTGGATAACAGATCTTCCACTGAGAAAGTGTCACAGGCTCTGTAGGAATATCCTGAGAACACCACAACTTGCCATAAAAACAAAGCAACCGAGATCCCCAACATGTGACGACTCCATCTCGAAGCTTTTTATAGCAGACTCCAAATCGCACCCCTTCCTGACGTTGGCTCCAGGCCTGCAAATGGCATGAGATAAAGTAGGTGTCATGAAAGGCCTCTGAACAGTCAGATGCCAACAAGCCACGTGCATACTTATTGGTGGGCCAGTGGCGCAATGGATAACGCGTCTGACTACGGATCAGAAGATTCTAGGTTCGACTCCTGGCTGGCTCGCTCACCCTCTTTTGCTTCGCTGCCAGCCCATTGCCATTTCATTATTTCCTTTCATTGGCCCGTCGTTTTTGTTATTTTTATTATTGCATTAGTTGAATGATATTTTAAATTGATAGTCCAACAATAGGCTCCTTTGTCAGTGGGATAACGGTTAGCATGAAATACCATGTGTCTTTTCAGATGCATTGCATGGGTACTGTCACAAGGACCTTGCTCTGCGACCAGTTTATAGTGTCTATTATGCCAGCACAGGACTGGGAGGAAACTGAACCCCCTGGGCGAGGCAAATGAGAGCTCCCTCCGATGAGCCTGATGAAATCGAATTCAGCAAACAATCCCTTCGGATCATTCCCATATTCTTAAAGGGGGTGGTCACACACTAAAAGCCAAAGGGCCTGTTTGAGACACGAGGAAGTTCCCATATGGTCTAGCGGTCAGGATTCCTGGTTTTCACCCAGACGGCCCGGGTTCGACTCCCGGTATGGGAAGTTTGTGTTGTGTTTGCTTCACTTATGGAAACAGACAGGACGTGTCTCTGTGCCTCTAGCACTTTTAGTCAACAGGCGAAGCTCACGAAACCTGACAGGTTTAGGTTCTGACCACAACCGGTGTGCCTTCGATAGCTCAGTTGGTAGAGCGGAGGACTGTAGGTGGCAATTTGGCAATCCTTAGGTCGCTGGTTCGACTCCGGCTCGAAGGAGGAATTTTTCGCATGCAAACATTTAATTGGCTATGCTTCTCGGCGAGGCCGTCAGCGCTTGAGTGTGTTGTTGGCCTCTTCGCAATTGCGACCACCACAACAGGGCAAAAGCTCATTCCCTGACCGGGAATCGAACCCGGGCCGCAGCGGTGAGAGCGCCGAATCCTAACCACTAGACCACCAGGGAAGGTCTTCTCCCTCTTTCCCATCAAGCCTGGCTGTGCGCCTCTACCAGATTTCCCAGCAACTGCTCAAGCAGGACCACTAAGACTTGAATTTTCCTCCAGGAGAGGAGACGTCTCTGACCCTGGATAACAGATCTTCCACTGAGAAAGTGTCACAGGCTCTGTAGGAATATCCTGACAACACCACAACTTGCCAAAAAACAATCGTACAGAATTTGCCAATTGGGCTGCAAGAGAGGTGGTCAGCTCAAGGCTCACAATACAAGGAGCAATACAATGTATCTTTTCCTCCATTTGCATACTTCACAGACTTCATATGCAGTGAAGCACGCAGAAGAAACGACTTCAAGCTTCACTCACCATGGGACAGTAAAGGTCCCTCCTCAGAGCATGGCCGGGAGGGTGAAAGGGAAACACTTCAGCAGGCAGCCACCTCTAGGTGCAAAGAGGTTTGCGATGATAATATGAAACCTAGATCCTGTTCCAAGATTTGCCTAGTGAAGGTTTATCCTAAAGCACGCCCTGGAAAATCTGTGAAAATGTATGTCATTCGAGATGACCAGAGCAACAGGTCCCTGGCCAGGTCTGAATTATTTGACCTCTTTCAAATTGAAGGGTTAAACTCACCATATACTCTGCGCACATGTTCAGGGGTCACTGAAGCGTTTGGGAGAAGAGCCACAGGGTTCATGGTGGAGTCACTGGATGGAACAACAAGTGTGATGCTCCCCACACAAATGAGCACTCAGAGATTCCATCTCCAGCAGCTGCACAGCACCACACACACCTGAAGTCCATAGCTCACAAGATACCACAACTAGATCTAGAGGCCCAAAATACTCCTCCTTCTGGGAAACGACATCATCCAGGTTCACAAAATCAGAGAACAACACAATGGGCCACCCAGAGCACCCTACGCTCAAAGACTAGACCTTGGCTGGGTTGTTATAGGTGACGTTTGCTTGGGCTCAGCCCACAAGACAGAGTCTGTGACTTCTTTTCGGAGTAGCGTGCTTGAAAATGGACGTCCATCTATCCTTACTCCATGTCCCAATCACATTCAAGTCAAGGAGAGGTTTGGCAACGAATGACTACACAGCACAAATTGTCATATGGCCTTACACACCACACCTCAGTCCTCCATGACAGCAGCCTCGGCAGCACAATCTTTGAAAGAACCAAGGATGATGACAAAGTGGGTCTCTCCATCGAAGATGAGCTTTTCATGGAGCTTATGGATAAAGAAATGTTTATGGATGAGTCCAAAAGCTGGGTGGCACCTCTTCCATTTCAATCACATCGGCAAAAGCCAAAGGGCCTGCTCGAGGCATGAGGAAGTTCCCATATGGTCTAGTGGTCAGGATTCCTGGTTTTCACCCAGGCGGCCCGGGTTCGACTCCCGGTATGGGAAGTTTGTGTTGTCTTTGATTCACTTATGGAAACAGACAGGACGTTTCTCTGTGCCTCTAGCACTTTTAGTCAGCAGGCGACGCTTAAGAAACCTGACAGGTTTAGGTTCTGTCCACAACTGGTGTGCCTTCGATAGCTCAGTTGGTAGAGCGGAGGACTGTAGGTGGCACATTGGCAATCCTTAGGTCGCTGGTTCAACTCCGGCTCGAAGGAGGAATTTTTCACACGCAAACATTTAATTGGCCTTGCTTCTCGATGAGGCCGTCAAGCGCTTGAGTGTGTAGTTGGCCTCTTTGCAA
The DNA here is from genome assembly GCA_038021265.1 of Cyprinella venusta. Taxonomy (NCBI): domain Eukaryota; kingdom Metazoa; phylum Chordata; class Actinopteri; order Cypriniformes; family Leuciscidae; genus Cyprinella; species Cyprinella venusta. Next base: position 7,179,586 of record CM075879.1, on the reverse strand, counting down.
TCGCGACCACCACAACAGGGCAAAAGCTCATTCCCTGACCGGGAATCGAACCCGGGCCGCGGCGGTGAGAGCGCCGAATCCTAACCACTAGACCACCAGGGAAGGTCTTCTCCCTCTTTCCCATCAAGCCTGGCTGTGCGCCTCTACCAGATTTTCCAGCAACTGCTCAAGCAGGACCACTAAGACTTGAATTTTCCTCCAGGAGAGGAGACGTCTCTGACCCTGGATAACAGATCTTCCACTGAGAAAGTGTCACAGGCTCTGTAGGAATATCCTGACAACACCACAACTTGCCATAAAAACAAAGCAACCGAGATCCCCAACATGTGACGACTCCATCTCGAAGCTTTTTATAGCAGACTCCAAATCGCACCCCTTCCTGACGTTGGCTCCAGGCCTGCAAATGGCATGAGATAAAGTAGGTGTCATGAAAGGTCTCTGAACAGTCAGATGCCAACAAGCCACATGCATACTTATTGGTGGGCCAGTGGCGCAATGGATAATGCGTCTGACTACGGATCAGAAGATTCTAGGTTCGACTCCTGGCTGGCTCGCTCACCCTCTTTTGCTTCGCTGCCAGCCCATTGCCATTTCATTATTTCCTTTCATTGGCCCGTCGTTTTTGTTATTTTTATTATTGCATTAGTTGAATGATATTTTAAATTGATAGTCCAACAATAGGCTGCTTTGTCAGTGGGATAACGGTTAGCATGAAATACCATGTGTCTTTTCAGATGCATTGCATGGGTACTGTCACAAGGACCTTGCTCTGCGACCAGTTTATAGTGTTTATTATGCCAGCACAGGACTGGGAGGAAACTGAACCCCCTGGGCGAGGCAAATGAGAGCTCCCTCCGATGAGCCTGATGAAATCGAATTCAGCAAACAATCCCTTCGGATCATTCCCATATTCTTAAAGGGGGTGGTCACACACTAAAAGCCAAAGGGCCTGTTTGAGACACGAGGAAGTTCCCATATGGTCTAGCGGTCAGGATTCCTGGTTTTCACCCAGACGGCCCGGGTTCGACTCCCGGTATGGGAAGTTTGTGTTGTCTTTGCTTCACTTATGGAAACAGACAGGACGTGTCTCTGTGCCTCTAGCACTTTTAGTCAACAGGCGAAGCTCACGAAACCTGACAGGTTTAGGTTCTGACCACAACCGGTGTGCCTTCGATAGCTCAGTTGGTAGAGCGGAGGACTGTAGGTGGCAATTTGGCAATCCTTAGGTCGCTGGTTCGACTCCGGCTCGAAGGAGGAATTTTTCGCATGCAAACATTTAATTGGCTATGCTTCTCGGCGAGGCCGTCAGCGCTTGAGTGTGTTGTTGGCCTCTTCGCAATTGCGACCACCACAACAGGGCAAAAGCTCATTCCCTGACCGGGAATCGAACCCGGGCCGCGGCGGTGAGAGCGTCGAATCCTAACCACTAGACCACCAGGGAAGGTCTTCTCCCTCTTTCCCATCAAGCCTGGCTGTGCGCCTCTACCAGATTTCCCAGCAACTGCTCAAGCAGGACCACTAAGACTTGAATTTTCCTCCAGGAGAGGAGACGTCTCTGACCCTGGATAACAGATCTTCCACTGAGAAAGTGTCACAGGCTCTGTAGGAATATCCTGACAACACCACAACTTGCCAAAAAACAATCGTACAGAACTTGCCAATTGGGCTGCAAGAGAGGTGGTCAGCTCAAGGCTCACAATACAAGGAGCAATACAATGTATCTTTTCCTCCATTTGCATACTTCACAGACTTCATATGCAGTGAAGCACGCAGAAGAAACGACTTCAAGCTTCACTCACCATGGGACAGTAAAGGTCCCTCCTCAGAGCATGGCCGGGAGGGTGAAAGGGAAACACTTCAGCAGGCAGCCACCTCTAGGTGCAAAGAGGTTTGCGATGATAATATGAAACCTAGATCCTGTTCCAAGATTTGCCTAGTGAAGGTTTATCCTAAAGCACGCCCTGGAAAATCTGTGAAAATGTATGTCATACGAGATGACCAGAGCAACAGGTCCCTGGCCAGGTCTGAATTCTTTGACCTCTTTCAAATTTAAGGGTTAAACTCACCATATACTCTGCGCACATGTTCAGGGGTCACTGAAGCGTTTGGGAGAAGAGCCACAGGGTTCATGGTGGAGTCACTGGATGGAACAACAAGTGTGATGCTCCCCACACAAATGAGCACTCAGAGATTCCATCTCCAGCAGCTGCACAGCACCACACACACCTGAAGTCCATAGCTCACAAGATACCACAACTAGATCTAGAGGCCCAAAATACTCCTCCTTCTGGGAAACGACATCATCCAGGTTCACAAAATCAGAGAACAACACAATGGGCCACCCAGAGCACCCTACGCTCAAAGACTAGACCTTGGCTGGGTTGTTATAGGTGACGTTTGCTTGGGCTCAGCCCACAAGACAGAGTCTGTGACTTCTTTTCGGAGTAGCATGCTTGAAAATGGACGTCCATCTATCCTTACTCCATGTCCCAATCACATTCAAGTCAAGGAGAGGTTTGGCAACGAAGGACTACACAGCACAAATTGTCATATGGCCTTACACACCACACCTCAGTCCTCCATGACAGCAGCCTCGGCAGCACAATCTTTGAAAGAACCAAGGATGATGACAAAGTGGGTCTCTCCATCGAAGATGAGCTTTTCCTGGAGCTTATGGATAAAGAAATGTTTATGGATGAGTCCAAAAGCTGGGTGGCACCTCTTCCATTTCAATCACATCGGCAAAAGCCAAAGGGCCTGCTCGAGGCATGAGGAAGTTCCCATATGGTCTAGTGGTCAGGATTCCTGGTTTTCACCCAGGCGGCCCGGGTTCGACTCCCGGTATGGGAAGTTTGTGTTGTCTTTGATTCACTTATGGAAACAGACAGGACGTTTCTCTGTGCCTCTAGCACTTTTAGTCAGCAGGCGACGCTTAAGAAACCTGACAGGTTTAGGTTTTGTCCACAACTGGTGTGCCTTCGATAGCTCAGTTGGTAGAGCGGAGGACTGTAGGTGGCACATTGGCAATCCTTAGGTCGCTGGTTCAACTCCGGCTCGAACGAGGAGTTTTTCACACGCAAACATTTAATTGGCCTTGCTTCTCGATGAGGCGGTCAAGCGCTTGAGTGTGTAGTTGGCCTCTTTGCAATCGCGACCACCACAACAGGGCAAAAGCTCATTCCTTGACCGGGAATCGAACCCGGGCCGCGGCGGTGAGAGCGCCGAATCCTAACCACTAGACCACCAGGGAAGGTCTTCTTCCTCTTTCCCATCAAGCCTGGCTGTGCGCCTCTACCAGATTTTCCAGCAACTGCTCAAGCAGGACCACTAAGACTTGAATTTTCCTCCAGGAGAGGAGACGTCTCTGACCCTGGATAACAGATCTTCCACTGAGAAAGTGTCACAGGCTCTGTAGGAATATCCTGACAACACCACAACTTGCCATAAAAACAAAGCAACCGAGATCCCCAACATGTGACGACTCCATCTCGAAGCTTTTTATAGCAGACTCCAAATCGCACCCCTTCCTGACGTTGGCTCCAGGCCTGCAAATGGCATGAGATAAAGTAGGTGTCATGAAAGGCCTCTGAACAGTCAGATGCCAACAAGCCACGTGCATACTTATTGGTGGGCCAGTGGCGCAATGGATAACGCGTCTGACTACGGATCAGAAGATTCTAGGTTCGACTCCTGGCTGGCTCGCTCACCCTCTTTTGCTTCGCTGCCAGCCCATTGCCATTTCATTATTTCCTTTCATTGGCCCGTTGTTTTTGTTATTTTTATTATTGCATTAGTTGAATGATATTTTAAATTGATAGTCCAACAATAGGCTCCTTTGTCAGTGGGATAACGGTTAGCATGAAATACCATGTGTCTTTTCAGATGCATTGCATGGGTACTGTCACAAGGACCTTGCTCTGCAACCAGTTTATAGTGTCTATTATGCCAGCACAGGACTGGGAGGAAACTGAACCCCCTGGGCGAGGCAAATGAGAGCTCCCTCCGATGAGCCTGATGAAATCGAATTCAGCAAACAATCCCTTCGGATCATTCCCATATTCTTAAAGGGGGTGGTCACACACTAAAAGCCAAAGGGCCTGTTTGAGACATGAGGAAGTTCCCATATGGTCTAGCGGTCAGGATTCCTGGTTTTCACCCAGACGGCCCGGGTTCGACTCCCGGTATGGGAAGTTTGTGTTGTCTTTGCTTCACTTATGGAAACAGACAGGACGTGTCTCTGTGCCTCTAGCACTTTTAGTCAACAGGCGAAGCTCACGAAACCTGACAGGTTTAGGTTCTAACCACAACCGGTGTGCCTTCGATAGCTCAGTTGGTAGAGCGGAGGACTGTAGGTGGCAATTTGGCAATCCTTAGGTTGCTGGTTCGACTCCGGCTCGAAGGAGGAATTTTTCGCATGCAAACATTTAATTGGCTATGCTTCTCGGCGAGGCCGTCAGCGCTTGAGTGTGTTGTTGGCCTCTTCGCAATTGCGACCACCACAACAGGGCAAAAGCTCATTTCCTGACCGGGAATCGAACCCGGGCCGCGGCGGTGAGAGCGCCGAATCCTAACCACTAGACCACCAGGGAAGGCCTTCTCCCTCTTTCCCATCAAGCCTGGCTGTGTGCCTCTACCAGATTTCCCAGCAACTGCTCAAGCAGGACCACTAAGACTTGAATTTTCCTCCAGGAGAGGAGACGTATCTGACCCTGGATAACAGATCTTCCACTGAGAAAGTGTCACAGGCTCTGTAGGAATATCCTGACAACACCACAACTTGCCAAAAAACAATCGTACAGAACTTGCCAATTGGGCTGCAAGAGAGGTGGTCAGCTCAAGGCTCACAATACAAGGAGCAATACAATGTATCTTTTCCTCCATTTGCATACTTCACAGACTTCATATGCAGTGAAGCACGCAGAAGAAACGACTTCAAGCTTCACTCACCATGGGACAGTAAAGGTCCCTCCTCAGAGCATGGCCGGGAGGGTGAAAGGGAAACACTTCAGCAGGCAGCCACCTCTAGGTGCAAAGAGGTTTGCGATGATAATATGAAACCTAGATCCTGTTCCAAGATTTGCCTAGTGAAGGTTTATCCTAAAGCACGCCCTGGAAAATCTGTGAAAATGTATGTCATTCGAGATGACCAGAGCAACAGGTCCCTGGCCAGGTCTGAATTCTTTGACCTCTTTCAAATTGAAGGGTTAAACTCACCATATACTCTGCGCACATGTTCAGGGGTCACTGAAGCGTTTGGGAGAAGAGCCACAGGGTTCATGGTGGAGTCACTGGATGGAACAACAAGTGTGATGCTCCCCACACAAATGAGCACTCAGAGATTCCATCTCCAGCAGCTGCACAGCACCACACACACCTGAAGTCCATAGCTCACAAGATACCACAACTAGATCTAGAGGCCCAAAATACTCCTCCTTCTGGGAAACGACATCATCCAGGTTCACAAAATCAGAGAACAACACAATGGGCCACCCAGAGCACCCTACGCTCAAAGACTAGACCTTGGCTGGGTTGTTATAGGTGACGTTTGCTTGGGCTCAGCCCACAAGACAGAGTCTGTGACTTCTTTTCGGAGTAGCGTGCTTGAAAATGGACGTCCATCTATCCTTACTCCATGTCCCAATCACATTCAAGTCAAGGAGAGGTTTGGCAACGAAGGACTACACAGCACAAATTGTCATATGGCCTTACACACCACACCTCAGTCCTCCATGACAGCAGCCTCGGCAGCACAATCTTTGAAAGAACCAAGGATGATGACAAAGTGGGTCTCTCCATCGAAGATGAGCTTTTCCTGGAGCTTATGGATAAAGAAATGTTTATGGATGAGTCCAAAAGCTGGGTGGCACCTCTTCCATTTCAATCACATCGGCAAAAGCCAAAGGGCCTGCTCGAGGCATGAGGAAGTTCCCATATGGTCTAGTGGTCAGGATTCCTGGTTTTCACCCAGGCGGCCCGGGTTCGACTCCCGGTATGGGAAGTTTGTGTTGTCTTTGATTCACTTATGGAAACAGACAGGACGTTTCTCTGTGCCTCTAGCACTTTTAGTCAGCAGGCGACGCTTAAGAAACCTGGCAGGTTTAGGTTTTGTCCACAACTGGTGTGCCTTCGATAGCTCAGTTGGTAGAGCGGAGGACTGTAGGTGGCACATTGGCAATCCTTAGGTCGCTGGTTCAACTCCGGCTCGAAGGAGGAGTTTTTCACACGCAAACATTTAATTGGCCTTGCTTCTCGATGAGGCGGTCAAGCGCTTGAGTGTGTAGTTGGCCTCTTTGCAATCACGACCACCACAACAGGGCAAAAGCTCATTCCCTGACCGGGAATCGAACCCGGGCCGCGGCGGTGAGAGCGCCGAATCCTAACCACTAGACCACCAGGGAAGGTCTTCTTCCTCTTTCCCATCAAGCCTGGCTGTGCGCCTCTACCAGATTTTCCAGCAACTGCTCAAGCTGGACCACTAAGACTTGAATTTTCCTCCAGGAGAGGAGACGTCTCTGACCCTGGATAACAGATCTTCCACTGAGAAAGTGTCACAGGCTCTGTAGGAATATCCTGACAACACCACAACTTGCCATAAAAACAAAGCAACCGAGATCCCCAACATGTGACGACTCCATCTCGAAGCTTTTTATAGCAGACCCCAAATCGCACCCCTTCCTGACGTTGGCTCCAGGCCTGCAAATGGCATGAGATAAAGTAGGTGTCATGAAAGGCCTCTGAACAGTCAGATGCCAACAAGCCACGTGCATACTTATTGGTGGGCCAGTGGCGCAATGGATAACGCGTCTGACTACGGATCAGAAGATTCTAGGTTCGACTCCTGGCTGGCTCGCTCACCCTCTTTTGCTTCGCTGCCAGCCCATTGCCATTTCATTATTTCCTTTCATTGGCCCGTTGTTTTTGTTATTTTTATTATTGCATTAGTTGAATGATATTTTAAATTGATAGTCCAACAATAGGCTCCTTTGTCAGTGGGATAACGGTTAGCATGAAATACCATGTGTCTTTTCAGATGCATTGCATGGGTACTGTCACAAGGACCTTGCTCTGCGACCAGTTTATAGTGTCTATTATGCCAGCACAGGACTGGGAGGAAACTGAACCCCCTGGGCGAGGCAAATGAGAGCTCCCTCCGATGAGCCTGATGAAATCGAATTCAGCAAACAATCCCTTCGGATCATTCCCATATTCTTAAAGGGGGTGGTCACACACTAAAAGCCAAAGGGCCTGTTTGAGACATGAGGAAGTTCCCATATGGTCTAGCGGTCGGGATTCCTGGTTTTCACCCAGACGGCCCGGGTTCGACTCCCGGTATGGGAAGTTTGTGTTGTCTTTGCTTCACTTATGGAAACAGACAGGACGTGTCTCTGTGCCTCTAGCACTTTTAGTCAACAGGCGAAGCTCACGAAACCTGACAGGTTTAGGTTCTGACCACAACCGGTGTGCCTTCGATAGCTCAGTTGGTAGAGCGGAGGACTGTAGGTGGCAATTTGGCAATCCTTAGGTTGCTGGTTCGACTCCGGCTCGAAGGAGGAATTTTTCGCATGCAAACATTTAATTGGCTATGCTTCTCGGCGAGGCCGTCAGCGCTTGAGTGTGTTGTTGGCCTCTTCGCAATTGCGACCACCACAACAGGGCAAAAGCTCATTTCCTGACCGGGAATCGAACCCGGGCCGCGGCGGTGAGAGCGCCGAATCCTAACCACTAGACCACCAGGGAAGGCCTTCTCCCTCTTTCCCATCAAGCCTGGCTGTGTGCCTCTACCAGATTTCCCAGCAACTGCTCAAGCAGGACCACTAAGACTTGAATTTTCCTCCAGGAGAGGAGACGTATCTGACCCTGGATAACAGATCTTCCACTGAGAAAGTGTCACAGGCTCTGTAGGAATATCCTGACAACACCACAACTTGCCAAAAAACAATCGTACAGAACTTGCCAATTGGGCTGCAAGAGAGGTGGTCAGCTCAAGGCTCACAATACAAGGAGCAATACAATGTATCTTTTCCTCCATTTGCATACTTCACAGACTTCATATGCAGTGAAGCACGCAGAAGAAACGACTTCAAGCTTCACTCACCATGGGACAGTAAAGGTCCCTCCTCAGAGCATGGCCGGGAGGGTGAAAGGGAAACACTTCAGCAGGCAGCCACCTCTAGGTGCAAAGAGGTTTGCGATGATAATATGAAACCTAGATCCTGTTCCAAGATTTGCCTAGTGAAGGTTTATCCTAAAGCACGCCCTGGAAAATCTGTGAAAATGTATGTCATTCGAGATGACCAGAGCAACAGGTCCCTGGCCAGGTCTGAATTCTTTGACCTCTTTCAAATTGAAGGGTTAAACTCACCATATACTCTGCGCACATGTTCAGGGGTCACTGAAGCGTTTGGGAGAAGAGCCACAGGGTTCATGGTGGAGTCACTGGATGGAACAACAAGTGTGATGCTCCCCACACAAATGAGCACTCAGAGATTCCATCTCCAGCAGCTGCACAGCACCACACACACCTGAAGTCCATAGCTCACAAGATACCACAACTAGATCTAGAGGCCCAAAATACTCCTCCTTCTGGGAAACGACATCATCCAGGTTCACAAAATCAGAGAACAACACAATGGGCCACCCAGAGCACCCTACGCTCAAAGACTAGACCTTGGCTGGGTTGTTATAGGTGACGTTTGCTTGGGCTCAGCCCACAAGACAGAGTCTGTGACTTCTTTTCGGAGTAGCGTGCTTGAAAATGGACGTCCATCTATCCTTACTCCATGTCCCAATCACATTCAAGTCAAGGAGAGGTTTGGCAACGAAGGACTACACAGCACAAATTGTCATATGGCCTTACACACCACACCTCAGTCCTCCATGACAGCAGCCTCGGCAGCACAATCTTTGAAAGAACCAAGGATGATGACAAAGTGGGTCTCTCCATCGAAGATGAGCTTTTCCTGGAGCTTATGGATAAAGAAATGTTTATGGATGAGTCCAAAAGCTGGGTGGCACCTCTTCCATTTCAATCACATCGGCAAAAGCCAAAGGGCCTGCTCGAGGCATGAGGAAGTTCCCATATGGTCTAGTGGTCAGGATTCCTGGTTTTCACCCAGGCGGCCCGGGTTCGACTCCCGGTATGGGAAGTTTGTGTTGTCTTTGATTCACTTATGGAAACAGACAGGACGTTTCTCTGTGCCTCTAGCACTTTTAGTCAGCAGGCGACGCTTAAGAAACCTGGCAGGTTTAGGTTTTGTCCACAACTGGTGTGCCTTCGATAGCTCAGTTGGTAGAGCGGAGGACTGTAGGTGGCACATTGGCAATCCTTAGGTCGCTGGTTCAACTCCGGCTCGAAGGAGGAGTTTTTCACACGCAAACATTTAATTGGCCTTGCTTCTCGATGAGGCGGTCAAGCGCTTGAGTGTGTAGTTGGCCTCTTTGCAATCACGACCACCACAACAGGGCAAAAGCTCATTCCCTGACCGGGAATCGAACCCGGGCCGCGGCGGTGAGAGCGCCGAATCCTAACCACTAGACCACCAGGGAAGGTCTTCTTCCTCTTTCCCATCAAGCCTGGCTGTGCGCCTCTACCAGATTTTCCAGCAACTGCTCAAGCAGGACCACTAAGACTTGAATTTTCCTCCAGGAGAGGAGACGTCTCTGACCCTGGATAACAGATCTTCCACTGAGAAAGTGTCACAGGCTCTGTAGGAATATCCTGACAACACCACAACTTGCCATAAAAACAAAGCAACCGAGATCCCCAACATGTGACGACTCCATCTCGAAGCTTTTTATAGCAGACCCCAAATCGCACCCCTTCCTGACGTTGGCTCCAGGCCTGCAAATGGCATGAGATAAAGTAGGTGTCATGAAAGGCCTCTGAACAGTCAGATGCCAACAAGCCACGTGCATACTTATTGGTGGGCCAGTGGCGCAATGGATAACGCGTCTGACTACGGATCAGAAGATTCTAGGTTCGACTCCTGGCTGGCTCGCTCACCGTCTTTTGCTTCGCTGCCAGCCCATAGCCATTTCATTATTTCCTTTCATTGGCCCGTCGTTTTTGTTATTTTTATTATTGCATTAGTTGAATGATATTTTAAATTGATAGTCCAACAATAGGCTGCTTTGTCAGTGGGATAACGGTTAGCATGAAATACCATGTGTCTTTTCAGATGCATTGCATGGGTACTGTCACAAGGACCTTGCTCTGCGACCAGTTTATAGTGTCTATTATGCCAGCACAGGACTGGGAGGAAACTGAACCCCCTGGGCGAGGCAAATGAGAGCTCCCTCCGATGAGCCTGATGAAATCGAATTCAGCAAACAATCCCTTCGGATCATTCCCATATTCTTAAAGGGGGTGGTCACACACTAAAAGCCAAAGGGCCTGTTTGAGACACGAGGAAGTTCCCATATGGTCTAGCGGTCGGGATTCCTGGTTTTCACCCAGACGGCCCGGGTTCGACTCCCGGTATGGGAAGTTTGTGTTGTCTTTGCTTCACTTATGGAAACAGACAGGACGTGTCTCTGTGCCTCTAGCACTTTTAGTCAACAGGCGAAGCTCACAACACCTGACAGGTTTAGGTTCTGACCACAACCGGTGTGCCTTCGATAGCTCAGTTGGTAGAGCGGAGGACTGTAGGTGGCAATTTGGCAATCCTTAGGTCGTTGGTTCGACTCCGGCTCGAAGGAGGAATTTTTCGCATGCAAACATTTAATTGGCTATGCTTCTCGGCGAGGCCGTCAGCGCTTGAGTGTGTTGTTGGCCTCTTCGCAATTGCGACCACCACAACAGGGCAAAAGCTCATTCCCTGACCGGGAATCGAACCCGGGCCGCGGCGGTGAGAGCGCCGAATCCTAACCACTAGACCACCAGGGAAGGTCTTCTCCCTCTTTCCCATCAAGCCTGGCTGTGTGCCTCTACCAGATTTCCCAGCAACTGCTCAAGCAGGACCACTAAGACTTGAATTTTCCTCCAGGAGAGGAGACGTCTCTGACCCTGGATAACAGATCTTCCACTGAGAAAGTGTCACAGGCTCTGTAGGAATATCCTGACAACACCACAACTTGCCAAAAAACAATCGTACAGAACTTGCCAATTGGGCTGCAAGAGAGGTGGTCAGCTCAAGGCTCACAATACAAGGAGCAATACAATGTATCTTTTCCTCCATTTGCATACTTCACAGACTTCATATGCAGTGAAGCACGCAGAAGAAACGACTTCAAGCTTCACTCACCATGGGACAGTAAAGGTCCCTCCTCAGAGCATGGGCGGGAGGGTGAAAGGGAAACACTTCAGCAGGCAGCCACCTCTAGGTGCAAAGAGGTTTGCGATGATAATATGAAACCTAGATCCTGTTCCAAGATTTGCCTAGTGAAGGTTTATCCTAAAGCACGCCCTGGAAAATCTGTGAAAATGTATGTCATTCGAGATGACCAGAGCAACAGGTCCCTGGCCAGGTCTGAATTCTTTGACCTCTTTCAAATTGAAGGGTTAAACTCACCATATACTCTGCGCACATGTTCAGGGGTCACTGAAGCGTTTGGGAGAAGAGCCACAGGGTTCATGGTGGAGTCACTGGATGGAACAACAAGTGTGATGCTCCCCACACAAATGAGCACTCAGAGATTCCATCTCCAGCAGCTGCACAGCACCACACACACCTGAAGTCCATAGCTCACAAGATACCACAACTAGATCTAGAGGCCCAAAATACTCCTCCTTCTGGGAAACGACATCATCCAGGTTCACAAAATCAGAGAACAACACAATGGGCCACCCAGAGCACCCTACGCTCAAAGACTAGACCTTGGCTGGGTTGTTATAGGTGACGTTTGCTTGGGCTCAGCCCACAAGACAGAGTCTGTGACTTCTTTTCGGAGTAGCGTGCTTGAAAATGGACGTCCATCTATCCTTACTCCATGTCCCAATCACATTCAAGTCAAGGAGAGGTTTGGCAACGAAGGACTACACAGCACAAATTGTCATATGGCCTTACACACCACACCTCAGTCCTCCATGACAGCAGCCTCGGCAGCACAATCTTTGAAAGAACCAAGGATGATGACAAAGTGGGTCTCTCCATCGAAGATGAGCTTTTCCTGGAGCTTATGGATAAAGAAATGTTTATGGATGAGTCCAAAAGCTGGGTGGCACCTCTTCCATTTCAATCACATCGGCAAAAGCCAAAGGGCCTGCTCGAGGCATGAGGAAGTTCCCATATGGTCTAGTGGTCAGGATTCCTGGTTTTCACCCAGGCGGCCCGGGTTCGACTCCCGGTATGGGAAGTTTGTGTTGTCTTTGATTCACTTATGGAAACAGACAGGACGTTTCTCTGTGCCTCTAGCACTTTTAGTCAGCAGGCGACGCTTAAGAAACCTGGCAGGTTTAGGTTTTGTCCACAACTGGTGTGCCTTCGATAGCTCAGTTGGTAGAGCGGAGGACTGTAGGTGGCACATTGGCAATCCTTAGGTCGCTGGTTCAACTCCGGCTCGAAGGAGGAGTTTTTCACACGCAAACATTTAATTGGCCTTGCTTCTCGATGAGGCGGTCAAGCGCTTGAGTGTGTAGATGGCCTCTTTGCAATCACGACCACCACAACAGGGCAAAAGCTCATTCCCTGACCGGGAATCGAACCCGGGCCGCGGCGGTGAGAGCGCCGAATCCTAACCACTAGACCACCAGGGAAGGTCTTCTTCCTCTTTCCCATCAAGCCTGGCTGTGCGCCTCTACCAGATTTTCCAGCAACTGCTCAAGCAGGACCACTAAGACTTGAATTTTCCTCCAGGAGAGGAGACGTCTCTGACCCTGGATAACAGATCTTCCACTGAGAAAGTGTCACAGGCTCTGTAGGAATATCCTGACAACACCACAACTTGCCATAAAAACAAAGCAACCGAGATCCCCAACATGTGACGACTCCATCTCGAAGCTTTTTATAGCAGACCCCAAATCGCACCCCTTCCTGACGTTGGCTCCAGGCCTGCAAATGGCATGAGATAAAGTAGGTGTCATGAAAGGCCTCTGAACAGTCAGATGCCAACAAGCCACGTGCATACTTATTGGTGGGCCAGTGGCGCAATGGATAACGCGTCTGACTACGGATCAGAAGATTCTAGGTTCGACTCCTGGCTGGCTCGCTCACCGTCTTTTGCTTCGCTGCCAGCCCATAGCCATTTCATTATTTCCTTTCATTGGCCCGTCGTTTTTGTTATTTTTATTATTGCATTAGTTGAATGATATTTTAAATTGATAGTCCAACAATAGGCTGCTTTGTCAGTGGGATAACGGTTAGCATGAAATACCATGTGTCTTTTCAGATGCATTGCATGGGTACTGTCACAAGGACCTTGCTCTGCGACCAGTTTATAGTGTCTATTATGCCAGCACAGGACTGGGAGGAAACTGAACCCCCTGGGCGAGGCAAATGAGAGCTCCCTCCGATGAGCCTGATGAAATCGAATTCAGCAAACAATCCCTTCGGATCATTCCCATATTCTTAAAGGGGGTGGTCACACACTAAAAGCCAAAGGGCCTGTTTGAGACACGAGGAAGTTCCCATATGGTCTAGCGGTCGGGATTCCTGGTTTTCACCCAGACGGCCCGGGTTCGACTCCCGGTATGGGAAGTTTGTGTTGTCTTTGCTTCACTTATGGAAACAGACAGGACGTGTCTCTGTGCCTCTAGCACTTTTAGTCAACAGGCGAAGCTCACAACACCTGACAGGTTTAGGTTCTGACCACAACCGGTGTGCCTTCGATAGCTCAGTTGGTAGAGCGGAGGACTGTAGGTGGCAATTTGGCAATCCTTAGGTCGCTGGTTCGACTCCGGCTCGAAGGAGGAATTTTTCGCATGCAAACATTTAATTGGCTATGCTTCTCGGCGAGGCCGTCAGCGCTTGAGTGTGTTGTTGGCCTCTTCGCAATTGCGACCACCACAACAGGGCAAAAGCTCATTCCCTGACCGGGAATCGAACCCGGGCCGCGGCGGTGAGAGCGCCGAATCCTAACCACTAGACCACCAGGGAAGGTCTTCTCCCTCTTTCCCATCAAGCCTGGCTGTGTGCCTCTACCAGATTTCCCAGCAACTGCTCAAGCAGGACCACTAAGACTTGAATTTTCCTCCAGGAGAGGAGACGTCTCTGACCCTGGATAACAGATCTTCCACTGAGAAAGTGTCACAGGCTCTGTAGGAATATCCTGACAACACCACAACTTGCCATAAAAACAAAGCAACCGAGATCCCCAACATGTGACGACTCCATCTCGAAGCTTTTTATAGCAGACTCCAAATCGCACCCCTTCCTGACGTTGGCTCCAGGCCTGCAAATGGCATGAGATAAAGTAGGTGTCATGAAAGGCCTCTGAACAGTCAGATGCCAACAAGCGACATGCATACTTATTGGTGGGCCAGTGGCGCAATGGATAACGCGTCTGACTACGGATCAGAAGATTCTAGGTTCGACTCCTGGCTGGCTCGCTCACCCTCTTTTGCTTCGCTGCCAGCCCATTGCCATTTCATTATTTCCTTTCATTGGCCCGTCGTTTTTGTTATTTTTATTATTGCATTAGTTGAATGATATTTTAAATTGATAGTCCAACAATAGGCTGCTTTGTCAGTGGGATAACGGTTAGCATGAAATACCATGTGTCTTTTCAGATGCATTGCATGGGTACTGTCACAAGGACCTTGCTCTGCGACCAGTTTATAGTGTCTATTATGCCAGCACAGGACTGGGAGGAAACTGAACCCCCTGGGCGAGGCAAATGAGAGCTCCCTCCGATGAGCCTGATGAAATCGAATTCAGCAAACAATCCCTTCGGATCATTCCCATATTCTTAAAGGGGGTGGTCACACACTAAAAGCCAAAGGGCCTGTTTGAGACACGAGGAAGTTCCCATATGGTCTAGCGGTCAGGATTCCTGGTTTTCACCCAGACGGCCGGGGTTCGACTCCCGGTATGGGAAGTTTGTGTTGTCTTTGCTTCACTTATGGAAACAGACAGGACGTGTCTCTGTGCCTCTAGCACTTTTAGTCAACAGGCGAAGCTCACGAAACCTGACAGGTTTAGGTTCTGACCACAACCGGTGTGCCTTCGATAGCTCAGTTGGTAGAGCGGAGGACTGTAGGTGGCAATTTGGCAATCCTTAGGTCGCTGGTTCGACTCCGGCTCGAAGGAGGAATTTTTCGCATGCAAACATTTAATTGGCTATGCTTCTCGGCGAGGCCGTCAGCGCTTGAGTGTGTTGTTGGCCTCTTCGCAATTGCGACCACCACAACAGGGCAAAAGCTCATTCCCTGACCGGGAATCGAACCCGGGCCGCGGCGGTGAGAGCGCCGAATCCTAACCACTAGACCACCAGGGAAGGTCTTCTCCCTCTTTCCCATCAAGCCTGGCTGTGCGCCTCTACCAGATTTCCCAGCAACTGCTCAAGCAGGACCACCAAGACTTGAATTTTCCTCCAGGAGAGGAGACGTCTCTGACCCTGGATAACAGATCTTCCACTGAGAAAGTGTCACAGGCTCTGTAGGAATATCCTGACAACACCACAACTTGCCAAAAAACAATCGTACAGAACTTGCCAATTGGGCTGCAAGAGAGGTGGTCAGCTCAAGGCTCACAATACAAGGAGCAATACAATGTATCTTTTCCTCCATTTGCATACTTCACAGACTTCATATGCAGTGAAGCACGCAGAAGAAACGACTTCAAGCTTCACTCACCATGGGACAGTAAAGGTCCCTCCTCAGAGCATGGCCGGGAGGGTGAAAGGGAAACACTTCAGCAGGCAGCCACCTCTAGGTGCAAAGAGGTTTGCGATGATAATATGAAACCTAGATCCTGTTCCAAGATTTGCCTAGTGAAGGTTTATCCTAAAGCACGCCCTGGAAAATCTGTGAAAATGTATGTCATACGAGATGACCAGAGCAACAGGTCCCTGGCCAGGTCTGAATTCTTTGACCTCTTTCAAATTGAAGGGTTAAACTCACCATATACTCTGCGCACATGTTCAGGGGTCACTGAAGCGTTTGGGAGAAGAGCCACAGGGTTCATGGTGGAGTCACTGGATGGAACAACAAGTGTGATGCTCCCCACACAAATGAGCACTCAGAGATTCCATCTCCAGCAGCTGCACAGCACCACACACACCTGAAGTCCATAGCTCACAAGATACCACAACTAGATCTAGAGGCCCAAAATACTCCTCCTTCTGGGAAACGACATCATCCAGGTTCACAAAATCAGAGAACAACACAATGGGCCACCCAGAGCACCCTACGCTCAAAGACTAGACCTTGGCTGGGTTGTTATAGGTGACGTTTGCTTGGGCTCAGCCCACAAGACAGAGTCTGTGACTTCTTTTCGGAGTAGCGTGCTTGAAAATGGACGTCCATCTATCCTTACTCCATGTCCCAATCACATTCAAGTCAAGGAGAGGTTTGGCAACGAAGGACTACACAGCACAAATTGTCATATGGCCTTACACACCACACCTCAGTCCTCCATGACAGCAGCCTCGGCAGCACAATCTTTGAAAGAACCAAGGATGATGACAAAGTGGGTCTCTCCATCGAAGATGAGCTTTTCCTGGAGCTTATGGATAAAGAAATGTTTATGGATGAGTCCAAAAGCTGGGTGGCACCTCTTCCATTTCAATCACATCGGCAAAAGCCAAAGGGCCTGCTCGAGGCATGAGGAAGTTCCCATATGGTCTAGTGGTCAGGATTCCTGGTTTTCACCCAGGCGGCCCGGGTTCGACTCCCGGTATGGGAAGTTTGTGTTGTCTTTGATTCACTTATGGAAACAGACAGGACGTTTCTCTGTGCCTCTAGCACTTTTAGTCAGCAGGCGACGCTTAAGAAACCTGACAGGTTTAGGTTCTGTCCACAACTGGTGTGCCTTCGATAGCTCAGTTGGTAGAGCGGAGGACTGTAGGTGGCACATTGGCAATCCTTAGGTCGCTGGTTCAACTCCGGCTCGAAGGAGGAATTTTTCACACGCAAACATTTAATTGGCCTTGCTTCTCGATGAGGCGGTCAAGCGCTTGAGTGTGTAGTTGGCCTCTTTGCAATCGCGACCACCACAACAGGGCAAAAGCTCATTCCCTGACCGGGAATCGAACCCGGGCCGCGGCGGTGAGAGCGCCGAATCCTAACCACTAGACCACCAGGGAAGGTCTTCTCCCTCTTTCCCATCAAGCCTGGCTGTGCGCCTCTACCAGATTTTCCAGCAACTGCTCAAGCAGGACCACTAAGACTTGAATTTTCCTCCAGGAGAGGAGACGTCTCTGACCCTGGATAACAGATCTTCCACTGAGAAAGTGTCACAGGCTCTGTAGGAATATCCTGACAACACCACAAATTGCCATAAAAACAAAGCAACCGAGATCCCCAACATGTGACGACTCCATCTCGAAGCTTTTTATAGCAGACCCCAAATCGCACCCCTTCCTGACGTTGGCTCCAGGCCTGCAAATGGCATGAGATAAAGTAGGTGTCATGAAAGGCCTCTGAACAGTCAGATGCCAACAAGCCACGTGCATACTTATTGGTGGGCCAGTGGCGCAATGGATAACGCGTCTGACTACGGATCAGAAGATTCTAGGTTCGACTCCTGGCTGGCTCGCTCACCGTCTTTTGCTTCGCTGCCAGCCCATAGCCATTTCATTATTTCCTTTCATTGGCCCGTCGTTTTCGTTATTTTTATTATTGCATTAGTTGAATGATATTTTAAATTGATAGTCCAACAATAGGCTGCTTTGTCAGTGGGATAACGGTTAGCATGAAATACCATGTGTCTTTTCAGATGCATTGCATGGGTACTGTCACAAGGACCTTGCTCTGCGACCAGTTTATAGTGTCTATTATGCCAGCACAGGACTGGGAGGAAACTGAACCCCCTGGGCGAGGCAAATGAGAGCTCCCTCCGATGAGCCTGATGAAATCGAATTCAGCAAACAATCCCTTCGGATCATTCCCATATTCTTAAAGGGGGTGGTCACACACTAAAAGCCAAAGGGCCTGTTTGAGACACGAGGAAGTTCCCATATGGTCTAGCGGTCAGGATTCCTGGTTTTCACCCAGACGGCCCGGGTTCGACTCCCGGTATGGGAAGTTTGTGTTGTCTTTGCTTCACTTATGGAAACAGACAGGACGTGTCTCTGTGCCTCTAGCACTTTTAGTCAACAGGCGAAGCTCACGAAACCTGACAGGTTTAGGTTCTGACCACAACCGGTGTGCCTTCGATAGCTCAGTTGGTAGAGCGGAGGACTGTAGGTGGCAATTTGGCAATCCTTAGGTCGCTGGTTCGACTCCGGCTCGAAGGAGGAATTTTTCGCATGCAAACATTTAATTGGCTATGCTTCTCGGCGAGGCCGTCAGCGCTTGAGTGTGTTGTTGGCCTCTTCGCAATTGCGACCACCACAACAGGGCAAAAGCTCATTCCCTGACCGGGAATCGAACCCGGGCCGCGGCGGTGAGAGCGCCGAATCCTAACCACTAGACCACCAGGGAAGGTCTTCTCCCTCTTTCCCATCAAGCCTGGCTGTGCGCCTCTACCAGATTTCCCAGCAACTGCTCAAGCAGGACCACTAAGACTTGAATTTTCCTCCAGGAGAGGAGACGTCTCTGACCCTGGATAACAGATCTTCCACTGAGAAAGTGTCACAGGCTCTGTAGGAATATCCTGACAACACCACAACTTGCCAAAAAACAATCGTACAGAACTTGCCAATTGGGCTGCAAGAGAGGTGGTCAGCTCAAGGCTCACAATACAAGGAGCAATACAATGTATCTTTTCCTCCATTTGCATACTTCACAGACTTCATATGCAGTGAAGCACGCAGAAGAAACGACTTCAAGCTTCACTCACCATGGGACAGTAAAGGTCCCTCCTCAGAGCATGGCCGGGAGGGTGAAAGGGAAACACTTCAGCAGGCAGCCACCTCTAGGTGCAAAGAGGTTTGCGATGATAATATGAAACCTAGATCCTGTTCCAAGATTTGCCTAGTGAAGGTTTATCCTAAAGCACGCCCTGGAAAATCTGTGAAAATGTATGTCATACGAGATGACCAGAGCAACAGGTCCCTGGCCAGGTCTGAATTCTTTGACCTCTTTCAAATTGAAGGGTTAAACTCACCATATACTCTGCGCACATGTTCAGGGGTCACTGAAGCGTTTGGGAGAAGAGCCACAGGGTTCATGGTGGAGTCACTGGATGGAACAACAAGTGTGATGCTCCCCACACAAATGAGCACTCAGAGATTCCATCTCCAGCAGCTGCACAGCACCACACACACCTGAAGTCCATAGCTCACAAGATACCACAACTAGATCTAGAGGCCCAAAATACTCCTCCTTCTGGGAAACGACATCATCCAGGTTCACAAAATCAGAGAACAACACAATGGGCCACCCAGAGCACCCTACGCTCAAAGACTAGACCTTGGCTGGGTTGTTATAGGTGACGTTTGCTTGGGCTCAGCCCACAAGACAGAGTCTGTGACTTCTTTTCGGAGTAGCGTGCTTGAAAATGGACGTCCATCTATCCTTACTCCATGTCCCAATCACATTCAAGTCAAGGAGAGGTTTGGCAACGAAGGACTACACAGCACAAATTGTCATATGGCCTTACACACCACACCTCAGTCCTCCATGACAGCAGCCTCGGCAGCACAATCTTTGAAAGAACCAAGGATGATGACAAAGTGGGTCTCTCCATCGAAGATGAGCTTTTCCTGGAGCTTATGGATAAAGAAATGTTTATGGATGAGTCCAAAAGCTGGGTGGCACCTCTTCCATTTCAATCACATCGGCAAAAGCCAAAGGGCCTGCTCGAGGCATGAGGAAGTTCCCATATGGTCTAGTGGTCAGGATTCCTGGTTTTCACCCAGGCGGCCCGGGTTCGACTCCCGGTATGGGAAGTTTGTGTTGTCTTTGATTCACTTATGGAAACAGACAAGACGTTTCTCTGTGCCTCTAGCACTTTTAGTCAGCAGGCGACGCTCAAGAAACCTGACAGGTTTAGGTTCTGTCCACAACTGGTGTGCCTTCGATAGCTCAGTTGGTAGAGCGGAGGACTGTAGGTGGCACATTGGCAATCCTTAGGTCGCTGGTTCAACTCTGGCTCGAAGGAGGAATTTTTCACACGCAAACATTTAATTGGCCTTGCTTCTCGATGAGGCTGTCAAGCGCTTGAGTGTGTAGTTGGCCTCTTTGCAATCGCGACCACCACAACAGGGCAAAAGCTCATTCCCTGACCGGGAATCGACCCGGGCCGCGGCGGTGAGAGCGCCGAATCCTAACCACTAGACCACCAGGGAAGGTCTTCTCCCTCTTTCCCATCAAGCCTGGCTGTGCGCCTCTACCAGATTTTCCAGCAACTGCTCAAGCAGGACCACTAAGACTTGAATTTTCCTCCAGGAGAGGAGACGTCTCTGACCCTGGATAACAGATCTTCCACTGAGAAAGTGTCACAGGCTCTGTAGGAATATCCTGACAACACCACAACTTGCCATAAAAACAAAGCAACCGAGATGCCCAACATGTGACGACTCCATCTCGAAGCTTTTTATAGCAGACCCCAAATCGCACCCCTTCCTGACGTTGGCTCCAGGCCTGCAAATGGCATGAGATAAAGTAGGTGTCATGAAAGGCCTCTGAACAGTCAGATGCCAACAAGCCACGTGCATACTTCTAGGTGGGCCAGTGGCGCAATGGATAACGCGTCTGACTACGGATCAGAAGATTCTAGGTTCGACTCCTGGCTGGCTCGCTCACCCTCTTTTGCTTCGCTGCCAGCCCATAGCCATTTCATTATTTCCCTTCATTGGCCCGTCGTTTTTGTTATTTTTATTATTGCATTAGTTGAATGATATTTTAAATTGATAGTCCCACAATAGGCTGCTTTGTCAGTGGGATAACGGTTAGCATGAAATACCATGTGTCTTTTCAGATTGCATGGGTACTGTCACAAGGACCTTGCTCTGCGACCAGTTTATAGTGTCTATTATGCCAGCACAGGACTGGGAGGAAACTGAACCCCCTGGGCGAGGCAAATGAGAGCTCCCTCCGATGAGCCTGATGAAATCGAATTCAGCAAACAATCCCTTCGGATCATTCCCATATTCTTAAAGGGGGTGGTCACACACTAAAAGCCAAAGGGCCTGTTTGAGACACGAGGAAGTTCCCATATGGTCTAGCGGTCAGGATTCCTGGTTTTCACCCAGACGGCCGGGGTTCGACTCCCGGTATGGGAAGTTTGTGTTGTCTTTGCTTCACTTATGGAAACAGACAGGACGTGTCTCTGTGCCTCTAGCACTTTTAGTCAACAGGCGAAGCTCACGAAACCTGACAGGTTTAGGTTCTGACCACAACCGGTGTGCCTTCGATAGCTCAGTTGGTAGAGCGGAGGACTGTAGGTGGCACATTGGCAATCCTTAGGTCGCTGGTTCAACTCCGGCTCGAAGGAGGAATTTTTCACATGCAAACATTTAATTGGCCTTGCTTCTCGATGAGGCGGTCAAGCGCTTGAGTGTGTAGTTGGCCTCTTTGCAATCGCGACCACCACAACAGGGCAAAAGCTCATTCCCTGACCGGGAATCGAACCCGGGCCGCGGCGGTGAGAGCGCCGAATCCTAACCACTAGACCACCAGGGAAGGTCTTCTCCCTCTTTCCCATCAAGCCTGGCTGTGCGCCTCTACCAGATTTTCCAGCAACTGCTCAAGCAGGACCACTAAGACTTGAATTTTCCTCCAGGAGAGGAGACGTCTCTGACCCTGGATAACAGATCTTCCACTGAGAAAGTGTCACAGGCTCTGTAGGAATATCCTGACAACACCACAAATTGCCATAAAAACAAAGCAACCGAGATCCCCAACATGTGACGACTCCATCTCGAAGCTTTTTATAGCAGACCCCAAATCGCACCCCTTCCTGACGTTGGCTCCAGGCCTGCAAATGGCATGAGATAAAGTAGGTGTCATGAAAGGCCTCTGAACAGTCAGATGCCAACAAGCCACGTGCATACTTATTGGTGGGCCAGTGGCGCAATGGATAACGCGTCTGACTACGGATCAGAAGATTCTAGGTTCGACTCCTGGCTGGCTCGCTCACCGTCTTTTGCTTCGCTGCCAGCCCATAGCCATTTCATTATTTCCTTTCATTGGCCCGTCGTTTTCGTTATTTTTATTATTGCATTAGTTGAATGATATTTTAAATTGATAGTCCAACAATAGGCTGCTTTGTCAGTGGGATAACGGTTAGCATGAAATACCATGTGTCTTTTCAGATGCATTGCATGGGTACTGTCACAAGGACCTTGCTCTGCGACCAGTTTATAGTGTCTATTATGCCAGCACAGGACTGGGAGGAAACTGAACCCCCTGGGCGAGGCAAATGAGAGCTCCCTCCGATGAGCCTGATGAAATCGAATTCAGCAAACAATCCCTTCGGATCATTCCCATATTCTTAAAGGGGGTGGTCACACACTAAAAGCCAAAGGGCCTGTTTGAGACACGAGGAAGTTCCCATATGGTCTAGCGGTCAGGATTCCTGGTTTTCACCCAGACGGCCCGGGTTCGACTCCCGGTATGGGAAGTTTGTGTTGTCTTTGCTTCACTTATGGAAACAGACAGGACGTGTCTCTGTGCCTCTAGCACTTTTAGTCAACAGGCGAAGCTCACGAAACCTGACAGGTTTAGGTTCTGACCACAACCGGTGTGCCTTTCGATAGCTCAGTTGGTAGAGCGGAGGACTGTAGGTGGCAATTTGGCAATCCTTAGGTCGCTGGTTCGACTCCGGCTCGAAGGAGGAATTTTTCGCATGCAAACATTTAATTGGCTATGCTTCTCGGCGAGGCCGTCAGCGCTTGAGTGTGTTGTTGGCCTCTTCGCAATTGCGACCACCACAACAGGGCAAAAGCTCATTCCCTGACCGGGAATCGAACCCGGGCCGCGGCGGTGAGAGCGCCGAATCCTAACCACTAGACCACCAGGGAAGGTCTTCTCCCTCTTTCCCATCAAGCCTGGCTGTGCGCCTCTACCAGATTTCCCAGCAACTGCTCAAGCAGGACCACTAAGACTTGAATTTTCCTCCAGGAGAGGAGACGTCTCTGACCCTGGATAACAGATCTTCCACTGAGAAAGTGTCACAGGCTCTGTAGGAATATCCTGACAACACCACAACTTGCCAAAAAACAATCGTACAGAACTTGCCAATTGGGCTGCAAGAGAGGTGGTCAGCTCAAGGCTCACAATACAAGGAGCAATACAATGTATCTTTTCCTCCATTTGCATACTTCACAGACTTCATATGCAGTGAAGCACGCAGAAGAAACGACTTCAAGCTTCACTCACCATGGGACAGTAAAGGTCCCTCCTCAGAGCATGGCCGGGAGGGTGAAAGGGAAACACTTCAGCAGGCAGCCACCTCTAGGTGCAAAGAGGTTTGCGATGATAATATGAAACCTAGATCCTGTTCCAAGATTTGCCTAGTGAAGGTTTATCCTAAAGCACGCCCTGGAAAATCTGTGAAAATGTATGTCATACGAGATGACCAGAGCAACAGGTCCCTGGCCAGGTCTGAATTCTTTGACCTCTTTCAAATTTAAGGGTTAAACTCACCATATACTCTGCGCACATGTTCAGGGGTCACTGAAGCGTTTGGGAGAAGAGCCACAGGGTTCATGGTGGAGTCACTGGATGGAACAACAAGTGTGATGCTCCCCACACAAATGAGCACTCAGAGATTCCATCTCCAGCAGCTGCACATCACCACACACACCTGAAGTCCATAGCTCACAAGATACCACAACTAGATCTAGAGGCCCAAAATACTCCTCCTTCTGGGAAACGACATCATCCAGGTTCACAAAATCAGAGAACAACACAATGGGCCACCCAGAGCACCCTACGCTCAAAGACTAGACCTTGGCTGGGTTGTTATAGGTGACGTTTGATTGGGCTCATCCCACAAGACAGAGTCTGTGACTTCTTTTCGGAGTAGCGTGCTTGAAAATGGACGTCCATCTATCCTTACTCCATGTCCCAATCACATTCAAGTCAAGGAGAGGTTTGGCAACGAAGGACTACACAGCAAAAATTGTCATATGGCCTTACACACCACACCTCAGTCCTCCATGACAGCAGCCTCGGCAGCACAATCTTTGAAAGAACCAAGGATGATGACAAAGTGGGTCTCTCCATCGAAGATGAGCTTTTCCTGGAGCTTATGGATAAAGAAATGTTTATGGATGAGTCCAAAAGCTGGGTGGCACCTCTTCCATTTCAATCACATCGGCAAAAGCCAAAGGGCCTGCTCGAGGCATGAGGAAGTTCCCATATGGTCTAGTGGTCAGGATTCCTGGTTTTCACCCAGGCGGCCCGGGTTCGACTCCCGGTATGGGAAGTTTGTGTTGTCTTTGATTCACTTATGGAAACAGACAGGACGTTTCTCTGTGCCTCTAGCACTTTTAGTCAGCAGGCGACGCTTAAGAAACCTGACAGGTTTAGGTTCTGTCCACAACTGGTGTGCCTTCGATAGCTCAGTTGGTAGAGCGGAGGACTGTAGGTGGCACATTGGCAATCCTTAGGTCGCTGGTTCAACTCCGGCTCGAAGGAGGAATTTTTCACACGCAAACATTTAATTGGCCTTGCTTCTCGATGAGGCGGTCAAGCGCTTGAGTGTGTAGTTGGCCTCTTTGCAATCGCGACCACCACAACAGGGCAAAAGCTCATTCCCTGACCGGGAATCGAACCCGGGCCGCGGCGGTGAGAACGCCGAATCCTAACCACTAGACCACCAGGGAAGGTCTTCTCCCTCTTTCCCATCAAGCCTGGCTGTGCGCCTCTACCAGATTTTCCAGCAACTGCTCAAGCAGGACCACTAAGACTTGAATTTTCCTCCAGGAGAGGAGACGTCTCTGACCCTGGATAACAGATCTTCCACTGAGAAAGTGTCACAGGCTCTGTAGGAATATCCTGACAACACCACAAATTGCCATAAAAACAAAGCAACCGAGATCCCCAACATGTGACGACTCCATCTCGAAGCTTTTTATAGCAGACCCCAAATCGCACCCCTTCCTGACGTTGGCTCCAGGCCTGCAAATGGCATGAGATAAAGTAGGTGTCATGAAAGGCCTCTGAACAGTCAGATGCCAACAAGCCACGTGCATACTTATTGGTGGGCCAGTGGCGCAATGGATAAGGCGTCTGACTACGGATCAGAAGATTCTAGGTTCGACTCCTGGCTGGCTCGCTCACCGTCTTTTGCTTCGCTGCCAGCCCATAGCCATTTCATTATTTCCTTTCATTGGCCCGTCGTTTTCGTTATTTTTATTATTGCATTAGTTGAATGATATTTTAAATTGATAGTCCAACAATAGGCTGCTTTGTCAGTGGGATAACGGTTAGCATGAAATACCTTGTGTCTTTTCAGATGCATTGCATGGGTACTGTCACAAGGACCTTGCTCTGCGACCAGTTTATAGTGTCTATTATGCCAGCACAGGACTGGGAGGAAACTGAACCCCCTGGGCGAGGCAAATGAGAGCTCCCTCCGATGAGCCTGATGAAATCGAATTCAGCAAACAATCCCTTCGGATCATTCCCATATTCTTAAAGGGGGTGGTCACACACTAAAAGCCAAAGGGCCTGTTTGAGACACGAGGAAGTTCCCATATGGTCTAGCGGTCAGGATTCCTGGTTTTCACCCAGACGGCCCGGGTTCGACTCCCGGTATGGGAAGTTTGTGTTGTCTTTGCTTCACTTATGGAAACAGACAGGACGTGTCTCTGTGCCTCTAGCACTTTTAGTCAACAGGCGAAGCTCACGAAACCTGACAGGTTTAGGTTCTGACCACAACCGGTGTGCCTTCGATAGCTCAGTTGGTAGAGCGGAGGACTGTAGGTGGCAATTTGGCAATCCTTAGGTCGCTGGTTCGACTCCGGCTCGAAGGAGGAATTTTTCGCATGCAAACATTTAATTGGCTATGCTTCTCGGCGAGGCCGTCAGCGCTTGAGTGTGTTGTTGGCCTCTTCGCAATTGCGACCACCACAACAGGGCAAAAGCTCATTCCCTGACCGGGAATCGAACCCGGGCCGCGGCGGTGAGAGCGCCGAATCCTAACCACTAGACCACCAGGGAAGGTCTTCTCCCTCTTTCCCATCAAGCCTGGCTGTGCGCCTCTACCAGATTTCCCAGCAACTGCTCAAGCAGGACCACTAAGACTTGAATTTTCCTCCAGGAGAGGAGACGTCTCTGACCCTGGATAACAGATCTTCCACTGAGAAAGTGTCACAGGCTCTGTAGGAATATCCTGACAACACCACAACTTGCCAAAAAACAATCGTACAGAACTTGCCAATTGGGCTGCAAGAGAGGTGGTCAGCTCAAGGCTCACAATACAAGGAGCAATACAATGTATCTTTTCCTCCATTTGCATACTTCACAGACTTCATATGCAGTGAAGCACGCAGAAGAAACGACTTCAAGCTTCACTCACCATGGGACAGTAAAGGTCCCTCCTCAGAGCATGGCCGGGAGGGTGAAAGGGAAACACTTCAGCAGGCAGCCACCTCTAGGTGCAAAGAGGTTTGCGATGATAATATGAAACCTAGATCCTGTTCCAAGATTTGCCTAGTGAAGGTTTATCCTAAAGCACGCCCTGGAAAATCTGTGAAAATGTATGTCATACGAGATGACCAGAGCAACAGGTCCCTGGCCAGGTCTGAATTCTTTGACCTCTTTCAAATTGAAGGGTTAAACTCACCATATACTCTGCGCACATGTTCAGGGGTCACTGAAGCGTTTGGGAGAAGAGCCACAGGGTTCATGGTGGAGTCACTGGATGGAACAACAAGTGTGATGCTCCCCACACAAATGAGCACTCAGAGATTCCATCTCCAGCAGCTGCACAGCACCACACACACCTGAAGTCCATAGCTCACAAGATACCACAACTAGATCTAGAGGCCCAAAATACTCCTCCTTCTGGGAAACGACATCATCCAGGTTCACAAAATCAGAGAACAACACAATGGGCCACCCAGAGCACCCTACGCTCAAAGACTAGACCTTGGCTGGGTTGTTATAGGTGACGTTTGCTTGGGCTCAGCCCACAAGACAGAGTCTGTGACTTCTTTTCGGAGTAGCGTGCTTGAAAATGGACGTCCATCTATCCTTACTCCATGTCCCAATCACATTCAAGTCAAGGAGAGGTTTGGCAACGAAGGACTACACAGCACAAATTGTCATATGGCCTTACACACCACACCTCAGTCCTCCATGACAGCAGCCTCGGCAGCACAATCTTTGAAAGAACCAAGGATGATGACAAAGTGGGTCTCTCCATCGAAGATGAGCTTTTCCTGGAGCTTATGGATAAAGAAATGTTTATGGATGAGTCCAAAAGCTGGGTGGCACCTCTTCCATTTCAATCACATCGGCAAAAGCCAAAGGGCCTGCTCGAGGCATGAGGAAGTTCCCATATGGTCTAGTGGTCAGGATTCCTGGTTTTCACCCAGGCGGCCCGGGTTCGACTCCCGGTATGGGAAGTTTGTGTTGTCTTTGATTCACTTATGGAAACAGACAGGACGTTTCTCTGTGCCTCTAGCACTTTTAGTCAGCAGGCGACGCTTAAGAAACCTGACAGGTTTAGGTTCTGTCCACAACTGGTGTGCCTTCGATAGCTCAGTTGGTAGAGCGGAGGACTGTAGGTGGCACATTGGCAATCCTTAGGTCGCTGGTTCAACTCCGGCTCGAAGGAGGAATTTTTCACACGCAAACATTTAATTGGCCTTGCTTCTCGATGAGGCGGTCAAGCGCTTGAGTGTGTAGTTGGCCTCTTTGCAATCGCGACCACCACAACAGGGCAAAAGCTCATTCCCTGACCGGGAATCGAACCCGGGCCGCGGCGGTGAGAGCGCCGAATCCTAACCACTAGACCACCAGGGAAGGTCTTCTCCCTCTTTCCCATCAAGCCTGGCTGTGCGCCTCTACCAGATTTTCCAGCAACTGCTCAAGCAGGACCACTAAGACTTGAATTTTCCTCCAGGAGAGGAGACGTCTCTGACCCTGGATAACAGATCTTCCACTGAGAAAGTGTCACAGGCTCTGTAGGAATATCCTGACAACACCACAAATTGCCATAAAAACAAAGCAACCGAGATCCCCAACATGTGACGACTCCATCTCGAAGCTTTTTATAGCAGACCCCAAATCGCACCCCTTCCTGACGTTGGCTCCAGGCCTGCAAATGGCATGAGATAAAGTAGGTGTCATGAAAGGCCTCTGAACAGTCAGATGCCAACAAGCCACGTGCATACTTATTGGTGGGCCAGTGGCGCAATGGATAACGCGTCTGACTACGGATCAGAAGATTCTAGGTTCGACTCCTGGCTGGCTCGCTCACCGTCTTTTGCTTCGCTGCCAGCCCATAGCCATTTCATTATTTCCTTTCATTGGCCCGTCGTTTTCGTTATTTTTATTATTGCATTAGTTGAATGATATTTTAAATTGATAGTCCAACAATAGGCTGCTTTGTCAGTGGGATAACGGTTAGCATGAAATACCATGTGTCTTTTCAGATGCATTGCATGGGTACTGTCACAAGGACCTTGCTCTGCGACCAGTTTATAGTGTCTATTATGCCAGCACAGGACTGGGAGGAAACTGAACCCCCTGGGCGAGGCAAATGAGAGCTCCCTCCGATGAGCCTGATGAAATCGAATTCAGCAAACAATCCCTTCGGATCATTCCCATATTCTTAAAGGGGGTGGTCACACACTAAAAGCCAAAGGGCCTGTTTGAGACACGAGGAAGTTCCCATGTGGTCTAGCGGTCAGGATTCCTGGTTTTCACCCAGACGGCCCGGGTTCGACTCCCGGTATGGGAAGTTTGTGTTGTCTTTGCTTCACTTATGGAAACAGACAGGACGTGTCTCTGTGCCTCTAGCACTTTTAGTCAACAGGCGAAGCTCACGAAACCTGACAGGTTTAGGTTCTGACCACAACCGGTGTGCCTTCGATAGCTCAGTTGGTAGAGCGGAGGACTGTAGGTGGCAATTTGGCAATCCTTAGGTCGCTGGTTCGACTCCGGCTCGAAGGAGGAATTTTTCGCATGCAAACATTTAATTGGCTATGCTTCTCGGCGAGGCCGTCAGCGCTTGAGTGTGTTGTTGGCCTCTTCGCAATTGCGACCACCACAACAGGGCAAAAGCTCATTCCCTGACCGGGAATCGAACCCGGGCCGCGGCGGTGAGAGCGCCGAATCCTAACCACTAGACCACCAGGGAAGGTCTTCTCCCTCTTTCCCATCAAGCCTGGCTGTGCGCCTCTACCAGATTTCCCAGCAACTGCTCAAGCAGGACCACTAAGACTTGAATTTTCCTCCAGGAGAGGAGACGTCTCTGACCCTGGATAACAGATCTTCCACTGAGAAAGTGTCACAGGCTCTGTAGGAATATCCTGACAACACCACAACTTGCCAAAAAACAATCGTACAGAACTTGCCAATTGGGCTGCAAGAGAGGTGGTCAGCTCAAGGCTCACAATACAAGGAGCAATACAATGTATCTTTTCCTCCATTTGCATACTTCACAGACTTCATATGCAGTGAAGCACGCAGAAGAAACGACTTCAAGCTTCACTCACCATGGGACAGTAAAGGTCCCTCCTCAGAGCATGGCCGGGAGGGTGAAAGGGAAACACTTCAGCAGGCAGCCACCTCTAGGTGCAAAGAGGTTTGCGATGATAATATGAAACCTAGATCCTGTTCCAAGATTTGCCTAGTGAAGGTTTATCCTAAAGCACGCCCTGGAAAATCTGTGAAAATGTATGTCATACGAGATGACCAGAGCAACAGGTCCCTGGCCAGGTCTGAATTCTTTGACCTCTTTCAAATTGAAGGGTTAAACTCACCATATACTCTGCGCACATGTTCAGGGGTCACTGAAGCGTTTGGGAGAAGAGCCACAGGGTTCATGGTGGAGTCACTGGATGGAACAACAAGTGTGATGCTCCCCACACAAATGAGCACTCAGAGATTCCATCTCCAGCAGCTGCACAGCACCACACACACCTGAAGTCCATAGCTCACAAGATACCACAACTAGATCTAGAGGCCCAAAATACTCCTCCTTCTGGGAAACGACATCATCCAGGTTCACAAAATCAGAGAACAACACAATGGGCCACCCAGAGCACCCTACGCTCAAAGACTAGACCTTGGCTGGGTTGTTATAGGTGACGTTTGCTTGGGCTCAGCCCACAAGACAGAGTCTGTGACTTCTTTTCGGAGTAGCGTGCTTGAAAATGGACGTCCATCTATCCTTACTCCATGTCCCAATCACATTCAAGTCAAGGAGAGGTTTGGCAACGAAGGACTACACAGCACAAATTGTCATATGGCCTTACACACCACACCTCAGTCCTCCATGACAGCAGCCTCGGCAGCACAATCTTTGAAAGAACCAAGGATGATGACAAAGTGGGTCTCTCCATCGAAGATGAGCTTTTCCTGGAGCTTATGGATAAAGAAATGTTTATGGATGAGTCCAAAAGCTGGGTGGCACCTCTTCCATTTCAATCACATCGGCAAAAGCCAAAGGGCCTGCTCGAGGCATGAGGAAGTTCCCATATGGTCTAGTGGTCAGGATTCCTGGTTTTCACCCAGGCGGCCCGGGTTCGACTCCCGGTATGGGAAGTTTGTGTTGTCTTTGATTCACTTATGGAAACAGACAAGATGTTTCTCTGTGCCTCTAGCACTTTTAGTCAGCAGGCGACGCTCAAGAAACCTGACAGGTTTAGGTTCTGTCCACAGCTGGTGTGCCTTCGATAGCTCAGTTGGTAGAGCGGAGGACTGTAGGTGGCACATTGGCAATCCTTAGGTCGCTGGTTCAACTCCGGCTCGAAGGAGGAATTTTTCACACGCAAACATTTAATTGGCCTTGCTTCTCGATGAGGCTGTCAAGCGCTTGAGTGTGTAGTTGGCCTCTTTGCAATCGCGACCACCACAACAGGGCAAAAGCTCATTCCCTGACCGGGAATCGACCCGGGCCGCGGCGGTGAGAGCGCCGAATCCTAACCACTAGACCACCAGGGAAGGTCTTCTCCCTCTTTCCCATCAAGCCTGGCTGTGCGCCTCTACCAGATTTTCCAGCAACTGCTCAAGCAGGACCACTAAGACTTGAATTTTCCTCCAGGAGAGGAGACGTCTCTGACCCTGGATAACAGATCTTCCACTGAGAAAGTGTCACAGGCTCTGTAGGAATATCCTGACAACACCACAACTTGCCATAAAAACAAAGCAACGAGATGCCCAACATGTGACGACTCCATCTCGAAGCTTTTTATAGCAGACCCCAAATCGCACCCCTTCCTGACGTTGGCTCCAGGCCTGCAAATGGCATGAGATAAAGTAGGTGTCATGAAAGGCCTCTGAACAGTCAGATGCCAACAAGCCACGTGCATACTTCTAGGTGGGCCAGTGGCGCAATGGATAACGCGTCTGACTACGGATCAGAAGATTCTAGGTTCGACTCCTGGCTGGCTCGCTCACCCTCTTTTGCTTCGCTGCCAGCCCATAGCCATTTCATTATTTCCTTTCATTGGCCCGTCGTTTTTGTTATTTTTATTATTGCATTAGTTGAATGATATTTTAAATTGATAGTCCCACAATAGGCTGCTTTGTCAGTGGGATAACGGTTAGCATGAAATACCATGTGTCTTTTCAGATGCATTGCATGGGTACTGTCACAAGGACCTTGCTCTGCGACCAGTTTATAGTGTCTATTATGCCAGCACAGGACTGGGAGGAAACTGAACCCCCTGGGCGAGGCAAATGAGAGCTCCCTCCGATGAGCCTGATGAAATCGAATTCAGCAAACAATCCCTTCGGATCATTCCCATATTCTTAAAGGGGGTGGTCACACACTAAAAGCCAAAGGGCCTGTTTGAGACACGAGGAAGTTCCCATATGGTCTAGCGGTCAGGATTCCTGGTTTTCACCCAGACGGCCGGGGTTCGACTCCCGGTATGGGAAGTTTGTGTTGTCTTTGCTTCACTTATGGAAACAGACAGGACGTGTCTCTGTGCCTCTAGCACTTTTAGTCAACAGGCGAAGCTCACGAAACCTGACAGGTTTAGGTTCTGACCACAACCGGTGTGCCTTCGATAGCTCAGTTGGTAGAGCGGAGGACTGTAGGTGGCAATTTGGCAATCCTTAGGTCGCTTGTTCGACTCCGGCTCGAAGGAGGAATTTTTCGCATGCAAACATTTAATTGGCTATGCTTCTCGGCGAGGCCGTCAGCGCTTGAGTGTGTTGTTGGCCTCTTCGCAATTGCGACCACCACAACAGGGCAAAAGCTCAATCCCTGACCGGGAATCGAACCCGGGCCGCAGCGGTGAGAGCGCCGAATCCTAACCACTAGACCACCAGGGAAGGTCTGCACCCTCTTTCCCATCAAGCCTGGCTGTGCGCATCTACCAGATTTCCCAGCAACTGCTCAAGCAGGACCACTAAGACTTGAATTTTCCTCCAGGAGAGGAGACGTCTCTGACCCTGGATAACAGATCTTCCACTGAGAAAGTGTCACAGGCTCTGTAGGAATATCCTGACAACACCACAACTTGCCATAAAAACAATCGTACGGAACTTGCCAATTGGGCTGCAAGAGAGGTGGTCAGCTCAAGGCTCACAATACAAGGAGCAATACAATGTATCTTTTCCTCCATTTGCATACTTCACAGACTTCATATGCAGTGAAGCACGCAGAAGAAACGACTTCAAGCTTCACTCACCATGGGACAGTAAAGGTCCCTCCTCAGAGCATGGCCGGGAGGGTGAAAGGGAAACACTTCAGCAGGCAGCCACCTCTAGGTGCAAAGAGGTTTGCGATGATAATATGAAACCTAGATCCTGTTCCAAGATTTGCCTAGTGAAGGTTTATCCTAAAGCACGCCCTGGAAAATCTGTGAAAATGTATGTCATTCGAGATGACCAGAGCAACAGGTCCCTGGCCAGGTCTGAATTCTTTGACCTCTTTCAAATTGAAGGGTTAAACTCACCATATACTCTGCGCACATGTTCAGGTTTCACTGAAGCGTTTGGGAGAAGAGCCACAGGGTTCATGGTGGAGTCACTGGATGGAACAACAAGTGTGATGCTCCCCACACAAATGAGCACTCAGAGATTCCATCTCCAGCAGCTGCACAGCACCACACACACCTGAAGTCCATAGCTCACAAGATACCACAACTAGATCTAGAGGCCCAAAATACTCCTCCTTCTGGGAAACGACATCATCCAGGTTCACAAAATCAGAGAACAACACAATGGGCCACCCAGAGCACCCTACGCTCAAAGACTAGACCTTGGCTGGGTTGTTATAGGTGACGTTTGCTTGGGCTCAGCCCACAAGACAGAGTCTGTGACTTCTTTTCGGAGTAGCGTGCTTGAAAATGGACGTCCATCTATCCTTACTCCATGTCCCAATCACATTCAAGTCAAGGAGAGGTTTGGCAACGAATGACTACACAGTACAAATTGTCATATGGCCTTACACACCACACCTCAGTCCTCCATGACAGCAGCCTCGGCAGCACAATCTTTGAAAGAACCAAGGATGATGACAAAGTGGGTCTCTCCATCGAAGATGAGCTTTTCATGGAGCTTATGGATAAAGAAATGTTTATGGATGAGTCCAAAAGCTGGGTGTCACCTCTTCCATTTCAATCACATCGGCAAAAGCCAAAGGGCCTGCTCGAGGCATGAGGAAGTTCCCATATGGTCTAGTGGTCAGGATTCCTGGTTTTCACCCAGGCGGCCCGGGTTCGACTCCCGGTATGGGAAGTTTGTGTTGTCTTTGATTCACTTATGGAAACAGACAAGATGTTTCTCTGTGCCTCTAGCACTTTTAGTCAGCAGGCGACGCTCAAGAAACCTGACAGGTTTAGGTTCTGTCCACAACTGGTGTGCCTTCGATAGCTCAGTTGGTAGAGCGGAGGACTGTAGGTGGCACATTGGCAATCCTTAGGTCGCTGGTTCAACTCCGGCTCGAAGGAGGAATTTTTCACACGCAAACATTTAATTGGCCTTGCTTCTCGATGAGGCTGTCAAGCGCTTGAGTGTGTAGTTGGCCTCTTTGCAATCGCGACCACCACAACAGGGCAAAAGCTCATTCCCTGACCGGGAATCGACCCGGGCCGCGGCGGTGAGAGCGCCGAATCCTAACCACTAGACCACCAGGGAAGGTCTTCTCCCTCTTTCCCATCAAGCCTGGCTGTGCGCCTCTACCAGATTTTCCAGCAACTGCTCAAGCAGGACCACTAAGACTTGAATTTTCCTCCAGGAGAGGAGACGTCTCTGACCCTGGATAACAGATCTTCCACTGAGAAAGTGTCACAGGCTCTGTAGGAATATCCTGACAACACCACAACTTGCCATAAAAACAAAGCAACGAGATGCCCAACATGTGACGACTCCATCTCGAAGCTTTTTATAGCAGACCCCAAATCGCACCCCTTCCTGACGTTGGCTCCAGGCCTGCAAATGGCATGAGATAAAGTAGGTGTCATGAAAGGCCTCTGAACAGTCAGATGCCAACAAGCCACGTGCATACTTCTAGGTGGGCCAGTGGCGCAATGGATAACGCGTCTGACTACGGATCAGAAGATTCTAGGTTCGACTCCTGGCTGGCTCGCTCACCCTCTTTTGCTTCGCTGCCAGCCCATAGCCATTTCATTATTTCCTTTCATTGGCCCGTCGTTTTTGTTATTTTTATTATTGCATTAGTTGAATGATATTTTAAATTGATAGTCCCACAATAGGCTGCTTTGTCAGTGGGATAACGGTTAGCATGAAATACCATGTGTCTTTTCAGATGCATTGCATGGGTACTGTCACAAGGACCTTGCTCTGCGACCAGTTTATAGTGTCTATTATGCCAGCACAGGACTGGGAGGAAACTGAACCCCCTGGGCGAGGCAAATGAGAGCTCCCTCCGATGAGCCTGATGAAATCGAATTCAGCAAACAATCCCTTCGGATCATTCCCATATTCTTAAAGGGGGTGGTCACACACTAAAAGCCAAAGGGCCTGTTTGAGACACGAGGAAGTTCCCATATGGTCTAGCGGTCAGGATTCCTGGTTTTCACCCAGACGGCCGGGGTTCGACTCCCGGTATGGGAAGTTTGTGTTGTCTTTGCTTCACTTATGGAAACAGACAGGACGTGTCTCTGTGCCTCTAGCACTTTTAGTCAACAGGCGAAGCTCACGAAACCTGACAGGTTTAGGTTCTGACCACAACCGGTGTGCCTTCGATAGCTCAGTTGGTAGAGCGGAGGACTGTAGGTGGCAATTTGGCAATCCTTAGGTCGCTTGTTCGACTCCGGCTCGAAGGAGGAATTTTTCGCATGCAAACATTTAATTGGCTATGCTTCTCGGCGAGGCCGTCAGCGCTTGAGTGTGTTGTTGGCCTCTTCGCAATTGCGACCACCACAACAGGGCAAAAGCTCATTCCCTGACCGGGAATCGAACCCGGGCCGCAGCGGTGAGAGCGCCGAATCCTAACCACTAGACCACCAGGGAAGGTCTGCACCCTCTTTCCCATCAAGCCTGGCTGTGCGCATCTACCAGATTTCCCAGCAACTGCTCAAGCAGGACCACTAAGACTTGAATTTTCCTCCAGGAGAGGAGACGTCTCTGACCCTGGATAACAGATCTTCCACTGAGAAAGTGTCACAGGCTCTGTAGGAATATCCTGACAACACCACAACTTGCCATAAAAACAATCGTACGGAACTTGCCAATTGGGCTGCAAGAGAGGTGGTCAGCTCAAGGCTCACAATACAAGGAGCAATACAATGTATCTTTTCCTCCATTTGCATACTTCACAGACTTCATATGCAGTGAAGCACGCAGAAGAAACGACTTCAAGCTTCACTCACCATGGGACAGTAAAGGTCCCTCCTCAGAGCATGGCCGGGAGGGTGAAAGGGAAACACTTCAGCAGGCAGCCACCTCTAGGTGCAAAGAGGTTTGCGATGATAATATGAAACCTAGATCCTGTTCCAAGATTTGCCTAGTGAAGGTTTATCCTAAAGCACGCCCTGGAAAATCTGTGAAAATGTATGTCATTCGAGATGACCAGAGCAACAGGTCCCTGGCCAGGTCTGAATTCTTTGACCTCTTTCAAATTGAAGGGTTAAACTCACCATATACTCTGCGCACATGTTCAGGTTTCACTGAAGCGTTTGGGAGAAGAGCCACAGGGTTCATGGTGGAGTCACTGGATGGAACAACAAGTGTGATGCTCCCCACACAAATGAGCACTCAGAGATTCCATCTCCAGCAGCTGCACAGCACCACACACACCTGAAGTCCATAGCTCACAAGATACCACAACTAGATCTAGAGGCCCAAAATACTCCTCCTTCTGGGAAACGACATCATCCAGGTTCACAAAATCAGAGAACAACACAATGGGCCACCCAGAGCACCCTACGCTCAAAGACTAGACCTTGGCTGGGTTGTTATAGGTGACGTTTGCTTGGGCTCAGCCCACAAGACAGAGTCTGTGACTTCTTTTCGGAGTAGCGTGCTTGAAAATGGACGTCCATCTATCCTTACTCCATGTCCCAATCACATTCAAGTCAAGGAGAGGTTTGGCAACGAATGACTACACAGTACAAATTGTCATATGGCCTTACACACCACACCTCAGTCCTCCATGACAGCAGCCTCGGCAGCACAATCTTTGAAAGAACCAAGGATGATGACAAAGTGGGTCTCTCCATCGAAGATGAGCTTTTCATGGAGCTTATGGATAAAGAAATGTTTATGGATGAGTCCAAAAGCTGGGTGTCACCTCTTCCATTTCAATCACATCGGCAAAAGCCAAAGGGCCTGCTCGAGGCATGAGGAAGTTCCCATATGGTCTAGCGGTCAGGATTCCTGGTTTTCACCCAGGCGGCCCGGGTTCGACTCCCGGTATGGGAAGTTTGTGTTGTCTTTGATTCACTTATGGAAACAGACAGGACGTTTCTCTGTGCCTCTAGCACTTTTAGTCAGCGGGCGACGCTCAAGAAACCTGACAGGTTTAGGTTCTGCCCACAACTGGTGTGCCTTCGATAGCTCAGTTGGTAGAGCGGAGGACTGTAGGTGGCACATTGGCAATCCTTAGGTCGCTGGTTCAACTCCGGCTCGAAGGAGGAATTTTTTACACGCAAACATTTAATTGGCCTTGCTTCTCGATGAGGCCGTCAAGCGCTTGAGTGTGTAGTTGGCCTCTTTGCAATCGCGACCACCACAACAGGGCAAAAGCTCATTCCCTGACCGGGAATCGAACCCGGGCCGCAGCGGTGAGAGCGCCGAATCCTAGACCACCAGGGAAGGTCTTCTCCCTCTTTCCCATCAAGCCTGGCTGTGCGCCTCTACCAGATTTTCCAGCAACTGCTCAAGCAGGACCACTAAGACTTGAATTTTCCTCCAGGAGAGGAGACGTCTCTGACCCTGGATAACAGATCTTCCACTGAGAAAGTGTCAGGCTCTGTAGGAATATCCTGACAACACCACAAATTGCCATAAAAACAAAGCAACCGAGATCCCCAACATGTGACGACTCAATCTCGAAGCTTTTTATAGCAGACCCCAAATCGCACCCCTTCCTGACGTTGGCTCCAGGCCTGCAAATGGCATGAGATAAAGTAGGTGTCATGAAAGGCCTCTGAACAGTCAGATGCCAACAAGCCACGTGCATACTTATTGGTGGGCCAGTGGCGCAATGGATAACGCGTCTGACTACGGATCAGAAGATTCTAGGTTTGACTCCTGGCTGGCTCGCTCACCGTCTTTTGCTTCGCTGCCAGCCCATAGCCATTTCATTATTTCCTTTCATTGGCCCGTCGTTTTTGTTATTTTTATTATTGCATTAGTTGAATGATATTTTAAATTGATAGTCCAACAATAGGCTGCTTTGTCAGTGGGATAACGGTTAGCATGAAATACCATGTGTCTTTTCAGATGCATTGCATGGGTACTGTCACAAGGACCTTGCTCTGCGACCAGTTTATAGTGTCTATTATGCCAGCACAGGACTGGGAGGAAACTGAACCCCCTGGGCGAGGCAAATGAGAGCTCCCTCCGATGAGCCTGATGAAATCGAATTCAGCAAACAATCCCTTCGGATCATTCCCATATTCTTAAAGGGGGTGGTCACACACTAAAAGCCAAAGGGCCTGTTTGAGACACGAGGAAGTTCCCATATGGTCTAGCGGTCAGGATTCCTGGTTTTCACCCAGACGGCCCGGGTTCGACTCCCGGTATGGGAAGTTTGTGTTGTCTTTGCTTCACTTATGGAAACAGACAGGACGTGTCTCTGTGCCTCTAGCACTTTTAGTCAACAGGCGAAGCTCACGAAACCTGACAGGTTTAGGTTCTGACCACAACCGGTGTGCCTTCGATAGCTCAGTTGGTAGAGCGGAGGACTGTAGGTGGCAATTTGGCAATCCTTAGGTCGCTGGTTCGACTCCGGCTCGAAGGAGGAATTTTTCGCATGCAAACATTTAATTGGCTATGCTTCTCGGCGAGGCCGTCAGCGCTTGAGTGTGTTGTTGGCCTCTTCGCAATTGCGACCACCACAACAGGGCAAAAGCTCATTCCCTGACCGGGAATCGAACCCGGGCCGCGGCGGTGAGAGCGTCGAATCCTAACCACTAGACCACCAGGGAAGGTCTTCTCCCTCTTTCCCATCAAGCCTGGCTGTGCGCCTCTACCAGATTTCCCAGCAACTGCTCAAGCAGGACCACTAAGACTTGAATTTTCCTCCAGGAGAGGAGACGTCTCTGACCCTGGATAACAGATCTTCCACTGAGAAAGTGTCACAGGCTCTGTAGGAATATCCTGACAACACCACAACTTGCCAAAAAACAATCGTACAGAACTTGCCAATTGGGCTGCAAGAGAGGTGGTCAGCTCAAGGCTCACAATACAAGGAGCAATACAATGTATCTTTTCCTCCATTTGCATACTTCACAGACTTCATATGCAGTGAAGCACGCAGAAGAAACGACTTCAAGCTTCACTCACCATGGGACAGTAAAGGTCCCTCCTCAGAGCATGGCCGGGAGGGTGAAAGGGAAACACTTCAGCAGGCAGCCACCTCTAGGTGCAAAGAGGTTTGCGATGATAATATGAAACCTAGATCCTGTTCCAAGATTTGCCTAGTGAAGGTTTATCCTAAAGCACGCCCTGGAAAATCTGTGAAAATGTATGTCATACGAGATGACCAGAGCAACAGGTCCCTGGCCAGGTCTGAATTCTTTGACCTCTTTCAAATTGAAGGGTTAAACTCACCATATACTCTGCGCACATGTTCAGGGGTCACTGAAGCGTTTGGGAGAAGAGCCACAGGGTTCATGGTGGAGTCACTGGATGGAACAACAAGTGTGATGCTCCCCACACAAATGAGCACTCAGAGATTCCATCTCCAGCAGCTGCACAGCACAACACACACCTGAAGTCCATAGCTCACAAGATACCACAACTAGATCTAGAGGCCCAAAATACTCCTCCTTCTGGGAAACGACATCATCCAGGTTCACAAAATCAGAGAACAACACAATGGGCCACCCAGAGCACCCTACGCTCAAAGACTAGACCTTGGCTGGGTTGTTATAGGTGACGTTTGCTTGGGCTCAGCCCACAAGACAGAGTCTGTGACTTCTTTTCGGAGTAGCGTGCTTGAAAATGGACGTCCATCTATCCTTACTCCATGTCCCAATCACATTCAAGTCAAGGAGAGGTTTGGCAACGAAGGACTACACAGCACAAATTGTCATATGGCCTTACACACCACACCTCAGTCCTCCATGACAGCAGCCTCGGCAGCACAATCTTTGAAAGAACCAAGGATGATGACAAAGTGGGTCTCTCCATCGAAGATGAGCTTTTCCTGGAGCTTATGGATAAAGAAATGTTTATGGATGAGTCCAAAAGCTGGGTGGCACCTCTTCCATTTCAATCACATCGGCAAAAGCCAAAGGGCCTGCTCGAGGCATGAGGAAGTTCCCATATGGTCTAGTGGTCAGGATTCCTGGTTTTCACCCAGGCGGCCCGGGTTCGACTCCCGGTATGGGAAGTTTGTGTTGTCTTTGATTCACTTATGGAAACAGACAGGACGTTTCTCTGTGCCTCTAGCACTTTTAGTCAGCAGGCGACGCTTAAGAAACCTGACAGGTTTAGGTTCTGTCCACAACTGGTGTGCCTTCGATAGCTCAGTTGGTAGAGCGGAGGACTGTAGGTGGCACATTGGCAATCCTTAGGTCGCTGGTTCAACTCCGGCTCGAAGGAGGAATTTTTCACACGCAAACATTTAATTGGCCTTGCTTCTCGATGAGGCGGTCAAGCGCTTGAGTGTGTAGTTGGCCTCTTTGCAATCGCGACCACCACAACAGGGCAAAAGCTCATTCCCTGACCGGGAATCGAACCCGGGCCGCGGCGGTGAGAGCGCCGAATCCTAACCACTAGACCACCAGGGAAGGTCTTCTCCCTCTTTCCCATCAAGCCTGGCTGTGCGCCTCTACCAGATTTTCCAGCAACTGCTCAAGCAGGACCACTAAGACTTGAATTTTCCTCCAGGAGAGGAGACGTCTCTGACCCTGGATAACAGATCTTCCACTGAGAAAGTGTCACAGGCTCTGTAGGAATATCCTGACAACACCACAAATTGCCATAAAAACAAAGCAACCGAGATCCCCAACATGTGACGACTCCATCTCGAAGCTTTTTATAGCAGACCCCAAATCGCACCCCTTCCTGACGTTGGCTCCAGGCCTGCAAATGGCATGAGATAAAGTAGGTGTCATGAAAGGCCTCTGAACAGTCAGATGCCAACAAGCCACGTGCATACTTATTGGTGGGCCAGTGGCGCAATGGATAACGCGTCTGACTACGGATCAGAAGATTCTAGGTTCGACTCCTGGCTGGCTCGCTCACCGTCTTTTGCTTCGCTGCCAGCCCATAGCCATTTCATTATTTCCTTTCATTGGCCCGTCGTTTTCGTTATTTTTATTATTGCATTAGTTGAATGATATTTTAAATTGATAGTCCAACAATAGGCTGCTTTGTCAGTGGGATAACGGTTAGCATGAAATACCATGTGTCTTTTCAGATGCATTGCATGGGTACTGTCACAAGGACCTTGCTCTGCGACCAGTTTATAGTGTCTATTATGCCAGCACAGGACTGGGAGGAAACTGAACCCCCTGGGCGAGGCAAATGAGAGCTCCCTCCGATGAGCCTGATGAAATCGAATTCAGCAAACAATCCCTTCGGATCATTCCCATATTCTTAAAGGGGGTGGTCACACACTAAAAGCCAAAGGGCCTGTTTGAGACACGAGGAAGTTCCCATATGGTCTAGCGGTCAGGATTCCTGGTTTTCACCCAGACGGCCCGGGTTCGACTCCCGGTATGGGAAGTTTGTGTTGTCTTTGCTTCACTTATGGAAACAGACAGGACGTGTCTCTGTGCCTCTAGCACTTTTAGTCAACAGGCGAAGCTCACGAAACCTGACAGGTTTAGGTTCTGACCACAACCGGTGTGCCTTCGATAGCTCAGTTGGTAGAGCGGAGGACTGTAGGTGGCAATTTGGCAATCCTTAGGTCGCTGGTTCGACTCCGGCTCGAAGGAGGAATTTTTCGCATGCAAACATTTAATTGGCTATGCTTCTCGGCGAGGCCGTCAGCGCTTGAGTGTGTTGTTGGCCTCTTCGCAATTGCGACCACCACAACAGGGCAAAAGCTCATTCCCTGACCGGGAATCGAACCCGGGCCGCGGCGGTGAGAGCGCCGAATCCTAACCACTAGACCACCAGGGAAGGTCTTCTCCCTCTTTCCCATCAAGCCTGGCTGTGCGCCTCTACCAGATTTCCCAGCAACTGCTCAAGCAGGACCACTAAGACTTGAATTTTCCTCCAGGAGAGGAGACGTCTCTGACCCTGGATAACAGATCTTCCACTGAGAAAGTGTCACAGGCTCTGTAGGAATATCCTGACAACACCACAACTTGCCAAAAAACAATCGTACAGAACTTGCCAATTGGGCTGCAAGAGAGGTGGTCAGCTCAAGGCTCACAATACAAGGAGCAATACAATGTATCTTTTCCTCCATTTGCATACTTCACAGACTTCATATGCAGTGAAGCACGCAGAAGAAACGACTTCAAGCTTCACTCACCATGGGACAGTAAAGGTCCCTCCTCAGAGCATGGCCGGGAGGGTGAAAGGGAAACACTTCAGCAGGCAGCCACCTCTAGGTGCAAAGAGGTTTGCGATGATAATATGAAACCTAGATCCTGTTCCAAGATTTGCCTAGTGAAGGTTTATCCTAAAGCACGCCCTGGAAAATCTGTGAAAATGTATGTCATACAAGATGACCAGAGCAACAGGTCCCTGGCCAGGTCTGAATTCTTTGACCTCTTTCAAATTGAAGGGTTAAACTCACCATATACTCTGCGCACATGTTCAGGGGTCACTGAAGCGTTTGGGAGAAGAGCCACAGGGTTCATGGTGGAGTCACTGGATGGAACAACAAGTGTGATGCTCCCCACACAAATGAGCACTCAGAGATTCCATCTCCAGCAGCTGCACAGCACCACACACACCTGAAGTCCATAGCTCACAAGATACCACAACTAGATCTAGAGGCCCAAAATACTCCTCCTTCTGGGAAACGACATCATCCAGGTTCACAAAATCAGAGAACAACACAATGGGCCACCCAGAGCACCCTACGCTCAAAGACTAGACCTTGGCTGGGTTGTTATAGGTGACGTTTGCTTGGGCTCAGCCCACAAGACAGAGTCTGTGACTTCTTTTCGGAGTAGCGTGCTTGAAAATGGACGTCCATCTATCCTTACTCCATGTCCCAATCACATTCAAGTCAAGGAGAGGTTTGGCAACGAAGGACTACACAGCACAAATTGTCATATGGCCTTACACACCACACCTCAGTCCTCCATGACAGCAGCCTCGGCAGCACAATCTTTGAAAGAACCAAGGATGATGACAAAGTGGGTCTCTCCATCGAAGATGAGCTTTTCCTGGAGCTTATGGATAAAGAAATGTTTATGGATGAGTCCAAAAGCTGGGTGGCACCTCTTCCATTTCAATCACATCGGCAAAAGCCAAAGGGCCTGCTCGAGGCATGAGGAAGTTCCCATATGGTCTAGTGGTCAGGATTCCTGGTTTTCACCCAGGCGGCCCGGGTTCGACTCCCGGTATGGGAAGTTTGTGTTGTCTTTGATTCACTTATGGAAACAGACAGGACGTTTCTCTGTGCCTCTAGCACTTTTAGTCAGCAGGCGACGCTTAAG
Source organism: Cyprinella venusta (assembly GCA_038021265.1). Classification (NCBI taxonomy): domain Eukaryota; kingdom Metazoa; phylum Chordata; class Actinopteri; order Cypriniformes; family Leuciscidae; genus Cyprinella; species Cyprinella venusta. The sequence goes on along the minus strand of CM075879.1, from coordinate 7,136,209 downwards.
AAACCTGACAGGTTTAGGTTCTGTCCACAACTGGTGTGCCTTCGATAGCTCAGTTGGTAGAGCGGAGGACTGTAGGTGGCACATTGGCAATCCTTAGGTCGCTGGTTCAACTCCGGCTCGAAGGAGGAATTTTTCACACGCAAACATTTAATTGGCCTTGCTTCTCGATGAGGCGGTCAAGCGCTTGAGTGTGTAGTTGGCCTCTTTGCAATCGCGACCACCACAACAGGGCAAAAGCTCATTCCCTGACCGGGAATCGAACCCGGGCCGCGGCGGTGAGAGCGCCGAATCCTAACCACTAGACCACCAGGGAAGGTCTTCTCCCTCTTTCCCATCAAGCCTGGCTGTGCGCCTCTACCAGATTTTCCAGCAACTGCTCAAGCAGGACCACTAAGACTTGAATTTTCCTCCAGGAGAGGAGACGTCTCTGACCCTGGATAACAGATCTTCCACTGAGAAAGTGTCACAGGCTCTGTAGGAATATCCTGACAACACCACAAATTGCCATAAAAACAAAGCAACCGAGATCCCCAACATGTGACGACTCCATCTCGAAGCTTTTTATAGCAGACCCCAAATCGCACCCCTTCCTGACGTTGGCTCCAGGCCTGCAAATGGCATGAGATAAAGTAGGTGTCATGAAAGGCCTCTGAACAGTCAGATGCCAACAAGCCACGTGCATACTTATTGGTGGGCCAGTGGCGCAATGGATAACGCGTCTGACTACGGATCAGAAGATTCTAGGTTCGACTCCTGGCTGGCTCGCTCACCGTCTTTTGCTTCGCTGCCAGCCCATAGCCATTTCATTATTTCCTTTCATTGGCCCGTCGTTTTCGTTATTTTTATTATTGCATTAGTTGAATGATATTTTAAATTGATAGTCCAACAATAGGCTGCTTTGTCAGTGGGATAACGGTTAGCATGAAATACCATGTGTCTTTTCAGATGCATTGCATGGGTACTGTCACAAGGACCTTGCTCTGCGACCAGTTTATAGTGTCTATTATGCCAGCACAGGACTGGGAGGAAACTGAACCCCCTGGGCGAGGCAAATGAGAGCTCCCTCCGATGAGCCTGATGAAATCGAATTCAGCAAACAATCCCTTCGGATCATTCCCATATTCTTAAAGGGGGTGGTCACACACTAAAAGCCAAAGGGCCTGTTTGAGACACGAGGAAGTTCCCATATGGTCTAGCGGTCAGGATTCCTGGTTTTCACCCAGACGGCCCGGGTTCGACTCCCGGTATGGGAAGTTTGTGTTGTCTTTGCTTCACTTATGGAAACAGACAGGACGTGTCTCTGTGCCTCTAGCACTTTTAGTCAACAGGCGAAGCTCACGAAACCTGACAGGTTTAGGTTCTGACCACAACCGGTGTGCCTTCGATAGCTCAGTTGGTAGAGCGGAGGACTGTAGGTGGCAATTTGGCAATCCTTAGGTCGCTGGTTCGACTCCGGCTCGAAGGAGGAATTTTTCGCATGCAAACATTTAATTGGCTATGCTTCTCGGCGAGGCCGTCAGCGCTTGAGTGTGTTGTTGGCCTCTTCGCAATTGCGACCACCACAACAGGGCAAAAGCTCATTCCCTGACCGGGAATCGAACCCGGGCCGCGGCGGTGAGAGCGCCGAATCCTAACCACTAGACCACCAGGGAAGGTCTTCTCCCTCTTTCCCATCAAGCCTGGCTGTGCGCCTCTACCAGATTTCCCAGCAACTGCTCAAGCAGGACCACTAAGACTTGAATTTTCCTCCAGGAGAGGAGACGTCTCTGACCCTGGATAACAGATCTTCCACTGAGAAAGTGTCACAGGCTCTGTAGGAATATCCTGACAACACCACAACTTGCCAAAAAACAATCGTACAGAACTTGCCAATTGGGCTGCAAGAGAGGTGGTCAGCTCAAGGCTCACAATACAAGGAGCAATACAATGTATCTTTTCCTCCATTTGCATACTTCACAGACTTCATATGCAGTGAAGCACGCAGAAGAAACGACTTCAAGCTTCACTCACCATGGGACAGTAAAGGTCCCTCCTCAGAGCATGGCCGGGAGGGTGAAAGGGAAACACTTCAGCAGGCAGCCACCTCTAGGTGCAAAGAGGTTTGCGATGATAATATGAAACCTAGATCCTGTTCCAAGATTTGCCTAGTGAAGGTTTATCCTAAAGCACGCCCTGGAAAATCTGTGAAAATGTATGTCATACAAGATGACCAGAGCAACAGGTCCCTGGCCAGGTCTGAATTCTTTGACCTCTTTCAAATTGAAGGGTTAAACTCACCATATACTCTGCGCACATGTTCAGGGGTCACTGAAGCGTTTGGGAGAAGAGCCACAGGGTTCATGGTGGAGTCACTGGATGGAACAACAAGTGTGATGCTCCCCACACAAATGAGCACTCAGAGATTCCATCTCCAGCAGCTGCACAGCACCACACACACCTGAAGTCCATAGCTCACAAGATACCACAACTAGATCTAGAGGCCCAAAATACTCCTCCTTCTGGGAAACGACATCATCCAGGTTCACAAAATCAGAGAACAACACAATGGGCCACCCAGAGCACCCTACGCTCAAAGACTAGACCTTGGCTGGGTTGTTATAGGTGACGTTTGCTTGGGCTCAGCCCACAAGACAGAGTCTGTGACTTCTTTTCGGAGTAGCGTGCTTGAAAATGGACGTCCATCTATCCTTACTCCATGTCCCAATCACATTCAAGTCAAGGAGAGGTTTGGCAACGAAGGACTACACAGCACAAATTGTCATATGGCCTTACACACCACACCTCAGTCCTCCATGACAGCAGCCTCGGCAGCACAATCTTTGAAAGAACCAAGGATGATGACAAAGTGGGTCTCTCCATCGAAGATGAGCTTTTCCTGGAGCTTATGGATAAAGAAATGTTTATGGATGAGTCCAAAAGCTGGGTGGCACCTCTTCCATTTCAATCACATCGGCAAAAGCCAAAGGGCCTGCTCGAGGCATGAGGAAGTTCCCATATGGTCTAGTGGTCAGGATTCCTGGTTTTCACCCAGGCGGCCCGGGTTCGACTCCCGGTATGGGAAGTTTGTGTTGTCTTTGATTCACTTATGGAAACAGACAAGACGTTTCTCTGTGCCTCTAGCACTTTTAGTCAGCAGGCGACGCTCAAGAAACCTGACAGGTTTAGGTTCTGTCCACAACTGGTGTGCCTTCGATAGCTCAGTTGGTAGAGCGGAGGACTGTAGGTGGCACATTGGCAATCCATAGGTCGCTGGTTCAACTCCGGCTCGAAGGAGGAATTTTTCACACGCAAACATTTAATTGGCCTTGCTTCTCGATGAGGCTGTCAAGCGCTTGAGTGTGTAGTTGGCCTCTTTGCAATCGCGACCACCACAACAGGGCAAAAGCTCATTCCCTGACCGGGAATCGACCCGGGCCGCGGCGGTGAGAGCGCCGAATCCTAACCACTAGACCACCAGGGAAGGTCTTCTCCCTCTTTCCCATCAAGCCTGGCTGTGCGCCTCTACCAGATTTTCCAGCAACTGCTCAAGCAGGACCACTAAGACTTGAATTTTCCTCCAGGAGAGGAGACGTCTCTGACCCTGGATAACAGATCTTCCACTGAGAAAGTGTCACAGGCTCTGTAGGAATATCCTGACAACACCACAACTTGCCATAAAAACAAAGCAACCGAGATGCCCAACATGTGACGACTCCATCTCGAAGCTTTTTATAGCAGACCCCAAATCGCACCCCTTCCTGACGTTGGCTCCAGGCCTGCAAATGGCATGAGATAAAGTAGGTGTCATGAAAGGCCTCTGAACAGTCAGATGCCAACAAGCCACGTGCATACTTCTAGGTGGGCCAGTGGCGCAATGGATAACGCGTCTGACTACGGATCAGAAGATTCTAGGTTCGACTCCTGGCTGGCTCGCTCACCCTCTTTTGCTTCGCTGCCAGCCCATAGCCATTTCATTATTTCCCTTCATTGGCCCGTCGTTTTTGTTATTTTTATTATTGCATTAGTTGAATGATATTTTAAATTGATAGTCCCACAATAGGCTGCTTTGTCAGTGGGATAACGGTTAGCATGAAATACCATGTGTCTTTTCAGATTGCATGGGTACTGTCACAAGGACCTTGCTCTGCGACCAGTTTATAGTGTCTATTATGCCAGCACAGGACTGGGAGGAAACTGAACCCCCTGGGCGAGGCAAATGAGAGCTCCCTCCGATGAGCCTGATGAAATCGAATTCAGCAAACAATCCCTTCGGATCATTCCCATATTCTTAAAGGGGGTGGTCACACACTAAAAGCCAAAGGGCCTGTTTGAGACACGAGGAAGTTCCCATATGGTCTAGCGGTCAGGATTCCTGGTTTTCACCCAGACGGCCGGGGTTCGACTCCCGGTATGGGAAGTTTGTGTTGTCTTTGCTTCACTTATGGAAACAGACAGGACGTGTCTCTGTGCCTCTAGCACTTTTAGTCAACAGGCGAAGCTCACGAAACCTGACAGGTTTAGGTTCTGACCACAACCGGTGTGCCTTCGATAGCTCAGTTGGTAGAGCGGAGGACTGTAGGTGGCAATTTGGCAATCCTTAGGTCGCTGGTTCGACTCCGGCTCGAAGGAGGAATTTTTCGCATGCAAACATTTAATTGGCTATGCTTCTCGGCGAGGCCGTCAGCGCTTGAGTGTGTTGTTGGCCTCTTCGCAATTGCGACCACCACAACAGGGCAAAAGCTCATTCCCTGACCGGGAATCGAACCCGGGCCGCGGCGGTGAGAGCGCCGAATCCTAACCACTAGACCACCAGGGAAGGTCTTCTCCCTCTTTCCCATCAAGCCTGGCTGTGCGCCTCTACCAGATTTCCCAGCAACTGCTCAAGCAGGACCACTAAGACTTGAATTTTCCTCCAGGAGAGGAGACGTCTCTGACCCTGGATAACAGATCTTCCACTGAGAAAGTGTCACAGGCTCTGTAGGAATATCCTGACAACACCACAACTTGCCAAAAAACAATCGTACAGAACTTGCCAATTGGGCTGCAAGAGAGGTGGTCAGCTCAAGGCTCACAATACAAGGAGCAATACAATGTATCTTTTCCTCCATTTGCATACTTCACAGACTTCATATGCAGTGAAGCACGCAGAAGAAACGACTTCAAGCTTCACTCACCATGGGACAGTAAAGGTCCCTCCTCAGAGCATGGCCGGGAGGGTGAAAGGGAAACACTTCAGCAGGCAGCCACCTCTAGGTGCAAAGAGGTTTGCGATGATAATATGAAACCTAGATCCTGTTCCAAGATTTGCCTAGTGAAGGTTTATCCTAAAGCACGCCCTGGAAAATCTGTGAAAATGTATGTCATACGAGATGACCAGAGCAACAGGTCCCTGGCCAGGTCTGAATTCTTTGACCTCTTTCAAATTGAAGGGTTAAACTCACCATATACTCTGCGCACATGTTCAGGGGTCACTGAAGCGTTTGGGAGAAGAGCCACAGGGTTCATGGTGGAGTCACTGGATGGAACAACAAGTGTGATGCTCCCCACACAAATGAGCACTCAGAGATTCCATCTCCAGCAGCTGCACAGCACCACACACACCTGAAGTCCATAGCTCACAAGATACCACAACTAGATCTAGAGGCCCAAAATACTCCTCCTTCTGGGAAACGACATCATCCAGGTTCACAAAATCAGAGAACAACACAATGGGCCACCCAGAGCACCCTACGCTCAAAGACTAGACCTTGGCTGGGTTGTTATAGGTGACGTTTGCTTGGGCTCAGCCCACAAGACAGAGTCTGTGACTTCTTTTCGGAGTAGCGTGCTTGAAAATGGACGTCCATCTATCCTTACTCCATGTCCCAATCACATTCAAGTCAAGGAGAGGTTTGGCAACGAAGGACTACACAGCACAAATTGTCATATGGCCTTACACACCACACCTCAGTCCTCCATGACAGCAGCCTCGGCAGCACAATCTTTGAAAGAACCAAGGATGATGACAAAGTGGGTCTCTCCATCGAAGATGAGCTTTTCCTGGAGCTTATGGATAAAGAAATGTTTATGGATGAGTCCAAAAGCTGGGTGGCACCTCTTCCATTTCAATCACATCGGCAAAAGCCAAAGGGCCTGCTCGAGGCATGAGGAAGTTCCCATATGGTCTAGTGGTCAGGATTCCTGGTTTTCACCCAGGCGGCCCGGGTTCGACTCCCGGTATGGGAAGTTTGTGTTGTCTTTGATTCACTTATGGAAACAGACAGGACGTTTCTCTGTGCCTCTAGCACTTTTAGTCAGCAGGCGACGCTTAAGAAACCTGACAGGTTTAGGTTCTGTCCACAACTGGTGTGCCTTCGATAGCTCAGTTGGTAGAGCGGAGGACTGTAGGTGGCACATTGGCAATCCTTAGGTCGCTGGTTCAACTCCGGCTCGAAGGAGGAATTTTTCACACGCAAACATTTAATTGGCCTTGCTTCTCGATGAGGCGGTCAAGCGCTTGAGTGTGTAGTTGGCCTCTTTGCAATCGCGACCACCACAACAGGGCAAAAGCTCATTCCCTGACCGGGAATCGAACCCGGGCCGCGGCGGTGAGAGCGCCGAATCCTAACCACTAGACCACCAGGGAAGGTCTTCTCCCTCTTTCCCATCAAGCCTGGCTGTGCGCCTCTACCAGATTTTCCAGCAACTGCTCAAGCAGGACCACTAAGACTTGAATTTTCCTCCAGGAGAGGAGACGTCTCTGACCCTGGATAACAGATCTTCCACTGAGAAAGTGTCACAGGCTCTGTAGGAATATCCTGACAACACCACAAATTGCCATAAAAACAAAGCAACCGAGATCCCCAACATGTGACGACTCCATCTCGAAGCTTTTTATAGCAGACCCCAAATCGCACCCCTTCCTGATGTTGGCTCCAGGCCTGCAAATGGCATGAGATAAAGTAGGTGTCATGAAAGGCCTCTGAACAGTCAGATGCCAACAAGCCACGTGCATACTTATTGGTGGGCCAGTGGCGCAATGGATAAGGCGTCTGACTACGGATCAGAAGATTCTAGGTTCGACTCCTGGCTGGCTCGCTCACCGTCTTTTGCTTCGCTGCCAGCCCATAGCCATTTCATTATTTCCTTTCATTGGCCCGTCGTTTTCGTTATTTTTATTATTGCATTAGTTGAATGATATTTTAAATTGATAGTCCAACAATAGGCTGCTTTGTCAGTGGGATAACGGTTAGCATGAAATACCATGTGTCTTTTCAGATGCATTGCATGGGTACTGTCACAAGGACCTTGCTCTGCGACCAGTTTATAGTGTCTATTATGCCAGCACAGGACTGGGAGGAAACTGAACCCCCTGGGCGAGGCAAATGAGAGCTCCCTCCGATGAGCCTGATGAAATCGAATTCAGCAAACAATCCCTTCGGATCATTCCCATATTCTTAAAGGGGGTGGTCACACACTAAAAGCCAAAGGGCCTGTTTGAGACACGAGGAAGTTCCCATATGGTCTAGCGGTCAGGATTCCTGGTTTTCACCCAGACGGCCCGGGTTCGACTCCCGGTATGGGAAGTTTGTGTTGTCTTTGCTTCACTTATGGAAACAGACAGGACGTGTCTCTGTGCCTCTAGCACTTTTAGTCAACAGGCGAAGCTCACGAAACCTGACAGGTTTAGGTTCTGACCACAACCGGTGTGCCTTCGATAGCTCAGTTGGTAGAGCGGAGGACTGTAGGTGGCAATTTGGCAATCCTTAGGTCGCTGGTTCGACTCCGGCTCGAAGGAGGAATTTTTCGCATGCAAACATTTAATTGGCTATGCTTCTCGGCGAGGCCGTCAGCGCTTGAGTGTGTTGTTGGCCTCTTCGCAATTGCGACCACCACAACAGGGCAAAAGCTCATTCCCTGACCGGGAATCGAACCCGGGCCGCGGCGGTGAGAGCGCCGAATCCTAACCACTAGACCACCAGGGAAGGTCTTCTCCCTCTTTCCCATCAAGCCTGGCTGTGCGCCTCTACCAGATTTCCCAGCAACTGCTCAAGCAGGACCACTAAGACTTGAATTTTCCTCCAGGAGAGGAGACGTCTCTGACCCTGGATAACAGATCTTCCACTGAGAAAGTGTCACAGGCTCTGTAGGAATATCCTGACAACACCACAACTTGCCAAAAAACAATCGTACAGAACTTGCCAATTGGGCTGCAAGAGAGGTGGTCAGCTCAAGGCTCACAATACAAGGAGCAATACAATGTATCTTTTCCTCCATTTGCATACTTCACAGACTTCATATGCAGTGAAGCACGCAGAAGAAACGACTTCAAGCTTCACTCACCATGGGACAGTAAAGGTCCCTCCTCAGAGCATGGCCGGGAGGGTGAAAGGGAAACACTTCAGCAGGCAGCCACCTCTAGGTGCAAAGAGGTTTGCGATGATAATATGAAACCTAGATCCTGTTCCAAGATTTGCCTAGTGAAGGTTTATCCTAAAGCACGCCCTGGAAAATCTGTGAAAATGTATGTCATACGAGATGACCAGAGCAACAGGTCCCTGGCCAGGTCTGAATTCTTTGACCTCTTTCAAATTGAAGGGTTAAACTCACCATATACTCTGCGCACATGTTCAGGGGTCACTGAAGCGTTTGGGAGAAGAGCCACAGGGTTCATGGTGGAGTCACTGGATGGAACAACAAGTGTGATGCTCCCCACACAAATGAGCACTCAGAGATTCCATCTCCAGCAGCTGCACAGCACCACACACACCTGAAGTCCATAGCTCACAAGATACCACAACTAGATCTAGAGGCCCAAAATACTCCTCCTTCTGGGAAACGACATCATCCAGGTTCACAAAATCAGAGAACAACACAATGGGCCACCCAGAGCACCCTACGCTCAAAGACTAGACCTTGGCTGGGTTGTTATAGGTGACGTTTGCTTGGGCTCAGCCCACAAGACAGAGTCTGTGACTTCTTTTCGGAGTAGCGTGCTTGAAAATGGACGTCCATCTATCCTTACTCCATGTCCCAATCACATTCAAGTCAAGGAGAGGTTTGGCAACGAAGGACTACACAGCACAAATTGTCATATGGCCTTACACACCACACCTCAGTCCTCCATGACAGCAGCCTCGGCAGCACAATCTTTGAAAGAACCAAGGATGATGACAAAGTGGGTCTCTCCATCGAAGATGAGCTTTTCCTGGAGCTTATGGATAAAGAAATGTTTATGGATGAGTCCAAAAGCTGGGTGGCACCTCTTCCATTTCAATCACATCGGCAAAAGCCAAAGGGCCTGCTCGAGGCATGAGGAAGTTCCCATATGGTCTAGTGGTCAGGATTCCTGGTTTTCACCCAGGCGGCCCGGGTTCGACTCCCGGTATGGGAAGTTTGTGTTGTCTTTGATTCACTTATGGAAACAGACAAGACGTTTCTCTGTGCCTCTAGCACTTTTAGTCAGCAGGCGACGCTCAAGAAACCTGACAGGTTTAGGTTCTGTCCACAACTGGTGTGCCTTCGATAGCTCAGTTGGTAGAGCGGAGGACTGTAGGTGGCACATTGGCAATCCTTAGGTCGCTGGTTCAACTCCGGCTCGAAGGAGGAATTTTTCACACGCAAACATTTAATTGGCCTTGCTTCTCGATGAGGCTGTCAAGCGCTTGAGTGTGTAGTTGGCCTCTTTGCAATCGCGACCACCACAACAGGGCAAAAGCTCATTCCCTGACCGGGAATCGACCCGGGCCGCGGCGGTGAGAGCGCCGAATCCTAACCACTAGACCACCAGGGAAGGTCTTCTCCCTCTTTCCCATCAAGCCTGGCTGTGCGCCTCTACCAGATTTTCCAGCAACTGCTCAAGCAGGACCACTAAGACTTGAATTTTCCTCCAGGAGAGGAGACGTCTCTGACCCTGGATAACAGATCTTCCACTGAGAAAGTGTCACAGGCTCTGTAGGAATATCCTGACAACACCACAACTTGCCATAAAAACAAAGCAACCGAGATGCCCAACATGTGACGACTCCATCTCGAAGCTTTTTATAGCAGACCCCAAATCGCACCCCTTCCTGACGTTGGCTCCAGGCCTGCAAATGGCATGAGATAAAGTAGGTGTCATGAAAGGCCTCTGAACAGTCAGATGCCAACAAGCCACGTGCATACTTCTAGGTGGGCCAGTGGCGCAATGGATAACGCGTCTGACTACGGATCAGAAGATTCTAGGTTCGACTCCTGGCTGGCTCGCTCACCCTCTTTTGCTTCGCTGCCAGCCCATAGCCATTTCATTATTTCCTTTCATTGGCCCGTCGTTTTTGTTATTTTTATTATTGCATTAGTTGAATGATATTTTAAATTGATAGTCCCACAATAGGCTGCTTTGTCAGTGGGATAACGGTTAGCATGAAATACCATGTGTCTTTTCAGATGCATTGCATGGGTACTGTCACAAGGACCTTGCTCTGCGACCAGTTTATAGTGTCTATTATGCCAGCACAGGACTGGGAGGAAACTGAACCCCCTGGGCGAGGCAAATGAGAGCTCCCTCCGATGAGCCTGATGAAATCGAATTCAGCAAACAATCCCTTCGGATCATTCCCATATTCTTAAAGGGGGTGGTCACACACTAAAAGCCAAAGGGCCTGTTTGAGACACGAGGAAGTTCCCATATGGTCTAGCGGTCAGGATTCCTGGTTTTCACCCAGACGGCCGGGGTTCGACTCCCGGTATGGGAAGTTTGTGTTGTCTTTGCTTCACTTATGGAAACAGACAGGACGTGTCTCTGTGCCTCTAGCACTTTTAGTCAACAGGCGAAGCTCACGAAACCTGACAGGTTTAGGTTCTGACCACAACCGGTGTGCCTTCGATAGCTCAGTTGGTAGAGCGGAGGACTGTAGGTGGCAATTTGGCAATCCTTAGGTCGCTGGTTCGACTCCGGCTCGAAGGAGGAATTTTTCGCATGCAAACATTTAATTGGCTATGCTTCTCGGCGAGGCCGTCAGCGCTTGAGTGTGTTGTTGGCCTCTTCGCAATTGCGACCACCACAACAGGGCAAAAGCTCATTCCCTGACCGGGAATCGAACCCGGGCCGCGGCGGTGAGAGCGTCGAATCCTAACCACTAGACCACCAGGGAAGGTCTTCTCCCTCTTTCCCATCAAGCCTGGCTGTGCGCCTCTACCAGATTTCCCAGCAACTGCTCAAGCAGGACCACTAAGACTTGAATTTTCCTCCAGGAGAGGAGACGTCTCTGACCCTGGATAACAGATCTTCCACTGAGAAAGTGTCACAGGCTCTGTAGGAATATCCTGACAACACCACAACTTGCCAAAAAACAATCGTACAGAACTTGCCAATTGGGCTGCAAGAGAGGTGGTCAGCTCAAGGCTCACAATACAAGGAGCAATACAATGTATCTTTTCCTCCATTTGCATACTTCACAGACTTCATATGCAGTGAAGCACGCAGAAGAAACGACTTCAAGCTTCACTCACCATGGGACAGTAAAGGTCCCTCCTCAGAGCATGGCCGGGAGGGTGAAAGGGAAACACTTCAGCAGGCAGCCACCTCTAGGTGCAAAGAGGTTTGCGATGATAATATGAAACCTAGATCCTGTTCCAAGATTTGCCTAGTGAAGGTTTATCCTAAAGCACGCCCTGGTATGTCATACGAGATGACCAGAGCAACAGGTCCCTGGCCAGGTCTGAATTCTTTGACCTCTTTCAAATTGAAGGGTTAAACTCACCATATACTCTGCGCACATGTTCAGGGGTCACTGAAGCGTTTGGGAGAAGAGCCACAGGGTTCATGGTGGAGTCACTGGATGGAACAACAAGTGTGATGCTCCCCACACAAATGAGCACTCAGAGATTCCATCTCCAGCAGCTGCACAGCACCACACACACCTGAAGTCCATAGCTCACAAGATACCACAACTAGATCTAGAGGCCCAAAATACTCCTCCTTCTGGGAAACGACATCATCCAGGTTCACAAAATCAGAGAACAACACAATGGGCCACCCAGAGCACCCTACGCTCAAAGACTAGACCTTGGCTGGGTTGTTATAGGTGACGTTTGCTTGGGCTCAGCCCACAAGACAGAGTCTGTGACTTCTTTTCGGAGTAGCGTGCTTGAAAATGGACGTCCATCTATCCTTACTCCATGTCCCAATCACATTCAAGTCAAGGAGAGGTTTGGCAACGAAGGACTACACAGCACAAATTGTCATATGGCCTTACACACCACACCTCAGTCCTCCATGACAGCAGCCTCGGCAGCACAATCTTTGAAAGAACCAAGGATGATGACAAAGTGGGTCTCTCCATCGAAGATGAGCTTTTCCTGGAGCTTATGGATAAAGAAATGTTTATGGATGAGTCCAAAAGCTGGGTGGCACCTCTTCCATTTCAATCACATCGGCAAAAGCCAAAGGGCCTGCTCGAGGCACGAGGAAGTTCCCATATGGTCTAGCGGTCAGGATTCCTGGTTTTCACTCAGGCGGCCCGGGTTCGACTCCCGGTATGGGAAGTTTGTGTTGTCTTTGATTCACTTATGGAAACAGACAGGACGTTTCTCTGTGCCTCTAGCACTTTTAGTCAGCAGGCGACGCTCAAGAAACCTGACAGGTTTAGGTTCTGTCCACAACTGGTGTGCCTTTGATAGCTCAGTTGGTAGAGCGGAGGACTGTAGGTGGCACATTAGCAATCCTTAGGTCGCTGGTTCAACTCCGGCTCGAAGGAGGAATTTTTTACACGCAAACATTTAATTGGCCTTGCTTCTCGATGAGGCCGTCAAGCGCTTGAGTGTGTAGTTGGCCTCTTTGCAATCGCGACCACCACAACAGGGCAAAAGCTCATTCCCTGACCGGGAATCGAACCCGGGCCGCGGCGGTGAGAGCGCCGAATCCTAACCACTAGACCACCAGGGAAGGTCTTCTCCCTCTTTCCCATCAAGCCTGGCTGTGCGCCTCTACCAGATTTTCCAGCAACTGCTCAAGCAGGACCACTAAGACTTGAATTTTCCTCCAGGAGAGGAGACGTCTCTGACCCTGGATAACAGATCTTCCACTGAGAAAGTGTCACAGGCTCTGTAGGAATATCCTGACAACACCACAAATTGCCATAAAAACAAAGCAACCGAGATCCCCAACATGTGACGACTCCATCTCGAAGCTTTTTATAGCAGACCCCAAATCGCACCCCTTCCTGACGTTGGCTCCAGGCCTGCAAATGGCATGAGATAAAGTAGGTGTCATGAAAGGCCTCTGAACAGTCAGATGCCAACAAGCCACGTGCATACTTATTGGTGGGCCAGTGGCGCAATGGATAACGCGTCTGACAACGGATCAGAAGATTCTAGGTTCGACTCCTGGCTGGCTCGCTCACCCTCTTTTGCTTCGCTGCCAGCCCATAGCCATTTCATTATGGCTCTGCGACCAGTTTATAGTGTCTATTATGCCAGCACAGGACTGGGAGGAAACTGAACCCCCTGGGCGAGGCAAATGAGAGCTCCCTCCGATGAGCCTGATGAAATCGAATTCAGCAAAAAATCCCTTCGGATCATTCCCATATTCTTAAAGGGGGTGGTCACACACTAAAAGCCAAAGGGCCTGTTTGAGACACGAGGAAGTTCCCATATGGTCTAGCGGTCAGGATTCCTGGTTTTCACCCAGACGGCCCGGGTTCGACTCCCGGTATGGGAAGTTTGTGTTGTCTTTGCTTCACTTATGGAAACAGACAGAACGTGTCTCTGTGCCTCTAGCACTTTTAGTCAACAGGCGAAGCTCACGAAACCTGACAGATTTAGGTTCTGACCACAACCGGTGTGCCTTCGATAGCTCAGTTGGTAGAGCGGAGGACTGTAGGTGGCAATTTGGCAATCCTTAGGTCGCTGGTTCGACTCCGGCTCGAAGGAGGAATTTTTCGCATGCAAACATTTAATTGGCTATGCTTCTCGGCGAGGCCGTCAGCGCTTGAGTGTGTTGTTGGCCTCTTCGCAATTGCGACCACCACAACAGGGAAAAAGCTCATTCCCTGACCGGGAATCGAACCCGGGCCGCGGCGGTGAGAGCGCCGAATCCTAACCACTAGACCACCAGGGAAGGTCTGCACCCTCTTTCCCATCAAGCCTGGCTGTGCGCCTCTACCAGATTTCCCAGCAACTGCTCAAGCAGGACCACTAAGACTTGAATTTTCCTCCAGGAGAGGAGACGTCTCTGACCCTGGATAACAGATCTTCCACTGAGAAAGTGTCACAGGCTCTGTAGGAATATCCTGACAACACCACAACTTGCCAAAAAACAATCGTACAGAACTTGCCAATTGGGCTGCAAGAGAGGTGGTCAGCTCAAGGCTCACAATACAAGGAGCAATACAATGTATCTTTTCCTCCATTTGCATACTTCACAGACTTCATATGCAGTGAAGCACGCAGAAGAAACGACTTCAAGCTTCACTCACCATGGGACAGTAAAGGTCCCTCCTCAGAGCATGGGCGGGAGGGTGAAAGGGAAACACTTCAGCAGGCAGCCACCTCTAGGTGCAAAGAGGTTTGCGATGATAATATGAAACCTAGATCCTGTTCCAAGATTTGCCTAGTGAAGGTTTATCCTAAAGCACGCCCTGGAAAATCTGTGAAAATGTATGTCATTCGAGATGACCAGAGCAACAGGTCCCTGGCCAGGTCTGAATTCTTTGACCTCTTTCAAATTGAAGGGTTAAACTCACCATATACTCTGCGCACATGTTCAGGGGTCACTGAAGCGTTTGGGAGAAGAGCCACAGGGTTCATGGTGGAGTCACTGGATGGAACAACAAGTGTGATGCTCCCCACACAAATGAGCACTCAGAGATTCCATCTCCAGCAGCTGCACAGCACCACACACACCTGAAGTCCATAGCTCACAAGATACCACAACTAGATCTAGAGGCCCAAAATACTCCTCCTTCTGGGAAACGACATCATCCAGGTTCACAAAATCAGAGAACAACACAATGGGCCACCCAGAGCACCCTACGCTCAAAGACTAGACCTTGGCTGGGTTGTTATAGGTGACGTTTGCTTGGGCTCAGCCCACAAGACAGAGTCTGTGACTTCTTTTCGGAGTAGCGTGCTTGAAAATGGACGTCCATCTATCCTTACTCCATATCCCAATCACATTCAAGACAAGGAGAGGTTTGGCAACGAAGGACTACACAGCACAAATTGTCATATGGCCTTACACACCACACCTCAGT
Organism: Cyprinella venusta; assembly: GCA_038021265.1. Classification (NCBI taxonomy): domain Eukaryota; kingdom Metazoa; phylum Chordata; class Actinopteri; order Cypriniformes; family Leuciscidae; genus Cyprinella; species Cyprinella venusta. The sequence goes on along the minus strand of CM075879.1, from coordinate 7,121,018 downwards.
CCTCCATGACAGCAGCCTCGGCAGCACAATCTTTGAAAGAACCAAGGATGATGACAAAGTGGGTCTCTCCATCGAAGATGAGCTTATCCTGGAGCTTATGGATAAAGAAATGTTTATGGATGAGTCCAAAAGCTGGGTGGCACCTCTTCCATTTCAATCACATCGGCAAAAGCCAAAGGGCCTGCTCGAGGCACGAGGAAGTTCCCATATGGTCTAGCGGTCAGGATTCCTGGTTTTCACCCAGGCGGCCGGGGTTCGACTCCCGGTATGGGAAGTTTGTGTTGTCTTTGATTCACTTATGGAAACAGACAGGACGTTTCTCTGTGCCTCTAGCACTTTTAGTCAGCAGGCGACGCTCAAGAAACCTGACAGGTTTAGGTTCTGTCCACAACTGGTGTGCCTTTGATAGCTCAGTTGGTAGAGCGGAGGACTGTAGGTGGCACATTAGCAATCCTTAGGTCGCTGGTTCAACTCCGGCTCGAAGGAGGAATTTTTTACATGCAAACATTTAATTGGCCTTGCTTCTCGATGAGGCCGTCAAGCGCTTGAGTGTGTAGTTGGCCTCTTTGCAATCGCGACCACCACAACAGGGCAAAAGCTCATTCCCTGACCGGGAATCGAACCCGGGCCGCGGCGGTGAGAGCGCCGAATCCTAACCACTAGACCACCAGGGAAGGTCTTCTCCCTCTTTCCCATCAAGCCTGGCTGTGCGCCTCTACCAGATTTTCCAGCAACTGCTCAAGCAGGACCACTAAGACTTGAATTTTCCTCCAGGAGAGGAGACGTCTCTGACCCTGGATAACAGATCTTCCACTGAGAAAGTGTCACAGGCTCTGTAGGAATATCCTGACAACACCACAAATTGCCATAAAAACAAAGCAACCGAGATCCCCAACATGTGACGACTCCATCTCGAAGCTTTTTATAGAAGACCCCAAATCGCACCCCTTCCTGACGTTGGCTCCAGGCCTGCAAATGGCATGAGATAAAGTAGGTGTCATGAAAGGCCTCTGAACAGTCAGATGCCAACAAGCCACGTGCATACTTCTTGGTGGGCCAGTGGCGCAATGGATAACGCGTCTGACTACGGATCAGAAGATTCTAGGTTCGACTCCTGGCTGGCTCGCTCACCCTCTTTTGCTTCGCTGCCAGTCCATAGCCATTTCATTATTTCCTTTCATTGGCCCATCGTTTTTGTTATTTTTATTATTGCATTAGTTGAATGATATTTTAAATTGATAGTCCAACAATAGGCTGCTTTGTCAGTGGGATAACGGTTAGCATGAAATACCATGTGTCTTTTCAGATGCATTGCATGGGTACTGTCACAAGGACCTTGCTCTGCGACCAGTTTATAGTGTCTATTATGCCAGCACAGGACTGGGAGGAAACTGAACCCCCTGGGCGAGGCAAATGAGAGCTCCCTCCGATGAGCCTGATGAAATCGAATTCAGCAAACAATCCCTTCGGATCATTCCCATATTCTTAAAGGGGGTGGTCACACACTAAAAGCCAAAGGGCCTGTTTGAGACACGAGGAAGTTCCCATATGGTCTAGCGGTCAGGATTCCTGGTTTTCACCCAGACGGCCCGGGTTCGACTCCCGGTATGGGAAGTTTGTGTTGTCTTTGCTTCACTTATGGAAACAGACAGGACGTGTCTCTGTGCCTCTAGCACTTTTAGTCAACAGGCGAAGCTCACGAAACCTGACAGATTTAGGTTCTGACCACAACCGGTGTGCCTTCGATAGCTCAGTTGGTAGAGCGGAGGACTGTAGGTGGCAATTTGGCAATCCTTAGGTCGCTGGTTCGACTCCGGCTCGAAGGAGGAATTTTTCGCATGCAAACATTTAATTGGCTATGCTTCTCGGCAAGGCCGTCAGCGCTTGAGTGTGTTGTTGGCCTCTTCGCAATTGCGACCACCACAACAGGGCAAAAGCTCATTCCCTGACCGGGAATCGAACCCAGGCCGCGGCGGTGAGAGCGCCGAATCCTAACCACTAGACCACCAGGGAAGGTCTGCACCCTCTTTCCCATCAAGCCTGGCTGTGTGCCTCTACCAGATTTCCCAGCAACTGCTCAAGCAGGACCACTAAGACTTGAATTTTCCTCCAGGAGAGGAGACGTCTCTGACCCTGGATAACAGATCTTCCACTGAGAAAGTGTCACAGGCTCTCTAGGAATATCCTGACAACACCACAACTTGCCAAAAAACAATCGTACAGAACTTGCCAATTGGGCTGCAAGAGAGGTGGTCAGCTCAAGGCTCACAATACAAGGAGCAATACAATGTATCTTTTCCTCCATTTGCATACTTCACAGACTTCATATGCAGTGAAGCACGCAGAAGAAACGACTTCAAGCTTCACTCACCATGGGACAGTAAAGGTCCCTCCTCAGAGCATGGCCGGGAGGGTGAAAGGGAAACACTTCAGCAGGCAGCCACCTCTAGGTGCAAAGAGGTTTGCGATGATAATATGAAACCTAGATCCTGTTCCAAGATTTGCCTAGTGAAGGTTTATCCTAAAGCACGCCCTGGAAAATCTGTGAAAATGTATGTCATTCGAGATGACCAGAGCAACAGGTCCCTGGCCAGGTCTGAATTCTTTGACCTCTTTCAAATTGAAGGGTTAAACTCACCATATACTCTGCGCACATGTTCAGGGGTCACTGAAGCGTTTGGGAGAAGAGCCACAGGGTTCATGGTGGAGTCACTGGATGGAACAACAAGTGTGATGCTCCCCACACAAATGAGCACTCAGAGATTCCATCTCCAGCAGCTGCACAGCACCACACACACCTGAAGTCCATAGCTCACAAGATACCACAACTAGATCTAGAGGCCCAAAATACTCCTCCTTCTGGGAAACGACATCATCCAGGTTCACAAAATCAGAGAACAACACAATGGGCCACCCAGAGCACCCTACGCTCAAAGACTAGACCTTGGCTGGGTTGTTATAGGTGACGTTTGCTTGGGCTCAGCCCACAAGACAGAGTCTGTGACTTCTTTTCGGAGTAGCGTGCTTGAAAATGGACGTCCATCTATCCTTACTCCATATCCCAATCACATTCAAGACAAGGAGAGGTTTGGCAACGAAGGACTACACAGCACAAATTGTCATATGGCCTTACACACCACACCTCAGTCCTCCATGACAGCAGCCTCGGCAGCACAATCTTTGAAAGAACCAAGGATGATGACAAAGTGGGTCTCTCCATCGAAGATGAGCTTATCCTGGAGCTTATGGATAAAGAAATGTTTATGGATGAGTCCAAAAGCTGGGTGGCACCTCTTCCATTTCAATCACATCGGCAAAAGCCAAAGGGCCTGCTCGAGGCACGAGGAAGTTCCCATATGGTCTAGCGGTCAGGATTCCTGGTTTTCACCCAGGCGGCCCGGGTTCGACTCCCAGTATGGGAAGTTTGTGTTGTCTTTGATTCACTTATGGAAACAGACAGGACGTTTCTCTGTGCCTCTAGCACTTTTAGTCAGCAGGCGACGCTCAAGAAACCTGACAGGTTTAGGTTCTGTCCACAACCGGTGTGCCTTCGATAGCTCAGTTGGTAGAGCGGAGGACTGTAGGTGGCAAATTGGCAATCCTTAGGTCACTGGTTCAACTCCGGCTCGAAGGAGGAATTTTTCACACGCAAACATTTAATTGGCCATACTTCTCGATGAGGCGGTCAAGCGCTTGAGTGTGTAGTTGGCCTCTTTGCAATCGCGACCACCACAACAGGGCAAAAGCTCATTCCCTGACCGGGAATCGAACCCGGGCCGCGGCAGTGAGAGCGCCACCAGGAAAGGTCTGCACCCTCTTTCCCATCAAGCCTGGCTGTGCGCCTCTACCAGATTTCCCAGCAACTGCTCAAGCAGGACCACTAAGACTTGAACTTTCCTCCAGGAGAGGAGACGTCTCTGACCCTGGATAACAGATCTTCCACTGAGAAAGTGTCACAGGCTCTGTAGGAATATCCTGACAACACCACAACTTGCCAAAAAACAATCGTACAGAACTTGCCAATTGGGCTGCAAGAGAGGTGGTCAGCTCAAGGCTCACAATACAAGGAGCAATACAATGTATCTTTTCCTCCATTTGCATACTTCACAGACTTCATATGCAGTGAAGCACGCAGAAGAAACGACTTCAAGCTTCACTCACCATGGGACAGTAAAGGTCCCTCCTCAGAGCATGGCCGGGAGGGTGAAAGGGAAACACTTCAGCAGGCAGCCACCTCTAGGTGCAAAGAGGTTTGCGATGATAATATGAAACCTAGATCCTGTTCCAAGATTTGCCTAGTGAAGGTTTATCCTAAAGCACGCCCTGGAAAATCTGTGAAAATGTATGTCATTCGAGATGACCAGAGCAACAGGTCCCTGGCCAGGTCTGAATTCTTTGACCTCTTTCAAATTGAAGGGTTAAACTCACCATATACTCTGCGCACATGTTCAGGGGTCACTGAAGCGTTTGGGAGAAGAGCCACAGGGTTCATGGTGGAGTCACTGGATGGAACAACAAGTGTGATGCTCCCCACACAAATGAGCACTCAGAGATTCCATCTCCAGCAGCTGCACAGCACCACACACACCTGAAGTCCATAGCTCACAAGATACCACAACTAGATCTAGAGGCCCAAAATACTCCTCCTTCTGGGAAACGACATCATCCAGGTTCACAAAATCAGAGAACAACACAATGGGCCACCCAGAGCACCCTACGCTCAAAGACTAGACCTTGGCTGGGTTGTTATAGGTGACGTTTGCTTGGGCTCAGCCCACAAGACAGAGTCTGTGACTTCTTTTCGGAGTAGCGTGCTTGAAAATGGACGTCCATCTATCCTTACTCCATATCCCAATCACATTCAAGACAAGGAGAGGTTTGGCAACGAAGGACTACACAGCACAAATTGTCATATGGCCTTACACACCACACCTCAGTCCTCCATGACAGCAGCCTCGGCAGCACAATCTTTGAAAGAACCAAGGATGATGACAAAGTGGGTCTCTCCATCGAAGATGAGCTTATCCTGGAGCTTATGGATAAAGAAATGTTTATGGATGAGTCCAAAAGCTGGGTGGCACCTCTTCCATTTCAATCACATCGGCAAAAGCCAAAGGGCCTGCTCGAGGCACGAGGAAGTTCCCATATGGTCTAGCGGTCAGGATTCCTGGTTTTCACCCAGGCGGCCCGGGTTCGACTCCCGGTATGGGAAGTTTGTGTTGTCTTTGATTCACTTATGGAAACAGACAGGACGTTTCTCTGTGCCTCTAGCACTTTTAGTCAGCAGGCGACGCTCAAGAAACCTGACAGGTTTAGGTTCTGTCCACAACTGGTGTGCCTTCGATAGCTCAGTTGGTAGAGCGGAGGACTGTAGGTGGCAAATTGGCAATCCTTAGGTCACTGGTTCAACTCCGGCTCGAAGGAGGAATTTTTCACACGCAAACATTTAATTGGCCATGCTTCTCGATGAGGCGGTCAAGCGCTTGAGTGTGTAGTTGGCCTCTTTGCAATCGCGACCACCACAACAGGGCAAAAGCTCATTCCCTGACCGGGAATCGAACCCGGGCCGCGGCAGTGAGAGCGCCACCAGGAAAGGTCTGCACCCTCTTTCCCATCAAGCCTGGCTGTGCGCCTCTACCAGATTTCCCAGCAACTGCTCAAGCAGGACCACTAAGACTTGAATTTTCCTCCAGGAGAGGAGACGTCTCTGACCCTGGATAACAGATCTTCCACTGAGAAAGTGTCACAGGCTCTGTAGGAATATCCTGACAACACCACAACTTGCCAAAAAACAATCGTACAGAACTTGCCAATTGGGCTGCAAGAGAGGTGGTCAGCTCAAGGCTCACAATACAAGGAGCAATACAATGTATCTTTTCCTCCATTTGCATACTTCACAGACTTCATATACAGTGAAGCACGCAGAAGAAACGACTTCAAGCTTCACTCACCATGGGACAGTAAAGGTCCCTCCTCAGAGCATGGCCGGGAGGGTGAAAGGGAAACACTTCAGCAGGCAGCCACCTCTAGGTGCAAAGAGGTTTGCGATGATAATATGAAACCTAGATCCTGTTCCAAGATTTGCCTAGTGAAGGTTTATCCTAAAGCACGCCCTGGAAAATCTGTGAAAATGTATGTCATTCGAGATGACCAGAGCAACAGGTCCCTGGCCAGGTCTGAATTCTTTGACCTCTTTCAAATTGAAGGGTTAAACTCACCATATACTCTGCGCACATGTTCAGGGGTCACTGAAGCGTTTGGGAGAAGAGCCACAGGGTTCATGGTGGAGTCACTGGATGGAACAACAAGTGTGATGCTCCCCACACAAATGAGCACTCAGAGATTCCATCTCCAGCAGCTGCACAGCACCACACACACCTGAAGTCCATAGCTCACAAGATACCACAACTAGATCTAGAGGCCCAAAATACTCCTCCTTCTGGGAAACGACATCATCCAGGTTCACAAAATCAGAGAACAACACAATGGGCCACCCAGAGCACCCTACGCTCAAAGACTAGACCTTGGCTGGGTTGTTATAGGTGACGTTTGCTTGGGCTCAGCCCACAAGACAGAGTCTGTGACTTCTTTTCGGAGTAGCGTGCTTGAAAATGGACGTCCATCTATCCTTACTCCATATCCCAATCACATTCAAGACAAGGAGAGGTTTGGCAACGAAGGACTACACAGCACAAATTGTCATATGGCCTTACACACCACACCTCAGTCCTCCATGACAGCAGCCTCGGCAGCACAATCTTTGAAAGAACCAAGGATGATGACAAAGTGGGTCTCTCCATCGAAGATGAGCTTATCCTGGAGCTTATGGATAAAGAAATGTTTATGGATGAGTCCAAAAGCTGGGTGGCACCTCTTCCATTTCAATCACATCGGCAAAAGCCAAAGGGCCTGCTCGAGGCACGAGGAAGTTCCCATATGGTCTAGCGGTCAGGATTCCTGGTTTTCACCCAGGCGTCCCGGGTTCGACTCCCGGTATGGGAAGTTTGTGTTGTCTTTGATTCACTTATGGAAACAGACAGGACGTTTCTCTGTGCCTCTAGCACTTTTAGTCAGCAGGCGACGCTCAAGAAACCTGACAGGTTTAGGTTCTGTCCACAACTGGTGTGCCTTCGATAGCTCAGTTGGTAGAGCGGAGGACTGTAGGTGGCAAATTGGCAATCCTTAGGTCACTGGTTCAACTCCGGCTCGAAGGAGGAATTTTTCACACGCAAACATTTAATTGGCCATGCTTCTCGATGAGGCGGTCAAGCGCTTGAGTGTGTAGTTGGCCTCTTTGCAATCGCGACCACCACAACAGGGCAAAAGCTCATTCCCTGACCGGGAATCGAACCCGGGCCGCGGCAGTGAGAGCGCCACCAGGAAAGGTCTGCACCCTCTTTCCCATCAAGCCTGGCTGTGCGCCTCTACCAGATTTCCCAGCAACTGCTCAAGCAGGACCACTAAGACTTGAATTTTCCTCCAGGAGAGGAGACGTCTCTGACCCTGGATAACAGATCTTCCACTGAGAAAGTGTCACAGGCTCTGTAGGAATATCCTGACAACACCACAACTTGCCAAAAAACAATCGTACAGAACTTGCCAATTGGGCTGCAAGAGAGGTGGTCAGCTCAAGGCTCACAATACAAGGAGCAATACAATGTATCTTTTCCTCCATTTGCATACTTCACAGACTTCATATACAGTGAAGCACGCAGAAGAAACGACTTCAAGCTTCACTCACCATGGGACAGTAAAGGTCCCTCCTCAGAGCATGGCCGGGAGGGTGAAAGGGAAACACTTCAGCAGGCAGCCACCTCTAGGTGCAAAGAGGTTTGCGATGATAATATGAAACCTAGATCCTGTTCCAAGATTTGCCTAGTGAAGGTTTATCCTAAAGCACGCCCTGGAAAATCTGTGAAAATGTATGTCATTCGAGATGACCAGAGCAACAGGTCCCTGGCCAGGTCTGAATTCTTTGACCTCTTTCAAATTGAAGGGTTAAACTCACCATATACTCTGCGCACATGTTCAGGGGTCACTGAAGCGTTTGGGAGAAGAGCCACAGGGTTCATGGTGGAGTCACTGGATGGAACAACAAGTGTGATGCTCCCCACACAAATGAGCACTCAGAGATTCCATCTCCAGCAGCTGCACAGCACCACACACACCTGAAGTCCATAGCTCACAAGATACCACAACTAGATCTAGAGGCCCAAAATACTCCTCCTTCTGGGAAACGACATCATCCAGGTTCACAAAATCAGAGAACAACACAATGGGCCACCCAGAGCACCCTACGCTCAAAGACTAGACCTTGGCTGGGTTGTTATAGGTGACGTTTGCTTGGGCTCAGCCCAAGCACTTTTAGTCAGCAGGCGACGCTCAAGAAACCTGACAGGTTTAGGTTCTGTCCACAACTGGTGTGCCTTCGATAGCTCAGTTGGTAGAGCGGAGGACTGTAGGTGGCAAATTGGCAATCCTTAGGTCACTGGTTCACAAAATCAGAGAACAACACAATGGGCCACCCAGAGCACCCTACGCTCAAAGACTAGACCTTGGCTGGGTTGTTATAGGTGACGTTTGCTTGGGCTCAGCCCACAAGACAGAGTCTGTGACTTCTTTTCGGAGTAGCGTGCTTGAAAATGGACGTCCATCTATCCTTACTCCATATCCCAATCACATTCAAGACAAGGAGAGGTTTGGCAACGAAGGACTACACAGCACAAATTGTCATATGGCCTTACACACCACACCTCAGTCCTCCATGACAGCAGCCTCGGCAGCACAATCTTTGAAAGAACCAAGGATGATGACAAAGTGGGTCTCTCCATCGAAGATGAGCTTATCCTGGAGCTTATGGATAAAGAAATGTTTATGGATGAGTCCAAAAGCTGGGTGGCACCTCTTCCATTTCAATCACATCGGCAAAAGCCAAAGGGCCTGCTCGAGGCACGAGGAAGTTCCCATATGGTCTAGCGGTCAGGATTCCTGGTTTTCACCCAGGCGTCCCGGGTTCGACTCCCGGTATGGGAAGTTTGTGTTGTCTTTGATTCACTTATGGAAACAGACAGGACGTTTCTCTGTGCCTCTAGCACTTTTAGTCAGCAGGCGACGCTCAAGAAACCTGACAGGTTTAGGTTCTGTCCACAACTGGTGTGCCTTCGATAGCTCAGTTGGTAGAGCGGAGGACTGTAGGTGGCAAATTGGCAATCCTTAGGTCACTGGTTCAACTCCGGCTCGAAGGAGGAATTTTTCACACGCAAACATTTAATTGGCCATGCTTCTCGATGAGGCGGTCAAGCGCTTGAGTGTGTAGTTGGCCTCTTTGCAATCGCGACCACCACAACAGGGCAAAAGCTCATTCCCTGACCGGGAATCGAACCCGGGCCGCGGCAGTGAGAGCGCCACCAGGAAAGGTCTGCACCCTCTTTCCCATCAAGCCTGGCTGTGCGCCTCTACCAGATTTCCCAGCAACTGCTCAAGCAGGACCACTAAGACTTGAATTTTCCTCCAGGAGAGGAGACGTCTCTGACCCTGGATAACAGATCTTCCACTGAGAAAGTGTCACAGGCTCTGTAGGAATATCCTGACAACACCACAACTTGCCAAAAAACAATCGTACAGAACTTGCCAATTGGGCTGCAAGAGAGGTGGTCAGCTCAAGGCTCACAATACAAGGAGCAATACAATGTATCTTTTCCTCCATTTGCATACTTCACAGACTTCATATACAGTGAAGCACGCAGAAGAAACGACTTCAAGCTTCACTCACCATGGGACAGTAAAGGTCCCTCCTCAGAGCATGGCCGGGAGGGTGAAAGGGAAACACTTCAGCAGGCAGCCACCTCTAGGTGCAAAGAGGTTTGCGATGATAATATGAAACCTAGATCCTGTTCCAAGATTTGCCTAGTGAAGGTTTATCCTAAAGCACGCCCTGGAAAATCTGTGAAAATGTATGTCATTCGAGATGACCAGAGCAACAGGTCCCTGGCCAGGTCTGAATTCTTTGACCTCTTTCAAATTGAAGGGTTAAACTCACCATATACTCTGCGCACATGTTCAGGGGTCACTGAAGCGTTTGGGAGAAGAGCCACAGGGTTCATGGTGGAGTCACTGGATGGAACAACAAGTGTGATGCTCCCCACACAAATGAGCACTCAGAGATTCCATCTCCAGCAGCTGCACAGCACCACACACACCTGAAGTCCATAGCTCACAAGATACCACAACTAGATCTAGAGGCCCAAAATACTCCTCCTTCTGGGAAACGACATCATCCAGGTTCACAAAATCAGAGAACAACACAATGGGCCACCCAGAGCACCCTACGCTCAAAGACTAGACCTTGGCTGGGTTGTTATAGGTGACGTTTGCTTGGGCTCAGCCCACAAGACAGAGTCTGTGACTTCTTTTCGGAGTAGCGTGCTTGAAAATGGACGTCCATCTATCCTTACTCCATGTCCCAATCACATTCAAGTCAAGGAGAGGTTTGGCAACGAAGGACTACACAGCACAAATTGTCATATGGCCTTACACACCACACCTCAGTCCTCCATGACAGCAGCCTCGGCAGCACAATCTTTGAAAGAACCAAGGATGATGACAAAGTGGGTCTCTCCATCGAAGATGAGCTTTTCCTGGAGCTTATGGATAAAGAAATGTTTATGGATGAGTCCAAAAAGCTGGGTGGCACCTCTTCCATTTCAATCACATCGGCAAAAGCCAAAGGGCCTGCTCGAGGCATGAGGAAGTTCCCATATGGTCTAGCGGTCAGGATTCCTGGTTTTCACCCAGGCGGCCCGGGTTCGACTCCCGGTATGGGAAGTTTGTGTTGTCTTTGATTCACTTATGGAAACAGACAGGACGTTTCTCTGTGCCTCTAGCACTTTTAGTCAGCAGGCGACGCTCAAGAAACCTGACAGGTTTAGGTTCTGTCCACAACTGGTGTGCCTTCGATAGCTCAGTTGGTAGAGCGGAGGACTGTAGGTGGCACATTGGCAATCCTTAGGTCGCTGGTTCAACTCCGGCTCGAAGGAGGAATTTTTCACACGCAAACATTTAATTGGCCTTGCTTCTCGATGAGGCCGTCAAGCGCTTGAGTGTGTAGTTGGCCTCTTTGCAATCGCGACCACCACAACAGGGCAAAAGCTCATTCCCTGACCGGGAATCGAACCCGGGCCGCGGCGGTGAGAGCGCCGAATCCTAACCACTAGACCACCAGGGAAGGTCTTCTCCCTCTTTCCCATCAAGCCTGGCTGTGCGCCTCTACCAGATTTTCCAGCAACTGCTCAAGCAGGACCACTAAGACTTGAATTTTCCTCCAGGAGAGGAGACGTCTCTGACCCTGGATAACAGATCTTCCACTGAGAAAGTGTCACAGGCTCTGTAGGAATATCCTGACAACACCACAAATTGCCATAAAAACAAAGCAACCGAGATCCCCAACATGTGACGACTCCATCTCGAAGCTTTTTATAGCAGACCCCAAATCGCACCCCTTCCTGACGTTGGCTCCAGGCCTGCAAATGGCATGAGATAAAGTAGGTGTCATGAAAGGCCTCTGAACAGTCAGATGCCAACAAGCCACGTGCATACTTATTGGTGGGCCAGTGGCGCAATGGATAACGCGTCTGACTACGGATCAGAAGATTCTAGGTTCGACTCCTGGCTGGCTCGCTCACCCTCTTTTGCTTCGCTGCCAGCCCATAGCCATTTCATTATTTCCTTTCATTGGCCCGTCGTTTTTGTTATTTTTATTATTGCATTAGTTGAATGATATTTTAAATTGATAGTCCAACAATAGGCTGCTTTGTCAGTGGGATAACGGTTAGCATGAAATACCATGTGTCTTTTCAGATGCATTGCATGGGTACTGTCACAAGGACCTTGCTCTGCGACCAGTTTATAGTGTCTATTATGCCAGCACAGGACTGGGAGGAAACTGAACCCCCTGGGCGAGGCAAATGAGAGCTCCCTCCGATGAGCCTGATGAAATCGAATTCAGCAAAAAATCCCTTCGGATCATTCCCATATTCTTAAAGGGGGTGGTCACACACTAAAAGCCAAAGGGCCTGTTTGAGACACGAGGAAGTTCCCATATGGTCTAGCGGTCAGGATTCCTGGTTTTCACCCAGACGGCCCGGGTTCGACTCCCGGTATGGGAAGTTTGTGTTGTCTTTGCTTCACTTATGGAAACAGACAGAACGTGTCTCTGTGCCTCTAGCACTTTTAGTCAACAGGCGAAGCTCACGAAACCTGACAGATTTAGGTTCTGACCACAACCGGTGTGCCTTCGATAGCTCAGTTGGTAGAGCGGAGGACTGTAGGTGGCAATTTGGCAATCCTTAGGTCGCTGGTTCGACTCCGGCTCGAAGGAGGAATTTTTCGCATGCAAACATTTAATTGGCTATGCTTCTCGGCGAGGCCGTCAGCGCTTGAGTGTGTTGTTGGCCTCTTCGCAATTGCGACCACCACAACAGGGAAAAAGCTCATTCCCTGACCGGGAATCGAACCCGGGCCGCGGCGGTGAGAGCGCCGAATCCTAACCACTAGACCACCAGGGAAGGTCTGCACCCTCTTTCCCATCAAGCCTGGCTGTGCGCCTCTACCAGATTTCCCAGCAACTGCTCAAGCAGGACCACTAAGACTTGAATTTTCCTCCAGGAGAGGAGACGTCTCTGACCCTGGATAACAGATCTTCCACTGAGAAAGTGTCACAGGCTCTGTAGGAATATCCTGACAACACCACAACTTGCCAAAAAACAATCGTACAGAACTTGCCAATTGGGCTGCAAGAGAGGTGGTCAGCTCAAGGCTCACAATACAAGGAGCAATACAATGTATCTTTTCCTCCATTTGCATACTTCACAGACTTCATATGCAGTGAAGCACGCAGAAGAAACGACTTCAAGCTTCACTCACCATGGGACAGTAAAGGTCCCTCCTCAGAGCATGGCCGGGAGGGTGAAAGGGAAACACTTCAGCAGGCAGCCACCTCTAGGTGCAAAGAGGTTTGCGATGATAATATGAAACCTAGATCCTGTTCCAAGATTTGCCTAGTGAAGGTTTATCCTAAAGCACGCCCTGGAAAATCTGTGAAAATGTATGTCATTCGAGATGACCAGAGCAACAGGTCCCTGGCCAGGTCTGAATTCTTTGACCTCTTTCAAATTGAAGGGTTAAACTCACCATATACTCTGCGCACATGTTCAGGGGTCACTGAAGCGTTTGGGAGAAGAGCCACAGGGTTCATGGTGGAGTCACTGGATGGAACAACAAGTGTGATGCTCCCCACACAAATGAGCACTCAGAGATTCCATCTCCAGCAGCTGCACAGCACCACACACACCTGAAGTCCATAGCTCACAAGATACCACAACTAGATCTAGAGGCCCAAAATACTCCTCCTTCTGGGAAACGACATCATCCAGGTTCACAAAATCAGAGAACAACACAATGGGCCACCCAGAGCACCCTACGCTCAAAGACTAGACCTTGGCTGGGTTGTTATAGGTGACGTTTGCTTGGGCTCAGCCCACAAGACAGAGTCTGTGACTTCTTTTCGGAGTAGCGTGCTTGAAAATGGACGTCCATCTATCCTTACTCCATATCCCAATCACATTCAAGACAAGGAGAGGTTTGGCAACGAAGGACTACACAGCACAAATTGTCATATGGCCTTACACACCACACCTCAGTCCTCCATGACAGCAGCCTCGGCAGCACAATCTTTGAAAGAACCAAGGATGATGACAAAGTGGGTCTCTCCATCGAAGATGAGCTTATCCTGGAGCTTATGGATAAAGAAATGTTTATGGATGAGTCCAAAAGCTGGGTGGCACCTCTTCCATTTCAATCACATCGGCAAAAGCCAAAGGGCCTGCTCGAGGCACGAGGAAGTTCCCATATGGTCTAGCGGTCAGGATTCCTGGTTTTCACCCAGGCGGCCGGGGTTCGACTCCCGGTATGGGAAGTTTGTGTTGTCTTTGATTCACTTATGGAAACAGACAGGACGTTTCTCTGTGCCTCTAGCACTTTTAGTCAGCAGGCGACGCTCAAGAAACCTGACAGGTTTAGGTTCTGTCCACAACTGGTGTGCCTTCGATAGCTCAGTTGGTAGAGCGGAGGACTGTAGGTGGCAAATTGGCAATCCTTAGGTCACTGGTTCAACTCCGGCTCGAAGGAGGAATTTTTCACACGCAAACATTTAATTGGCCTTGCTTCTCGATGAGGCCGTCAAGCGCTTGAGTGTGTAGTTGGCCTCTTTGCAATCGCGACCACCACAACAGGGCAAAAGCTCATTCCCTGACCGGGAATCGAACCCGGGCCGCGGCGGTGAGAGCGCCGAATCCTAACCACTAGACCACCAGGGAAGGTCTTCTCACTCTTTCCCATCAAGCCTGGCTGTGCGCCTCTACCAGATTTTCCAGCAACTGCTCAAGCAGGACCACTAAGACTTGAATTTTCCTCCAGGAGAGGAGACGTCTCTGACCCTGGATAACAGATCTTCCACTGAGAAAGTGTCACAGGCTCTGTAGGAATATCCTGACAACACCACAAATTGCCATAAAAACAAAGCAACCGAGATCCCCAACATGTGACGACTCCATCTCGAAGCTTTTTATAGCAGACCCCAAATCGCACCCCTTCCTGACGTTGGCTCCAGGCCTGCAAATGGCATGAGATAAAGTAGGTGTCATGAAAGGCCTCTGAACAGTCAGATGCCAACAAGCCACGTGCATACTTATTGGTGGGCCAGTGGCGCAATGGATAACGCGTCTGACTACGGATCAGAAGATTCTAGGTTCGACTCCTGGCTGGCTCGCTCACCCTCTTTTGCTTCGCTGCCAGCCCATAGCCATTTCATTATTTCCTTTCATTGGCCCGTCGTTTTTGTTATTTTTATTATTGCATTAGTTGAATGATATTTTAAATTGATAGTCCAACAATAGGCTGCTTTGTCAGTGGGATAACGGTTAGCATGAAATACCATGTGTCTTTTCAGATGCATTGCATGGGTACTGTCACAAGGACCTTGCTCTGCGACCAGTTTATAGTGTCTATTATGCCAGCACAGGACTGGGAGGAAACTGAACCCCCTGGGCGAGGCAAATGAGAGCTCCCTCCGATGAGCCTGATGAAATCGAATTCAGCAAACAATCCCTTCGGATCATTCCCATATTCTTAAAGGGGGTGGTCACACACTAAAAGCCAAAGGGCCTGTTGGAGACACGAGGAAGTTCCCATATGGTCTAGCGGTCAGGATTCCTGGTTTTCACCCAGACGGCCCGGGTTCGACTCCCGGTATGGGAAGTTTGTGTTGTCTTTGCTTCACTTATGGAAACAGACAGAACGTGTCTCTGTGCCTCTAGCACTTTTAGTCAACAGGCGAAGCTCACAAAACCTGACAGATTTAGGTTCTGACCACAACCGGTGTGCCTTCGATAGCTCAGTTGGTAGAGCGGAGGACTGTAGGTGGCAATTTGGCAATCCTTAGGTCGCTGGTTCGACTCCGGCTCGAAGGAGGAATTTTTCGCATGCAAACATTTAATTGGCTATGCTTCTCGGCGAGGCCGTCAGCGCTTGAGTGTGTTGTTGGCCTCTTCGCAATTGCGACCACCACAACAGGGAAAAAGCTCATTCCCTGACCAGGAATCGAACCCGGGCCGCGGCGGTGAGAGCGCCGAATCCTAACCACTAGACCACCAGGGAAGGTCTGCACCCTCTTTCCCATCAAGCCTGGCTGTGCGCCTCTACCAGATTTCCCAGCAACTGCTCAAGCAGGACCACTAAGACTTGAATTTTCCTCCAGGAGAGGAGACGTCTCTGACCCTGGATAACAGATCTTCCACTGAGAAAGTGTCACAGGCTCTGTAGGAATATCCTGACAACACCACAACTTGCCAAAAAACAATCGTACAGAACTTGCCAATTGGGCTGCAAGAGAGGTGGTCAGCTCAAGGCTCACAATACAAGGAGCAATACAATGTATCTTTTCCTCCATTTGCATACTTCACAGACTTCATATGCAGTGAAGCACGCAGAAGAAACGACTTCAAGCTTCACTCACCATGGGACAGTAAAGGTCCCTCCTCAGAGCATGGCCGGGAGGGTGAAAGGGAAACACTTCAGCAGGCAGCCACCTCTAGGTGCAAAGAGGTTTGCGATGATAATATGAAACCTAGATCCTGTTCCAAGATTTGCCTAGTGAAGGTTTATCCTAAAGCACGCCCTGGAAAATCTGTGAAAATGTATGTCATTCGAGATGACCAGAGCAACAGGTCCCTGGCCAGGTCTGAATTCTTTGACCTCTTTCAAATTGAAGGGTTAAACTCACCATATACTCTGCGCACATGTTCAGGGGTCACTGAAGCGTTTGGGAGAAGAGCCACAGGGTTCATGGTGGAGTCACTGGATGGAACAACAAGTGTGATGCTCCCCACACAAATGAGCACTCAGAGATTCCATCTCCAGCAGCTGCACAGCACCACACACACCTGAAGTCCATAGCTCACAAGATACCACAACTAGATCTAGAGGCCCAAAATACTCCTCCTTCTGGGAAACGACATCATCCAGGTTCACAAAATCAGAGAACAACACAATGGGCCACCCAGAGCACCCTACGCTCAAAGACTAGACCTTGGCTGGGTTGTTATAGGTGACGTTTGCTTGGGCTCAGCCCACAAGACAGAGTCTGTGACTTCTTTTCGGAGTAGCGTGCTTGAAAATGGACGTCCATCTATCCTTACTCCATATCCCAATCACATTCAAGACAAGGAGAGGTTTGGCAACGAAGGACTACACAGCACAAATTGTCATATGGCCTTACACACCACACCTCAGTCCTCCATGACAGCAGCCTCGGCAGCACAATCTTTGAAAGAACCAAGGATGATGACAAAGTGGGTCTCTCCATCGAAGATGAGCTTATCCTGGAGCTTATGGATAAAGAAATGTTTATGGATGAGTCCAAAAGCTGGGTGGCACCTCTTCCATTTCAATCACATCGGCAAAAGCCAAAGGGCCTGCTCGAGGCACGAGGAAGTTCCCATATGGTCTAGCGGTCAGGATTCCTGGTTTTCACCCAGGCGGCCCGGGTTCGACTCCCGGTATGGGAAGTTTGTGTTGTCTTTGATTCACTTATGGAAACAGACAGGACGTTTCTCTGTGCCTCTAGCACTTTTAGTCAGCAGGCGACGCTCAAGAAACCTGACAGGTTTAGGTTCTGTCCACAACTGGTGTGCCTTCGATAGCTCAGTTGGTAGAGCGGAGGACTGTAGGTGGCAAATTGGCAATCCTTAGGTCACTGGTTCAACTCCGGCTCGAAGGAGGAATTTTTCACACGCAAACATTTAATTGGCCATGCTTCTCGATGAGGCGGTCAAGCGCTTGAGTGTGTAGTTGGCCTCTTTGCAATCGCGACCACCACAACAGGGCAAAAGCTCATTCCCTGACCGGGAATCGAACCCGGGCCGCGGCAGTGAGAGCGCCACCAGGAAAGGTCTGCACCCTCTTTCCCATCAAGCCTGGCTGTGCGCCTCTACCAGATTTCCCAGCAACTGCTCAAGCAGGACCACTAAGACTTGAACTTTCCTCCAGGAGAGGAGACGTCTCTGACCCTGGATAACAGATCTTCCACTGAGAAAGTGTCACAGGCTCTGTAGGAATATCCTGACAACACCACAACTTGCCAAAAAACAATCGTACAGAACTTGCCAATTGGGCTGCAAGAGAGGTGGTCAGCTCAAGGCTCACAATACAAGGAGCAATACAATGTATCTTTTCCTCCATTTGCATACTTCACAGACTTCATATGCAGTGAAGCACGCAGAAGAAACGACTTCAAGCTTCACTCACCATGGGACAGTAAAGGTCCCTCCTCAGAGCATGGCCGGGAGGGTGAAAGGGAAACACTTCAGCAGGCAGCCACCTCTAGGTGCAAAGAGGTTTGCGATGATAATATGAAACCTAGATCCTGTTCCAAGATTTGCCTAGTGAAGGTTTATCCTAAAGCACGCCCTGGAAAATCTGTGAAAATGTATGTCATTCGAGATGACCAGAGCAACAGGTCCCTGGCCAGGTCTGAATTCTTTGACCTCTTTCAAATTGAAGGGTTAAACTCACCATATACTCTGCGCACATGTTCAGGGGTCACTGAAGCGTTTGGGAGAAGAGCCACAGGGTTCATGGTGGAGTCACTGGATGGAACAACAAGTGTGATGCTCCCCACACAAATGAGCACTCAGAGATTCCATCTCCAGCAGCTGCACAGCACCACACACACCTGAAGTCCATAGCTCACAAGATACCACAACTAGATCTAGAGGCCCAAAATACTCCTCCTTCTGGGAAACGACATCATCCAGGTTCACAAAATCAGAGAACAACACAATGGGCCACCCAGAGCACCCTACGCTCAAAGACTAGACCTTGGCTGGGTTGTTATAGGTGACGTTTGCTTGGGCTCAGCCCACAAGACAGAGTCTGTGACTTCTTTTCGGAGTAGCGTGCTTGAAAATGGACGTCCATCTATCCTTACTCCATATCCCAATCACATTCAAGACAAGGAGAGGTTTGGCAACGAAGGACTACACAGCACAAATTGTCATATGGCCTTACACACCACACCTCAGTCCTCCATGACAGCAGCCTCGGCAGCACAATCTTTGAAAGAACCAAGGATGATGACAAAGTGGGTCTCTCCATCGAAGATGAGCTTATCCTGGAGCTTATGGATAAAGAAATGTTTATGGATGAGTCCAAAAGCTGGGTGGCACCTCTTCCATTTCAATCACATCGGCAAAAGCCAAAGGGCCTGCTCGAGGCACGAGGAAGTTCCCATATGGTCTAGCGGTCAGGATTCCTGGTTTTCACCCAGGCGGCCCGGGTTCGACTCCCGGTATGGGAAGTTTGTGTTGTCTTTGATTCACTTATGGAAACAGACAGGACGTTTCTCTGTGCCTCTAGCACTTTTAGTCAGCAGGCGACGCTCAAGAAACCTGACAGGTTTAGGTTCTGTCCACAACTGGTGTGCCTTCGATAGCTCAGTTGGTAGAGCGGAGGACTGTAGGTGGCAAATTGGCAATCCTTAGGTCACTGGTTCAACTCCGGCTCGAAGGAGGAATTTTTCACACGCAAACATTTAATTGGCCATGCTTCTCGATGAGGCGGTCAAGCGCTTGAGTGTGTAGTTGGCCTCTTTGCAATCGCGACCACCACAACAGGGCAAAAGCTCATTCCCTGACCGGGAATCGAACCCGGGCCGCGGCAGTGAGAGCGCCACCAGGAAAGGTCTGCACCCTCTTTCCCATCAAGCCTGGCTGTGCGCCTCTACCAGATTTCCCAGCAACTGCTCAAGCAGGACCACTAAGACTTGAACTTTCCTCCAGGAGAGGAGACGTCTCTGACCCTGGATAACAGATCTTCCACTGAGAAAGTGTCACAGGCTCTGTAGGAATATCCTGACAACACCACAACTTGCCAAAAAACAATCGTACAGAACTTGCCAATTGGGCTGCAAGAGAGGTGGTCAGCTCAAGGCTCACAATACAAGGAGCAATACAATGTATCTTTTCCTCCATTTGCATACTTCACAGACTTCATATGCAGTGAAGCACGCAGAAGAAACGACTTCAAGCTTCACTCACCATGGGACAGTAAAGGTCCCTCCTCAGAGCATGGCCGGGAGGGTGAAAGGGAAACACTTCAGCAGGCAGCCACCTCTAGGTGCAAAGAGGTTTGCGATGATAATATGAAACCTAGATCCTGTTCCAAGATTTGCCTAGTGAAGGTTTATCCTAAAGCACGCCCTGGAAAATCTGTGAAAATGTATGTCATTCGAGATGACCAGAGCAACAGGTCCCTGGCCAGGTCTGAATTCTTTGACCTCTTTCAAATTGAAGGGTTAAACTCACCATATACTCTGCGCACATGTTCAGGGGTCACTGAAGCGTTTGGGAGAAGAGCCACAGGGTTCATGGTGGAGTCACTGGATGGAACAACAAGTGTGATGCTCCCCACACAAATGAGCACTCAGAGATTCCATCTCCAGCAGCTGCACAGCACCACACACACCTGAAGTCCATAGCTCACAAGATACCACAACTAGATCTAGAGGCCCAAAATACTCCTCCTTCTGGGAAACGACATCATCCAGGTTCACAAAATCAAAGAACAACACAATGGGCCACCCAGAGCACCCTACGCTCAAAGACTAGACCTTGGCTGGGTTGTTATAGGTGACGTTTGCTTGGGCTCAGCCCACAAGACAGAGTCTGTGACTTCTTTTCGGAGTAGCGTGCTTGAAAATGGACGTCCATCTATCCTTACTCCATGTCCCAATCACATTCAAGTCAAGGAGAGGTTTGGCAACGAAGGACTACACAGCACAAATTGTCATATGGCCTTACACACCACACCTCAGTCCTCCATGACAGCAGCCTCGGCAGCACAATCTTTGAAAGAACCAAGGATGATGACAAAGTGGGTCTCTCCATCGAAGATGAGCTTTTCCTGGAGCTTATGGATAAAGAAATGTTTATGGATGAGTCCAAAAGCTGGGTGGCACCTCTTCCATTTCAATCACATCGGCAAAAGCCAAAGGGCCTGCTCGAGGCACGAGGAAGTTCCCATATGGTCTAGCGGTCAGGATTCCTGGTTTTCACTCAGGCGGCCCGGGTTCGACTCCCGGTATGGGAAGTTTGTGTTGTCTTTGATTCACTTATGGAAACAGACAGGACGTTTCTCTGTGCCTCTAGCACTTTTAGTCAGCAGGCGACGCTCAAGAAACCTGACAGGTTTAGGTTCTGTCCACAACTGGTGTGCCTTCGATAGCTCAGTTGGTAGAGCGGAGGACTGTAGGTGGCACATTAGCAATCCTTAGGTCGCTGGTTCAACTCCGGCTCGAAGGAGGAATTTTTCACACGCAAACATTTAATTGGCCTTGCTTCTCGATGAGGCGGTCAAGCGCTTGAGTGTGTAGTTGGCCTCTTTGCAATCGCGACCACCACAACAGGGCAAAAGCTCATTCCCTGACCGGGAATCGAACCCGGGCCGCGGCAGTGAGAGCGCCACCAGGAAAGGTCTGCACCCTCTTTCCCATCAAGCCTGGCTGTGCGCCTCTACCAGATTTCCCAGCAACTGCTCAAGCAGGACCACTAAGACTTGAACTTTCCTCCAGGAGAGGAGACGTCTCTGACCCTGGATAACAGATCTTCCACTGAGAAAGTGTCACAGGCTCTGTAGGAATATCCTGACAACACCACAACTTGCCAAAAAACAATCGTACAGAACTTGCCAATTGGGCTGCAAGAGAGGTGGTCAGCTCAAGGCTCACAATACAAGGAGCAATACAATGTATCTTTTCCTCCATTTGCATACTTCACAGACTTCATATGCAGTGAAGCACGCAGAAGAAACGACTTCAAGCTTCACTCACCATGGGACAGTAAAGGTCCCTCCTCAGAGCATGGCCGGGAGGGTGAAAGGGAAACACTTCAGCAGGCAGCCACCTCTAGGTGCAAAGAGGTTTGCGATGATAATATGAAACCTAGATCCTGTTCCAAGATTTGCCTAGTGAAGGTTTATCCTAAAGCACGCCCTGGAAAATCTGTGAAAATGTATGTCATTCGAGATGACCAGAGCAACAGGTCCCTGGCCAGGTCTGAATTCTTTGACCTCTTTCAAATTGAAGGGTTAAACTCACCATATACTCTGCGCACATGTTCAGGGGTCACTGAAGCGTTTGGGAGAAGAGCCACAGGGTTCATGGTGGAGTCACTGGATGGAACAACAAGTGTGATGCTCCCCACACAAATGAGCACTCAGAGATTCCATCTCCAGCAGCTGCACAGCACCACACACACCTGAAGTCCATAGCTCACAAGATACCACAACTAGATCTAGAGGCCCAAAATACTCCTCCTTCTGGGAAACGACATCATCCAGGTTCACAAAATCAAAGAACAACACAATGGGCCACCCAGAGCACCCTACGCTCAAAGACTAGACCTTGGCTGGGTTGTTATAGGTGACGTTTGCTTGGGCTCAGCCCACAAGACAGAGTCTGTGACTTCTTTTCGGAGTAGCGTGCTTGAAAATGGACGTCCATCTATCCTTACTCCATGTCCCAATCACATTCAAGTCAAGGAGAGGTTTGGCAACGAAGGACTACACAGCACAAATTGTCATATGGCCTTACACACCACACCTCAGTCCTCCATGACAGCAGCCTCGGCAGCACAATCTTTGAAAGAACCAAGGATGATGACAAAGTGGGTCTCTCCATCGAAGATGAGCTTTTCCTGGAGCTTATGGATAAAGAAATGTTTATGGATGAGTCCAAAAGCTGGGTGGCACCTCTTCCATTTCAATCACATCGGCAAAAGCCAAAGGGCCTGCTCGAGGCACGAGGAAGTTCCCATATGGTCTAGCGGTCAGGATTCCTGGTTTTCACTCAGGCGGCCCGGGTTCGACTCCCGGTATGGGAAGTTTGTGTTGTCTTTGATTCACTTATGGAAACAGACAGGACGTTTCTCTGTGCCTCTAGCACTTTTAGTCAGCAGGCGACGCTCAAGAAACCTGACAGGTTTAGGTTCTGTCCACAACTGGTGTGCCTTCGATAGCTCAGTTGGTAGAGCGGAGGACTGTAGGTGGCACATTAGCAATCCTTAGGTCGCTGGTTCAACTCCGGCTCGAAGGAGGAATTTTTCACACGCAAACATTTAATTGGCCTTGCTTCTCGATGAGGCCGTCAAGCGCTTGAGTGTGTAGTTGGCCTCTTTGCAATCGCGACCACCACAACAGGGCAAAAGCTCATTCCCTGACCGGGAATCGAACCCGGGCCGCGGCGGTGAGAGCGCCGAATCCTAACCACTAGACCACCAGGGAAGGTCTTCTCCCTCTTTCCCATCAAGCCTGGCTGTGCGCCTCTACCAGATTTTCCAGCAACTGCTCAAGCAGGACCACTAAGACTTGAATTTTCCTCCAGGAGAGGAGACGTCTCTGACCCTGGATAACAGATCTTCCACTGAGAAAGTGTCACAGGCTCTGTAGGAATATCCTGACAACACCACAAATTGCCATAAAAACAAAGCAACCGAGATCCCCAACATGTGACGACTCCATTTCGAAGCTTTTTATAGCAGACCCCAAATCGCACCCCTTCCTGACGTTGGCTCCAGGCCTGCAAATGGCATGAGATAAAGTAGGTGTCATGAAAGGCCTCTGAACAGTCAGATGCCAACAAGCCACGTGCATACTTCTTGGTGGGCCAGTGGCGCAATGGATAACGCGTCTGACTACGGATCAGAAGATTCTAGGTTCGACTCCTGGCTGGCTCGCTCACCCTCTTTTGCTTCGCTGCCAGCCCATAGCCATTTCATTATTTCCTTTCATTGGCCCGTCGTTTTTGTTATTTTTATTATTGCATTAGTTGAATGATATTTTAAATTGATAGTCCAACAATAGGCTGCTTTGTCAGTGGGATAACGGTTAGCATGAAATACCATGTGTCTTTTCAGATGCATTGCATGGGTACTGTCACAAGGACCTTGCTCTGCGACCAGTTTATAGTGTCTATTATGCCAGCACAGGACTGGGAGGAAACTGAACCCCCTGGGCGAGGCAAATGAGAGCTCCCTCCGATGAGCCTGATGAAATCGAATTCAGCAAACAATCCCTTCGGATCATTCCCATATTCTTAAAGGGGGTGGTCACACACTAAAAGCCAAAGGGCCTGTTTGAGACACGAGGAAGTTCCCATATGGTCTAGCGGTCAGGATTCCTGGTTTTCACCCAGACGGCCCGGGTTCGACTCCCGGTATGGGAAGTTTGTGTTGTCTTTGCTTCACTTATGGAAACAGACAGGACGTGTCTCTGTGCCTCTAGCACTTTTAGTCAACAGGCGAAGCTCACGAAACCTGACAGATTTAGGTTCTGACCACAACCGGTGTGCCTTCGATAGCTCAGTTGGTAGAGCGGAGGACTGTAGGTGGCAATTTGGCAATCCTTAGGTCGCTGGTTCGACTCCGGCTCGAAGGAGGAATTTTTCGCATGCAAACATTTAATTGGCTATGCTTCTCGGCGAGGCCGTCAGCGCTTGAGTGTGTTGTTGGCCTCTTCGCAATTGCGACCACCACAACAGGGCAAAAGCTCATTCCCTGACCGGGAATCGAACCCGGGCCGCGGCGGTGAGAGCGCCGAATCCTAACCACTAGACCACCAGGGAAGGTCTGCACCCTCTTTCCCATCAAGCCTGGCTGTGTGCCTCTACCAGATTTCCCAGCAACTGCTCAAGCAGGACCACTAAGACTTGAATTTTCCTCCAGGAGAGGAGACGTCTCTGACCCTGGATAACAGATCTTCCACTGAGAAAGTGTCACAGGCTCTCTAGGAATATCCTGACAACACCACAACTTGCCAAAAAACAATCGTACAGAACTTGCCAATTGGGCTGCAAGAGAGGTGGTCAGCTCAAGGCTCACAATACAAGGAGCAATACAATGTATCTTTTCCTCCATTTGCATACTTCACAGACTTCATATGCAGTGAAGCACGCAGAAGAAACGACTTCAAGCTTCACTCACCATGGGACAGTAAAGGTCCCTCCTCAGAGCATGGCCGGGAGGGTGAAAGGGAAACACTTCAGCAGGCAGCCACCTCTAGGTGCAAAGAGGTTTGCGATGATAATATGAAACCTAGATCCTGTTCCAAGATTTGCCTAGTGAAGGTTTATCCTAAAGCACGCCCTGGAAAATCTGTGAAAATGTATGTCATTCGAGATGACCAGAGCAACAGGTCCCTGGCCAGGTCTGAATTCTTTGACCTCTTTCAAATTGAAGGGTTAAACTCACCATATACTCTCCGCACATGTTCAGGGGTCACTGAAGCGTTTGGGAGAAGAGCCACAGGGTTCATGGTGGAGTCACTGGATGGAACAACAAGTGTGATGCTCCCCACACAAATGAGCACTCAGAGATTCCATCTCCAGCAGCTGCACAGCACCACACACACCTGAAGTCCATAGCTCACAAGATACCACAACTAGATCTAGAGGCCCAAAATACTCCTCCTTCTGGGAAACGACATCATCCAGGTTCACAAAATCAGAGAACAACACAATGGGCCACCCAGAGCACCCTACGCTCAAAGACTAGACCTTGGCTGGGTTGTTATAGGTGACGTTTGCTTGGGCTCAGCCCACAAGACAGAGTCTGTGACTTCTTTTCGGAGTAGCGTGCTTGAAAATGGACGTCCATCTATCCTTACTCCATATCCCAATCACATTCAAGACAAGGAGAGGTTTGGCAACGAAGGACTACACAGCACAAATTGTCATATGGCCTTACACACCACACCTCAGTCCTCCATGACAGCAGCCTCGGCAGCACAATCTTTGAAAGAACCAAGGATGATGACAAAGTGGGTCTCTCCATCGAAGATGAGCTTATCCTGGAGCTTATGGATAAAGAAATGTTTATGGATGAGTCCAAAAGCTGGGTGGCACCTCTTCCATTTCAATCACATCGGCAAAAGCCAAAGGGCCTGCTCGAGGCACGAGGAAGTTCCCATATGGTCTAGCGGTCAGGATTCCTGGTTTTCACCCAGGCGGCCCGGGTTCGACTCCCGGTATGGGAAGTTTGTGTTGTCTTTGATTCACTTATGGAAACAGACAGGACGTTTCTCTGTGCCTCTAGCACTTTTAGTCAGCAGGCGACGCTCAAGAAACCTGACAGGTTTAGGTTCTGTCCACAACTGGTGTGCCTTCGATAGCTCAGTTGGTAGAGCGGAGGACTGTAGGTGGCAAATTGGCAATCCTTAGGTCACTGGTTCAACTCCGGCTCGAAGGAGGAATTTTTCACACGCAAACATTTAATTGGCCATGCTTCTCGATGAGGCGGTCAAGCGCTTGAGTGTGTAGTTGGCCTCTTTGCAATCGCGACCACCACAACAGGGCAAAAGCTCATTCCCTGACCGGGAATCGAACCCGGGCCGCGGCAGTGAGAGCGCCACCAGGAAAGGTCTGCACCCTCTTTCCCATCAAGCCTGGCTGTGCGCCTCTACCAGATTTCCCAGCAACTGCTCAAGCAGGACCACTAAGACTTGAATTTTCCTCCAGGAGAGGAGACGTCTCTGACCCTGGATAACAGATCTTCCACTGAGAAAGTGTCACAGGCTCTCTAGGAATATCCTGACAACACCACAACTTGCCAAAAAACAATCGTACAGAACTTGCCAATTGGGCTGCAAGAGAGGTGGTCAGCTCAAGGCTCACAATACAAGGAGCAATACAATGTATCTTTTCCTCCATTTGCATACTTCACAGACTTCATATGCAGTGAAGCACGCAGAAGAAACGACTTCAAGCTTCACTCACCATGGGACAGTAAAGGTCCCTCCTCAGAGCATGGCCGGGAGGGTGAAAGGGAAACACTTCAGCAGGCAGCCACCTCTAGGTGCAAAGAGGTTTGCGATGATAATATGAAACCTAGATCCTGTTCCAAGATTTGCCTAGTGAAGGTTTATCCTAAAGCACGCCCTGGAAAATCTGTGAAAATGTATGTCATTCGAGATGACCAGAGCAACAGGTCCCTGGCCAGGTCTGAATTCTTTGACCTCTTTCAAATTGAAGGGTTAAACTCACCATATACTCTGCGCACATGTTCAGGGGTCACTGAAGCGTTTGGGAGAAGAGCCACAGGGTTCATGGTGGAGTCACTGGATGGAACAACAAGTGTGATGCTCCCCACACAAATGAGCACTCAGAGATTCCATCTCCAGCAGCTGCACAGCACCACACACACCTGAAGTCCATAGCTCACAAGATACCACAACTAGATCTAGAGGCCCAAAATACTCCTCCTTCTGGGAAACGACATCATCCAGGTTCACAAAATCAGAGAACAACACAATGGGCCACCCAGAGCACCCTACGCTCAAAGACTAGACCTTGGCTGGGTTGTTATAGGTGACGTTTGCTTGGGCTCAGCCCACAAGACAGAGTCTGTGACTTCTTTTCGGAGTAGCGTGCTTGAAAATGGACGTCCATCTATCCTTACTCCATATCCCAATCACATTCAAGACAAGGAGAGGTTTGGCAACGAAGGACTACACAGCACAAATTGTCATATGGCCTTACACACCACACCTCAGTCCTCCATGACAGCAGCCTCGGCAGCACAATCTTTGAAAGAACCAAGGATGATGACAAAGTGGGTCTCTCCATCGAAGATGAGCTTATCCTGGAGCTTATGGATAAAGAAATGTTTATGGATGAGTCCAAAAGCTGGGTGGCACCTCTTCCATTTCAATCACATCGGCAAAAGCCAAAGGGCCTGCTCGAGGCACGAGGAAGTTCCCATATGGTCTAGCGGTCAGGATTCCTGGTTTTCACCCAGGCGGCCGGGGTTCGACTCCCGGTATGGGAAGTTTGTGTTGTCTTTGATTCACTTATGGAAACAGACAGGACGTTTCTCTGTGCCTCTAGCACTTTTAGTCAGCAGGCGACGCTCAAGAAACCTGACAGGTTTAGGTTCTGTCCACAACTGGTGTGCCTTCGATAGCTCAGTTGGTAGAGCGGAGGACTGTAGGTGGCAAATTGGCAATCCTTAGGTCACTGGTTCAACTCCGGCTCGAAGGAGGAATTTTTCACACGCAAACATTTAATTGGCCTTGCTTCTCGATGAGGCCGTCAAGCGCTTGAGTGTGTAGTTGGCCTCTTTGCAATCGCGACCACCACAACAGGGCAAAAGCTCATTCCCTGACCGGGAATCGAACCCGGGCCGCGGCGGTGAGAGCGCCGAATCCTAACCACTAGACCACCAGGGAAGGTCTTCTCCCTCTTTCCCATCAAGCCTGGCTGTGCGCCTCTACCAGATTTTCCAGCAACTGCTCAAGCAGGACCACTAAGACTTGAATTTTCCTCCAGGAGAGGAGACGTCTCTGACCCTGGATAACAGATCTTCCACTGAGAAAGTGTCACAGGCTCTGTAGGAATATCCTGACAACACCACAAATTGCCATAAAAACAAAGCAACCGAGATCCCCAACATGTGACGACTCCATCTCGAAGCTTTTTATAGCAGACCCCAAATCGCACCCCTTCCTGACGTTGGCTCCAGGCCTGCTAATGGCATGAGATAAAGTAGGTGTCATGAAAGGCCTCTGAACAGTCAGATGCCAACAAGCCACGTGCATACTTATTGGTGGGCCAGTGGCGCAATGGATAACGCGTCTGACTACGGATCAGAAGATTCTAGGTTCGACTCCTGGCTGGCTCGCTCACCCTCTTTTGCTTCGCTGCCAGCCCATAGCCATTTCATTATTTCCTTTCATTGGCCCGTCGTTTTTGTTATTTTTATTATTGCATTAGTTGAATGATATTTTAAATTGATAGTCCAACAATAGGCTGCTTTGTCAGTGGGATAACGGTTAGCATGAAATACCATGTGTCTTTTCAGATGCATTGCATGGGTACTGTCACAAGGACCTTGCTCTGCGACCAGTTTATAGTGTCTATTATGCCAGCACAGGACTGGGAGGAAACTGAACCCCCTGGGCGAGGCAAATGAGAGCTCCCTCCGATGAGCCTGATGAAATCGAATTCAGCAAACAATCCCTTCGGATCATTCCCATATTCTTAAAGGGGGTGGTCACACACTAAAAGCCAAAGGGCCTGTTGGAGACACGAGGAAGTTCCCATATGGTCTAGCGGTCAGGATTCCTGGTTTTCACCCAGACGGCCCGGGTTCGACTCCCGGTATGGGAAGTTTGTGTTGACTTTGCTTCACTTATGGAAACAGACAGAACGTGTCTCTGTGCCTCTAGCACTTTTAGTCAACAGGCGAAGCTCACAAAACCTGACAGATTTAGGTTCTGACCACAACCGGTGTGCCTTCGATAGCTCAGTTGGTAGAGCGGAGGACTGTAGGTGGCAATTTGGCAATCCTTAGGTCGCTGGTTCGACTCCGGCTCGAAGGAGGAATTTTTCGCATGCAAACATTTAATTGGCTATGCTTCTCGGCGAGGCCGTCAGCGCTTGAGTGTGTTGTTGGCCTCTTCGCAATTGCGACCACCACAACAGGGAAAAAGCTCATTCCCTGACCAGGAATCGAACCCGGGCCGCGGCGGTGAGAGCGCCGAATCCTAACCACTAGACCACCAGGGAAGGTCTGCACCCTCTTTCCCATCAAGCCTGGCTGTGCGCCTCTACCAGATTTCCCAGCAACTGCTCAAGCAGGACCACTAAGACTTGAATTTTCCTCCAGGAGAGGAGACGTCTCTGACCCTGGATAACAGATCTTCCACTGAGAAAGTGTCACAGGCTCTGTAGGAATATCCTGACAACACCACAACTTGCCAAAAAACAATCGTACAGAACTTGCCAATTGGGCTGCAAGAGAGGTGGTCAGCTCAAGGCTCACAATACAAGGAGCAATACAATGTATCTTTTCCTCCATTTGCATACTTCACAGACTTCATATGCAGTGAAGCACGCAGAAGAAACGACTTCAAGCTTCACTCACCATGGGACAGTAAAGGTCCCTCCTCAGAGCATGGCCGGGAGGGTGAAAGGGAAACACTTCAGCAGGCAGCCACCTCTAGGTGCAAAGAGGTTTGCGATGATAATATGAAACCTAGATCCTGTTCCAAGATTTGCCTAGTGAAGGTTTATCCTAAAGCACGCCCTGGAAAATCTGTGAAAATGTATGTCATTCGAGATGACCAGAGCAACAGGTCCCTGGCCAGGTCTGAATTCTTTGACCTCTTTCAAATTGAAGGGTTAAACTCACCATATACTCTGCGCACATGTTCAGGGGTCACTGAAGCGTTTGGGAGAAGAGCCACAGGGTTCATGGTGGAGTCACTGGATGGAACAACAAGTGTGATGCTCCCCACACAAATGAGCACTCAGAGATTCCATCTCCAGCAGCTGCACAGCACCACACACACCTGAAGTCCATAGCTCACAAGATACCACAACTAGATCTAGAGGCCCAAAATACTCCTCCTTCTGGGAAACGACATCATCCAGGTTCACAAAATCAGAGAACAACACAATGGGCCACCCAGAGCACCCTACGCTCAAAGACTAGACCTTGGCTGGGTTGTTATAGGTGACGTTTGCTTGGGCTCAGCCCACAAGACAGAGTCTGTGACTTCTTTTCGGAGTAGCGTGCTTGAAAATGGACGTCCATCTATCCTTACTCCATATCCCAATCACATTCAAGACAAGGAGAGGTTTGGCAACGAAGGACTACACAGCACAAATTGTCATATGGCCTTACACACCACACCTCAGTCCTCCATGACAGCAGCCTCGGCAGCACAATCTTTGAAAGAACCAAGGATGATGACAAAGTGGGTCTCTCCATCGAAGATGAGCTTGTCCTGGAGCTTATGGATAAAGAAATGTTTATGGATGAGTCCAAAAGCTGGGTGGCACCTCTTCCATTTCAATCACATCGGCAAAAGCCAAAGGGCCTGCTCGAGGCACGAGGAAGTTCCCATATGGTCTAGCGGTCAGGATTCCTGGTTTTCACTCAGGCGGCCCGGGTTCGACTCCCGGTATGGGAAGTTTGTGTTGTCTTTGATTCACTTATGGAAACAGACAGGACGTTTCTCTGTGCCTCTAGCACTTTTAGTCAGCAGGCGACGCTCAAGAAACCTGACAGGTTTAGGTTCTGTCCACAACTGGTGTGCCTTCGATAGCTCAGTTGGTAGAGCGGAGGACTGTAGGTGGCACATTAGCAATCCTTAGGTCGCTGGTTCAACTCCGGCTCGAAGGAGGAATTTTTCACACGCAAACATTTAATTGGCCTTGCTTCTCGATGAGGCGGTCAAGCGCTTGAGTGTGTAGTTGGCCTCTTTGCAATCGCGACCACCACAACAGGGCAAAAGCTCATTCCCTGACCGGGAATCGAACCCGGGCCGCGGCAGTGAGAGCGCCACCAGGAAAGGTCTGCACCCTCTTTCCCATCAAGCCTGGCTGTGCGCCTCTACCAGATTTCCCAGCAACTGCTCAAGCAGGACCACTAAGACTTGAACTTTCCTCCAGGAGAGGAGACGTCTCTGACCCTGGATAACAGATCTTCCACTGAGAAAGTGTCACAGGCTCTGTAGGAATATCCTGACAACACCACAACTTGCCAAAAAACAATCGTACAGAACTTGCCAATTGGGCTGCAAGAGAGGTGGTCAGCTCAAGGCTCACAATACAAGGAGCAATACAATGTATCTTTTCCTCCATTTGCATACTTCACAGACTTCATATGCAGTGAAGCACGCAGAAGAAACGACTTCAAGCTTCACTCACCATGGGACAGTAAAGGTCCCTCCTCAGAGCATGGCCGGGAGGGTGAAAGGGAAACACTTCAGCAGGCAGCCACCTCTAGGTGCAAAGAGGTTTGCGATGATAATATGAAACCTAGATCCTGTTCCAAGATTTGCCTAGTGAAGGTTTATCCTAAAGCACGCCCTGGAAAATCTGTGAAAATGTATGTCATTCGAGATGACCAGAGCAACAGGTCCCTGGCCAGGTCTGAATTCTTTGACCTCTTTCAAATTGAAGGGTTAAACTCACCATATACTCTGCGCACATGTTCAGGGGTCACTGAAGCGTTTGGGAGAAGAGCCACAGGGTTCATGGTGGAGTCACTGGATGGAACAACAAGTGTGATGCTCCCCACACAAATGAGCACTCAGAGATTCCATCTCCAGCAGCTGCACAGCACCACACACACCTGAAGTCCATAGCTCACAAGATACCACAACTAGATCTAGAGGCCCAAAATACTCCTCCTTCTGGGAAACGACATCATCCAGGTTCACAAAATCAAAGAACAACACAATGGGCCACCCAGAGCACCCTACGCTCAAAGACTAGACCTTGGCTGGGTTGTTATAGGTGACGTTTGCTTGGGCTCAGCCCACAAGACAGAGTCTGTGACTTCTTTTCGGAGTAGCGTGCTTGAAAATGGACGTCCATCTATCCTTACTCCATGTCCCAATCACATTCAAGTCAAGGAGAGGTTTGGCAACGAAGGACTACACAGCACAAATTGTCATATGGCCTTACACACCACACCTCAGTCCTCCATGACAGCAGCCTCGGCAGCACAATCTTTGAAAGAACCAAGGATGATGACAAAGTGGGTCTCTCCATCGAAGATGAGCTTTTCCTGGAGCTTATGGATAAAGAAATGTTTATGGATGAGTCCAAAAGCTGGGTGGCACCTCTTCCATTTCAATCACATCGGCAAAAGCCAAAGGGCCTGCTCGAGGCACGAGGAAGTTCCCATATGGTCTAGCGGTCAGGATTCCTGGTTTTCACTCAGGCGGCCCGGGTTCGACTCCCGGTATGGGAAGTTTGTGTTGTCTTTGATTCACTTATGGAAACAGACAGGACGTTTCTCTGTGCCTCTAGCACTTTTAGTCAGCAGGCGACGCTCAAGAAACCTGACAGGTTTAGGTTCTGTCCACAACTGGTGTGCCTTCGATAGCTCAGTTGGTAGAGCGGAGGACTGTAGGTGGCACATTAGCAATCCTTAGGTCGCTGGTTCAACTCCGGCTCGAAGGAGGAATTTTTCACACGCAAACATTTAATTGGCCTTGCTTCTCGATGAGGCCGTCAAGCGCTTGAGTGTGTAGTTGGCCTCTTTGCAATCGCGACCACCACAACAGGGCAAAAGCTCATTCCCTGACCGGGAATCGAACCCGGGCCGCGGCGGTGAGAGCGCCGAATCCTAACCACTAGACCACCAGGGAAGGTCTTCTCCCTCTTTCCCATCAAGCCTGGCTGTGCGCCTCTACCAGATTTTCCAGCAACTGCTCAAGCAGGACCACTAAGACTTGAATTTTCCTCCAGGAGAGGAGACGTCTCTGACCCTGGATAACAGATCTTCCACTGAGAAAGTGTCACAGGCTCTGTAGGAATATCCTGACAACACCACAAATTGCCATAAAAACAAAGCAACCGAGATCCCCAACATGTGACGACTCCATTTCGAAGCTTTTTATAGCAGACCCCAAATCGCACCCCTTCCTGACGTTGGCTCCAGGCCTGCAAATGGCATGAGATAAAGTAGGTGTCATGAAAGGCCTCTGAACAGTCAGATGCCAACAAGCCACGTGCATACTTCTTGGTGGGCCAGTGGCGCAATGGATAACGCGTCTGACTACGGATCAGAAGATTCTAGGTTCGACTCCTGGCTGGCTCGCTCACCCTCTTTTGCTTCGCTGCCAGCCCATAGCCATTTCATTATTTCCTTTCATTGGCCCGTCGTTTTTGTTATTTTTATTATTGCATTAGTTGAATGATATTTTAAATTGATAGTCCAACAATAGGCTGCTTTGTCAGTGGGATAACGGTTAGCATGAAATACCATGTGTCTTTTCAGATGCATTGCATGGGTACTGTCACAAGGACCTTGCTCTGCGACCAGTTTATAGTGTCTATTATGCCAGCACAGGACTGGGAGGAAACTGAACCCCCTGGGCGAGGCAAATGAGAGCTCCCTCCGATGAGCCTGATGAAATCGAATTCAGCAAACAATCCCTTCGGATCATTCCCATATTCTTAAAGGGGGTGGTCACACACTAAAAGCCAAAGGGCCTGTTTGAGACACGAGGAAGTTCCCATATGGTCTAGCGGTCAGGATTCCTGGTTTTCACCCAGACGGCCCGGGTTCGACTCCCGGTATGGGAAGTTTGTGTTGTCTTTGCTTCACTTATGGAAACAGACAGGACGTGTCTCTGTGCCTCTAGCACTTTTAGTCAACAGGCGAAGCTCACGAAACCTGACAGATTTAGGTTCTGACCACAACCGGTGTGCCTTCGATAGCTCAGTTGGTAGAGCGGAGGACTGTAGGTGGCAATTTGGCAATCCTTAGGTCGCTGGTTCGACTCCGGCTCGAAGGAGGAATTTTTCGCATGCAAACATTTAATTGGCTATGCTTCTCGGCGAGGCCTTCAGCGCTTGAGTGTGTTGTTGGCCTCTTCGCAATTGCGACCACCACAACAGGGCAAAAGCTCATTCCCTGACCGGGAATCGAACCCGGGCCGCGGCGGTGAGAGCGCCGAATCCTAACCACTAGACCACCAGGGAAGGTCTGCACCCTCTTTCCCATCAAGCCTGGCTGTGTGCCTCTACCAGATTTCCCAGCAACTGCTCAAGCAGGACCACTAAGACTTGAATTTTCCTCCAGGAGAGGAGACGTCTCTGACCCTGGATAACAGATCTTCCACTGAGAAAGTGTCACAGGGTCTGTAGGAATATCCTGACAACACCACAAATTGCCATAAAAACAAAGCAACCGAGATCCCCAACATGTGACGACTCCATCTCGAAGCTTTTTATAGCAGACCCCAAATCGCACCCCTTCCTGATGTTGGCTCCAGGCCTGCAAATGGCATGAGATAAAGTAGGTGTCATGAAAGGCCTCTGAACAGTCAGATGCCAACAAGCCACGTGCATACTTATTGGTGGGCCAGTGGCGCAATGGATAACGCGTCTGACTACGGATCAGAAGATTCTAGGTTCGACTCCTGGCTGGCTCGCTCACCCTCTTTTGCTTCGCTGCCAGCCCATAGCCATTTCATTATTTCCTTTCATTGGCCCGTCGTTTTTGTTATTTTTATTATTGCATTAGTTGAATGATATTTTAAATTGATAGTCCAACAATAGGCTGCTTTGTCAGTGGGATAACGGTTAGCATGAAATACCATGTGTCTTTTCAGATGCATTGCATGGGTACTGTCACAAGGACCTTGCTCTGCGACCAGTTTATAGTGTCTATTATGCCAGCACAGGACTGGGAGGAAACTGAACCCCCTGGGCGAGGCAAATGAGAGCTCCCTCCGATGAGCCTGATGAAATCGAATTCAGCAAAAAATCCCTTCGGATCATTCCCATATTCTTAAAGGGGGTGGTCACACACTAAAAGCCAAAGGGCCTGTTTGAGACACGAGGAAGTTCCCATATGGTCTAGCGGTCAGGATTCCTGGTTTTCACCCAGACGGCCCGGGTTCGACTCCCGGTATGGGAAGTTTGTGTTGTCTTTGCTTCACTTATGGAAACAGACAGAACGTGTCTCTGTGCCTCTAGCACTTTTAGTCAACAGGCGAAGCTCACGAAACCTGACAGATTTAGGTTCTGACCACAACCGGTGTGCCTTCGATAGCTCAGTTGGTAGAGCGGAGGACTGTAGGTGGCAATTTGGCAATCCTTAGGTCGCTGGTTCGACTCCGGCTCGAAGGAGGAATTTTTCGCATGCAAACATTTAATTGGCTATGCTTCTCGGCGAGGCCGTCAGCGCTTGAGTGTGTTGTTGGCCTCTTCGCAATTGCGACCACCACAACAGGGAAAAAGCTCATTCCCTGACCGGGAATCGAACCCGGGCCGCGGCGGTGAGAGCGCCGAATCCTAACCACTAGACCACCAGGGAAGGTCTGCACCCTCTTTCCCATCAAGCCTGGCTGTGCGCCTCTACCAGATTTCCCAGCAATTGCTCAAGCAGGACCACTAAGACTTGAATTTTCCTCCAGGAGAGGAGACGTCTCTGACCCTGGATAACAGATCTTCCACTGAGAAAGTGTCACAGGCTCTGTAGGAATATCCTGACAACACCACAACTTGCCAAAAAACAATCGTACAGAACTTGCCAATTGGGCTGCAAGAGAGGTGGTCAGCTCAAGGCTCACAATACAAGGAGCAATACAATGTATCTTTTCCTCCATTTGCATACTTCACAGACTTCATATGCAGTGAAGCACGCAGAAGAAACGACTTCAAGCTTCACTCACCATGGGACAGTAAAGGTCCCTCCTCAGAGCATGGCCGGGAGGGTGAAAGGGAAACACTTCAGCAGGCAGCCACCTCTAGGTGCAAAGAGGTTTGCGATGATAATATGAAACCTAGATCCTGTTCCAAGATTTGCCTAGTGAAGGTTTATCCTAAAGCACGCCCTGGAAAATCTGTGAAAATGTATGTCATTCGAGATGACCAGAGCAACAGGTCCCTGGCCAGGTCTGAATTCTTTGACCTCTTTCAAATTGAAGGGTTAAACTCACCATATACTCTGCGCACATGTTCAGGGGTCACTGAAGCGTTTGGGAGAAGAGCCACAGGGTTCATGGTGGAGTCACTGGATGGAACAACAAGTGTGATGCTCCCCACACAAATGAGCACTCAGAGATTCCATCTCCAGCAGCTGCACAGCACCACACACACCTGAAGTCCATAGCTCACAAGATACCACAACTAGATCTAGAGGCCCAAAATACTCCTCCTTCTGGGAAACGACATCATCCAGGTTCACAAAATCAGAGAACAACACAATGGGCCACCCAGAGCACCCTACGCTCAAAGACTAGACCTTGGCTGGGTTGTTATAGGTGACGTTTGCTTGGGCTCAGCCCACAAGACAGAGTCTGTGACTTCTTTTCGGAGTAGCGTGCTTGAAAATGGACGTCCATCTATCCTTACTCCATATCCCAATCACATTCAAGACAAGGAGAGGTTTGGCAACGAAGGACTACACAGCACAAATTGTCATATGGCCTTACACACCACACCTCAGTCCTCCATGACAGCAGCCTCGGCAGCACAATCTTTGAAAGAACCAAGGATGATGACAAAGTGGGTCTCTCCATCGAAGATGAGCTTATCCTGGAGCTTATGGATAAAGAAATGTTTATGGATGAGTCCAAAAGCTGGGTGGCACCTCTTCCATTTCAATCACATCGGCAAAAGCCAAAGGGCCTGCTCGAGGCACGAGGAAGTTCCCATATGGTCTAGCGGTCAGGATTCCTGGTTTTCACCCAGGCGGCCGGGGTTCGACTCCCGGTATGGGAAGTTTGTGTTGTCTTTGATTCACTTATGGAAACAGACAGGACGTTTCTCTGTGCCTCTAGCACTTTTAGTCAGCAGGCGACGCTCAAGAAACCTGACAGGTTTAGGTTCTGTCCACAACTGGTGTGCCTTCGATAGCTCAGTTGGTAGAGCGGAGGACTGTAGGTGGCAAATTGGCAATCCTTAGGTCACTGGTTCAACTCCGGCTCGAAGGAGGAATTTTTCACACGCAAACATTTAATTGGCCTTGCTTCTCGATGAGGCCGTCAAGCGCTTGAGTGTGTAGTTGGCCTCTTTGCAATCGCGACCACCACAACAGGGCAAAAGCTCATTCCCTGACCGGGAATCGAACCCGGGCCGCGGCGGTGAGAGCGCCGAATCCTAACCACTAGACCACCAGGGAAGGTCTTCTCCCTCTTTCCCATCAAGCCTGGCTGTGCGCCTCTACCAGATTTTCCAGCAACTGCTCAAGCAGGACCACTAAGACTTGAATTTTCCTCCAGGAGAGGAGACGTCTCTGACCCTGGATAACAGATCTTCCACTGAGAAAGTGTCACAGGCTCTGTAGGAATATCCTGACAACACCACAAATTGCCATAAAAACAAAGCAACCGAGATCCCCAACATGTGACGACTCCATCTCGAAGCTTTTTATAGCAGACCCCAAATCGCACCCCTTCCTGACGTTGGCTCCAGGCCTGCAAATGGCATGAGATAAAGTAGGTGTCATGAAAGGCCTCTGAACAGTCAGATGCCAACAAGCCACGTGCATACTTATTGGTGGGCCAGTGGCGCAATGGATAACGCGTCTGACTACGGATCAGAAGATTCTAGGTTCGACTCCTGGCTGGCTCGCTCACCCTCTTTTGCTTCGCTGCCAGCCCATAGCCATTTCATTATTTCCTTTCATTGGCCCGTCGTTTTTGTTATTTTTATTATTGCATTAGTTGAATGATATTTTAAATTGATAGTCCAACAATAGGCTGCTTTGTCAGTGGGATAACGGTTAGCATGAAATACCATGTGTCTTTTCAGATGCATTGCATGGGTACTGTCACAAGGACCTTGCTCTGCGACCAGTTTATAGTGTCTATTATGCCAGCACAGGGCTGGGAGGAAACTGAACCCCCTGGGCGAGGCAAATGAGAGCTCCCTCCGATGAGCCTGATGAAATCTAATTCAGCAAACAATCCCTTCGGATCATTCCCATATTCTTAAAGGGGGTGGTCACACACTAAAAGCCAAAGGGCCTGTTGGAGACACGAGGAAGTTCCCATATGGTCTAGCGGTCAGGATTCCTGGTTTTCACCCAGACGGCCCGGGTTCGACTCCCGGTATGGGAAGTTTGTGTTGTCTTTGCTTCACTTATGGAAACAGACAGAACGTGTCTCTGTGCCTCTAGCACTTTTAGTCAACAGGCGAAGCTCACAAAACCCGACAGATTTAGGTTCTGACCACAACCGGTGTGCCTTCGATAGCTCAGTTGGTAGAGCGGAGGACTGTAGGTGGCAATTTGGCAATCCTTAGGTCGCTGGTTCGACTCCGGCTCGAAGGAGGAATTTTTCGCATGCAAACATTTAATTGGCTATGCTTCTCGGCGAGGCTGTCAGCGCTTGAGTGTGTTGTTGGCCTCTTCGCAATTGCGACCACCACAACAGGGAAAAAGCTCATTCCCTGACCAGGAATCGAACCCGGGCCGCGGCGGTGAGAGCGCCGAATCCTAACCACTAGACCACCAGGGAAGGTCTGCACCCTCTTTCCCATCAAGCCTGGCTGTGCGCCTCTACCAGATTTCCCAGCAACTGCTCAAGCAGGACCACTAAGACTTGAATTTTCCTCCAGGAGAGGAGACGTCTCTGACCCTGGATAACAGATCTTCCACTGAGAAAGTGTCACAGGCTCTGTAGGAATATCCTGACAACACCACAACTTGCCAAAAAACAATCGTACAGAACTTGCCAATTGGGCTGCAAGAGAGGTGGTCAGCTCAAGGCTCACAATACAAGGAGCAATACAATGTATCTTTTCCTCCATTTGCATACTTCACAGACTTCATATGCAGTGAAGCACGCAGAAGAAACGACTTCAAGCTTCACTCACCATGGGACAGTAAAGGTCCCTCCTCAGAGCATGGCCGGGAGGGTGAAAGGGAAACACTTCAGCAGGCAGCCACCTCTAGGTGCAAAGAGGTTTGCGATGATAATATGAAACCTAGATCCTGTTCCAAGATTTGCCTAGTGAAGGTTTATCCTAAAGCACGCCCTGGAAAATCTGTGAAAATGTATGTCATTCGAGATGACCAGAGCAACAGGTCCCTGGCCAGGTCTGAATTCTTTGACCTCTTTCAAATTGAAGGGTTAAACTCACCATATACTCTGCGCACATGTTCAGGGGTCACTGAACCGTTTGGGAGAAGAGCCACAGGGTTCATGGTGGAGTCACTGGATGGAACAACAAGTGTGATGCTCCCCACACAAATGAGCACTCAGAGATTCCATCTCCAGCAGCTGCACAGCACCACACACACCTGAAGTCCATAGCTCACAAGATACCACAACTAGATCTAGAGGCCCAAAATACTCCTCCTTCTGGGAAACGACATCATCCAGGTTCACAAAATCAGAGAACAACACAATGGGCCACCCAGAGCACCCTACGCTCAAAGACTAGACCTTGGCTGGGTTGTTATAGGTGACGTTTGCTTGGGCTCAGCCCACAAGACAGAGTCTGTGACTTCTTTTCGGAGTGAGTAGCGTGCTTGAAAATGGACGTCCATCTATCCTTACTCCATATCCCAATCACATTCAAGACAAGGAGAGGTTTGGCAACGAAGGACTACACAGCACAAATTGTCATATGGCCTTACACACCACACCTCAGTCCTCCATGACAGCAGCCTCGGCAGCACAATCTTTGAAAGAACCAAGGATGATGACAAAGTGGGTCTCTCCATCGAAGATGAGCTTATCCTGGAGCTTATGGATAAAGAAATGTTTATGGATGAGTCCAAAAGCTGGGTGGCACCTCTTCCATTTCAATCACATCGGCAAAAGCCAAAGGGCCTGCTCGAGGCACGAGGAAGTTCCCATATACTCTAGCGGTCAGGATTCCTGGTTTTCACCCAGGCGGCCCGGGTTCGACTCCCGGTATGGGAAGTTTGTGTTGTCTTTGATTCACTTATGGAAACAGACCCCAATTGGGCTGCAATAGAGGTGGTCAGCTCAAGGCTCACAATACAAGGAGCAATACAATGTATCTTTTCCTCCATTTGCATACTTCACAGACTTCATATGCAGTGAAGCACGCAGAAGAAACGACTTCAAGCTTCACTCACCATGGGACAGTAAAGGTCCCTCCTCAGAGCATGGCCGGGAGGGTGAAAGGGAAACACTTCAGCAGGCAGCCACCTCTAGGTGCAAAGAGGTTTGCGATGATAATATGAAACCTAGATCCTGTTCCAAGATTTGCCTAGTGAAGGTTTATCCTAAAGCACGCCCTGGAAAATCTGTGAAAATGTATGTCATTCGAGATGACCAGAGCAACAGGTCCCTGGCCAGGTCTGAATTCTTTGACCTCTTTCAAATTGAAGGGTTAAACTCACCATATACTCTGCGCACCTCTTCCATTTCAATCACATCGGCAAAAGCCAAAGGGCCTGCTCGAGGCACGAGGAAGTTCCCATATGGTCTAGCGGTCAGGATTCCTGGTTTTCACTCAGGCGGCCCGGGTTCGACTCCCGGTATGGGAAGTTTGTGTTGTCTTTGATTCACTTATGGAAACAGACAGGACGTTTCTCTGTGCCTCTAGCACTTTTAGTCAGCAGGCGACGCTCAAGAAACCTGACAGGTTTAGGTTCTGTCCACAACTGGTGTGCCTTCGATAGCTCAGTTGGTAGAGCGGAGGACTGTAGGTGGCACATTAGCAATCCTTAGGTCGCTGGTTCAACTCCGGCTCGAAGGAGGAATTTTTCACACGCAAACATTTAATTGGCCTTGCTTCTCGATGAGGCCGTCAAGCGCTTGAGTGTGTAGTTGGCCTCTTTGCAATCGCGACCACCACAACAGGGCAAAAGCTCATTCCCTGACCGGGAATCGAACCCGGGCCGCGGCGGTGAGAGCGCCGAATCCTAACCACTAGACCACCAGGGAAGGTCTTCTCCCTCTTTCCCATCAAGCCTGGCTGTGCGCCTCTACCAGATTTTCCAGCAACTGCTCAAGCAGGACCACTAAGACTTGAATTTTCCTCCAGGAGAGGAGACGTCTCTGACCCTGGATAACAGATCTTCCACTGAGAAAGTGTCACAGGCTCTGTAGGAATATCCTGACAACACCACAAATTGCCATAAAAACAAAGCAACCGAGATCCCCAACATGTGACGACTCCATCTCGAAGCTTTTTATAGCAGACCCCAAATCGCACCCCTTCCTGACGTTGGCTCCAGGCCTGCAAATGGCATGAGATAAAGTAGGTGTCATGAAAGGCCTCTGAACAGTCAGATGCCAACAAGCCACGTGCAAACTTCTTGGTGGGCCAGTGGCGCAATGGATAACGCGTCTGACTACGGATCAGAAGATTCTAGGTTCGACTCCTGGCTGGCTCGCTCACCCTCTTTTGCTTCGCTGCCAGCCCATAGCCATTTCATTATTTCCTTTCATTGGCCCGTCGTTTTTGTTATTTTTATTATTGCATTAGTTGAATGATATTTTAAATTGATAGTCCAACAATAGGCTGCTTTGTCAGTGGGATAACGGTTAGCATGAAATACCATGTGTCTTTTCAGATGCATTGCATGGGTACTGTCACAAGGACCTTGCTCTGCGACCAGTTTATAGTGTCTATTATGCCAGCACAGGACTGGGAGGAAACTGAACCCCCTGGGCGAGGCAAATGAGAGCTCCCTCCGATGAGCCTGATGAAATCGAATTCAGCAAACAATCCCTTCGGATCATTCCCATATTCTTAAAGGGGGTGGTCACACACTAAAAGCCAAAGGGCCTGTTTGAGACACGAGGAAGTTCCCATATGGTCTAGCGGTCAGGATTCCTGGTTTTCACCCAGACGGCCCGGGTTCGACTCCCGGTATGGGAAGTTTGTGTTGTCTTTGCTTCACTTATGGAAACAGACAGGACGTGTCTCTGTGCCTCTAGCACTTTTAGTCAACAGGCGAAGCTCACGAAACCTGACAGGTTTAGGTTCTGACCACAACCGGTGTGCCTTCGATAGCTCAGTTGGTAGAGCGGAGGACTGTAGGTGGCAATTTGGCAATCCTTAGGTCGCTGGTTCGACTCCGGCTCGAAGGAGGAATTTTTCGCATGCAAACATTTAATTGGCTATGCTTCTCGGCGAGGCCGTCAGCGCTTGAGTGTGTTGTTGGCCTCTTCGCAATTGCGACTACCACAACAGGGCAAAAGCTCATTCCCTGACCGGGAATCGAATCCGGGCCGCAGCGGTGAGAGCGCCGAATCCTAACCACTAGACCACCAGGGAAGGCCTTCTCCCTCTTTCCCATCAAGCCTGGCTGTGTGCCTCTACCGGATTTCCCAGCAACTGCTCAAGCAGGACCACTAAGACTTGAATTTTCCTCCAGGAGAGGAGACGTCTCTGACCCTGGATAACAGATCTTCCACTGAGAAAGTGTCACAGGCTCTGTAGGAATATCCTGACAACACCACAACTTGCCAAAAAACAATCGTACAGAACTTGCCAATTGGGCTGCAAGAGAGGTGGTCAGCTCAAGGCTCACAATACAAGGAGCAATACAATGTATCTTTTCCTCCATTTGCATACTTCACAGACTTCATATGCAGTGAAGCACGCAGAAGAAACGACTTCAAGCTTCACTCACCATGGGACAGTAAAGGTCCCTCCTCAGAGCATGGCCGGGAGGGTGAAAGGGAAACACTTCAGCAGGCAGCCACCTCTAGGTGCAAAGAGGTTTGCGATGATAATATGAAACCTAGATCCTGTTCCAAGATTTGCCTAGTGAAGGTTTATCCTAAAGCACGCCCTGGAAAATCTGTGAAAATGTATGTCATTCGAGATGACCAGAGCAACAGGTCCCTGGCCAGGTCTGAATTCTTTGACCTCTTTCAAATTGAAGGGTTAAACTCACCATATACTCTGCGCACATGTTCAGGGGTCACTGAAGCGTTTGGGAGAAGAGCCACAGGGTTCATGGTGGAGTCACTGGATGGAACAACAAGTGTGATGCTCCCCACACAAATGAGCACTCAGAGATTCCATCTCCAGCAGCTGCACAGCACCACACACACCTGAAGTCCATAGCTCACAAGATACCACAACTAGATCTAGAGGCCCAAAATACTCCTCCTTCTGGGAAACGACATCATCCAGGTTCACAAAATCAGAGAACAACACAATGGGCCACCCAGAGCACCCTACGCTCAAAGACTAGACCTTGGCTGGGTTGTTATAGGTGACGTTTGCTTGGGCTCAGCCCACAAGACAGAGTCTGTGACTTCTTTTCGGAGTAGCGTGCTTGAAAATGGACGTCCATCTATCCTTACTCCATATCCCAATCACATTCAAGACAAGGAGAGGTTTGGCAACGAAGGACTACACAGCACAAATTGTCATATGGCCTTACACACCACACCTCAGTCCTCCATGACAGCAGCCTCGGCAGCACAATCTTTGAAAGAACCAAGGATGATGACAAAGTGGGTCTCTCCATCGAAGATGAGCTTATCCTGGAGCTTATGGATAAAGAAATGTTTATGGATGAGTCCAAAAGCTGGGTGGCACCTCTTCCATTTCAATCACATCGGCAAAAGCCAAAGGGCCTGCTCGAGGCACGAGGAAGTTCCCCTATGGTCTAGCGGTCAGGATTCCTGGTTTTCACCCAGGCGGCCCGGGTTCGACTCCCGGTATGGGAAGTTTGTGTTGTCTTTGATTCACTTATGGAAACAGACAGGACGTTTCTCTGTGCCTCTAGCACTTTTAGTCAGCAGGCGACGCTCAAGAAACCTGACAGGTTTAGGTTCTGTCCACA
The DNA here is from genome assembly GCA_038021265.1 of Cyprinella venusta. Classification (NCBI taxonomy): domain Eukaryota; kingdom Metazoa; phylum Chordata; class Actinopteri; order Cypriniformes; family Leuciscidae; genus Cyprinella; species Cyprinella venusta. Next base: position 7,077,156 of record CM075879.1, on the reverse strand, counting down.
ACTGGTGTGCCTTCGATAGCTCAGTTGGTAGAGCGGAGGACTGTAGGTGGCAAATTGGCAATCCTTAGGTCACTGGTTCAACTCCGGCTCGAAGGAGGAATTTTTCACACGCAAACATTTAATTGGCCATGCTTCTCGATGAGGCGGTCAAGCGCTTGAGTGTGTAGTTGGCCTCTTTGCAATCGCGACCACCACAACAGGGCAAAAGCTCATTCCCTGACCGGGAATCGAACCCGGGCCGCGGCAGTGAGAGCGCCACCAGGAAAGGTCTGCACCCTCTTTCCCATCAAGCCTGGCTGTGCGCCTCTACCAGATTTCCCAGCAACTGCTCAAGCAGGACCACTAAGACTTGAATTTTCCTCCAGGAGAGGAGACGTCTCTGACCCTGGATAACAGATCTTCCACTGAGAAAGTGTCACAGGCTCTCTAGGAATATCCTGACAACACCACAACTTGCCAAAAAACAATCGTACAGAACTTGCCAATTGGGCTGCAAGAGAGGTGGTCAGCTCAAGGCTCACAATACAAGGAGCAATACAATGTATCTTTTCCTCCATTTGCATACTTCACAGACTTCATATGCAGTGAAGCACGCAGAAGAAACGACTTCAAGCTTCACTCACCATGGGACAGTAAAGGTCCCTCCTCAGAGCATGGCCGGGAGGGTGAAAGGGAAACACTTCAGCAGGCAGCCACCTCTAGGTGCAAAGAGGTTTGCGATGATAATATGAAACCTAGATCCTGTTCCAAGATTTGCCTAGTGAAGGTTTATCCTAAAGCACGCCCTGGAAAATCTGTGAAAATGTATGTCATTCGAGATGACCAGAGCAACAGGTCCCTGGCCAGGTCTGAATTCTTTGACCTCTTTCAAATTGAAGGGTTAAACTCACCATATACTCTGCGCACATGTTCAGGGGTCACTGAAGCGTTTGGGAGAAGAGCCACAGGGTTCTTGGTGGAGTCACTGGATGGAACAACAAGTGTGATGCTCCCCACACAAATGAGCACTCAGAGATTCCATCTCCAGCAGCTGCACAGCACCACACACACCTGAAGTCCATAGCTCACAAGATACCACAACTAGATCTAGAGGCCCAAAATACTCCTCCTTCTGGGAAACGACATCATCCAGGTTCACAAAATCAGAGAACAACACAATGGGCCACCCAGAGCACCCTACGCTCAAAGACTAGACCTTGGCTGGGTTGTTATAGGTGACGTTTGCTTGGGCTCAGCCCACAAGACAGAGTCTGTGACTTCTTTTCGGAGTAGCGTGCTTGAAAATGGACGTCCATCTATCCTTACTCCATGTCCCAATCACATTCAAGTCAAGGAGAGGTTTGGCAACGAAGGACTACACAGCACAAATTGTCATATGGCCTTACACACCACACCTCAGTCCTCCATGACAGCAGCCTCGGCAGCACAATCTTTGAAAGAACCAAGGATGATGACAAAGTGGGTCTCTCCATCGAAGATGAGCTTTTCCTGGAGCTTATGGATAAAGAAATGTTTATGGATGAGTCCAAAAGCTGGGTGGCACCTCTTCCATTTCAATCACATCGGCAAAAGCCAAAGGGCCTGCTCGAGGTACAAGGAAGTTCCCATATGGTCTAGCGGTCAGGATTCCTGGTTTTCACCCAGGCGGCCCGGGTTCGACTCCTGGTATGGGAAGTTTGTGTTGTCTTTGATTCACTTATGGAAACAGACAGGACGTTTCTCTGTGCCCTAGCACTTTTAGTCAGCAGGCGACGCTCAAGAAACCTGACAGGTTTAGGTTCTGACCACAACCGGTGTGCCTTCGATAGCTCAGTTGGTAGAGCGGAGGACTGTAGGTGGCAATTTGGCAATCCTTAGGTCGCTGGTTCGACTCCGGCTCGAAGGAGGAATTTTTCGCATGCAAACATTTAATTGGCTATGCTTCTCGGCGAGGCCGTCAGCGCTTGAGTGTGTTGTTGGCCTCTTCGCAATTGCGACCACCACAACAGGGCAAAAGCTCATTCCCTGACCGGGAATCGAACCCGGGCCGCGGCGGTGAGAGCGCCGAATCCTAACCACTAGACCACCAGGGAAGGTCTGCACCCTCTTTCCCATCAAGCCTGGCTGTGCGCCTCTACCAGATTTCCCAGCAACTGCTCAAGCAGGACCACTAAGACTTGAATTTTCCTCCAGGAGAGGAGACGTCTCTGACCCTGGATAACAGATCTTCCACTGAGAAAGTGTCACAGGCTCTGTAGGAATATCCTGACAACACCACAACTTGCCAAAAAACAATCGTACAGAACTTGCCAATTGGGCTGCAATAGAGGTGGTCAGCTCAAGGCTCACAATACAAGGAGCAATACAATGTATCTTTTCCTCCATTTGCATACTTCACAGACTTCATATGCAGTGAAGCACGCAGAAGAAACGACTTCAAGCTTCACTCACCATGGGACAGTAAAGGTCCCTCCTCAGAGCATGGCCGGGAGGGTGAAAGGGAAACACTTCAGCAGGCAGCCACCTCTAGGTGCAAAGAGGTTTGCGATGATAATATGAAACCTAGATCCTGTTCCAAGATTTGCCTAGTGAAGGTTTATCCTAAAGCACGCCCTGGAAAATCTGTGAAAATGTATGTCATTCGAGATGACCAGAGCAACAGGTCCCTGGCCAGGTCTGAATTCTTTGACCTCTTTCAAATTGAAGGGTTAAACTCACCATATACTCTGCGCACATGTTCAGGGGTCACTGAAGCGTTTGGGAGAAGAGCCACAGGGTTCATGGTGGAGTCACTGGATGGAACAACAAGTGTGATGCTCCCCACACAAATGAGCACTCAGAGATTCCATCTCCAGCAGCTGCACAGCACCACACACACCTGAAGTCCATAGCTCACAAGATACCACAACTAGATCTAGAGGCCCAAAATACTCCTCCTTCTGGGAAACGACATCATCCAGGTTCACAAAATCAGAGAACAACACAATGGGCCACCCAGAGCACCCTACGCTCAAAGACTAGACCTTGGCTGGGTTGTTATAGGTGACGTTTGCTTGGGCTCAGCCCACAAGACAGAGTCTGTGACTTCTTTTCGGAGTAGCGTGCTTGAAAATGGACGTCCATCTATCCTTACTCCATATCCCAATCACATTCAAGACAAGGAGAGGTTTGGCAACGAAGGACTACACAGCACAAATTGTCATATGGCCTTACACACCACACCTCAGTCCTCCATGACAGCAGCCTCGGCAGCACAATCTTTGAAAGAACCAAGGATGATGACAAAGTGGGTCTCTCCATCGAAGATGAGCTTATCCTGGAGCTTATGGATAAAGAAATGTTTATGGATGAGTCCAAAAGCTGGGTGGCACCTCTTCCATTTCAATCACATCGGCAAAAGCCAAAGGGCCTGCTCGAGGCACGAGGAAGTTCCCCTATGGTCTAGCGGTCAGGATTCCTGGTTTTCACCCAGGCGGCCCGGGTTCGACTCCCGGTATGGGAAGTTTGTGTTGTCTTTGATTCACTTATGGAAACAGACAGGACGTTTCTCTGTGCCTCTAGCACTTTTAGTCAGCAGGCGACGCTCAAGAAACCTGACAGGTTTAGGTTCTGTCCACAACTGGTGTGCCTTCGATAGCTCAGTTGGTAGAGCGGAGGACTGTAGGTGGCAAATTGGCAATCCTTAGGTCACTGGTTCAACTCCGGCTCGAAGGAGGAATTTTTCACACGCAAACATTTAATTGGCCATGCTTCTCGATGAGGCGGTCAAGCGCTTGAGTGTGTAGTTGGCCTCTTTGCAATCGCGACCACCACAACAGGGCAAAAGCTCATTCCCTGACCGGGAATCGAACCCGGGCCGCGGCAGTGAGAGCGCCACCAGGAAAGGTCTGCACCCTCTTTCCCATCAAGCCTGGCTGTGCGCCTCTACCAGATTTCCCAGCAACTGCTCAAGCAGGACCACTAAGACTTGAATTTTCCTCCAGGAGAGGAGACGTCTCTGACCCTGGATAACAGATCTTCCACTGAGAAAGTGTCACAGGCTCTCTAGGAATATCCTGACAACACCACAACTTGCCAAAAAACAATCGTACAGAACTTGCCAATTGGGCTGCAAGAGAGGTGGTCAGCTCAAGGCTCACAATACAAGGAGCAATACAATGTATCTTTTCCTCCATTTGCATACTTCACAGACTTCATATGCAGTGAAGCACGCAGAAGAAACGACTTCAAGCTTCACTCACCATGGGACAGTAAAGGTCCCTCCTCAGAGCATGGCCGGGAGGGTGAAAGGGAAACACTTCAGCAGGCAGCCACCTCTAGGTGCAAAGAGGTTTGCGATGATAATATGAAACCTAGATCCTGTTCCAAGATTTGCCTAGTGAAGGTTTATCCTAAAGCACGCCCTGGAAAATCTGTGAAAATGTATGTCATTCGAGATGACCAGAGCAACAGGTCCCTGGCCAGGTCTGAATTCTTTGACCTCTTTCAAATTGAAGGGTTAAACTCACCATATACTCTGCGCACATGTTCAGGGGTCACTGAAGCGTTTGGGAGAAGAGCCACAGGGTTCATGGTGGAGTCACTGGATGGAACAACAAGTGTGATGATCCCCACACAAATGAGCACTCAGAGATTCCATCTCCAGCAGCTGCACAGCACCACACACACCTGAAGTCCATAGCTCACAAGATACCACAACTAGATCTAGAGGCCCAAAATACTCCTCCTTCTGGGAAACGACATCATCCAGGTTCACAAAATCAGAGAACAACACAATGGGCCACCCAGAGCACCCTACGCTCAAAGACTAGACCTTGGCTGGGTTGTTATAGGTGACGTTTGCTTGGGCTCAGCCCACAAGACAGAGTCTGTGACTTCTTTTCGGAGTAGCGTGCTTGAAAATGGACGTCCATCTATCCTTACTCCATGTCCCAATCACATTCAAGTCAAGGAGAGGTTTGGCAACGAAGGACTACACAGCACAAATTGTCATATGGCCTTACACACCACACCTCAGTCCTCCATGACAGCAGCCTCGGCAGCACAATCTTTGAAAGAACCAAGGATGATGACAAAGTGGGTCTCTCCATCGAAGATGAGCTTTTCCTGGAGCTTATGGATAAAGAAATGTTTATGGATGAGTCCAAAAGCTGGGTGGCACCTCTTCCATTTCAATCACATCGGCAAAAGCCAAAGGGCCTGCTCGAGGCATGAGGAAGTTCCCATATGGTCTAGCGGTCAGGATTCCTGGTTTTCACCCAGGCGGCCCGGGTTCGACTCCCGGTATGGGAAGTTTGTGTTGTCTTTGATTCACTTATGGAAACAGACAGGACGTTTCTCTGTGCCTCTAACACTTTTAGTCAGCAGGCGACGCTCAAGAAACCTGACAGGTTTAGGTTCTGTCCACAACTGGTGTGCCTTCGATAGCTCAGTTGGTAGAGCGGAGGACTGTAGGTGGCACATTGGCAATCCTTAGGTCGCTGGTTCAACTCCGGCTCGAAGGAGGAATTTTTCACACGCAAACATTTAATTGGCCTTGCTTCTCGATGAGGCCGTCAAGCGCTTGAGTGTGTAGTTGGCCTCTTTGCAATCGCGACCACCACAACAGGGCAAAAGCTCATTCCCTGACCGGGAATCGAACCCGGGCCGCGGCGGTGAGAGCGCCGAATCCTAACCACTAGACCACCAGGGAAGGTCTTCTCTCTCTTTCCCATCAAGCCTGGCTGTGTGCCTCTACCAGATTTTCCAGCAACTGCTCAAGCAGGACCACTAAGACTTGAATTTTCCTCCAGGAGAGGAGACGTCTCTGACCCTGGATAACAGATCTTCCACTGAGAAAGTGTCACAGGCTCTGTAGGAATATCCTGACAACACCACAAATTGCCATAAAAACAAAGCAACCGAGATCCCCAACATGTGACGACTCCATCTCGAAGCTTTTTATAGCAGACCCCAAATCGCACCCCTTCCTGACGTTGGCTCCAGGCCTGCAAATGGCATGAGATAAAGTAGGTGTCATGAAAGGCCTCTGAACAGTCAGATGCCAACAAGCCACGTGCATACTTATTGGTGGGCCAGTGGCGCAATGGATAACGCGTCTGACTACGGATCAGAAGATTCTAGGTTCGACTCCTGGCTGGCTCGCTCACCCTCTTTTGCTTCGCTGCCAGCCCATAGCCATTTCATTATTTCCTTTCATTGGCCCGTCGTTTTTGTTATTTTTATTATTGCATTAGTTGAATGATATTTTAAATTGATAGTCCAACAATAGGCTGCTTTGTCAGTGGGATAACGGTTAGCATGAAATACCATGTGTCTTTTCAGATGCATTGCATGGGTACTGTCACAAGGACCTTGCTCTGCGACCAGTTTATAGTGTCTATTATGCCAGCACAGGACTGGGAGGAAACTGAACCCCCTGGGCGAGGCAAATGAGAGCTCCCTCCGATGAGCCTGATGAAATCGAATTCAGCAAAAAATCCCTTCGGATCATTCCCATATTCTTAAAGGGGGTGGTCACACACTAAAAGCCAAAGGGCCTGTTTGAGACACGAGGAAGTTCCCATATGGTCTAGCGGTCAGGATTCCTGGTTTTCACCCAGACGGCCCGGGTTCGACTCCCGGTATGGGAAGTTTGTGTTGTCTTTGCTTCACTTATGGAAACAGACAGAACGTGTCTCTGTGCCTCTAGCACTTTTAGTCAACAGGCGAAGCTCACGAAACCTGACAGATTTAGGTTCTGACCACAACCGGTGTGCCTTCGATAGCTCAGTTGGTAGAGCGGAGGACTGTAGGTGGCAATTTGGCAATCCTTAGGTCGCTGGTTCGACTCCGGCTAGAAGGAGGAATTTTTCGCATGCAAACATTTAATTGGCTATGCTTCTCGGCGAGGCCGTCAGCGCTTGAGTGTGTTGTTGGCCTCTTCGCAATTGCGACCACCACAACAGGGAAAAAGCTCATTCCCTGACCGGGAATCGAACCCGGGCCGCGGCGGTGAGAGCGCCGAATCCTAACCACTAGACCACCAGGGAAGGTCTGCACCCTCTTTCCCATCAAGCCTGGCTGTGCGCCTCTACCAGATTTCCCAGCAACTGCTCAAGCAGGACCACTAAGACTTGAATTTTCCTCCAGGAGAGGAGACGTCTCTGACCCTGGATAACAGATCTTCCACTGAGAAAGTGTCACAGGCTCTGTAGGAATATCCTGACAACACCACAACTTGCCAAAAAACAATCGTACAGAACTTGCCAATTGGGCTGCAAGAGAGGTGGTCAGCTCAAGGCTCACAATACAAGGAGCAATACAATGTATCTTTTCCTCCATTTGCATACTTCACAGACTTCATATGCAGTGAAGCACGCAGAAGAAACGACTTCAAGCTTCACTCACCATGGGACAGTAAAGGTCCCTCCTCAGAGCATGGCCGGGAGGGTGAAAGGGAAACACTTCAGCAGGCAGCCACCTCTAGGTGCAAAGAGGTTTGCGATGATAATATGAAACCTAGATCCTGTTCCAAGATTTGCCTAGTGAAGGTTTATCCTAAAGCACGCCCTGGAAAATCTGTGAAAATGTATGTCATTCGAGATGACCAGAGCAACAGGTCCCTGGCCAGGTCTGAATTCTTTGACCTCTTTCAAATTGAAGGGTTAAACTCACCATATACTCTGCGCACATGTTCAGGGGTCACTGAAGCGTTTGGGAGAAGAGCCACAGGGTTCTTGGTGGAGTCACTGGATGGAACAACAAGTGTGATGCTCCCCACACAAATGAGCACTCAGAGATTCCATCTCCAGCAGCTGCACAGCACCACACACACCTGAAGTCCATAGCTCACAAGATACCACAACTAGATCTAGAGGCCCAAAATACTCCTCCTTCTGGGAAACGACATCATCCAGGTTCACAAAATCAGAGAACAACACAATGGGCCACCCAGAGCACCCTACGCTCAAAGACTAGACCTTGGCTGGGTTGTTATAGGTGACGTTTGCTTGGGCTCAGCCCACAAGACAGAGTCTGTGACTTCTTTTCGGAGTAGCGTGCTTGAAAATGGACGTCCATCTATCCTTACTCCATGTCCCAATCACATTCAAGTCAAGGAGAGGTTTGGCAACGAAGGACTACACAGCACAAATTGTCATATGGCCTTACACACCACACCTCAGTCCTCCATGACAGCAGCCTCGGCAGCACAATCTTTGAAAGAACCAAGGATGATGACAAAGTGGGTCTCTCCATCGAAGATGAGCTTTTCCTGGAGCTTATGGATAAAGAAATGTTTATGGATGAGTCCAAAAGCTGGGTGGCACCTCTTCCATTTCAATCACATCGGCAAAAGCCAAAGGGCCTGCTCGAGGTACAAGGAAGTTCCCATATGGTCTAGCGGTCAGGATTCCTGGTTTTCACCCAGGCGGCCCGGGTTCGACTCCTGGTATGGGAAGTTTGTGTTGTCTTTGATTCACTTATGGAAACAGACAGGACGTTTCTCTGTGCCCTAGCACTTTTAGTCAGCAGGCGACGCTCAAGAAACCTGACAGGTTTAGGTTCTGACCACAACCGGTGTGCCTTCGATAGCTCAGTTGGTAGAGCGGAGGACTGTAGGTGGCAATTTGGCAATCCTTAGGTCGCTGGTTCGACTCCGGCTCGAAGGAGGAATTTTTCGCATGCAAACATTTAATTGGCTATGCTTCTCGGCGAGGCCGTCAGCGCTTGAGTGTGTTGTTGGCCTCTTCGCAATTGCGACCACCACAACAGGGCAAAAGCTCATTCCCTGACCGGGAATCGAACCCGGGCCGCGGCGGTGAGAGCGCCGAATCCTAACCACTAGACCACCAGGGAAGGTCTGCACCCTCTTTCCCATCAAGCCTGGCTGTGCGCCTCTACCAGATTTCCCAGCAACTGCTCAAGCAGGACCACTAAGACTTGAATTTTCCTCCAGGAGAGGAGACGTCTCTGACCCTGGATAACAGATCTTCCACTGAGAAAGTGTCACAGGCTCTGTAGGAATATCCTGACAACACCACAACTTGCCAAAAAACAATCGTACAGAACTTGCCAATTGGGCTGCAATAGAGGTGGTCAGCTCAAGGCACACAATACAAGGAGCAATACAATGTATCTTTTCCTCCATTTGCATACTTCACAGACTTCATATGCAGTGAAGCACGCAGAAGAAACGACTTCAAGCTTCACTCACCATGGAACAGTAAAGGTCCCTCCTCAGAGCATGGCCGGGAGGGTGAAAGGGAAACACTTCAGCAGGCAGCCACCTCTAGGTGCAAAGAGGTTTGCGATGATAATATGAAACCTAGATCCTGTTCCAAGATTTGCCTAGTGAAGGTTTATCCTAAAGCACGCCCTGGAAAATCTGTGAAAATGTATGTCATTCGAGATGACCAGAGCAACAGGTCCCTGGCCAGGTCTGAATTCTTTGACCTCTTTCAAATTGAAGGGTTAAACTCACCATATACTCTGCGCACATGTTCAGGGGTCACTGAACCGTTTGGGAGAAGAGCCACAGGGTTCATGGTGGAGTCACTGGATGGAACAACAAGTGTGATGCTCCCCACACAAATGAGCACTCAGAGATTCCATCTCCAGCAGCTGCACAGCACCACACACACCTGAAGTCCATAGCTCACAAGATACCACAACTAGATCTAGAGGCCCAAAATACTCCTCCTTCTGGGAAACGACATCATCCAGGTTCACAAAATCAGAGAACAACACAATGGGCCACCCAGAGCACCCTACGCTCAAAGACTAGACCTTGGCTGGGTTGTTATAGGTGACGTTTGCTTGGGCTCAGCCCACAAGACAGAGTCTGTGACTTCTTTTCGGAGTAGCGTGCTTGAAAATGGACGTCCATCTATCCTTACTCCATGTCCCAATCACATTCAAGTCAAGGAGAGGTTTGGCAACGAAGGACTACACAGCACAAATTGTCATATGGCCTTACACACCACACCTCAGTCCTCCATGACAGCAGCCTCGGCAGCACAATCTTTGAAAGAACCAAGGATGATGACAAAGTGGGTCTCTCCATCGAAGATGAGCTTTTCCTGGAGCTTATGGATAAAGAAATGTTTATGGATGAGTCCAAAAGCTGGGTGGCACCTCTTCCATTTCAATAACATCGGCAAAAGCCAAAGGGCCTGCTCGAGGCATGAGGAAGTTCCCATATGGTCTAGCGGTCAGGATTCCTGGTTTTCACCCAGGCGGCCCGGGTTCGACTCCCGGTATGGGAAGTTTGTGTTGTCTTTGATTCACTTATGGAAACAGACAGGACGTTTCTCTGTGCCTCTAGCACTTTTAGTCAGCAGGCGACGCTCAAGAAACCTGACAGGTTTAGGTTCTGTCCACAACTGGTGTGCCTTCGATAGCTCAGTTGGTAGAGCGGAGGACTGTAGGTGGCACATTGGCAATCCTTAGGTCGCTGGTTCAACTCTGGCTCGAAGGAGGAATTTTTCACACGCAAACATTTAATTGGCCTTGCTTCTCGATGAGGCCGTCAAGCGCTTGAGTGTGTAGTTGGCCTCTTTGCAATCGCGACCACCACAACAGGGCAAAAGCTCATTCCCTGACCGGGAATCGAACCCGGGCCGCGGCGGTGAGAGCGCCGAATCCTAACCACTAGACCACCAGGGAAGGTCTTCTCCCTCTTTCCCATCAAGCCTGGCTGTGCGCCTCTACCAGATTTTCCAGCAACTGCTCAAGCAGGACCACTAAGACTTGAATTTTCCTCCAGGAGAGGAGACGTCTCTGACCCTGGATAACAGATCTTCCACTGAGAAAGTGTCACAGGCTCTGTAGGAATATCCTGACAACACCACAAATTGCCATAAAAACAAAGCAACCGAGATCCCCAACATGTGACGACTCCATCTCGAAGCTTTTTATAGCAGACCCCAAATCGCACCCCTTCCTGACGTTGGCTCCAGGCCTGCAAATGGCATGAGATAAAGTAGGTGTCATGAAAGGCCTCTGAACAGTCAGATGCCAACAAGCCACGTGCATACTTATTGGTGGGCCAGTGGCGCAATGGATAACGCGTCTGACTACGGATCAGAAGATTCTAGGTTCGACTCCTGGCTGGCTCGCTCACCCTCTTTTGCTTCGCTGCCAGCCCATAGCCATTTCATTATTTCCTTTCATTGGCCCGTCGTTTTTGTTATTTTTATTATTGCATTAGTTGAATGATATTTTAAATTGATAGTCCAACAATAGGCTGCTTTGTCAGTGGGATAACGGTTAGCATGAAATACCATGTGTCTTTTCAGATGCATTGCATGGGTACTGTCACAAGGACCTTGCTCTGCGACCAGTTTATAGTGTCTATTATGCCAGCACAGGACTGGGAGGAAACTGAACCCCCTGGGCGAGGCAAATGAGAGCTCCCTCCGATGAGCCTGATGAAATCGAATTCAGCAAACAATCCCTTCGGATCATTCCCATATTCTTAAAGGGGGTGGTCACACACTAAAAGCCAAAGGGCCTGTTTGAGACACGAGGAAGTTCCCATATGGTCTAGCGGTCAGGACTCCTGGTTTTCACCCAGACGGCCCGGGTTCGACTCCCTGTATGGGAAGTTTGTGTTGTCTTTGCTTCACTTATGGAAACAGACAGGATGTGCCTCTAGCACTTTTAGTCAACAGGCGAAGCTCACGAAACCTGAAAGATTTAGGTTCTGACCACAACCGGTGTGCCTTCGATAGCTCAGTTGGTAGAGCGGAGGAATGTAGGTGGCAATTTGGCAATCCTTAGGTCGCTGGTTCGACTCCGGCTTGAAGGAGGAATTTTTCGCATGCAAACATTTAATTGGCTATGCTTCTCGACGAGGCCGTCAGCGCTTGAGTGTGTTGTTGGCCTCTTCGCAATTGCGACCACCACAACAGGGCAAAAGCTCATTCCCTGACCGGGAATCGAACCCGGGCCGCGGCGGTGAGAGCGCCGAATCCTAACCACTAGACCACCAGGGAAGGTCTGCACCCTCTTTCCCATCAAGCCTGGCTGTGCGCCTCTACCAGATTTCCCAGCAACTGCTCAAGCAGGACCACTAAGACTTGAATTTTCCTCCAGGAGAGGAGACGTCTCTGACCCTGGATAACAGATCTTCCACTGAGAAAGTGTCACAGGCTCTGTAGAAATATCCTGACAACACCACAACTTGCCAAAAAACAATCGTACAGAACTTGCCAATTGGGCTGCAAGAGAGGTGGTCAGCTCAAGGCTCACAATACAAGGAGCAATACAATGTATCTTTTCCTCCATTTGCATACTTCACAGACTTCATATGCAGTGAAGCACGCAGAAGAAACGACTTCAAGCTTCACTCACCATGGGACAGTAAAGGTCCCTCCTCAGAGCATGGCCGGGAGGGTGAAAGGGAAACACTTCAGCAGGCAGCCACCTCTAGGTGCAAAGAGGTTTGCGATGATAATATGAAACCTAGATCCTGTTCCAAGATTTGCCTAGTGAAGGTTTATCCTAAAGCACGCCCTGGAAAATCTGTGAAAATGTATGTCATTCGAGATGACCAGAGCAACAGGTCCCTGGCCAGGTCTGAATTCTTTGACCTCTTTCAAATTGAAGGGTTAAACTCACCATATACTCTGCGCACATGTTCAGGGGTCACTGAAGCGTTTGGGAGAAGAGCCACAGGGTTCATGGTGGAGTCACTGGATGGAACAACAAGTGTGATGCTCCCCACACAAATGAGCACTCAGAGATTCCATCTCCAGCAGCTGCACAGCACCACACACACCTGAAGTCCATAGCTCACAAGATACCACAACTAGATCTAGAGGCCCAAAATACTCCTCCTTCTGGGAAACGACATCATCCAGGTTCACAAAATCAGAGAACAACACAATGGGCCACCCAGAGCACCCTACGCTCAAAGACTAGACCTTGGCTGGGTTGTTATAGGTGACGTTTGCTTGGGCTCAGCCCACAAGACAGAGTCTGTGACTTCTTTTCGGAGTAGCGTGCTTGAAAATGGACGTCCATCTATCCTTACTCCATGTCCCAATCACATTCAAGTCAAGGAGAGGTTTGGCAACGAAGGACTACACAGCACAAATTGTCATATGGCCTTACACACCACACCTCAGTCCTCCATGACAGCAGCCTCGGCAGCACAATCTTTGAAAGAACCAAGGATGATGACAAAGTGGGTCTCTCCATCGAAGATGAGCTTTTCCTGGAGCTTATGGATAAAGAAATGTTTATGGATGAGTCCAAAAGCTGGGTGGCACCTCTTCCATTTCAATCACATCGGCAAAAGCCAAAGGGCCTGCTCGAGGCATGAGGAAGTTCCCATATGGTCTAGCGGTCAGGATTCCTGGTTTTCACCCAGGCGGCCCGGGTTCGACTCCCGGTATGGGAAGTTTGTGTTGTCTTTGATTCACTTATGGAAACAGACAGGACGTTTCTCTGTGCCTCTAACACTTTTAGTCAGCAGGCGACGCTCAAGAAACCTGACAGGTTTAGGTTCTGTCCACAACTGGTGTGCCTTCGATAGCTCAGTTGGTAGAGCGGAGGACTGTAGGTGGCACATTGGCAATCCTTAGGTCGCTGGTTCAACTCCGGCTCGAAGGAGGAATTTTTCACACGCAAACATTTAATTGGCCTTGCTTCTCGATGAGGCCGTCAAGCGCTTGAGTGTGTAGTTGGCCTCTTTGCAATCGCGACCACCACAACAGGGCAAAAGCTCATTCCCTGACCGGGAATCGAACCCGGGCCGCGGCGGTGAGAGCGCCGAATCCTAACCACTAGACCACCAGGGAAGGTCTTCTCTCTCTTTCCCATCAAGCCTGGCTGTGTGCCTCTACCAGATTTTCCAGCAACTGCTCAAGCAGGACCACTAAGACTTGAATTTTCCTCCAGGAGAGGAGACGTCTCTGACCCTGGATAACAGATCTTCCACTGAGAAAGTGTCACAGGCTCTGTAGGAATATCCTGACAACACCACAAATTGCCATAAAAACAAAGCAACCGAGATCCCCAACATGTGACGACTCCATCTCGAAGCTTTTTATAGCAGACCCCAAATCGCACCCCTTCCTGACGTTGGCTCCAGGCCTGCAAATGGCATGAGATAAAGTAGGTGTCATGAAAGGCCTCTGAACAGTCAGATGCCAACAAGCCACGTGCATACTTATTGGTGGGCCAGTGGCGCAATGGATAACGCGTCTGACTACGGATCAGAAGATTCTAGGTTCGACTCCTGGCTGGCTCGCTCACCCTCTTTTGCTTCGCTGCCAGCCCATAGCCATTTCATTATTTCCTTTCATTGGCCCGTCGTTTTTGTTATTTTTATTATTGCATTAGTTGAATGATATTTTAAATTGATAGTCCAACAATAGGCTGCTTTGTCAGTGGGATAACGGTTAGCATGAAATACCATGTGTCTTTTCAGATGCATTGCATGGGTACTGTCACAAGGACCTTGCTCTGCGACCAGTTTATAGTGTCTATTATGCCAGCACAGGACTGGGAGGAAACTGAACCCCCTGGGCGAGGCAAATGAGAGCTCCCTCCGATGAGCCTGATGAAATCGAATTCAGCAAAAAATCCCTTCGGATCATTCCCATATTCTTAAAGGGGGTGGTCACACACTAAAAGCCAAAGGGCCTGTTTGAGACACGAGGAAGTTCCCATATGGTCTAGCGGTCAGGATTCCTGGTTTTCACCCAGACGGCCCGGGTTCGACTCCCGGTATGGGAAGTTTGTGTTGTCTTTGCTTCACTTATGGAAACAGACAGAACGTGTCTCTGTGCCTCTAGCACTTTTAGTCAACAGGCGAAGCTCACGAAACCTGACAGATTTAGGTTCTGACCACAACCGGTGTGCCTTCGATAGCTCAGTTGGTAGAGCGGAGGACTGTAGGTGGCAATTTGGCAATCCTTAGGTCGCTGGTTCGACTCCGGCTAGAAGGAGGAATTTTTCGCATGCAAACATTTAATTGGCTATGCTTCTCGGCGAGGCCGTCAGCGCTTGAGTGTGTTGTTGGCCTCTTCGCAATTGCGACCACCACAACAGGGAAAAAGCTCATTCCCTGACCGGGAATCGAACCCGGGCCGCGGCGGTGAGAGCGCCGAATCCTAACCACTAGACCACCAGGGAAGGTCTGCACCCTCTTTCCCATCAAGCCTGGCTGTGCGCCTCTACCAGATTTCCCAGCAACTGCTCAAGCAGGACCACTAAGACTTGAATTTTCCTCCAGGAGAGGAGACGTCTCTGACCCTGGATAACAGATCTTCCACTGAGAAAGTGTCACAGGCTCTGTAGGAATATCCTGACAACACCACAACTTGCCAAAAAACAATCGTACAGAACTTGCCAATTGGGCTGCAAGAGAGGTGGTCAGCTCAAGGCTCACAATACAAGGAGCAATACAATGTATCTTTTCCTCCATTTGCATACTTCACAGACTTCATATGCAGTGAAGCACGCAGAAGAAACGACTTCAAGCTTCACTCACCATGGGACAGTAAAGGTCCCTCCTCAGAGCATGGCCGGGAGGGTGAAAGGGAAACACTTCAGCAGGCAGCCACCTCTAGGTGCAAAGAGGTTTGCGATGATAATATGAAACCTAGATCCTGTTCCAAGATTTGCCTAGTGAAGGTTTATCCTAAAGCACGCCCTGGAAAATCTGTGAAAATGTATGTCATTCGAGATGACCAGAGCAACAGGTCCCTGGCCAGGTCTGAATTCTTTGACCTCTTTCAAATTGAAGGGTTAAACTCACCATATACTCTGCGCACATGTTCAGGGGTCACTGAAGCGTTTGGGAGAAGAGCCACAGGGTTCTTGGTGGAGTCACTGGATGGAACAACAAGTGTGATGCTCCCCACACAAATGAGCACTCAGAGATTCCATCTCCAGCAGCTGCACAGCACCACACACACCTGAAGTCCATAGCTCACAAGATACCACAACTAGATCTAGAGGCCCAAAATACTCCTCCTTCTGGGAAACGACATCATCCAGGTTCACAAAATCAGAGAACAACACAATGGGCCACCCAGAGCACCCTACGCTCAAAGACTAGACCTTGGCTGGGTTGT
The DNA here is from genome assembly GCA_038021265.1 of Cyprinella venusta. Lineage (NCBI taxonomy): Eukaryota > Metazoa > Chordata > Actinopteri > Cypriniformes > Leuciscidae > Cyprinella > Cyprinella venusta. The sequence goes on along the minus strand of CM075879.1, from coordinate 7,061,107 downwards.
TATAGGTGACGTTTGCTTGGGCTCAGCCCACAAGACAGAGTCTGTGACTTCTTTTCGGAGTAGCGTGCTTGAAAATGGACGTCCATCTATCCTTACTCCATGTCCCAATCACATTCAAGTCAAGGAGAGGTTTGGCAACGAAGGACTACACAGCACAAATTGTCATATGGCCTTACACACCACACCTCAGTCCTCCATGACAGCAGCCTCGGCAGCACAATCTTTGAAAGAACCAAGGATGATGACAAAGTGGGTCTCTCCATCGAAGATGAGCTTTTCCTGGAGCTTATGGATAAAGAAATGTTTATGGATGAGTCCAAAAGCTGGGTGGCACCTCTTCCATTTCAATCACATCGGCAAAAGCCAAAGGGCCTGCTCGAGGTACAAGGAAGTTCCCATATGGTCTAGCGGTCAGGATTCCTGGTTTTCACCCAGGCGGCCCGGGTTCGACTCCTGGTATGGGAAGTTTGTGTTGTCTTTGATTCACTTATGGAAACAGACAGGACGTTTCTCTGTGCCCTAGCACTTTTAGTCAGCAGGCGACGCTCAAGAAACCTGACAGGTTTAGGTTCTGACCACAACCGGTGTGCCTTCGATAGCTCAGTTGGTAGAGCGGAGGACTGTAGGTGGCAATTTGGCAATCCTTAGGTCGCTGGTTCGACTCCGGCTCGAAGGAGGAATTTTTCGCATGCAAACATTTAATTGGCTATGCTTCTCGGCGAGGCCGTCAGCGCTTGAGTGTGTTGTTGGCCTCTTCGCAATTGCGACCACCACAACAGGGCAAAAGCTCATTCCCTGACCGGGAATCGAACCCGGGCCGCGGCGGTGAGAGCGCCGAATCCTAACCACTAGACCACCAGGGAAGGTCTGCACCCTCTTTCCCATCAAGCCTGGCTGTGCGCCTCTACCAGATTTCCCAGCAACTGCTCAAGCAGGACCACTAAGACTTGAATTTTCCTCCAGGAGAGGAGACGTCTCTGACCCTGGATAACAGATCTTCCACTGAGAAAGTGTCACAGGCTCTGTAGGAATATCCTGACAACACCACAACTTGCCAAAAAACAATCGTACAGAACTTGCCAATTGGGCTGCAATAGAGGTGGTCAGCTCAAGGCTCACAATACAAGGAGCAATACAATGTATCTTTTCCTCCATTTGCATACTTCACAGACTTCATATGCAGTGAAGCACGCAGAAGAAACGACTTCAAGCTTCACTCACCATGGAACAGTAAAGGTCCCTCCTCAGAGCATGGCCGGGAGGGTGAAAGGGAAACACTTCAGCAGGCAGCCACCTCTAGGTGCAAAGAGGTTTGCGATGATAATATGAAACCTAGATCCTGTTCCAAGATTTGCCTAGTGAAGGTTTATCCTAAAGCACGCCCTGGAAAATCTGTGAAAATGTATGTCATTCGAGATGACCAGAGCAACAGGTCCCTGGCCAGGTCTGAATTCTTTGACCTCTTTCAAATTGAAGGGTTAAACTCACCATATACTCTGCGCACATGTTCAGGGGTCACTGAACCGTTTGGGAGAAGAGCCACAGGGTTCATGGTGGAGTCACTGGATGGAACAACAAGTGTGATGCTCCCCACACAAATGAGCACTCAGAGATTCCATCTCCAGCAGCTGCACAGCACCACACACACCTGAAGTCCATAGCTCACAAGATACCACAACTAGATCTAGAGGCCCAAAATACTCCTCCTTCTGGGAAACGACATCATCCAGGTTCACAAAATCAGAGAACAACACAATGGGCCACCCAGAGCACCCTACGCTCAAAGACTAGACCTTGGCTGGGTTGTTATAGGTGACGTTTGCTTGGGCTCAGCCCACAAGACAGAGTCTGTGACTTCTTTTCGGAGTAGCGTGCTTGAAAATGGACGTCCATCTATCCTTACTCCATGTCCCAATCACATTCAAGTCAAGGAGAGGTTTGGCAACGAAGGACTACACAGCACAAATTGTCATATGGCCTTACACACCACACCTCAGTCCTCCATGACAGCAGCCTCGGCAGCACAATCTTTGAAAGAACCAAGGATGATGACAAAGTGGGTCTCTCCATCGAAGATGAGCTTTTCCTGGAGCTTATGGATAAAGAAATGTTTATGGATGAGTCCAAAAGCTGGGTGGCACCTCTTCCATTTCAATAACATCGGCAAAAGCCAAAGGGCCTGCTCGAGGCATGAGGAAGTTCCCATATGGTCTAGCGGTCAGGATTCCTGGTTTTCACCCAGGCGGCCCGGGTTCGACTCCCGGTATGGGAAGTTTGTGTTGTCTTTGATTCACTTATGGAAACAGACAGGACGTTTCTCTGTGCCTCTAGCACTTTTAGTCAGCAGGCGACGCTCAAGAAACCTGACAGGTTTAGGTTCTGTCCACAACTGGTGTGCCTTCGATAGCTCAGTTGGTAGAGCGGAGGACTGTAGGTGGCACATTGGCAATCCTTAGGTCGCTGGTTCAACTCTGGCTCGAAGGAGGAATTTTTCACACGCAAACATTTAATTGGCCTTGCTTCTCGATGAGGCCGTCAAGCGCTTGAGTGTGTAGTTGGCCTCTTTGCAATCGCGACCACCACAACAGGGCAAAAGCTCATTCCCTGACCGGGAATCGAACCCGGGCCGCGGCGGTGAGAGCGCCGAATCCTAACCACTAGACCACCAGGGAAGGTCTTCTCCCTCTTTCCCATCAAGCCTGGCTGTGCGCCTCTACCAGATTTTCCAGCAACTGCTCAAGCAGGACCACTAAGACTTGAATTTTCCTCCAGGAGAGGAGACGTCTCTGACCCTGGATAACAGATCTTCCACTGAGAAAGTGTCACAGGCTCTGTAGGAATATCCTGACAACACCACAAATTGCCATAAAAACAAAGCAACCGAGATCCCCAACATGTGACGACTCCATCTCGAAGCTTTTTATAGCAGACCCCAAATCGCACCCCTTCCTGACGTTGGCTCCAGGCCTGCAAATGGCATGAGATAAAGTAGGTGTCATGAAAGGCCTCTGAACAGTCAGATGCCAACAAGCCACGTGCATACTTATTGGTGGGCCAGTGGCGCAATGGATAACGCGTCTGACTACGGATCAGAAGATTCTAGGTTCGACTCCTGGCTGGCTCGCTCACCCTCTTTTGCTTCGCTGCCAGCCCATAGCCATTTCATTATTTCCTTTCATTGGCCCGTCGTTTTTGTTATTTTTATTATTGCATTAGTTGAATGATATTTTAAATTGATAGTCCAACAATAGGCTGCTTTGTCAGTGGGATAACGGTTAGCATGAAATACCATGTGTCTTTTCAGATGCATTGCATGGGTACTGTCACAAGGACCTTGCTCTGCGACCAGTTTATAGTGTCTATTATGCCAGCACAGGACTGGGAGGAAACTGAACCCCCTGGGCGAGGCAAATGAGAGCTCCCTCCGATGAGCCTGATGAAATCGAATTCAGCAAACAATCCCTTCGGATCATTCCCATATTCTTAAAGGGGGTGGTCACACACTAAAAGCCAAAGGGCCTGTTTGAGACACGAGGAAGTTCCCATATGGTCTAGCGGTCAGGACTCCTGGTTTTCACCCAGACGGCCCGGGTTCGACTCCCGGTATGGGAAGTTTGTGTTGTCTTTGCTTCACTTATGGAAACAGACAGGATGTGCCTCTAGCACTTTTAGTCAACAGGCGAAGCTCACGAAACCTGAAAGATTTAGGTTCTGACCACAACCGGTGTGCCTTCGATAGCTCAGTTGGTAGAGCGGAGGAATGTAGGTGGCAATTTGGCAATCCTTAGGTCGCTGGTTCGACTCCGGCTTGAAGGAGGAATTTTTCGCATGCAAACATTTAATTGGCTATGCTTCTCGACGAGGCCGTCAGCGCTTGAGTGTGTTGTTGGCCTCTTCGCAATTGCGACCACCACAACAGGGCAAAAGCTCATTCCCTGACCGGGAATCGAACCCGGGCCGCGGCGGTGAGAGCGCCGAATCCTAACCACTAGACCACCAGGGAAGGTCTGCACCCTCTTTCCCATCAAGCCTGGCTGTGCGCCTCTACCAGATTTCCCAGCAACTGCTCAAGCAGGACCACTAAGACTTGAATTTTCCTCCAGGAGAGGAGACGTCTCTGACCCTGGATAACAGATCTTCCACTGAGAAAGTGTCACAGGCTCTGTAGAAATATCCTGACAACACCACAACTTGCCAAAAAACAATCGTACAGAACTTGCCAATTGGGCTGCAAGAGAGGTGGTCAGCTCAAGGCTCACAATACAAGGAGCAATACAATGTATCTTTTCCTCCATTTGCATACTTCACAGACTTCATATGCAGTGAAGCACGCAGAAGAAACGACTTCAAGCTTCACTCACCATGGGACAGTAAAGGTCCCTCCTCAGAGCATGGCCGGGAGGGTGAAAGGGAAACACTTCAGCAGGCAGCCACCTCTAGGTGCAAAGAGGTTTGCGATGATAATATGAAACCTAGATCCTGTTCCAAGATTTGCCTAGTGAAGGTTTATCCTAAAGCACGCCCTGGAAAATCTGTGAAAATGTATGTCATTCGAGATGACCAGAGCAACAGGTCCCTGGCCAGGTCTGAATTCTTTGACCTCTTTCAAATTGAAGGGTTAAACTCACCATATACTCTGCGCACATGTTCAGGGGTCACTGAAGCGTTTGGGAGAAGAGCCACAGGGTTCATGGTGGAGTCACTGGATGGAACAACAAGTGTGATGCTCCCCACACAAATGAGCACTCAGAGATTCCATCTCCAGCAGCTGCACAGCACCACACACACCTGAAGTCCATAGCTCACAAGATACCACAACTAGATCTAGAGGCCCAAAATACTCCTCCTTCTGGGAAACGACATCATCCAGGTTCACAAAATCAGAGAACAACACAATGGGCCACCCAGAGCACCCTACGCTCAAAGACTAGACCTTGGCTGGGTTGTTATAGGTGACGTTTGCTTGGGCTCAGCCCACAAGACAGAGTCTGTGACTTCTTTTCGGAGTAGCGTGCTTGAAAATGGACGTCCATCTATCCTTACTCCATGTCCCAATCACATTCAAGTCAAGGAGAGGTTTGGCAACGAAGGACTACACAGCACAAATTGTCATATGGCCTTACACACCACACCTCAGTCCTCCATGACAGCAGCCTCGGCAGCACAATCTTTGAAAGAACCAAGGATGATGACAAAGTGGGTCTCTCCATCGAAGATGAGCTTTTCCTGGAGCTTATGGATAAAGAAATGTTTATGGATGAGTCCAAAAGCTGGGTGGCACCTCTTCCATTTCAATCACATCGGCAAAAGCCAAAGGGCCTGCTCGAGGCATGAGGAAGTTCCCATATGGTCTAGCGGTCAGGATTCCTGGTTTTCACCCAGGCGGCCCGGGTTCGACTCCCGGTATGGGAAGTTTGTGTTGTCTTTGATTCACTTATGGAAACAGACAGGACGTTTCTCTGTGCCTCTAGCACTTTTAGTCAGCAGGCGACGCTCAAGAAACCTGACAGGTTTAGGTTCTGTCCACAACTGGTGTGCCTTCGATAGCTCAGTTGGTAGAGCGGAGGACTGTAGGTGGCACATTGGCAATCCTTAGGTCGCTGGTTCAACTCCGGCTCGAAGGAGGAATTTTTCACACGCAAACATTTAATTGGCCTTGCTTCTCGATGAGGCCGTCAAGCGCTTGAGTGTGTAGTTGGCCTCTTTGCAATCGCGACCACCACAACAGGGCAAAAGCTCATTCCCTGACCGGGAATCGAACCCGGGCCGCGGCGGTGAGAGCGCCGAATCCTAACCACTAGACCACCAGGGAAGGTCTTCTCCCTCTTTCCCATCAAGCCTGGCTGTGCGCCTCTACCAGATTTTCCAGCAACTGCTCAAGCAGGACCACTAAGACTTGAATTTTCCTCCAGGAGAGGAGACGTCTCTGACCCTGGATAACAGATCTTCCACTGAGAAAGTGTCACAGGCTCTGTAGGAATATCCTGACAACACCACAACTTGCCAAAAAACAATCGTACAGAACTTGCCAATTGGGCTGCAATAGAGGTGGTCAGCTCAAGGCTCACAATACAAGGAGCAATACAATGTATCTTTTCCTCCATTTGCATACTTCACAGACTTCATATGCAGTGAAGCACGCAGAAGAAACGACTTCAAGCTTCACTCACCATGGGACAGTAAAGGTCCCTCCTCAGAGCATGGCCGGGAGGGTGAAAGGGAAACACTTCAGCAGGCAGCCACCTCTAGGTGCAAAGAGGTTTGCGATGATAATATGAAACCTAGATCCTGTTCCAAGATTTGCCTAGTGAAGGTTTATCCTAAAGCACGCCCTGGAAAATCTGTGAAAATGTATGTCATTCGAGATGACCAGAGCAACAGGTCCCTGGCCAGGTCTGAATTCTTTGACCTCTTTCAAATTGAAGGGTTAAACTCACCATATACTCTGCGCACATGTTCAGGGGTCACTGAACCGTTTGGGAGAAGAGCCACAGGGTTCATGGTGGAGTCACTGGATGGAACAACAAGTGTGATGCTCCCCACACAAATGAGCACTCAGAGATTCCATCTCCAGCAGCTGCACAGCACCACACACACCTGAAGTCCATAGCTCACAAGATACCACAACTAGATCTAGAGGCCCAAAATACTCCTCCTTCTGGGAAACGACATCATCCAGGTTCACAAAATCAGAGAACAACACAATGGGCCACCCAGAGCACCCTACGCTCAAAGACTAGACCTTGGCTGGGTTGTTATAGGTGACGTTTGCTTGGGCTCAGCCCACAAGACAGAGTCTGTGACTTCTTTTCGGAGTAGCGTGCTTGAAAATGGACGTCCATCTATCCTTACTCCATGTCCCAATCACATTCAAGTCAAGGAGAGGTTTGGCAACGAAGGACTACACAGCACAAATTGTCATATGGCCTTACACACCACACCTCAGTCCTCCATGACAGCAGCCTCGGCAGCACAATCTTTGAAAGAACCAAGGATGATGACAAAGTGGGTCTCTCCATCGAAGATGAGCTTTTCCTGGAGCTTATGGATAAAGAAATGTTTATGGATGAGTCCAAAAGCTGGGTGGCACCTCTTCCATTTCAATCACATCGGCAAAAGCCAAAGGGCCTGCTCGAGGCATGAGGAAGTTCCCATATGGTCTAGCGGTCAGGATTCCTGGTTTTCACCCAGGCGGCCCGGGTTCGACTCCCGGTATGGGAAGTTTGTGTTGTCTTTGATTCACTTATGGAAACAGACAGGACGTTTCTCTGTGCCTCTAGCACTTTTAGTCAGCAGGCGACGCTCAAGAAACCTGACAGGTTTAGGTTCTGTCCACAACTGGTGTGCCTTCGATAGCTCCGTTGGTAGAGCGGAGGACTGTAGGTGGCACATTGGCAATCCTTAGGTCGCTGGTTCAACTCCGGCTCGAAGGAGGAATTTTTCACACGCAAACATTTAATTGGCCTTGCTTCTCGATGAGGCCGTCAAGCGCTTGAGTGTGTAGTTGGCCTCTTTGCAATCGCGACCACCACAACAGGGCAAAAGCTCATTCCCTGACCGGGAATCGAACCCGGGCCGCGGCGGTGAGAGCGCCGAATCCTAACCACTAGACCACCAGGGAAGGTCTTCTCCCTCTTTCCCATCAAGCCTGGCTGTGCGCCTCTACCAGATTTTCCAGCAACTGCTCAAGCAGGACCACTAAGACTTGAATTTTCCTCCAGGAGAGGAGACGTTTCTGACCCTGGATAACAGATCTTCCACTGAGAAAGTGTCACAGGCTCTGTAGGAATATCCTGACAACACCACAAATTGCCATAAAAACAAAGCAACCGAGATCCCCAACATGTGACGACTCCATCTCGAAGCTTTTTATAGCAGACCCCAAATCGCACCCCTTCCTGACGTTGGCTCCAGGCCTGCAAATGGCATGAGATAAAGTAGGTGTCATGAAAGGCCTCTGAACAGTCAGATGCCAACAAGCCACGTGCATACTTATTGGTGGGCCAGTGGCGCAATGGATAACGCGTCTGACTACGGATCAGAAGATTCTAGGTTCGACTCCTGGCTGGCTCGCTCACCCTCTTTTGCTTCGCTGCCAGCCCATAGCCATTTCATTATTTCCTTTCATTGGCCCGTCGTTTTTGTTATTTTTATTATTGCATTAGTTGAATGATATTTTAAATTGATAGTCCAACAATAGGCTGCTTTGTCAGTGGGATAACGGTTAGCATGAAATACCATGTGTCTTTTCAGATGCATTGCATGGGTACTGTCACAAGGACCTTGCTCTGCGACCAGTTTATAGTGTCTATTATGCCAGCACAGGACTGGGAGGAAACTGAACCCCCTGGGCGAGGCAAATGAGAGCTCCCTCCGATGAGCCTGATGAAATCGAATTCAGCAAACAATCCCTTCGGATCATTCCCATATTCTTAAAGGGGGTGGTCACACACTAAAAGCCAAAGGGCCTGTTTGAGACACGAGGAAGTTCCCATATGGTCTAGCGGTCAGGATTCCTGGTTTTCACCCAGACGGCCCGGGTTCGACTCCCGGTATGGGAAGTTTGTGTTGTCTTTGCTTCACTTATGGAAACAGACAGGATGTGCCTCTAGCACTTTTAGTCAACAGGCGAAGCTCACGAAACCTGACAGATTTAGGTTCTGACCACAACCGGTGTGCCTTCGATAGCTCAGTTGGTAGAGCGGAGGACTGTAGGTGGCAATTTGGCAATCCTTAGGTCGCTGGTTCGACTCCGGCTCGAAGGAGGAATTTTTCGCATGCAAACATTTAATTGGCTATGCTTCTCGGCGAGGCCGTCAGCGCTTGAGTGTGTAGTTGGCCTCTTCGCAATTGCGACCACCACAACAGGGAAAAAGCTCATTCCCTGACCGGGAATCGAACCCGGGCCGCGGCGGTGAGAGCGCCGAATCCTAACCACTAGACCACCAGGGAAGGTCTGCACCCTCTTTCCCATCAAGCCTGGCTGTGCGCCTCTACCAGATTTCCCAGCAACTGCTCAAGCAGGACCACTAAGACTTGAATTTTCCTCCAGGAGAGGAGACGTCTCTGACCCTGGATAACAGATCTTCCACTGAGAAAGTGTCACAGGCTCTGTAGGAATATCCTGACAACACCACAACTTGCCAAAAAACAATCGTACAGAACTTGCCAATTGGGCTGCAAGAGAGGTGGTCAGCTCAAGGCTCACAATACAAGGAGCAATACAATGTATCTTTTCCTCCATTTGCATACTTCACAGACTTCATATGCAGTGAAGCACGCAGAAGAAACGACTTCAAGCTTCACTCACCATGGGACAGTAAAGGTCCCTCCTCAGAGCATGGCCGGGAGGGTGAAAGGGAAACACTTCAGCAGGCAGCCACCTCTAAGTGCAAAGAGGTTTGCGATGATAATATGAAACCTAGATCCTGTTCCAAGATTTGCCTAGTGAAGGTTTATCCTAAAGCACGCCCTGGAAAATCTGTGAAAATGTATGTCATTCGAGATGACCAGAGCAACAGGTCCCTGGCCAGGTCTGAATTCTTTGACCTCTTTCAAATTGAAGGGTTAAACTCACCATATACTCTGCGCACATGTTCAGGGGTCACTGAAGCGTTTGGGAGAAGAGCCACAGGGTTCATGGTGGAGTCACTGGATGGAACAACAAGTGTGATGCTCCCCACACAAATGAGCACTCAGAGATTCCATCTCCAGCAGCTGCACAGCACCACACACACCTGAAGTCCATAGCTCACAAGATACCACAACTAGATCTAGAGGCCCAAAATACTCCTCCTTCTGGGAAACGACATCATCCAGGTTCACAAAATCAGAGAACAACACAATGGGCCACCCAGAGCACCCTACGCTCAAAGACTAGACCTTGGCTGGGTTGTTATAGGTGACGTTTGCTTGGGCTCAGCCCACAAGACAGAGTCTGTGACTTCTTTTCGGAGTAGCGTGCTTGAAAATGGACGTCCATCTATCCTTACTCCATGTCCCAATCACATTCAAGTCAAGGAGAGGTTTGGCAACGAAGGACTACACAGCACAAATTGTCATATGGCCTTACACACCACACCTCAGTCCTCCATGACAGCAGCCTCGGCAGCACAATCTTTGAAAGAACCAAGGATGATGACAAAGTGGGTCTCTCCATCGAAGATGAGCTTTTCCTGGAGCTTATGGACAAAGAAATGTTTATGGATGAGTCCAAAAGCTGGGTGGCACCTCTTCCATTTCAATCACATCGGCAAAAGCCAAAGGGCCTGCTCGAGGTACAAGGAAGTTCCCATATGGTCTAGCGGTCAGGATTCCTGGTTTTCACCCAGGCGGCCCGGGTTCGACTCCTGGTATGGGAAGTTTGTGTTGTCTTTGATTCACTTATGGAAACAGACAGGACGTTTCTCTGTGCCCTAGCACTTTTAGTCAGCAGGCGACGCTCAAGAAACCTGACAGGTTTAGGTTCTGACCACAACCGGTGTGCCTTCGATAGCTCAGTTGATAGAGCGGAGGACTGTAGGTGGCAATTTGGCAATCCTTAGGTCGCTGGTTCGACTCCGGCTCGAAGGAGGAATTTTTCGCATGCAAACATTTAATTGGCTATGCTTCTCGGCGAGGCCGTCAGCGCTTGAGTGTGTTCTTGGCCTCTTCGCAATTGCGACCACCACAACAGGGCAAAAGCTCATTCCCTGACCGGGAATCGAACCCGGGCCGCGGCGGTGAGAGCGCCGAATCCTAACCACTAGACCACCAGGGAAGGTCTGCACCCCCTTTCCCATCAAGCCTGGCTGTGCGCCTCTACCAGATTTCCCAGCAACTGCTCAAGCAGGACCACTAAGACTTGAATTTTCCTCCAGGAGAGGAGACGTCTCTGACCCTGGATAACAGATCTTCCTCTGAGAAAGTGTCACAGGCTCTGTAGGAATATCCTGACAACACCACAACTTGCCAAAAAACAATCGTACAGAACTTGCCAATTGGGCTGCAAGAGAGGTGGTCAGCTCAAGGCTCACAATACAAGGAGCAATACAATGTATCTTTTCCTCCATTTGCATACTTCACAGACTTCATATGCAGTGAAGCACGCAGAAGAAACGACTTCAAGCTTCACTCACCATGGGACAGTAAAGGTCCCTCCTCAGAGCATGGCCGGGAGGGTGAAAGGGAAACACTTCAGCAGGCAGCCACCTCTAGGTGCAAAGAGGTTTGCGATGATAATATGAAACCTAGATCCTGTTCCAAGATTTGCCTAGTGAAGGTTTATCCTAAAGCACGCCCTGGAAAATCTGTGAAAATGTATGTCATTCGAGATGACCAGAGCAACAGGTCCCTGGCCAGGTCTGAATTCTTTGACCTCTTTCAAATTGAAGGGTTAAACTCACCATATACTCTGCGCACATGTTCAGGGGTCACTGAAGCGTTTGGGAGAAGAGCCACAGGGTTCATGGTGGAGTCACTGGATGGAACAACAAGTGTGATGCTCCCCACACAAATGAGCACTCAGAGATTCCATCTCCAGCAGCTGCACAGCACCACACACACCTGAAGTCCATAGCTCACAAGATACCACAACTAGATCTAGAGGCCCAAAATACTCCTCCTTCTGGGAAACGACATCATCCAGGTTCACAAAATCAGAGAACAACACAATGGGCCACCCAGAGCACCCTACGCTCAAAGACTAGACCTTGGCTGGGTTGTTATAGGTGACGTTTGCTTGGGCTCAGCCCACAAGACAGAGTCTGTGACTTCTTTTCGGAGTAGCGTGCTTGAAAATGGACGTCCATCTATCCTTACTCCATGTCCCAATCACATTCAAGTCAAGGAGAGGTTTGGCAACGAAGGACTACACAGCACAAATTGTCATATGGCCTTACACACCACACCTCAGTCCTCCATGACAGCAGCCTCGGCAGCACAATCTTTGAAAGAACCAAGGATGATGACAAAGTGGGTCTCTCCATCGAAGATGAGCTTTTCCTGGAGCTTATGGATAAAGAAATGTTTATGGATGAGTCCAAAAGCTGGGTGGCACCTCTTCCATTTCAATCACATCGGCAAAACTCAAAGGGTCTGCTCGAGGTACGAGGAAGTTCCCATATGGTCTAGCGGTCAGGATTCCTGGTTTTCACCCAGGCGGCCCGGGTTCGACTCCCGGTATGGGAAGTTTGTGTTGTCTTTGATTCACTTATGGAAACAGACAGGACGTTTCTCTGTGCCTCTAGCACTTTTAGTCAGCAGGCGACGCTCAAGAAACCTGACAGGTTTAGGTTCTGTCCACAACTGGGGTGCTTTCGATAGCTCAGTTGGTAGAGCTGAGGACTGTAGGTGGCACATTGGCAATCCTTAGGTCGCTGGTTCAACTCCGGCTCGAAGGAGGAATTTTTCACACGCAAACATTTAATTGGCCATGCTTCTCTATGAGGCCGTCAAGCGCTTGAGTGTGTAGTTGGCCTCTTTGCAATCGCGACCACCACAACAGGGCAAAAGCTCATTCCCTGACCGGGAATCGAACCCGGGCCGCGGCGGTGAGAGCGCCGAATCCTAACCACTAGACCACTAGGGAAGGTCTTCTCCCTCTTTCCCATCAACCCTGGCTGTGCGCCTCTACCAGATTTTCCAGCAACTGCTCAAGCAGGACCACTAAGACTTGAATTTTCCTCCAGGAGAGGAGACGTCTCTGACCCTGGATAACAGATCTTCCACTGAGAAAGTGTCACAGGCTCTGTAGGAATATCCTGACAACACCACAGCTTGCCATAAAAACAAAGCAACCGAGATGCCCAACATGTGACGACTCCATCTCGAAGCTTTTTATAGCAGACCCCAAATCGCACCCCTTCCTGACGTTGGCTCCAGGCCTGCAAATGGCATGAGATAAAGTAGGTGTCATGAAAGGCCTCTGAACAGTCAGATGCCAACAAGCCACGTGCATACTTATTGGTGGGCCAGTGGCGCAATGGATAACGCGTCTGACTACGGATCAGAAGATTCTAGGTTCGACTCCTGGCTGGCTCGCTCACCCTCTTTTGCTTCGCTGCCAGCCCATTGCCATTTCATTATTTCCTTTCATTGGCCCGTCGTTTTTGTTATTTTTATTATTGCATTAGTTGAATGATATTTTAAATTGATAGTCCAACAATAGGCTCCTTTGTCAGTGGGATAACTGTTAGCATGAAATACCATGTGTCTTTTCAGATGCATTGCATGGGTACTGTCACAAGGACCTTGCTCTGCGACCAGTTTATAGTGTCTATTATGCCAGCACAGGACTGGGAGGAAACTGAACCCCCTGGGCGAGGCAAATGAGAGCTCCCTCCGATGAGCCTGATGAAATCGAATTCAGCAAACAATCCCTTCGGATCATTCCCATATTCTTAAAGGGGGTGGTCACACACTAAAAGCCAAAGGGCCTGTTTGAGACACGAGGAAGTTCCCATATGGTCTAGCGGTCAGGATTCCTGGTTTTCACCCAGATGGCCCGGGTTCGACTCCCGGTATGGGAAGTTTGTGTTGTCTTTGCTTCACTTATGGAAACAGACAGGACGTGTCTCTGTGCCTCTAGCACTTTTAGTCAACAGGCGAAGCTCACGAAACCTGACAGATTTAGGTTCCGACCACAACCGGTGTGTTTTCGATAGCTCAGTTGGTAGAGCGGAGGACTGAGAGCGCCGAATCCTAACCACTAGACCACCAGGGAAGGTCTGCACCCTCTTTCCCATCAAGCCTGGCTGTGCGCCTCTACCAGATTTCCCAGCAACTGCTCAAGCAGGACCACTAAGACTTGAATTTTCCTCCAGGAGAGGAGACGTCTCTGACCCTGGATAACAGATCTTCCACTGAGAAAGTGTCACAGGCTCTCTAGGAATATCCTGACAACACCACAACTTGCCAAAGAACAATCGTACAGAACTTGCCAATTGGGCTGCAAGAGAGGTGGTCAGCTCAAGGCTCACAATACAAGGAGCAATACAATGTATCTTTTCCTCCATTTGCATACTTCACAGACTTCATATGCAGTGAAGCACGCAGAAGAAACGACTTCAAGCTTCACTCACCATGGGACAGTAAAGGTCCCTCCTCAGAGCATGGCCGGGAGGGTGAAAGGGAAACACTTCAGCAGGCAGCCACCTCTAGGTGCAAAGAGGTTTGCGATGATAATATGAAACCTAGATCCTGTTCCAAGATTTGCCTAGTGAAGGTTTATCCTAAAGCACGCCCTGGAAAATCTGTGAAAATGTATGTCATTCGAGATGACCAGAGCAACAGGTCCCTGGCCAGGTCTGAATTCTTTGACCTCTTTCAAATTGAAGGGTTAAACTGACCATATACTCTGCGCACATGTTCAGGGGTCACTGAAGCGTTTGGGAGAAGAGCCACAGGGTTCATGGTGGAGTCACTGGATGGAACAACAAGTGTGATGCTCCCCACACAAATGAGCACTCAGAGATTCCATCTCCAGCAGCTGCACAGCACCACACACACCTGAAGTCCATAGCTCACAAGATACCACAACTAGATCTAGAGGCCCAAAATACTCCTCCTTCTGGGAAACGACATCATCCAGGTTCACAAAATCAGAGAACAACACAATGGGCCACCCAGAGCACCCTACGCTCAAAGACTAGACCTTGGCTGGGTTGTTATAGGTGACATTTGCTTGGGCTCAGCCCACAAGACAGAGTCTGTGACTTCTTTTCGGAGTAGCGTGCTTGAAAATGGACGTCCATCTATCCTTACTCCATATCCCAATCACATTCAAGACAAGGAGAGGTTTGGCAACGAAGGACTACACAGCACAAATTGTCATATGGCCTTACACACCACACCTCAGTCCTCCATGACAGCAGCCTCGGCAGCACAATCTTTGAAAGAACCAAGGATGATGACAAAGTGGGTCTCTCCATCGAAGATGAGCTTATCCTGGAGCTTATGGATAAAGAAATGTTTATGGATGAGTCCAAAAGCTGGGTGGCACCTCTTCCATTTCAATCACATCGGCAAAAGCCAAAGGGCCTGCTCGAGGCACGAGGAAGTTCCCATATGGTCTAGCGGTCAGGATTCCTGGTTTTCACCCAGGCGGCCCGGGTTCGACTCCCGGTATGGGAAGTTTGTGTTGTCTTTGATTCACTTATGGAAACAGACAGGACGTTTCTCTCTGCCTCTAGCACTTTTAGTCAGCAGGCGACGCTCAAGAAACCTGACAGGTTTAGGTTCTGTCCACAACTGGTGTGCCTTCGATAGCTCAGTTGGTAGAGCGGAGGACTGTAGGTGGCAAATTGGCAATCCTTAGGTCACTGGTTCAACTCCGGCTCGAAGGAGGAATTTTTCACACGCAAACATTTAATTGGCCATGCTTCTCGATGAGGCGGTCAAGCGCTTGAGTGTGTAGTTGGCCTCTTTGCAATCGCGACCACCACAACAGGGCAAAAGCTCATTCCCTGACCGGGAATCGAACCCGGGCCGCGGCAGTGAGAGCGCCACCAGGGAAGGTCTTCTTCCTCTTTCCCATCAAGCCTGGCTGTGCGCCTCTACCAGATTTCCCAGCAACTGCTCAAGCAGGACCACTAAGACTTGAACTTTCCTCCAGGAGAGGAGACGTCTCTGACCCTGTATAACAGATCTTCCACTGAGAAAGTGTCACAGGCTCTGTAGGAATATCCTGACAACACCACAACTTGCCAAAAAACAATCGTACAGAACTTGCCAATTGGGCTGCAAGAGAGGTGGTCAGCTCAAGGCTCACAATACAAGGAGCAATACAATGTATCTTTTCCTCCATTTGCATACTTCACAGACTTCATATGCAGTGAAGCACGCAGAAGAAACGACTTCAAGCTTCACTCACCATGGGACAGTAAAGGTCCCTCCTCAGAGCATGGCCGGGAGGGTGAAAGGGAAACACTTCAGCAGGCAGCCACCTCTAAGTGCAAAGAGGTTTGCGATGATAATATGAAACCTAGATCCTGTTCCAAGATTTGCCTAGTGAAGGTTTATCCTAAAGCACGCCCTGGAAAATCTGTGAAAATGTATGTCATTCGAGATGACCAGAGCAACAGGTCCCTGGCCAGGTCTGAATTCTTTGACCTCTTTCAAATTGAAGGGTTAAACTCACCATATACTCTGCGCACATGTTCAGGGGTCACTGAAGCGTTTGGGAGAAGAGCCACAGGGTTCATGGTGGAGTCACTGGATGGAACAACAAGTGTGATGCTCCCCACACAAATGAGCACTCAGAGATTCCATCTCCAGCAGCTGCACAGCACCACACACACCTGAAGTCCATAGCTCACAAGATACCACAACTAGATCTAGAGGCCCAAAATACTCCTCCTTCTGGGAAACGACATCATCCAGGTTCACAAAATCAGAGAACAACACAATGGGCCACCCAGAGCACCCTACGCTCAAAGACTAGACCTTGGCTGGGTTGTTATAGGTGACGTTTGCTTGGGCTCAGCCCACAAGACAGAGTCTGTGACTTCTTTTCGGAGTAGCGTGCTTGAAAATGGACGTCCATCTATCCTTACTCCATGTCCCAATCACATTCAAGTCAAGGAGAGGTTTGGCAACGAAGGACTACACAGCACAAATTGTCATATGGCCTTACACACCACACATCAGTCCTCCATGACAGCAGCCTCGGCAGCACAATCTTTGAAAGAACCAAGGATGATGACAAAGTGGGTCTCTCCATCGAAGATGAGCTTTTCCTGGAGCTTATGGATAAAGAAATGTTTATGGATGAGTCCAAAAGCTGGGTGGCACCTCTTCCATTTCAATCACATCGGCAAAAGCCAAAGGGCCTGCTCGAGGTACGAGGAAGTTCCCATATGGTCTAGCGGTCAGGATTCCTGGTTTTCACCCAGGCGGCCCGGGTTCGACTCCCGGTATGGGAAGTTTGTGTTGTCTTTGATTCACTTATGGAAACAGACAGGACGTTTCTCTGTGCCTCTAGCACTTTTAGTCAGCAGGCGACGCTCAAGAAACCTGACAGGTTTAGGTTCTGTCCACAACTGGTGTGCCTTCGATAGCTCAGTTGGTAGAGCGGAGGACTGTAGGTGGCACGTTGGCAATCCTTAGGTCGCTGGTTCAACTCCGGCTCGAAGGAGGAATTTTTCACACGCAAACATTTAATTGGCCTTGCTTCTCGATGAGGCCGTCAAGCGCTTGAGTGTGTAGTTGGCCTCTTTGCAATCGCGACCACCACAACAGGGCAAAAGCTCATTCCCTGACCGGGAATCGAACCCGGGCCGCGGCGGTGAGAGCGCCGAATCCTAACCACTAGACCACCAGGGAAGGTCTTCTCCCTCTTTCCCATCAAGCCTGGCTGTGCGCCTCTACCAGATTTTCCAGCAACTGCTCAAGCAGGACCACTAAGACTTGAATTTTCCTCCAGGAGAGGAGACGTCTCTGACCCTGGATAACATATCTTCCACTGAGAAAGTGTCACAGGCTCTGTAGGAATATCCTGACAACACCACAAATTGCCATAAAAACAAAGCAACCGAGATCCCCAACATGTGACGACTCCATCTCGAAGCTTTTTATAGCAGACCCCAAATCGCACCCCTTCCTGACGTTGGCTCCAGGCCTGCAAATGGCATGAGATAAAGTAGGTGTCATGAAAGGCCTCTGAACAGTCAGATGCCAACAAGCCACGTGCATACTTCTTGGTGGGCCAGTGGCGCAATGGATAACGCGTCTGACTACGGATCAGAAGATTCTAGGTTCGACTCCTGGCTGGCTCGCTCACCCTCTTTTGCTTCGCTGCCAGCCCATAGCCATTTCATTATTTCCTTTCATTGGCCCGTCATTTTTGTTATTTTTATTATTGCATTAGTTGAATGATATTTTAAATTGATAGTCCAACAATAGGCTGCTTTGTCAGTGGGATAACGGTTAGCATGAAATACCATGTGTCTTTTTAGATGCATTGCATGGGTACTGTCACAAGGACCTTGCTCTGCGACCAGTTTATAGTGTCTATTATGCCAGCACAGGACTGGGAGGAAACTGAACCCCCTGGGCGAGGCAAATGAGAGCTCCCTCCGATGAGCCTGATGAAATCGAATTCAGCAAACAATCCCTTCGGATCATTCCCATATTCTTAAAGGGGGTGGTCACACACTAAAAGCCAAAGGGCCTGTTTGAGACACGAGGAAGTTCCCATATGGTCTAGCGGTCAGGATTCCTGGTTTTCACCCAGACGGCCCGGGTTCGACTCCCGGTATGGGAAGTTTGTGTTGTCTTTGCTTCACTTATGGAAACAGACAGGACGTGTCTCTGTGCCTCTAGCACTTTTAGTCAACAGGCGAAGCTCACGAAACCTGACAGATTTAGGTTCTGACCACAACCGGTGTGCCTTCGATAGCTCAGTTGGTAGAGCGGAGGACTGTAGGTGGCAATTTGGCAATCCTTAGGTCGCTGGTTCGACTCCGGCTCGAAGGAGGAATTTTTCGCATGCAAACATTTAATTGGCTATGCTTCTCGGCGAGGCCGTCAGCGCTTGAGTGTGTTGTTGGCCTCTTCGCAATTGCGACCACCACAACAGGGCAAAAGCTCATTCCCTGACCGGGAATCGAACCCGGGCCGCGGCGGTGAGAGCGCCGAATCCTAACCACTAGACCACCAGGGAAGGTCTGCACCCTCTTTCCCATCAAGCCTGGCTGTGCGCCTCTACCAGATTTCCCAGCAACTGCTCAAGCAGGACCACTAAGACTTGAATTTTCCTCCAGGAGAGGAGACGTCTCTGACCCTGGATAACAGATCTTCCACTGAGAAAGTGTCACAGGCTCTGTAGGAATATCCTGACAACACCACAACTTGCCAAAAAACAATCGTACAGAACTTGCCAATTGGGCTGCAAGAGAGGTGGTCAGCTCAAGGCTCACAATACAAGGAGCAATACAATGTATCTTTTCCTCCATTTGCATACTTCACAGACTTCATATGCAGTGAAGCACGCAGAAGAAACGACTTCAAGCTTCACTCACCATGGGACAGTAAAGGTCCCTCCTCAGAGCATGGCCGGGAGGGTGAAAGGGAAACACTTCAGCAGGCAGCCACCTCTAGGTGCAAAGAGGTTTGCGATGATAATATGAAACCTAGATCCTGTTCCAAGATTTGCCTAGTGAAGGTTTATCCTAAAGCACGCCCTGGAAAATCTGTGAAAATGTATGTCATTCGAGATGACCAGAGCAACAGGTCCCTGGCCAGGTCTGAATTCTTTGACCTCTTTCAAATTGAAGGGTTAAACTCACCATATACTCTGCGCACATGTTCAGGGGTCACTGAAGCGTTTGGGAGAAGAGCCACAGGGTTCATGGTGGAGTCACTGGATGGAACAACAAGTGTGATGCTCCCCACACAAATGAGCACTCAGAGATTCCATCTCCAGCAGCTGCACAGCACCACACACACCTGAAGTCCATAGCTCACAAGATACCACAACTAGATCTAGAGGCCCAAAATACTCCTCCTTCTGGGAAACGACATCATCCAGGTTCACAAAATCAGAGAACAACACAATGGGCCACCCAGAGCACCCTACGCTCAAAGACTAGACCTTGGCTGGGTTGTTATAGGTGACATTTGCTTGGGCTCAGCCCACAAGACAGAGTCTGTGACTTCTTTTCGGAGTAGCGTGCTTGAAAATGGACGTCCATCTATCCTTACTCCATATCCCAATCACATTCAAGACAAGGAGAGGTTTGGCAACGAAGGACTACACAGCACAAATTGTCATATGGCCTTACACACCACACCTCAGTCCTCCATGACAGCAGCCTCGGCAGCACAATCTTTGAAAGAACCAAGGATGATGACAAAGTGGGTCTCTCCATCGAAGATGAGCTTATCCTGGAGCTTATGGATAAAGAAATGTTTATGGATGAGTCCAAAAGCTGGGTGGCACCTCTTCCATTTCAATCACATCGGCAAAAGCCAAAGGGCCTGCTCGAGGCACGAGGAAGTTCCCATATGGTCTAGCGGTCAGGATTCCTGGTTTTCACCCAGGCGGCCCGGGTTCGACTCCCGGTATGGGAAGTTTGTGTTGTCTTTGATTCACTTATGGAAACAGACAGGACGTTTCTCTCTGCCTCTAGCACTTTTAGTCAGCAGGCGACGCTCAAGAAACCTGACAGGTTTAGGTTCTGTCCACAACTGGTGTGCCTTCGATAGCTCAGTTGGTAGAGCGGAGGACTGTAGGTGGCAAATTGGCAATCCTTAGGTCACTGGTTCAACTCCGGCTCGAAGGAGGAATTTTTCACACGCAAACATTTAATGGGCCATGCTTCTCGATGAGGCGGTCAAGCGCTTGAGTGTGTAGTTGGCCTCTTTGCAATCGCGACCACCACAACAGGGCAAAAGCTCATTCCCTGACCGGGAATCGAACCCGGGCCGCGGCAGTGAGAGCGCCACCAGGGAAGGTCTTCTTCCTCTTTCCCATCAAGCCTGGCTGTGCGCCTCTACCAGATTTCCCAGCAACTGCTCAAGCAGGACCACTAAGACTTGAACTTTCCTCCAGGAGAGGAGACGTCTCTGACCCTGTATAACAGATCTTCCACTGAGAAAGTGTCACAGGCTCTGTAGGAATATCCTGACAACACCACAACTTGCCAAAAAACAATCGTACAGAACTTGCCAATTGGGCTGCAAGAGAGGTGGTCAGCTCAAGGCTCACAATACAAGGAGCAATACAATGTATCTTTTCCTCCATTTGCATACTTCACAGACTTCATATGCAGTGAAGCACGCAGAAGAAACGACTTCAAGCTTCACTCACCATGGGACAGTAAAGGTCCCTCCTCAGAGCATGGCCGGGAGGGTGAAAGGGAAACACTTCAGCAGGCAGCCACCTCTAAGTGCAAAGAGGTTTGCGATGATAATATGAAACCTAGATCCTGTTCCAAGATTTGCCTAGTGAAGGTTTATCCTAAAGCACGCCCTGGAAAATCTGTGAAAATGTATGTCATTCGAGATGACCAGAGCAACAGGTCCCTGGCCAGGTCTGAATTCTTTGACCTCTTTCAAATTGAAGGGTTAAACTCACCATATACTCTGCGCACATGTTCAGGGGTCACTGAAGCGTTTGGGAGAAGAGCCACAGGGTTCATGGTGGAGTCACTGGATGGAACAACAAGTGTGATGCTCCCCACACAAATGAGCACTCAGAGATTCCATCTCCAGCAGCTGCACAGCACCACACACACCTGAAGTCCATAGCTCACAAGATACCACAACTAGATCTAGAGGCCCAAAATACTCCTCCTTCTGGGAAACGACATCATCCAGGTTCACAAAATCAGAGAACAACACAATGGGCCACCCAGAGCACCCTACGCTCAAAGACTAGACCTTGGCTGGGTTGTTATAGGTGACGTTTGCTTGGGCTCAGCCCACAAGACAGAGTCTGTGACTTCTTTTCGGAGTAGCGTGCTTGAAAATGGACGTCCATCTATCCTTACTCCATGTCCCAATCACATTCAAGTCAAGGAGAGGTTTGGCAACGAAGGACTACACAGCACAAATTGTCATATGGCCTTACACACCACACATCAGTCCTCCATGACAGCAGCCTCGGCAGCACAATCTTTGAAAGAACCAAGGATGATGACAAAGTGGGTCTCTCCATCGAAGATGAGCTTTTCCTGGAGCTTATGGATAAAGAAATGTTTATGGATGAGTCCAAAAGCTGGGTGGCACCTCTTCCATTTCAATCACATCGGCAAAAGCCAAAGGGCCTGCTCGAGGTACGAGGAAGTTCCCATATGGTCTAGCGGTCAGGATTCCTGGTTTTCACCCAGGCGGCCCGGGTTCGACTCCCGGTATGGGAAGTTTGTGTTGTCTTTGATTCACTTATGGAAACAGACAGGACGTTTCTCTGTGCCTCTAGCACTTTTAGTCAGCAGGCGACGCTCAAGAAACCTGACAGGTTTAGGTTCTGTCCACAACTGGTGTGCCTTCGATAGCTCAGTTGGTAGAGCGGAGGACTGTAGGTGGCACGTTGGCAATCCTTAGGTCGCTGGTTCAACTCCGACTCGAAGGAGGAATTTTTCACACGCAAACATTTAATTGGCCTTGCTTCTCGATGAGGCCGTCAAGCGCTTGAGTGTGTAGTTGGCCTCTTTGCAATCGCGACCACCACAACAGGGCAAAAGCTCATTCCCTGACCGGGAATCGAACCCGGGCCGCGGCGGTGAGAGCGCCGAATCCTAACCACTAGACCACCAGGGAAGGTCTTCTCCCTCTTTCCCATCAAGCCTGGCTGTGCGCCTCTACCAGATTTTCCAGCAACTGCTCAAGCAGGACCACTAAGACTTGAATTTTCCTCCAGGAGAGGAGACGTCTCTGACCCTGGATAACATATCTTCCACTGAGAAAGTGTCACAGGCTCTGTAGGAATATCCTGACAACACCACAAATTGCCATAAAAACAAAGCAACCGAGATCCCCAACATGTGACGACTCCATCTCGAAGCTTTTTATAGCAGACCCCAAATCGCACCCCTTCCTGACGTTGGCTCCAGGCCTGCAAATGGCATGAGATAAAGTAGGTGTCATGAAAGGCCTCTGAACAGTCAGATGCCAACAAGCCACGTGCATACTTCTTGGTGGGCCAGTGGCGCAATGGATAACGCGTCTGACTACGGATCAGAAGATTCTAGGTTCGACTCCTGGCTGGCTCGCTCACCCTCTTTTGCTTCGCTGCCAGCCCATAGCCATTTCATTATTTCCTTTCATTGGCCCGTCATTTTTGTTATTTTTATTATTGCATTAGTTGAATGATATTTTAAATTGATAGTCCAACAATAGGCTGCTTTGTCAGTGGGATAACGGTTAGCATGAAATACCATGTGTCTTTTTAGATGCATTGCATGGGTACTGTCACAAGGACCTTGCTCTGCGACCAGTTTATAGTGTCTATTATGCCAGCACAGGACTGGGAGGAAACTGAACCCCCTGGGCGAGGCAAATGAGAGCTCCCTCCGATGAGCCTGATGAAATCGAATTCAGCAAACAATCCCTTCGGATCATTCCCATATTCTTAAAGGGGGTGGTCACACACTAAAAGCCAAAGGGCCTGTTTGAGACACGAGGAAGTTCCCATATGGTCTAGCGGTCAGGATTCCTGGTTTTCACCCAGACGGCCCGGGTTCGACTCCCGGTATGGGAAGTTTGTGTTGTCTTTGCTTCACTTATGGAAACAGACAGGACGTGTCTCTGTGCCTCTAGCACTTTTAGTCAACAGGCGAAGCTCACGAAACCTGACAGATTTAGGTTCTGACCACAACCGGTGTGCCTTCGATAGCTCAGTTGGTAGAGCGGAGGACTGTAGGTGGCAATTTGGCAATCCTTAGGTCGCTGGTTCGACTCCGGCTCGAAGGAGGAATTTTTCGCATGCAAACATTTAATTGGCTATGCTTCTCGGCGAGGCCGTCAGCGCTTGAGTGTGTTGTTGGCCTCTTCGCAATTGCGACCACCACAACAGGGCAAAAGCTCATTCCCTGACCGGGAATCGAACCCGGGCCGCGGCGGTGAGAGCGCCGAATCCTAACCACTAGACCACCAGGGAAGGTCTGCACCCTCTTTCCCATCAAGCCTGGCTGTGCGCCTCTACCAGATTTCCCAGCAACTGCTCAAGCAGGACCACTAAGACTTGAATTTTCCTCCAGGAGAGGAGACGTCTCTGACCCTGGATAACAGATCTTCCACTGAGAAAGTGTCACAGGCTCTGTAGGAATATCCTGACAACACCACAACTTGCCAAAAAACAATCGTACAGAACTTGCCAATTGGGCTGCAAGAGAGGTGGTCAGCTCAAGGCTCACAATACAAGGAGCAATACAATGTATCTTTTCCTCCATTTGCATACTTCACAGACTTCATATGCAGTGAAGCACGCAGAAGAAACGACTTCAAGCTTCACTCACCATGGGACAGTAAAGGTCCCTCCTCAGAGCATGGCCGGGAGGGTGAAAGGGAAACACTTCAGCAGGCAGCCACCTCTAGGTGCAAAGAGGTTTGCGATGATAATATGAAACCTAGATCCTGTTCCAAGATTTGCCTAGTGAAGGTTTATCCTAAAGCACGCCCTGGAAAATCTGTGAAAATGTATGTCATTCGAGATGACCAGAGCAACAGGTCCCTGGCCAGGTCTGAATTCTTTGACCTCTTTCAAATTGAAGGGTTAAACTCACCATATACTCTGCGCACATGTTCAGGGGTCACTGAAGCGTTTGGGAGAAGAGCCACAGGGTTCATGGTGGAGTCACTGGATGGAACAACAAGTGTGATGCTCCCCACACAAATGAGCACTCAGAGATTCCATCTCCAGCAGCTGCACAGCACCACACACACCTGAAGTCCATAGCTCACAAGATACCACAACTAGATCTAGAGGCCCAAAATACTCCTCCTTCTGGGAAACGACATCATCCAGGTTCACAAAATCAGAGAACAACACAATGGGCCACCCAGAGCACCCTAAGCTCAAAGACTAGACCTTGGCTGGGTTGTTATAGGTGACGTTTGCTTGGGCTCAGCCCACAAGACAGAGTCTGTGACTTCTTTTCGGAGTAGCGTGCTTGAAAATGGACGTCCATCTATCCTTACTCCATGTCCCAATCACATTCAAGTCAAGGAGAGGTTTGGCAACGAAGGACTACACAGCACAAATTGTCATATGGCCTTACACACCACACCTCAGTCCTCCATGACAGCAGCCTCGGCAGCACAATCTTTGAAAGAACCAAGGATGATGACAAAGTGGGTCTCTCCATCGAAGATGAGCTTTTCCTGGAGCTTATGGATAAAGAAATGTTTATGGATGAGTCCAAAAGCTGGGTGGCACCTCTTCCATTTCAATCACATCGGCAAAAGCCAAAGGGCCTGCTCGAGGCACGAGGAAGTTCCCATATGGTCTAGCGGTCAGGATTCCTGGTTTTCACTCAGGCGGCCCGGGTTCGACTCCCGGTATGGGAAGTTTGTGTTGTCTTTGATTCACTTATGGAAACAGACAGGACGTTTCTCTGTGCCTCTAGCACTTTTAGTCAGCAGGCGACGCTCAAGAAACCTGACAGGTTTAGGTTCTGTCCACAACTGGTGTGCCTTCGATAGCTCAGTTGGTAGAGCGGAGGACTGTAGGTGGCACATTAGCAATCCTTAGGTCGCTGGTTCAACTCCGGCTCGAAGGAGGAATTTTTCACACGCAAACATTTAATTGGCCTTGCTTCTCGATGAGGCCGTCAAGCGCTTGAGTGTGTAGTTGGCCTCTTTGCAATCGCGACCACCACAACAGGGCAAAAGCTCATTCCCTGACCGGGAATCGAACCCGGGCCGCGGCGGTGAGAGCGCCGAATCCTAACCACTAGACCACCAGGGAAGGTCTTCTCCCTCTTTCCCATCAAGCCTGGCTGTGCGCCTCTACCAGATTTTCCAGCAACTGCTCAAGCAGGACCACTAAGACTTGAATTTTCCTCCAGGAGAGGAGACGTCTCTGACCCTGGATAACAGATCTTCCACTGAGAAAGTGTCACAGGCTCTGTAGGAATATCCTGACAACACCACAAATTGCCATAAAAACAAAGCAACCGAGATCCCCAACATGTGACGACTCCATTTCGAAGCTTTTTATAGCAGACCCCAAATCGCACCCCTTCCTGACGTTGGCTCCAGGCCTGCAAATGGCATGAGATAAAGTAGGTGTCATGAAAGGCCTCTGAACAGTCAGATGCCAACAAGCCACGTGCATACTTCTTGGTGGGCCAGTGGCGCAATGGATAACGCGTCTGACTACGGATCAGAAGATTCTAGGTTCGACTCCTGGCTGGCTCGCTCACCCTCTTTTGCTTCGCTGCCAGCCCATAGCCATTTCATTATTTCCTTTCATTGGCCCGTCGTTTTTGTTATTTTTATTATTGCATTAGTTGAATGATATTTTAAATTGATAGTCCAACAATAGGCTGCTTTGTCAGTGGGATAACGGTTAGCATGAAATACCATGTGTCTTTTCAGATGCATTGCATGGGTACTGTCACAAGGACCTTGCTCTGCGACCAGTTTATAGTGTCTATTATGCCAGCACAGGACTGGGAGGAAACTGAACCCCCTGGGCGAGGCAAATGAGAGCTCCCTCCGATGAGCCTGATGAAATCGAATTCAGCAAACAATCCCTTCGGATCATTCCCATATTCTTAAAGGGGGTGGTCACACACTAAAAGCCAAAGGGCCTGTTTGAGACACGAGGAAGTTCCCATATGGTCTAGCGGTCAGGATTCCTGGTTTTCACCCAGACGGCCCGGGTTCGACTCCCGGTATGGGAAGTTTGTGTTGTCTTTGCTTCACTTATGGAAACAGACAGGACGTGTCTCTGTGCCTCTAGCACTTTTAGTCAACAGGCGAAGCTCACGAAACCTGACAGATTTAGGTTCTGACCACAACCGGTGTGCCTTCGATAGCTCAGTTGGTAGAGCGGAGGACTGTAGGTGGCAATTTGGCAATCCTTAGGTCGCTGGTTCGACTCCGGCTCGAAGGAGGAATTTTTCGCATGCAAACATTTAATTGGCTATGCTTCTCGGCGAGGCCGTCAGCGCTTGAGTGTGTTGTTGGCCTCTTCGCAATTGCGACCACCACAACAGGGCAAAAGCTCATTCCCTGACCGGGAATCGAACCCGGGCCGCGGCGGTGAGAGCGCCGAATCCTAACCACTAGACCACCAGGGAAGGTCTGCACCCTCTTTCCCATCAAGCCTGGCTGTGTGCCTCTACCAGATTTCCCAGCAACTGCTCAAGCAGGACCACTAAGACTTGAATTTTCCTCCAGGAGAGGAGACGTCTCTGACCCTGGATAACAGATCTTCCACTGAGAAAGTGTCACAGGCTCTCTAGGAATATCCTGACAACACCACAACTTGCCAAAAAACAATCGTACAGAACTTGCCAATTGGGCTGCAAGAGAGGTGGTCAGCTCAAGGCTCACAATACAAGGAGCAATACAATGTATCTTTTCCTCCATTTGCATACTTCACAGACTTCATATGCAGTGAAGCACGCAGAAGAAACGACTTCAAGCTTCACTCACCATGGGACAGTAAAGGTCCCTCCTCAGAGCATGGCCGGGAGGGTGAAAGGGAAACACTTCAGCAGGCAGCCACCTCTAGGTGCAAAGAGGTTTGCGATGATAATATGAAACCTAGATCCTGTTCCAAGATTTGCCTAGTGAAGGTTTATCCTAAAGCACGCCCTGGAAAATCTGTGAAAATGTATGTCATTCGAGATGACCAGAGCAACAGGTCCCTGGCCAGGTCTGAATTCTTTGACCTCTTTCAAATTGAAGGGTTAAACTCACCATATACTCTGCGCACATGTTCAGGGGTCACTGAAGCGTTTGGGAGAAGAGCCACAGGGTTCATGGTGGAGTCACTGGATGGAACAACAAGTGTGATGCTCCCCACACAAATGAGCACTCAGAGATTCCATCTCCAGCAGCTGCACAGCACCACACACACCTGAAGTCCATAGCTCACAAGATACCACAACTAGATCTAGAGGCCCAAAATACTCCTCCTTCTGGGAAACGACATCATCCAGGTTCACAAAATCAGAGAACAACACAATGGGCCACCCAGAGCACCCTACGCTCAAAGACTAGACCTTGGCTGGGTTGTTATAGGTGACGTTTGCTTGGGCTCAGCCCACAAGACAGAGTCTGTGACTTCTTTTCGGAGTAGCGTGCTTGAAAATGGACGTCCATCTATCCTTACTCCATATCCCAATCACATTCAAGACAAGGAGAGGTTTGGCAACGAAGGACTACACAGCACAAATTGTCATATGGCCTTACACACCACACCTCAGTCCTCCATGACAGCAGCCTCGGCAGCACAATCTTTGAAAGAACCAAGGATGATGACAAAGTGGGTCTCTCCATCGAAGATGAGCTTATCCTGGAGCTTATGGATAAAGAAATGTTTATGGATGAGTCCAAAAGCTGGGTGGCACCTCTTCCATTTCAATCACATCGGCAAAAGCCAAAGGGCCTGCTCGAGGCACGAGGAAGTTCCCATATGGTCTAGCGGTCAGGATTCCTGGTTTTCACCCAGGCGGCCCGGGTTCGACTCCCGGTATGGGAAGTTTGTGTTGTCTTTGATTCACTTATGGAAACAGACAGGACGTTTCTCTGTGCCTCTAGCACTTTTAGTCAGCAGGCGACGCTCAAGAAACCTGACAGGTTTAGGTTCTGTCCACAACTGGTGTGCCTTCGATAGCTCAGTTGGTAGAGCGGAGGACTGTAGGTGGCAAATTGGCAATCCTTAGGTCACTGGTTCAACTCCGGCTCGAAGGAGGAATTTTTCACACGCAAACATTTAATTGGCCATACTTCTCGATGAGGCGGTCAAGCGCTTGAGTGTGTAGTTGGCCTCTTTGCAATCGCGACCACCACAACAGGGCAAAAGCTCATTCCCTGACCGGGAATCGAACCCGGGCCGCGGCAGTGAGAGCGCCACCAGGAAAGGTCTGCACCCTCTTTCCCATCAAGCCTGGCTGTGCGCCTCTACCAGATTTCCCAGCAACTGCTCAAGCAGGACCACTAAGACTTGAACTTTCCTCCAGGAGAGGAGACGTCTCTGACCCTGGATAACAGATCTTCCACTGAGAAAGTGTCACAGGCTCTGTAGGAATATCCTGACAACACCACAACTTGCCAAAAAACAATCGTACAGAACTTGCCAATTGGGCTGCAAGAGAGGTGGTCAGCTCAAGGCTCACAATACAAGGAGCAATACAATGTATCTTTTCCTCCATTTGCATACTTCACAGACTTCATATGCAGTGAAGCATGCAGAAGAAACGACTTCAAGCTTCACTCACCATGGGACAGTAAAGGTCCCTCCTCAGAGCATGGCCGGGAGGGTGAAAGGGAAACACTTCAGCAGGCAGCCACCTCTAGGTGCAAAGAGGTTTGCGATGATAATATGAAACCTAGATCCTGTTCCAAGATTTGCCTAGTGAAGGTTTATCCTAAAGCACGCCCTGGAAAATCTGTGAAAATGTATGTCATTCGAGATGACCAGAGCAACAGGTCCCTGGCCAGGTCTGAATTCTTTGACCTCTTTCAAATTGAAGGGTTAAACTCACCATATACTCTGCGCACATGTTCAGGGGTCACTGAAGCGTTTGGGAGAAGAGCCACAGGGTTCATGGTGGAGTCACTGGATGGAACAACAAGTGTGATGCTCCCCACACAAATGAGCACTCAGAGATTCCATCTCCAGCAGCTGCACAGCACCACACACACCTGAAGTCCATAGCTCACAAGATACCACAACTAGATCTAGAGGCCCAAAATACTCCTCCTTCTGGGAAACGACATCATCCAGGTTCACAAAATCAGAGAACAACACAATGGGCCACCCAGAGCACCCTACGCTCAAAGACTAGACCTTGGCTGGGTTGTTATAGGTGACGTTTGCTTGGGCTCAGCCCACAAGACAGAGTCTGTGACTTCTTTTCGGAGTAGCGTGCTTGAAAATGGACGTCCATCTATCCTTACTCCATATCCCAATCACATTCAAAACAAGGAGAGGTTTGGCAACGAAGGACTACACAGCACAAATTGTCATATGGCCTTACACACCACACCTCAGTCCTCCATGACAGCAGCCTCGGCAGCACAATCTTTGAAAGAACCAAGGATGATGACAAAGTGGGTCTCTCCATCGAAGATGAGCTTATCCTGGAGCTTATGGATAAAGAAATGTTTATGGAGGAGTCCAAAAGCTGGGTGGCACCTCTTCCATTTCAATCACATCGGCAAAAGCCAAAGGGCCTGCTCGAGGCACGAGGAAGTTCACATATGGTCTAGCGGTCAGGATTCCTGGTTTTCACCCAGGCGGCCCGGGTTCGACTCCCGGTATGGGAAGTTTGTGTTGTCTTTGATTCACTTATGGAAACAGACAGGACGTTTCTCTGTGCCTCTAGCACTTTTAGTCAGCAGGCGACGCTCAAGAAACCTGACAGGTTTAGGTTCTGTCCACAACTGGTGTGCCTTCGATAGCTCAGTTGGTAGAGCGGAGGACTGTAGGTGGCAAATTGGCAATCCTTAGGTCACTGGTTCAACTCCGGCTCGAAGGAGGAATTTTTCACACGCAAACATTTAATTGGCCATGCTTCTCGATGAGGCGGTCAAGCGCTTGAGTGTGTAGTTGGCCTCTTTGCAATCGCGACCACCACAACAGGGCAAAAGCTCATTCCCTGACCGGGAATCGAACCCGGGCCGCGGCAGTGAGAGCGCCACCAGGAAAGGTCTGCACCCTCTTTCCCATCAAGCCTGGCTGTGCGCCTCTACCAGATTTCCCAGCAACTGCTCAAGCAGGACCACTAAGACTTGAATTTTCCTCCAGGAGAGGAGACGTCTCTGACCCTGGATAACAGATCTTCCACTGAGAAAGTGTCACAGGCTCTGTAGGAATATCCTGACAACACCACAGCTTGCCATAAAAACAAAGCAACCGAGATGCCCAACATGTGACGACTCCATCTCGAAGCTTTTTATAGCAGACCCCAAATCGCACCCCTTCCTGACGTTGGCTCCAGGCCTGCAAATGGCATGAGATAAAGTAGGTGTCATGAAAGGCCTCTGAACAGTCAGATGCCAACAAGCCACGTGCATACTTATTGGTGGGCCAGTGGCGCAATGGATAACGCGTCTGACTACGGATCAGAAGATTCTAGGTTCGACTCCTGGCTGGCTCGCTCACCCTCTTTTGCTTCGCTGCCAGCCCATTGCCATTTCATTATTTCCTTTCATTGGCCCGTCGTTTTTGTTATTTTTATTATTGCATTAGTTGAATGATATTTTAAATTGATAGTCCAACAATAGGCTCCTTTGTCAGTGGGATAACTGTTAGCATGAAATACCATGTGTCTTTTCAGATGCATTGCATGGGTACTGTCACAAGGACCTTGCTCTGCGACCAGTTTATACTGTCTATTATGCCAGCACAGGACTGGGAGGAAACTGAACCCCCTGGGCGAGGCAAATGAGAGCTCCCTCCGATGAGCCTGATGAAATCGAATTCAGCAAACAATCCCTTCGGATCATTCCCATATTCTTAAAGGGGGTGGTCACACACTAAAAGCCAAAGGGCCTGTTTGAGACACGAGGAAGTTCCCATATGGTCTAGCGGTCAGGATTCCTGGTTTTCACCCAGATGGCCCGGGTTCGACTCCCGGTATGGGAAGTTTGTGTTGTCTTTGCTTCACTTATGGAAACAGACAGGACGTGTCTCTGTGCCTCTAGCACTTTTAGTCAACAGGCGAAGCTCACGAAACCTGACAGATTTAGGTTCCGACCACAACCGGTGTGTTTTCGATAGCTCAGTTGGTAGAGCGGAGGACTGAGAGCGCCGAATCCTAACCACTAGACCACCAGGGAAGGTCTGCACCCTCTTTCCCATCAAGCCTGGCTGTGCGCCTCTACCAGATTTCCCAGCAACTGCTCAAGCAGGACCACTAAGACTTGAATTTTCCTCCAGGAGAGGAGACGTCTCTGACCCTGGATAACAGATCTTCCACTGAGAAAGTGTCACAGGCTCTCTAGGAATATCCTGACAACACCACAACTTGCCAAAGAACAATCGTACAGAACTTGCCAATTGGGCTGCAAGAGAGGTGGTCAGCTCAAGGCTCACAATACAAGGAGCAATACAATGTATCTTTTCCTCCATTTGCATACTTCACAGACTTCATATGCAGTGAAGCACGCAGAAGAAACGACTTCAAGCTTCACTCACCATGGGACAGTAAAGGTCCCTCCTCAGAGCATGGCCGGGAGGGTGAAAGGGAAACACTTCAGCAGGCAGCCACCTCTAGGTGCAAAGAGGTTTGCGATGATAATATGAAACCTAGATCCTGTTCCAAGATTTGCCTAGTGAAGGTTTATCCTAAAGCACGCCCTGGAAAATCTGTGAAAATGTATGTCATTCGAGATGACCAGAGCAACAGGTCCCTGGCCAGGTCTGAATTCTTTGACCTCTTTCAAATTGAAGGGTTAAACTGACCATATACTCTGCGCACATGTTCAGGGGTCACTGAAGCGTTTGGGAGAAGAGCCACAGGGTTCATGGTGGAGTCACTGGATGGAACAACAAGTGTGATGCTCCCCACACAAATGAGCACTCAGAGATTCCATCTCCAGCAGCTGCACAGCACCACACACACCTGAAGTCCATAGCTCACAAGATACCACAACTAGATCTAGAGGCCCAAAATACTCCTCCTTCTGGGAAACGACATCATCCAGGTTCACAAAATCAGAGAACAACACAATGGGCCACCCAGAGCACCCTACGCTCAAAGACTAGACCTTGGCTGGGTTGTTATAGGTGACATTTGCTTGGGCTCAGCCCACAAGACAGAGTCTGTGACTTCTTTTCGGAGTAGCGTGCTTGAAAATGGACGTCCATCTATCCTTACTCCATATCCCAATCACATTCAAGACAAGGAGAGGTTTGGCAACGAAGGACTACACAGCACAAATTGTCATATGGCCTTACACACCACACCTCAGTCCTCCATGACAGCAGCCTCGGCAGCACAATCTTTGAAAGAACCAAGGATGATGACAAAGTGGGTCTCTCCATCGAAGATGAGCTTATCCTGGAGCTTATGGATAAAGAAATGTTTATGGATGAGTCCAAAAGCTGGGTGGCACCTCTTCCATTTCAATCACATCGGCAAAAGCCAAAGGGCCTGCTCGAGGCACGAGGAAGTTCCCATATGGTCTAGCGGTCAGGATTCCTGGTTTTCACCCAGGCGGCCCGGGTTCGACTCCCGGTATGGGAAGTTTGTGTTGTCTTTGATTCACTTATGGAAACAGACAGGACGTTTCTCTCTGCCTCTAGCACTTTTAGTCAGCAGGCGACGCTCAAGAAACCTGACAGGTTTAGGTTCTGTCCACAACTGGTGTGCCTTCGATAGCTCAGTTGGTAGAGCGGAGGACTGTAGGTGGCAAATTGGCAATCCTTAGGTCACTGGTTCAACTCCGGCTCGAAGGAGGAATTTTTCACACGCAAACATTTAATTGGCCATGCTTCTCGATGAGGCGGTCAAGCGCTTGAGTGTGTAGTTGGCCTCTTTGCAATCGCGACCACCACAACAGGGCAAAAGCTCATTCCCTGACCGGGAATCGAACCCGGGCCGCGGCAGTGAGAGCGCCACCAGGGAAGGTCTTCTTCCTCTTTCCCATCAAGCCTGGCTGTGCGCCTCTACCAGATTTCCCAGCAACTGCTCAAGCAGGACCACTAAGACTTGAACTTTCCTCCAGGAGAGGAGACGTCTCTGACCCTGTATAACAGATCTTCCACTGAGAAAGTGTCACAGGCTCTGTAGGAATATCCTGACAACACCACAACTTGCCAAAAAACAATCGTACAGAACTTGCCAATTGGGCTGCAAGAGAGGTGGTCAGCTCAAGGCTCACAATACAAGGAGCAATACAATGTATCTTTTCCTCCATTTGCATACTTCACAGACTTCATATGCAGTGAAGCACGCAGAAGAAACGACTTCAAGCTTCACTCACCATGGGACAGTAAAGGTCCCTCCTCAGAGCATGGCCGGGAGGGTGAAAGGGAAACACTTCAGCAGGCAGCCACCTCTAAGTGCAAAGAGGTTTGCGATGATAATATGAAACCTAGATCCTGTTCCAAGATTTGCCTAGTGAAGGTTTATCCTAAAGCACGCCCTGGAAAATCTGTGAAAATGTATGTCATTCGAGATGACCAGAGCAACAGGTCCCTGGCCAGGTCTGAATTCTTTGACCTCTTTCAAATTGAAGGGTTAAACTCACCATATACTCTGCGCACATGTTCAGGGGTCACTGAAGCGTTTGGGAGAAGAGCCACAGGGTTCATGGTGGAGTCACTGGATGGAACAACAAGTGTGATGCTCCCCACACAAATGAGCACTCAGAGATTCCATCTCCAGCAGCTGCACAGCACCACACACACCTGAAGTCCATAGCTCACAAGATACCACAACTAGATCTAGAGGCCCAAAATACTCCTCCTTCTGGGAAACGACATCATCCAGGTTCACAAAATCAGAGAACAACACAATGGGCCACCCAGAGCACCCTACGCTCAAAGACTAGACCTTGGCTGGGTTGTTATAGGTGACGTTTGCTTGGGCTCAGCCCACAAGACAGAGTCTGTGACTTCTTTTCGGAGTAGCGTGCTTGAAAATGGACGTCCATCTATCCTTACTCCATGTCCCAATCACATTCAAGTCAAGGAGAGGTTTGGCAACGAAGGACTACACAGCACAAATTGTCATATGGCCTTACACACCACACATCAGTCCTCCATGACAGCAGCCTCGGCAGCACAATCTTTGAAAGAACCAAGGATGATGACAAAGTGGGTCTCTCCATCGAAGATGAGCTTTTCCTGGAGCTTATGGATAAAGAAATGTTTATGGATGAGTCCAAAAGCTGGGTGGCACCTCTTCCATTTCAATCACATCGGCAAAAGCCAAAGGGCCTGCTCGAGGTACGAGGAAGTTCCCATATGGTCTAGCGGTCAGGATTCCTGGTTTTCACCCAGGCGGCCCGGGTTCGACTCCCGGTATGGGAAGTTTGTGTTGTCTTTGATTCACTTATGGAAACAGACAGGACGTTTCTCTGTGCCTCTAGCACTTTTAGTCAGCAGGCGACGCTCAAGAAACCTGACAGGTTTAGGTTCTGTCCACAACTGGTGTGCCTTCGATAGCTCAGTTGGTAGAGCGGAGGACTGTAGGTGGCACGTTGGCAATCCTTAGGTCGCTGGTTCAACTCCGGCTCGAAGGAGGAATTTTTCACACGCAAACATTTAATTGGCCTTGCTTCTCGATGAGGCCGTCAAGCGCTTGAGTGTGTAGTTGGCCTCTTTGCAATCGCGACCACCACAACAGGGCAAAAGCTCATTCCCTGACCGGGAATCGAACCCGGGCCGCGGCGGTGAGAGCGCCGAATCCTAACCACTAGACCACCAGGGAAGGTCTTCTCCCTCTTTCCCATCAAGCCTGGCTGTGCGCCTCTACCAGATTTTCCAGCAACTGCTCAAGCAGGACCACTAAGACTTGAATTTTCCTCCAGGAGAGGAGACGTCTCTGACCCTGGATAACATATCTTCCACTGAGAAAGTGTCACAGGCTCTGTAGGAATATCCTGACAACACCACAAATTGCCATAAAAACAAAGCAACCGAGATCCCCAACATGTGACGACTCCATCTCGAAGCTTTTTATAGCAGACCCCAAATCGCACCCCTTCCTGACGTTGGCTCCAGGCCTGCAAATGGCATGAGATAAAGTAGGTGTCATGAAAGGCCTCTGAACAGTCAGATGCCAACAAGCCACGTGCATACTTCTTGGTGGGCCAGTGGCGCAATGGATAACGCGTCTGACTACGGATCAGAAGATTCTAGGTTCGACTCCTGGCTGGCTCGCTCACCCTCTTTTGCTTCGCTGCCAGCCCATAGCCATTTCATTATTTCCTTTCATTGGCCCGTCATTTTTGTTATTTTTATTATTGCATTAGTTGAATGATATTTTAAATTGATAGTCCAACAATAGGCTGCTTTGTCAGTGGGATAACGGTTAGCATGAAATACCATGTGTCTTTTTAGATGCATTGCATGGGTACTGTCACAAGGACCTTGCTCTGCGACCAGTTTATAGTGTCTATTATGCCAGCACAGGACTGGGAGGAAACTGAACCCCCTGGGCGAGGCAAATGAGAGCTCCCTCCGATGAGCCTGATGAAATCGAATTCAGCAAACAATCCCTTCGGATCATTCCCATATTCTTAAAGGGGGTGGTCACACACTAAAAGCCAAAGGGCCTGTTTGAGACACGAGGAAGTTCCCATATGGTCTAGCGGTCAGGATTCCTGGTTTTCACCCAGACGGCCCGGGTTCGACTCCCGGTATGGGAAGTTTGTGTTGTCTTTGCTTCACTTATGGAAACAGACAGGACGTGTCTCTGTGCCTCTAGCACTTTTAGTCAACAGGCGAAGCTCACGAAACCTGACAGATTTAGGTTCTGACCACAACCGGTGTGCCTTCGATAGCTCAGTTGGTAGAGCGGAGGACTGTAGGTGGCAATTTGGCAATCCTTAGGTCGCTGGTTCGACTCCGGCTCGAAGGAGGAATTTTTCGCATGCAAACATTTAATTGGCTATGCTTCTCGGCGAGGCCGTCAGCGCTTGAGTGTGTTGTTGGCCTCTTCGCAATTGCGACCACCACAACAGGGCAAAAGCTCATTCCCTGACCGGGAATCGAACCCGGGCCGCGGCGGTGAGAGCGCCGAATCCTAACCACTAGACCACCAGGGAAGGTCTGCACCCTCTTTCCCATCAAGCCTGGCTGTGCGCCTCTACCAGATTTCCCAGCAACTGCTCAAGCAGGAC
This sequence comes from Cyprinella venusta, assembly GCA_038021265.1. Lineage (NCBI taxonomy): Eukaryota > Metazoa > Chordata > Actinopteri > Cypriniformes > Leuciscidae > Cyprinella > Cyprinella venusta. The sequence goes on along the minus strand of CM075879.1, from coordinate 7,024,654 downwards.
CACTAAGACTTGAATTTTCCTCCAGGAGAGGAGACGTCTCTGACCCTGGATAACAGATCTTCCACTGAGAAAGTGTCACAGGCTCTGTAGGAATATCCTGACAACACCACAACTTGCCAAAAAACAATCGTACAGAACTTGCCAATTGGGCTGCAAGAGAGGTGGTCAGCTCAAGGCTCACAATACAAGGAGCAATACAATGTATCTTTTCCTCCATTTGCATACTTCACAGACTTCATATGCAGTGAAGCACGCAGAAGAAACGACTTCAAGCTTCACTCACCATGGGACAGTAAAGGTCCCTCCTCAGAGCATGGCCGGGAGGGTGAAAGGGAAACACTTCAGCAGGCAGCCACCTCTAGGTGCAAAGAGGTTTGCGATGATAATATGAAACCTAGATCCTGTTCCAAGATTTGCCTAGTGAAGGTTTATCCTAAAGCACGCCCTGGAAAATCTGTGAAAATGTATGTCATTCGAGATGACCAGAGCAACAGGTCCCTGGCCAGGTCTGAATTCTTTGACCTCTTTCAAATTGAAGGGTTAAACTCACCATATACTCTGCGCACATGTTCAGGGGTCACTGAAGCGTTTGGGAGAAGAGCCACAGGGTTCATGGTGGAGTCACTGGATGGAACAACAAGTGTGATGCTCCCCACACAAATGAGCACTCAGAGATTCCATCTCCAGCAGCTGCACAGCACCACACACACCTGAAGTCCATAGCTCACAAGATACCACAACTAGATCTAGAGGCCCAAAATACTCCTCCTTCTGGGAAACGACATCATCCAGGTTCACAAAATCAGAGAACAACACAATGGGCCACCCAGAGCACCCTACGCTCAAAGACTAGACCTTGGCTGGGTTGTTATAGGTGACATTTGCTTGGGCTCAGCCCACAAGACAGAGTCTGTGACTTCTTTTCGGAGTAGCGTGCTTGAAAATGGACGTCCATCTATCCTTACTCCATATCCCAATCACATTCAAGACAAGGAGAGGTTTGGCAACGAAGGACTACACAGCACAAATTGTCATATGGCCTTACACACCACACCTCAGTCCTCCATGACAGCAGCCTCGGCAGCACAATCTTTGAAAGAACCAAGGATGATGACAAAGTGGGTCTCTCCATCGAAGATGAGCTTATCCTGGAGCTTATGGATAAAGAAATGTTTATGGATGAGTCCAAAAGCTGGGTGGCACCTCTTCCATTTCAATCACATCGGCAAAAGCCAAAGGGCCTGCTCGAGGCACGAGGAAGTTCCCATATGGTCTAGCGGTCAGGATTCCTGGTTTTCACCCAGGCGGCCCGGGTTCGACTCCCGGTATGGGAAGTTTGTGTTGTCTTTGATTCACTTATGGAAACAGACAGGACGTTTCTCTCTGCCTCTAGCACTTTTAGTCAGCAGGCGACGCTCAAGAAACCTGACAGGTTTAGGTTCTGTCCACAACTGGTGTGCCTTCGATAGCTCAGTTGGTAGAGCGGAGGACTGTAGGTGGCAAATTGGCAATCCTTAGGTCACTGGTTCAACTCCGGCTCGAAGGAGGAATTTTTCACACGCAAACATTTAATGGGCCATGCTTCTCGATGAGGCGGTCAAGCGCTTGAGTGTGTAGTTGGCCTCTTTGCAATCGCGACCACCACAACAGGGCAAAAGCTCATTCCCTGACCGGGAATCGAACCCGGGCCGCGGCAGTGAGAGCGCCACCAGGGAAGGTCTTCTTCCTCTTTCCCATCAAGCCTGGCTGTGCGCCTCTACCAGATTTCCCAGCAACTGCTCAAGCAGGACCACTAAGACTTGAACTTTCCTCCAGGAGAGGAGACGTCTCTGACCCTGTATAACAGATCTTCCACTGAGAAAGTGTCACAGGCTCTGTAGGAATATCCTGACAACACCACAACTTGCCAAAAAACAATCGTACAGAACTTGCCAATTGGGCTGCAAGAGAGGTGGTCAGCTCAAGGCTCACAATACAAGGAGCAATACAATGTATCTTTTCCTCCATTTGCATACTTCACAGACTTCATATGCAGTGAAGCACGCAGAAGAAACGACTTCAAGCTTCACTCACCATGGGACAGTAAAGGTCCCTCCTCAGAGCATGGCCGGGAGGGTGAAAGGGAAACACTTCAGCAGGCAGCCACCTCTAAGTGCAAAGAGGTTTGCGATGATAATATGAAACCTAGATCCTGTTCCAAGATTTGCCTAGTGAAGGTTTATCCTAAAGCACGCCCTGGAAAATCTGTGAAAATGTATGTCATTCGAGATGACCAGAGCAACAGGTCCCTGGCCAGGTCTGAATTCTTTGACCTCTTTCAAATTGAAGGGTTAAACTCACCATATACTCTGCGCACATGTTCAGGGGTCACTGAAGCGTTTGGGAGAAGAGCCACAGGGTTCATGGTGGAGTCACTGGATGGAACAACAAGTGTGATGCTCCCCACACAAATGAGCACTCAGAGATTCCATCTCCAGCAGCTGCACAGCACCACACACACCTGAAGTCCATAGCTCACAAGATACCACAACTAGATCTAGAGGCCCAAAATACTCCTCCTTCTGGGAAACGACATCATCCAGGTTCACAAAATCAGAGAACAACACAATGGGCCACCCAGAGCACCCTACGCTCAAAGACTAGACCTTGGCTGGGTTGTTATAGGTGACGTTTGCTTGGGCTCAGCCCACAAGACAGAGTCTGTGACTTCTTTTCGGAGTAGCGTGCTTGAAAATGGACGTCCATCTATCCTTACTCCATGTCCCAATCACATTCAAGTCAAGGAGAGGTTTGGCAACGAAGGACTACACAGCACAAATTGTCATATGGCCTTACACACCACACATCAGTCCTCCATGACAGCAGCCTCGGCAGCACAATCTTTGAAAGAACCAAGGATGATGACAAAGTGGGTCTCTCCATCGAAGATGAGCTTTTCCTGGAGCTTATGGATAAAGAAATGTTTATGGATGAGTCCAAAAGCTGGGTGGCACCTCTTCCATTTCAATCACATCGGCAAAAGCCAAAGGGCCTGCTCGAGGTACGAGGAAGTTCCCATATGGTCTAGCGGTCAGGATTCCTGGTTTTCACCCAGGCGGCCCGGGTTCGACTCCCGGTATGGGAAGTTTGTGTTGTCTTTGATTCACTTATGGAAACAGACAGGACGTTTCTCTGTGCCTCTAGCACTTTTAGTCAGCAGGCGACGCTCAAGAAACCTGACAGGTTTAGGTTCTGTCCACAACTGGTGTGCCTTCGATAGCTCAGTTGGTAGAGCGGAGGACTGTAGGTGGCACGTTGGCAATCCTTAGGTCGCTGGTTCAACTCCGGCTCGAAGGAGGAATTTTTCACACGCAAACATTTAATTGGCCTTGCTTCTCGATGAGGCCGTCAAGCGCTTGAGTGTGTAGTTGGCCTCTTTGCAATCGCGACCACCACAACAGGGCAAAAGCTCATTCCCTGACCGGGAATCGAACCCGGGCCGCGGCGGTGAGAGCGCCGAATCCTAACCACTAGACCACCAGGGAAGGTCTTCTCCCTCTTTCCCATCAAGCCTGGCTGTGCGCCTCTACCAGATTTTCCAGCAACTGCTCAAGCAGGACCACTAAGACTTGAATTTTCCTCCAGGAGAGGAGACGTCTCTGACCCTGGATAACATATCTTCCACTGAGAAAGTGTCACAGGCTCTGTAGGAATATCCTGACAACACCACAAATTGCCATAAAAACAAAGCAACCGAGATCCCCAACATGTGACGACTCCATCTCGAAGCTTTTTATAGCAGACCCCAAATCGCACCCCTTCCTGACGTTGGCTCCAGGCCTGCAAATGGCATGAGATAAAGTAGGTGTCATGAAAGGCCTCTGAACAGTCAGATGCCAACAAGCCACGTGCATACTTCTTGGTGGGCCAGTGGCGCAATGGATAACGCGTCTGACTACGGATCAGAAGATTCTAGGTTCGACTCCTGGCTGGCTCGCTCACCCTCTTTTGCTTCGCTGCCAGCCCATAGCCATTTCATTATTTCCTTTCATTGGCCCGTCATTTTTGTTATTTTTATTATTGCATTAGTTGAATGATATTTTAAATTGATAGTCCAACAATAGGCTGCTTTGTCAGTGGGATAACGGTTAGCATGAAATACCATGTGTCTTTTTAGATGCATTGCATGGGTACTGTCACAAGGACCTTGCTCTGCGACCAGTTTATAGTGTCTATTATGCCAGCACAGGACTGGGAGGAAACTGAACCCCCTGGGCGAGGCAAATGAGAGCTCCCTCCGATGAGCCTGATGAAATCGAATTCAGCAAACAATCCCTTCGGATCATTCCCATATTCTTAAAGGGGGTGGTCACACACTAAAAGCCAAAGGGCCTGTTTGAGACACGAGGAAGTTCCCATATGGTCTAGCGGTCAGGATTCCTGGTTTTCACCCAGACGGCCCGGGTTCGACTCCCGGTATGGGAAGTTTGTGTTGTCTTTGCTTCACTTATGGAAACAGACAGGACGTGTCTCTGTGCCTCTAGCACTTTTAGTCAACAGGCGAAGCTCACGAAACCTGACAGATTTAGGTTCTGACCACAACCGGTGTGCCTTCGATAGCTCAGTTGGTAGAGCGGAGGACTGTAGGTGGCAATTTGGCAATCCTTAGGTCGCTGGTTCGACTCCGGCTCGAAGGAGGAATTTTTCGCATGCAAACATTTAATTGGCTATGCTTCTCGGCGAGGCCGTCAGCGCTTGAGTGTGTTGTTGGCCTCTTCGCAATTGCGACCACCACAACAGGGCAAAAGCTCATTCCCTGACCGGGAATCGAACCCGGGCCGCGGCGGTGAGAGCGCCGAATCCTAACCACTAGACCACCAGGGAAGGTCTGCACCCTCTTTCCCATCAAGCCTGGCTGTGCGCCTCTACCAGATTTCCCAGCAACTGCTCAAGCAGGACCACTAAGACTTGAATTTTCCTCCAGGAGAGGAGACGTCTCTGACCCTGGATAACAGATCTTCCACTGAGAAAGTGTCACAGGCTCTGTAGGAATATCCTGACAACACCACAACTTGCCAAAAAACAATCGTACAGAACTTGCCAATTGGGCTGCAAGAGAGGTGGTCAGCTCAAGGCTCACAATACAAGGAGCAATACAATGTATCTTTTCCTCCATTTGCATACTTCACAGACTTCATATGCAGTGAAGCACGCAGAAGAAACGACTTCAAGCTTCACTCACCATGGGACAGTAAAGGTCCCTCCTCAGAGCATGGCCGGGAGGGTGAAAGGGAAACACTTCAGCAGGCAGCCACCTCTAGGTGCAAAGAGGTTTGCGATGATAATATGAAACCTAGATCCTGTTCCAAGATTTGCCTAGTGAAGGTTTATCCTAAAGCACGCCCTGGAAAATCTGTGAAAATGTATGTCATTCGAGATGACCAGAGCAACAGGTCCCTGGCCAGGTCTGAATTCTTTGACCTCTTTCAAATTGAAGGGTTAAACTCACCATATACTCTGCGCACATGTTCAGGGGTCACTGAAGCGTTTGGGAGAAGAGCCACAGGGTTCATGGTGGAGTCACTGGATGGAACAACAAGTGTGATGCTCCCCACACAAATGAGCACTCAGAGATTCCATCTCCAGCAGCTGCACAGCACCACACACACCTGAAGTCCATAGCTCACAAGATACCACAACTAGATCTAGAGGCCCAAAATACTCCTCCTTCTGGGAAACGACATCATCCAGGTTCACAAAATCAGAGAACAACACAATGGGCCACCCAGAGCACCCTAAGCTCAAAGACTAGACCTTGGCTGGGTTGTTATAGGTGACGTTTGCTTGGGCTCAGCCCACAAGACAGAGTCTGTGACTTCTTTTCGGAGTAGCGTGCTTGAAAATGGACGTCCATCTATCCTTACTCCATGTCCCAATCACATTCAAGTCAAGGAGAGGTTTGGCAACGAAGGACTACACAGCACAAATTGTCATATGGCCTTACACACCACACCTCAGTCCTCCATGACAGCAGCCTCGGCAGCACAATCTTTGAAAGAACCAAGGATGATGACAAAGTGGGTCTCTCCATCGAAGATGAGCTTTTCCTGGAGCTTATGGATAAAGAAATGTTTATGGATGAGTCCAAAAGCTGGGTGGCACCTCTTCCATTTCAATCACATCGGCAAAAGCCAAAGGGCCTGCTCGAGGCACGAGGAAGTTCCCATATGGTCTAGCGGTCAGGATTCCTGGTTTTCACCCAGGCGGCCGGGGTTCGACTCCCGGTATGGGAAGTTTGTGTTGTCTTTGATTCACTTATGGAAACAGACAGGACGTTTCTCTGTGCCTCTAGCACTTTTAGTCAGCAGGCGACGCTCAAGAAACCTGACAGGTTTAGGTTCTGTCCACAACTGGTGTGCCTTCGATAGCTCAGTTGGTAGAGCGGAGGACTGTAGGTGGCAAATTGGCAATCCTTAGGTCACTGGTTCAACTCCGGCTCGAAGGAGGAATTTTTCACACGCAAACATTTAATTGGCCTTGCTTCTCGATGAGGCCGTCAAGCGCTTGAGTGTGTAGTTGGCCTCTTTGCAATCGCGACCACCACAACAGGGCAAAAGCTCATTCCCTGACCGGGAATCGAACCCGGGCCGCGGCGGTGAGAGCGCCGAATCCTAACCACTAGACCACCAGGGAAGGTCTTCTCACTCTTTCCCATCAAGCCTGGCTGTGCGCCTCTACCAGATTTTCCAGCAACTGCTCAAGCAGGACCACTAAGACTTGAATTTTCCTCCAGGAGAGGAGACGTCTCTGACCCTGGATAACAGATCTTCCACTGAGAAAGTGTCACAGGCTCTGTAGGAATATCCTGACAACACCACAAATTGCCATAAAAACAAAGCAACCGAGATCCCCAACATGTGACGACTCCATCTCGAAGCTTTTTATAGCAGACCCCAAATCGCACCCCTTCCTGACGTTGGCTCCAGGCCTGCAAATGGCATGAGATAAAGTAGGTGTCATGAAAGGCCTCTGAACAGTCAGATGCCAACAAGCCACGTGCATACTTATTGGTGGGCCAGTGGCGCAATGGATAACGCGTCTGACTACGGATCAGAAGATTCTAGGTTCGACTCCTGGCTGGCTCGCTCACCCTCTTTTGCTTCGCTGCCAGCCCATAGCCATTTCATTATTTCCTTTCATTGGCCCGTCGTTTTTGTTATTTTTATTATTGCATTAGTTGAATGATATTTTAAATTGATAGTCCAACAATAGGCTGCTTTGTCAGTGGGATAACGGTTAGCATGAAATACCATGTGTCTTTTCAGATGCATTGCATGGGTACTGTCACAAGGACCTTGCTCTGCGACCAGTTTATAGTGTCTATTATGCCAGCACAGGACTGGGAGGAAACTGAACCCCCTGGGCGAGGCAAATGAGAGCTCCCTCCGATGAGCCTGATGAAATCGAATTCAGCAAACAATCCCTTCGGATCATTCCCATATTCTTAAAGGGGGTGGTCACACACTAAAAGCCAAAGGGCCTGTTGGAGACACGAGGAAGTTCCCATATGGTCTAGCGGTCAGGATTCCTGGTTTTCACCCAGACGGCCCGGGTTCGACTCCCGGTATGGGAAGTTTGTGTTGTCTTTGCTTCACTTATGGAAACAGACAGAACGTGTCTCTGTGCCTCTAGCACTTTTAGTCAACAGGCGAAGCTCACAAAACCTGACAGATTTAGGTTCTGACCACAACCGGTGTGCCTTCGATAGCTCAGTTGGTAGAGCGGAGGACTGTAGGTGGCAATTTGGCAATCCTTAGGTCGCTGGTTCGACTCCGGCTCGAAGGAGGAATTTTTCGCATGCAAACATTTAATTGGCTATGCTTCTCGGCGAGGCCGTCAGCGCTTGAGTGTGTTGTTGGCCTCTTCGCAATTGCGACCACCACAACAGGGAAAAAGCTCATTCCCTGACCAGGAATCGAACCCGGGCCGCGGCGGTGAGAGCGCCGAATCCTAACCACTAGACCACCAGGGAAGGTCTGCACCCTCTTTCCCATCAAGCCTGGCTGTGCGCCTCTACCAGATTTCCCAGCAACTGCTCAAGCAGGACCACTAAGACTTGAATTTTCCTCCAGGAGAGGAGACGTCTCTGACCCTGGATAACAGATCTTCCACTGAGAAAGTGTCACAGGCTCTGTAGGAATATCCTGACAACACCACAACTTGCCAAAAAACAATCGTACAGAACTTGCCAATTGGGCTGCAAGAGAGGTGGTCAGCTCAAGGCTCACAATACAAGGAGCAATACAATGTATCTTTTCCTCCATTTGCATACTTCACAGACTTCATATGCAGTGAAGCACGCAGAAGAAACGACTTCAAGCTTCACTCACCATGGGACAGTAAAGGTCCCTCCTCAGAGCATGGCCGGGAGGGTGAAAGGGAAACACTTCAGCAGGCAGCCACCTCTAGGTGCAAAGAGGTTTGCGATGATAATATGAAACCTAGATCCTGTTCCAAGATTTGCCTAGTGAAGGTTTATCCTAAAGCACGCCCTGGAAAATCTGTGAAAATGTATGTCATTCGAGATGACCAGAGCAACAGGTCCCTGGCCAGGTCTGAATTCTTTGACCTCTTTCAAATTGAAGGGTTAAACTCACCATATACTCTGCGCACATGTTCAGGGGTCACTGAAGCGTTTGGGAGAAGAGCCACAGGGTTCATGGTGGAGTCACTGGATGGAACAACAAGTGTGATGCTCCCCACACAAATGAGCACTCAGAGATTCCATCTCCAGCAGCTGCACAGCACCACACACACCTGAAGTCCATAGCTCACAAGATACCACAACTAGATCTAGAGGCCCAAAATACTCCTCCTTCTGGGAAACGACATCATCCAGGTTCACAAAATCAGAGAACAACACAATGGGCCACCCAGAGCACCCTACGCTCAAAGACTAGACCTTGGCTGGGTTGTTATAGGTGACGTTTGCTTGGGCTCAGCCCACAAGACAGAGTCTGTGACTTCTTTTCGGAGTAGCGTGCTTGAAAATGGACGTCCATCTATCCTTACTCCATATCCCAATCACATTCAAGACAAGGAGAGGTTTGGCAACGAAGGACTACACAGCACAAATTGTCATATGGCCTTACACACCACACCTCAGTCCTCCATGACAGCAGCCTCGGCAGCACAATCTTTGAAAGAACCAAGGATGATGACAAAGTGGGTCTCTCCATCGAAGATGAGCTTATCCTGGAGCTTATGGATAAAGAAATGTTTATGGATGAGTCCAAAAGCTGGGTGGCACCTCTTCCATTTCAATCACATCGGCAAAAGCCAAAGGGCCTGCTCGAGGCACGAGGAAGTTCCCATATGGTCTAGCGGTCAGGATTCCTGGTTTTCACCCAGGCGGCCCGGGTTCGACTCCCGGTATGGGAAGTTTGTGTTGTCTTTGATTCACTTATGGAAACAGACAGGACGTTTCTCTGTGCCTCTAGCACTTTTAGTCAGCAGGCGACGCTCAAGAAACCTGACAGGTTTAGGTTCTGTCCACAACTGGTGTGCCTTCGATAGCTCAGTTGGTAGAGCGGAGGACTGTAGGTGGCAAATTGGCAATCCTTAGGTCACTGGTTCAACTCCGGCTCGAAGGAGGAATTTTTCACACGCAAACATTTAATTGGCCATGCTTCTCGATGAGGCGGTCAAGCGCTTGAGTGTGTAGTTGGCCTCTTTGCAATCGCGACCACCACAACAGGGCAAAAGCTCATTCCCTGACCGGGAATCGAACCCGGGCCGCGGCAGTGAGAGCGCCACCAGGAAAGGTCTGCACCCTCTTTCCCATCAAGCCTGGCTGTGCGCCTCTACCAGATTTCCCAGCAACTGCTCAAGCAGGACCACTAAGACTTGAACTTTCCTCCAGGAGAGGAGACGTCTCTGACCCTGGATAACAGATCTTCCACTGAGAAAGTGTCACAGGCTCTGTAGGAATATCCTGACAACACCACAACTTGCCAAAAAACAATCGTACAGAACTTGCCAATTGGGCTGCAAGAGAGGTGGTCAGCTCAAGGCTCACAATACAAGGAGCAATACAATGTATCTTTTCCTCCATTTGCATACTTCACAGACTTCATATGCAGTGAAGCACGCAGAAGAAACGACTTCAAGCTTCACTCACCATGGGACAGTAAAGGTCCCTCCTCAGAGCATGGCCGGGAGGGTGAAAGGGAAACACTTCAGCAGGCAGCCACCTCTAGGTGCAAAGAGGTTTGCGATGATAATATGAAACCTAGATCCTGTTCCAAGATTTGCCTAGTGAAGGTTTATCCTAAAGCACGCCCTGGAAAATCTGTGAAAATGTATGTCATTCGAGATGACCAGAGCAACAGGTCCCTGGCCAGGTCTGAATTCTTTGACCTCTTTCAAATTGAAGGGTTAAACTCACCATATACTCTGCGCACATGTTCAGGGGTCACTGAAGCGTTTGGGAGAAGAGCCACAGGGTTCATGGTGGAGTCACTGGATGGAACAACAAGTGTGATGCTCCCCACACAAATGAGCACTCAGAGATTCCATCTCCAGCAGCTGCACAGCACCACACACACCTGAAGTCCATAGCTCACAAGATACCACAACTAGATCTAGAGGCCCAAAATACTCCTCCTTCTGGGAAACGACATCATCCAGGTTCACAAAATCAAAGAACAACACAATGGGCCACCCAGAGCACCCTACGCTCAAAGACTAGACCTTGGCTGGGTTGTTATAGGTGACGTTTGCTTGGGCTCAGCCCACAAGACAGAGTCTGTGACTTCTTTTCGGAGTAGCGTGCTTGAAAATGGACGTCCATCTATCCTTACTCCATGTCCCAATCACATTCAAGTCAAGGAGAGGTTTGGCAACGAAGGACTACACAGCACAAATTGTCATATGGCCTTACACACCACACCTCAGTCCTCCATGACAGCAGCCTCGGCAGCACAATCTTTGAAAGAACCAAGGATGATGACAAAGTGGGTCTCTCCATCGAAGATGAGCTTTTCCTGGAGCTTATGGATAAAGAAATGTTTATGGATGAGTCCAAAAGCTGGGTGGCACCTCTTCCATTTCAATCACATCGGCAAAAGCCAAAGGGCCTGCTCGAGGCACGAGGAAGTTCCCTATGGTCTAGCGGTCAGGATTCCTGGTTTTCACTCAGGCGGCCCGGGTCCGACTCCCGGTATGGGAAGTTTGTGTTGTCTTTGATTCACTTATGGAAACAGACAGGACGTTTCTCTGTGCCTCTAGCACTTTTAGTCAGCAGGCGACGCTCAAGAAACCTGACAGGTTTAGGTTCTGTCCACAACTGGTGTGCCTTCGATAGCTCAGTTGGTAGAGCGGAGGACTGTAGGTGGCACATTAGCAATCCTTAGGTCGCTGGTTCAACTCCGGCTCGAAGGAGGAATTTTTCACACGCAAACATTTAATTGGCCTTGCTTCTCGATGAGGCGGTCAAGCGCTTGAGTGTGTAGTTGGCCTCTTTGCAATCGCGACCACCACAACAGGGCAAAAGCTCATTCCCTGACCGGGAATCGAACCCGGGCCGCGGCAGTGAGAGCGCCACCAGGAAAGGTCTGCACCCTCTTTCCCATCAAGCCTGGCTGTGCGCCTCTACCAGATTTCCCAGCAACTGCTCAAGCAGGACCACTAAGACTTGAACTTTCCTCCAGGAGAGGAGACGTCTCTGACCCTGGATAACAGATCTTCCACTGAGAAAGTGTCACAGGCTCTGTAGGAATATCCTGACAACACCACAACTTGCCAAAAAACAATCGTACAGAACTTGCCAATTGGGCTGCAAGAGAGGTGGTCAGCTCAAGGCTCACAATACAAGGAGCAATACAATGTATCTTTTCCTCCATTTGCATACTTCACAGACTTCATATGCAGTGAAGCACGCAGAAGAAACGACTTCAAGCTTCACTCACCATGGGACAGTAAAGGTCCCTCCTCAGAGCATGGCCGGGAGGGTGAAAGGGAAACACTTCAGCAGGCAGCCACCTCTAGGTGCAAAGAGGTTTGCGATGATAATATGAAACCTAGATCCTGTTCCAAGATTTGCCTAGTGAAGGTTTATCCTAAAGCACGCCCTGGAAAATCTGTGAAAATGTATGTCATTCGAGATGACCAGAGCAACAGGTCCCTGGCCAGGTCTGAATTCTTTGACCTCTTTCAAATTGAAGGGTTAAACTCACCATATACTCTGCGCACATGTTCAGGGGTCACTGAAGCGTTTGGGAGAAGAGCCACAGGGTTCATGGTGGAGTCACTGGATGGAACAACAAGTGTGATGCTCCCCACACAAATGAGCACTCAGAGATTCCATCTCCAGCAGCTGCACAGCACCACACACACCTGAAGTCCATAGCTCACAAGATACCACAACTAGATCTAGAGGCCCAAAATACTCCTCCTTCTGGGAAACGACATCATCCAGGTTCACAAAATCAAAGAACAACACAATGGGCCACCCAGAGCACCCTACGCTCAAAGACTAGACCTTGGCTGGGTTGTTATAGGTGACGTTTGCTTGGGCTCAGCCCACAAGACAGAGTCTGTGACTTCTTTTCGGAGTAGCGTGCTTGAAAATGGACGTCCATCTATCCTTACTCCATGTCCCAATCACATTCAAGTCAAGGAGAGGTTTGGCAACGAAGGACTACACAGCACAAATTGTCATATGGCCTTACACACCACACCTCAGTCCTCCATGACAGCAGCCTCGGCAGCACAATCTTTGAAAGAACCAAGGATGATGACAAAGTGGGTCTCTCCATCGAAGATGAGCTTTTCCTGGAGCTTATGGATAAAGAAATGTTTATGGATGAGTCCAAAAGCTGGGTGGCACCTCTTCCATTTCAATCACATCGGCAAAAGCCAAAGGGCCTGCTCGAGGCACGAGGAAGTTCCCATATGGTCTAGCGGTCAGGATTCCTGGTTTTCACTCAGGCGGCCCGGGTTCGACTCCCGGTATGGGAAGTTTGTGTTGTCTTTGATTCACTTATGGAAACAGACAGGACGTTTCTCTGTGCCTCTAGCACTTTTAGTCAGCAGGCGACGCTCAAGAAACCTGACAGGTTTAGGTTCTGTCCACAACTGGTGTGCCTTCGATAGCTCAGTTGGTAGAGCGGAGGACTGTAGGTGGCACATTAGCAATCCTTAGGTCGCTGGTTCAACTCCGGCTCGAAGGAGGAATTTTTCACACGCAAACATTTAATTGGCCTTGCTTCTCGATGAGGCCGTCAAGCGCTTGAGTGTGTAGTTGGCCTCTTTGCAATCGCGACCACCACAACAGGGCAAAAGCTCATTCCCTGACCGGGAATCGAACCCGGGCCGCGGCGGTGAGAGCGCCGAATCCTAACCACTAGACCACCAGGGAAGGTCTTCTCCCTCTTTCCCATCAAGCCTGGCTGTGCGCCTCTACCAGATTTTCCAGCAACTGCTCAAGCAGGACCACTAAGACTTGAATTTTCCTCCAGGAGAGGAGACGTCTCTGACCCTGGATAACAGATCTTCCACTGAGAAAGTGTCACAGGCTCTGTAGGAATATCCTGACAACACCACAAATTGCCATAAAAACAAAGCAACCGAGATCCCCAACATGTGACGACTCCATTTCGAAGCTTTTTATAGCAGACCCCAAATCGCACCCCTTCCTGACGTTGGCTCCAGGCCTGCAAATGGCATGAGATAAAGTAGGTGTCATGAAAGGCCTCTGAACAGTCAGATGCCAACAAGCCACGTGCATACTTCTTGGTGGGCCAGTGGCGCAATGGATAACGCGTCTGACTACGGATCAGAAGATTCTAGGTTCGACTCCTGGCTGGCTCGCTCACCCTCTTTTGCTTCGCTGCCAGCCCATAGCCATTTCATTATTTCCTTTCATTGGCCCGTCGTTTTTGTTATTTTTATTATTGCATTAGTTGAATGATATTTTAAATTGATAGTCCAACAATAGGCTGCTTTGTCAGTGGGATAACGGTTAGCATGAAATACCATGTGTCTTTTCAGATGCATTGCATGGGTACTGTCACAAGGACCTTGCTCTGCGACCAGTTTATAGTGTCTATTATGCCAGCACAGGACTGGGAGGAAACTGAACCCCCTGGGCGAGGCAAATGAGAGCTCCCTCCGATGAGCCTGATGAAATCGAATTCAGCAAACAATCCCTTCGGATCATTCCCATATTCTTAAAGGGGGTGGTCACACACTAAAAGCCAAAGGGCCTGTTTGAGACACGAGGAAGTTCCCATATGGTCTAGCGGTCAGGATTCCTGGTTTTCACCCAGACGGCCCGGGTTCGACTCCCGGTATGGGAAGTTTGTGTTGTCTTTGCTTCACTTATGGAAACAGACAGGACGTGTCTCTGTGCCTCTAGCACTTTTAGTCAACAGGCGAAGCTCACGAAACCTGACAGATTTAGGTTCTGACCACAACCGGTGTGCCTTCGATAGCTCAGTTGGTAGAGCGGAGGACTGTAGGTGGCAATTTGGCAATCCTTAGGTCGCTGGTTCGACTCCGGCTCGAAGGAGGAATTTTTCGCATGCAAACATTTAATTGGCTATGCTTCTCGGCGAGGCCGTCAGCGCTTGAGTGTGTTGTTGGCCTCTTCGCAATTGCGACCACCACAACAGGGCAAAAGCTCATTCCCTGACCGGGAATCGAACCCGGGCCGCGGCGGTGAGAGCGCCGAATCCTAACCACTAGACCACCAGGGAAGGTCTGCACCCTCTTTCCCATCAAGCCTGGCTGTGTGCCTCTACCAGATTTCCCAGCAACTGCTCAAGCAGGACCACTAAGACTTGAATTTTCCTCCAGGAGAGGAGACGTCTCTGACCCTGGATAACAGATCTTCCACTGAGAAAGTGTCACAGGCTCTCTAGGAATATCCTGACAACACCACAACTTGCCAAAAAACAATCGTACAGAACTTGCCAATTGGGCTGCAAGAGAGGTGGTCAGCTCAAGGCTCACAATACAAGGAGCAATACAATGTATCTTTTCCTCCATTTGCATACTTCACAGACTTCATATGCAGTGAAGCACGCAGAAGAAACGACTTCAAGCTTCACTCACCATGGGACAGTAAAGGTCCCTCCTCAGAGCATGGCCGGGAGGGTG
Organism: Cyprinella venusta; assembly: GCA_038021265.1. Classification (NCBI taxonomy): domain Eukaryota; kingdom Metazoa; phylum Chordata; class Actinopteri; order Cypriniformes; family Leuciscidae; genus Cyprinella; species Cyprinella venusta. Next base: position 7,009,513 of record CM075879.1, on the reverse strand, counting down.
AAAGGGAAACACTTCAGCAGGCAGCCACCTCTAGGTGCAAAGAGGTTTGCGATGATAATATGAAACCTAGATCCTGTTCCAAGATTTGCCTAGTGAAGGTTTATCCTAAAGCACGCCCTGGAAAATCTGTGAAAATGTATGTCATTCGAGATGACCAGAGCAACAGGTCCCTGGCCAGGTCTGAATTCTTTGACCTCTTTCAAATTGAAGGGTTAAACTCACCATATACTCTGCGCACATGTTCAGGGGTCACTGAAGCGTTTGGGAGAAGAGCCACAGGGTTCATGGTGGAGTCACTGGATGGAACAACAAGTGTGATGCTCCCCACACAAATGAGCACTCAGAGATTCCATCTCCAGCAGCTGCACAGCACCACACACACCTGAAGTCCATAGCTCACAAGATACCACAACTAGATCTAGAGGCCCAAAATACTCCTCCTTCTGGGAAACGACATCATCCAGGTTCACAAAATCAGAGAACAACACAATGGGCCACCCAGAGCACCCTACGCTCAAAGACTAGACCTTGGCTGGGTTGTTATAGGTGACGTTTGCTTGGGCTCAGCCCACAAGACAGAGTCTGTGACTTCTTTTCGGAGTAGCGTGCTTGAAAATGGACGTCCATCTATCCTTACTCCATATCCCAATCACATTCAAGACAAGGAGAGGTTTGGCAACGAAGGACTACACAGCACAAATTGTCATATGGCCTTACACACCACACCTCAGTCCTCCATGACAGCAGCCTCGGCAGCACAATCTTTGAAAGAACCAAGGATGATGACAAAGTGGGTCTCTCCATCGAAGATGAGCTTATCCTGGAGCTTATGGATAAAGAAATGTTTATGGATGAGTCCAAAAGCTGGGTGGCACCTCTTCCATTTCAATCACATCGGCAAAAGCCAAAGGGCCTGCTCGAGGCACGAGGAAGTTCCCATATGGTCTAGCGGTCAGGATTCCTGGTTTTCACCCAGGCGGCCCGGGTTCGACTCCCGGTATGGGAAGTTTGTGTTGTCTTTGATTCACTTATGGAAACAGACAGGACGTTTCTCTGTGCCTCTAGCACTTTTAGTCAGCAGGCGACGCTCAAGAAACCTGACAGGTTTAGGTTCTGTCCACAACTGGTGTGCCTTCGATAGCTCAGTTGGTAGAGCGGAGGACTGTAGGTGGCAAATTGGCAATCCTTAGGTCACTGGTTCAACTCCGGCTCGAAGGAGGAATTTTTCACACGCAAACATTTAATTGGCCATACTTCTCGATGAGGCGGTCAAGCGCTTGAGTGTGTAGTTGGCCTCTTTGCAATCGCGACCACCACAACAGGGCAAAAGCTCATTCCCTGACCGGGAATCGAACCCGGGCCGCGGCAGTGAGAGCGCCACCAGGAAAGGTCTGCACCCTCTTTCCCATCAAGCCTGGCTGTGCGCCTCTACCAGATTTCCCAGCAACTGCTCAAGCAGGACCACTAAGACTTGAACTTTCCTCCAGGAGAGGAGACGTCTCTGACCCTGGATAACAGATCTTCCACTGAGAAAGTGTCACAGGCTCTGTAGGAATATCCTGACAACACCACAACTTGCCAAAAAACAATCGTACAGAACTTGCCAATTGGGCTGCAAGAGAGGTGGTCAGCTCAAGGCTCACAATACAAGGAGCAATACAATGTATCTTTTCCTCCATTTGCATACTTCACAGACTTCATATGCAGTGAAGCATGCAGAAGAAACGACTTCAAGCTTCACTCACCATGGGACAGTAAAGGTCCCTCCTCAGAGCATGGCCGGGAGGGTGAAAGGGAAACACTTCAGCAGGCAGCCACCTCTAGGTGCAAAGAGGTTTGCGATGATAATATGAAACCTAGATCCTGTTCCAAGATTTGCCTAGTGAAGGTTTATCCTAAAGCACGCCCTGGAAAATCTGTGAAAATGTATGTCATTCGAGATGACCAGAGCAACAGGTCCCTGGCCAGGTCTGAATTCTTTGACCTCTTTCAAATTGAAGGGTTAAACTCACCATATACTCTGCGCACATGTTCAGGGGTCACTGAAGCGTTTGGGAGAAGAGCCACAGGGTTCATGGTGGAGTCACTGGATGGAACAACAAGTGTGATGCTCCCCACACAAATGAGCACTCAGAGATTCCATCTCCAGCAGCTGCACAGCACCACACACACCTGAAGTCCATAGCTCACAAGATACCACAACTAGATCTAGAGGCCCAAAATACTCCTCCTTCTGGGAAACGACATCATCCAGGTTCACAAAATCAAAGAACAACACAATGGGCCACCCAGAGCACCCTACGCTCAAAGACTAGACCTTGGCTGGGTTGTTATAGGTGACGTTTGCTTGGGCTCAGCCCACAAGACAGAGTCTGTGACTTCTTTTCGGAGTAGCGTGCTTGAAAATGGACGTCCATCTATCCTTACTCCATGTCCCAATCACATTCAAGTCAAGGAGAGGTTTGGCAACGAAGGACTACACAGCACAAATTGTCATATGGCCTTACACACCACACCTCAGTCCTCCATGACAGCAGCCTCGGCAGCACAATCTTTGAAAGAACCAAGGATGATGACAAAGTGGGTCTCTCCATCGAAGATGAGCTTTTCCTGGAGCTTATGGATAAAGAAATGTTTATGGATGAGTCCAAAAGCTGGGTGGCACCTCTTCCATTTCAATCACATCGGCAAAAGCCAAAGGGCCTGCTCGAGGCACGAGGAAGTTCCCTATGGTCTAGCGGTCAGGATTCCTGGTTTTCACTCAGGCGGCCCGGGTCCGACTCCCGGTATGGGAAGTTTGTGTTGTCTTTGATTCACTTATGGAAACAGACAGGACGTTTCTCTGTGCCTCTAGCACTTTTAGTCAGCAGGCGACGCTCAAGAAACCTGACAGGTTTAGGTTCTGTCCACAACTGGTGTGCCTTCGATAGCTCAGTTGGTAGAGCGGAGGACTGTAGGTGGCACATTAGCAATCCTTAGGTCGCTGGTTCAACTCCGGCTCGAAGGAGGAATTTTTCACACGCAAACATTTAATTGGCCTTGCTTCTCGATGAGGCGGTCAAGCGCTTGAGTGTGTAGTTGGCCTCTTTGCAATCGCGACCACCACAACAGGGCAAAAGCTCATTCCCTGACCGGGAATCGAACCCGGGCCGCGGCAGTGAGAGCGCCACCAGGAAAGGTCTGCACCCTCTTTCCCATCAAGCCTGGCTGTGCGCCTCTACCAGATTTCCCAGCAACTGCTCAAGCAGGACCACTAAGACTTGAACTTTCCTCCAGGAGAGGAGACGTCTCTGACCCTGGATAACAGATCTTCCACTGAGAAAGTGTCACAGGCTCTGTAGGAATATCCTGACAACACCACAACTTGCCAAAAAACAATCGTACAGAACTTGCCAATTGGGCTGCAAGAGAGGTGGTCAGCTCAAGGCTCACAATACAAGGAGCAATACAATGTATCTTTTCCTCCATTTGCATACTTCACAGACTTCATATGCAGTGAAGCACGCAGAAGAAACGACTTCAAGCTTCACTCACCATGGGACAGTAAAGGTCCCTCCTCAGAGCATGGCCGGGAGGGTGAAAGGGAAACACTTCAGCAGGCAGCCACCTCTAGGTGCAAAGAGGTTTGCGATGATAATATGAAACCTAGATCCTGTTCCAAGATTTGCCTAGTGAAGGTTTATCCTAAAGCACGCCCTGGAAAATCTGTGAAAATGTATGTCATTCGAGATGACCAGAGCAACAGGTCCCTGGCCAGGTCTGAATTCTTTGACCTCTTTCAAATTGAAGGGTTAAACTCACCATATACTCTGCGCACATGTTCAGGGGTCACTGAAGCGTTTGGGAGAAGAGCCACAGGGTTCATGGTGGAGTCACTGGATGGAACAACAAGTGTGATGCTCCCCACACAAATGAGCACTCAGAGATTCCATCTCCAGCAGCTGCACAGCACCACACACACCTGAAGTCCATAGCTCACAAGATACCACAACTAGATCTAGAGGCCCAAAATACTCCTCCTTCTGGGAAACGACATCATCCAGGTTCACAAAATCAAAGAACAACACAATGGGCCACCCAGAGCACCCTACGCTCAAAGACTAGACCTTGGCTGGGTTGTTATAGGTGACGTTTGCTTGGGCTCAGCCCACAAGACAGAGTCTGTGACTTCTTTTCGGAGTAGCGTGCTTGAAAATGGACGTCCATCTATCCTTACTCCATGTCCCAATCACATTCAAGTCAAGGAGAGGTTTGGCAACGAAGGACTACACAGCACAAATTGTCATATGGCCTTACACACCACACCTCAGTCCTCCATGACAGCAGCCTCGGCAGCACAATCTTTGAAAGAACCAAGGATGATGACAAAGTGGGTCTCTCCATCGAAGATGAGCTTTTCCTGGAGCTTATGGATAAAGAAATGTTTATGGATGAGTCCAAAAGCTGGGTGGCACCTCTTCCATTTCAATCACATCGGCAAAAGCCAAAGGGCCTGCTCGAGGCACGAGGAAGTTCCCATATGGTCTAGCGGTCAGGATTCCTGGTTTTCACTCAGGCGGCCCGGGTTCGACTCCCGGTATGGGAAGTTTGTGTTGTCTTTGATTCACTTATGGAAACAGACAGGACGTTTCTCTGTGCCTCTAGCACTTTTAGTCAGCAGGCGACGCTCAAGAAACCTGACAGGTTTAGGTTCTGTCCACAACTGGTGTGCCTTCGATAGCTCAGTTGGTAGAGCGGAGGACTGTAGGTGGCACATTAGCAATCCTTAGGTCGCTGGTTCAACTCCGGCTCGAAGGAGGAATTTTTCACACGCAAACATTTAATTGGCCTTGCTTCTCGATGAGGCCGTCAAGCGCTTGAGTGTGTAGTTGGCCTCTTTGCAATCGCGACCACCACAACAGGGCAAAAGCTCATTCCCTGACCGGGAATCGAACCCGGGCCGCGGCGGTGAGAGCGCCGAATCCTAACCACTAGACCACCAGGGAAGGTCTTCTCCCTCTTTCCCATCAAGCCTGGCTGTGCGCCTCTACCAGATTTTCCAGCAACTGCTCAAGCAGGACCACTAAGACTTGAATTTTCCTCCAGGAGAGGAGACGTCTCTGACCCTGGATAACAGATCTTCCACTGAGAAAGTGTCACAGGCTCTGTAGGAATATCCTGACAACACCACAAATTGCCATAAAAACAAAGCAACCGAGATCCCCAACATGTGACGACTCCATTTCGAAGCTTTTTATAGCAGACCCCAAATCGCACCCCTTCCTGACGTTGGCTCCAGGCCTGCAAATGGCATGAGATAAAGTAGGTGTCATGAAAGGCCTCTGAACAGTCAGATGCCAACAAGCCACGTGCATACTTCTTGGTGGGCCAGTGGCGCAATGGATAACGCGTCTGACTACGGATCAGAAGATTCTAGGTTCGACTCCTGGCTGGCTCGCTCACCCTCTTTTGCTTCGCTGCCAGCCCATAGCCATTTCATTATTTCCTTTCATTGGCCCGTCGTTTTTGTTATTTTTATTATTGCATTAGTTGAATGATATTTTAAATTGATAGTCCAACAATAGGCTGCTTTGTCAGTGGGATAACGGTTAGCATGAAATACCATGTGTCTTTTCAGATGCATTGCATGGGTACTGTCACAAGGACCTTGCTCTGCGACCAGTTTATAGTGTCTATTATGCCAGCACAGGACTGGGAGGAAACTGAACCCCCTGGGCGAGGCAAATGAGAGCTCCCTCCGATGAGCCTGATGAAATCGAATTCAGCAAACAATCCCTTCGGATCATTCCCATATTCTTAAAGGGGGTGGTCACACACTAAAAGCCAAAGGGCCTGTTTGAGACACGAGGAAGTTCCCATATGGTCTAGCGGTCAGGATTCCTGGTTTTCACCCAGACGGCCCGGGTTCGACTCCCGGTATGGGAAGTTTGTGTTGTCTTTGCTTCACTTATGGAAACAGACAGGACGTGTCTCTGTGCCTCTAGCACTTTTAGTCAACAGGCGAAGCTCACGAAACCTGACAGATTTAGGTTCTGACCACAACCGGTGTGCCTTCGATAGCTCAGTTGGTAGAGCGGAGGACTGTAGGTGGCAATTTGGCAATCCTTAGGTCGCTGGTTCGACTCCGGCTCGAAGGAGGAATTTTTCGCATGCAAACATTTAATTGGCTATGCTTCTCGGCGAGGCCGTCAGCGCTTGAGTGTGTTGTTGGCCTCTTCGCAATTGCGACCACCACAACAGGGCAAAAGCTCATTCCCTGACCGGGAATCGAACCCGGGCCGCGGCGGTGAGAGCGCCGAATCCTAACCACTAGACCACCAGGGAAGGTCTGCACCCTCTTTCCCATCAAGCCTGGCTGTGTGCCTCTACCAGATTTCCCAGCAACTGCTCAAGCAGGACCACTAAGACTTGAATTTTCCTCCAGGAGAGGAGACGTCTCTGACCCTGGATAACAGATCTTCCACTGAGAAAGTGTCACAGGCTCTCTAGGAATATCCTGACAACACCACAACTTGCCAAAAAACAATCGTACAGAACTTGCCAATTGGGCTGCAAGAGAGGTGGTCAGCTCAAGGCTCACAATACAAGGAGCAATACAATGTATCTTTTCCTCCATTTGCATACTTCACAGACTTCATATGCAGTGAAGCACGCAGAAGAAACGACTTCAAGCTTCACTCACCATGGGACAGTAAAGGTCCCTCCTCAGAGCATGGCCGGGAGGGTGAAAGGGAAACACTTCAGCAGGCAGCCACCTCTAGGTGCAAAGAGGTTTGCGATGATAATATGAAACCTAGATCCTGTTCCAAGATTTGCCTAGTGAAGGTTTATCCTAAAGCACGCCCTGGAAAATCTGTGAAAATGTATGTCATTCGAGATGACCAGAGCAACAGGTCCCTGGCCAGGTCTGAATTCTTTGACCTCTTTCAAATTGAAGGGTTAAACTCACCATATACTCTGCGCACATGTTCAGGGGTCACTGAAGCGTTTGGGAGAAGAGCCACAGGGTTCATGGTGGAGTCACTGGATGGAACAACAAGTGTGATGCTCCCCACACAAATGAGCACTCAGAGATTCCATCTCCAGCAGCTGCACAGCACCACACACACCTGAAGTCCATAGCTCACAAGATACCACAACTAGATCTAGAGGCCCAAAATACTCCTCCTTCTGGGAAACGACATCATCCAGGTTCACAAAATCAGAGAACAACACAATGGGCCACCCAGAGCACCCTACGCTCAAAGACTAGACCTTGGCTGGGTTGTTATAGGTGACGTTTGCTTGGGCTCAGCCCACAAGACAGAGTCTGTGACTTCTTTTCGGAGTAGCGTGCTTGAAAATGGACGTCCATCTATCCTTACTCCATATCCCAATCACATTCAAGACAAGGAGAGGTTTGGCAACGAAGGACTACACAGCACAAATTGTCATATGGCCTTACACACCACACCTCAGTCCTCCATGACAGCAGCCTCGGCAGCACAATCTTTGAAAGAACCAAGGATGATGACAAAGTGGGTCTCTCCATCGAAGATGAGCTTATCCTGGAGCTTATGGATAAAGAAATGTTTATGGATGAGTCCAAAAGCTGGGTGGCACCTCTTCCATTTCAATCACATCGGCAAAAGCCAAAGGGCCTGCTCGAGGCACGAGGAAGTTCCCATATGGTCTAGCGGTCAGGATTCCTGGTTTTCACCCAGGCGGCCGGGGTTCGACTCCCGGTATGGGAAGTTTGTGTTGTCTTTGATTCACTTATGGAAACAGACAGGACGTTTCTCTGTGCCTCTAGCACTTTTAGTCAGCAGGCGACGCTCAAGAAACCTGACAGGTTTAGGTTCTGTCCACAACTGGTGTGCCTTCGATAGCTCAGTTGGTAGAGCGGAGGACTGTAGGTGGCAAATTGGCAATCCTTAGGTCACTGGTTCAACTCCGGCTCGAAGGAGGAATTTTTCACACGCAAACATTTAATTGGCCATACTTCTCGATGAGGCGGTCAAGCGCTTGAGTGTGTAGTTGGCCTCTTTGCAATCGCGACCACCACAACAGGGCAAAAGCTCATTCCCTGACCGGGAATCGAACCCGGGCCGCGGCAGTGAGAGCGCCACCAGGAAAGGTCTGCACCCTCTTTCCCATCAAGCCTGGCTGTGCGCCTCTACCAGATTTCCCAGCAACTGCTCAAGCAGGACCACTAAGACTTGAACTTTCCTCCAGGAGAGGAGACGTCTCTGACCCTGGATAACAGATCTTCCACTGAGAAAGTGTCACAGGCTCTGTAGGAATATCCTGACAACACCACAACTTGCCAAAAAACAATCGTACAGAACTTGCCAATTGGGCTGCAAGAGAGGTGGTCAGCTCAAGGCTCACAATACAAGGAGCAATACAATGTATCTTTTCCTCCATTTGCATACTTCACAGACTTCATATGCAGTGAAGCACGCAGAAGAAACGACTTCAAGCTTCACTCACCATGGGACAGTAAAGGTCCCTCCTCAGAGCATGGCCGGGAGGGTGAAAGGGAAACACTTCAGCAGGCAGCCACCTCTAGGTGCAAAGAGGTTTGCGATGATAATATGAAACCTAGATCCTGTTCCAAGATTTGCCTAGTGAAGGTTTATCCTAAAGCACGCCCTGGAAAATCTGTGAAAATGTATGTCATTCGAGATGACCAGAGCAACAGGTCCCTGGCCAGGTCTGAATTCTTTGACCTCTTTCAAATTGAAGGGTTAAACTCACCATATACTCTGCGCACATGTTCAGGGGTCACTGAAGCGTTTGGGAGAAGAGCCACAGGGTTCATGGTGGAGTCACTGGATGGAACAACAAGTGTGATGCTCCCCACACAAATGAGCACTCAGAGATTCCATCTCCAGCAGCTGCACAGCACCACACACACCTGAAGTCCATAGCTCACAAGATACCACAACTAGATCTAGAGGCCCAAAATACTCCTCCTTCTGGGAAACGACATCATCCAGGTTCACAAAATCAGAGAACAACACAATGGGCCACCCAGAGCACCCTACGCTCAAAGACTAGACCTTGGCTGGGTTGTTATAGGTGAGGTTTGCTTGGGCTCAGCCCACAAGACAGAGTCTGTGACTTCTTTTCGGAGTAGCGTGCTTGAAAATGGACGTCCATCTATCCTTACTCCATGTCCCAATCACATTCAAGTCAAGGAGAGGTTTGGCAACGAAGGACTACACAGCACAAATTGTCATATGGCCTTACACACCACACCTCAGTCCTCCATGACAGCAGCCTCGGCAGCACAATCTTTGAAAGAACCAAGGATGATGACAAAGTGGGTCTCTCCATCGAAGATGAGCTTTTCCTGGAGCTTATGGATAAAGAAATGTTTATGGATGAGTCCAAAAGCTGGGTGGCACCTCTTCCATTTCAATCACATCGGCAAAAGCCAAAGGGCCTGCTCGAGGCATGAGGAAGTTCCCATATGGTCTAGCGGTCAGGATTCCTGGTTTTCACCCAGGCGGCCCGGGTTCGACTCCCGGTATGGGAAGTTTGTGTTGTCTTTGATTCACTTATGGAAACAGACAGGACGTTTCTCTGTGCCTCTAGCACTTTTAGTCAGCAGGCGACGCTCAAGAAACCTGACAGGTTTAGGTTCTGTCCACAACTGGTGTGCCTTCGATAGCTCAGTTGGTAGAGCGGAGGACTGTAGGTGGCACATTGGCAATCCTTAGGTCGCTGGTTCAACTCCGGCTCGAAGGAGGAATTTTTCACACGCAAACATTTAATTGGCCTTGCTTCTCGATGAGGCCGTCAAGCGCTTGAGTGTGTAGTTGGCCTCTTTGCAATCGCGACCACCACAACAGGGCAAAAGCTCATTCCCTGACCGGGAATCGAACCCGGGCCGCGGCGGTGAGAGCGCCGAATCCTAACCACTAGACCACCAGGGAAGGTCTTCTCCCTCTTTCCCATCAAGCCTGGCTGTGCGCCTCTACCAGATTTTCCAGCAACTGCTCAAGCAGGACCACTAAGACTTGAATTTTCCTCCAGGAGAGGAGACGTCTCTGACCCTGGATAACAGATCTTCCACTGAGAAAGTGTCACAGGCTCTGTAGGAATATCCTGACAACACCACAAATTGCCATAAAAACAAAGCAACCGAGATCCCCAACATGTGACGACTCCATCTCGAAGCTTTTTATAGCAGACCCCAAATCGCACCCCTTCCTGACGTTGGCTCCAGGCCTGCAAATGGCATGAGATAAAGTAGGTGTCATGAAAGGCCTCTGAACAGTCAGATGCCAACAAGCCACGTGCATACTTATTGGTGGGCCAGTGGCGCAATGGATAACGCGTCTGACTTCGGATCAGAAGATTCTAGGTTCGACTCCTGGCTGGCTCGCTCACCCTCTTTTGCTTCGCTGCCAGCCCATAGCCATTTCATTATTTCCTTTCATTGGCCCGTCGTTTTTGTTATTTTTATTATTGCATTAGTTGAATGATATTTTAAATTGATAGTCCAACAATAGGCTGCTTTGTCAGTGGGATAACGGTTAGCATGAAATACCATGTGTCTTTTCAGATGCATTGCATGGGTACTGTCACAAGGACCTTGCTCTGCGACCAGTTTATAGTGTCTATTATGCCAGCACAGGACTGGGAGGAAACTGAACCCCCTGGGCGAGGCAAATGAGAGCTCCCTCCGATGAGCCTGATGAAATCGAATTCAGCAAAAAATCCCTTCGGATCATTCCCATATTCTTAAAGGGGGTGGTCACACACTAAAAGCCAAAGGGCCTGTTTGAGACACGAGGAAGTTCCCATATGGTCTAGCGGTCAGGATTCCTGGTTTTCACCCAGACGGCCCGGGTTCGACTCCCGGTATGGGAAGTTTGTGTTGTCTTTGCTTCACTTATGGAAACAGACAGAACGTGTCTCTGTGCCTCTAGCACTTTTAGTCAACAGGCGAAGCTCACGAAACCTGACAGATTTAGGTTCTGACCACAACCGGTGTGCCTTCGATAGCTCAGTTGGTAGAGCGGAGGACTGTAGGTGGCAATTTGGCAATCCTTAGGTCGCTGGTTCGACTCCGGCTCGAAGGAGGAATTTTTCGCATGCAAACATTTAATTGGCTATGCTTCTCGGCGAGGCCGTCAGCGCTTGAGTGTGTTGTTGGCCTCTTCGCAATTGCGACCACCACAACAGGGCAAAAGCTCATTCCCTGACCGGGAATCGAACCCGGGCCGCGGCGGTGAGAGCGCCGAATCCTAACCACTAGACCACCAGGGAAGGTCTGCACCCTCTTTCCCATCAAGCCTGGCTGTGCGCCTCTACCAGATTTCCCAGCAACTGCTCAAGCAGGACCACTAAGACTTGAATTTTCCTCCAGGAGAGGAGACGTCTCTGACCCTGGATAACAGATCTTCCACTGAGAAAGTGTCACAGGCTCTGTAGGAATATCCTGACAACACCACAACTTGCCAAAAAACAATCGTACAGAACTTGCCAATTGGGCTGCAAGAGAGGTGGTCAGCTCAAGGCTCACAATACAAGGAGCAATACAATGTATCTTTTCCTCCATTTGCATACTTCACAGACTTCATATGCAGTGAAGCACGCAGAAGAAACGACTTCAAGCTTCACTCACCATGGGACAGTAAAGGTCCCTCCTCAGAGCATGGCCGGGAGGGTGAAAGGGAAACACTTCAGCAGGCAGCCACCTCTAGGTGCAAAGAGGTTTGCGATGATAATATGAAACCTAGATCCTGTTCCAAGATTTGCCTAGTGAAGGTTTATCCTAAAGCACGCCCTGGAAAATCTGTGAAAATGTATGTCATTCGAGATGACCAGAGCAACAGGTCCCTGGCCAGGTCTGAATTCTTTGACCTCTTTCAAATTGAAGGGTTAAACTCACCATATACTCTGCGCACATGTTCAGGGGTCACTGAAGCGTTTGGGAGAAGAGCCACAGGGTTCATGGTGGAGTCACTGGATGGAACAACAAGTGTGATGCTCCCCACACAAATGAGCACTCAGAGATTCCATCTCCAGCAGCTGCACAGCACCACACACACCTGAAGTCCATAGCTCACAAGATACCACAACTAGATCTAGAGGCCCAAAATACTCCTCCTTCTGGGAAACGACATCATCCAGGTTCACAAAATCAGAGAACAACACAATGGGCCACCCAGAGCACCCTACGCTCAAAGACTAGACCTTGGCTGGGTTGTTATAGGTGACGTTTGCTTGGGCTCAGCCCACAAGACAGAGTCTGTGACTTCTTTTCGGAGTAGCGTGCTTGAAAATGGACGTCCATCTATCCTTACTCCATATCCCAATCACATTCAAGACAAGGAGAGGTTTGGCAACGAAGGACTACACAGCACAAATTGTCATATGGCCTTACACACCACACCTCAGTCCTCCATGACAGCAGCCTCGGCAGCACAATCTTTGAAAGAACCAAGGATGATGACAAAGTGGGTCTCTCCATCGAAGATGAGCTTATCCTGGAGCTTATGGATAAAGAAATGTTTATGGATGAGTCCAAAAGCTGGGTGGCACCTCTTCCATTTCAATCACATCGGCAAAAGCCAAAGGGCCTGCTCGAGGCACGAGGAAGTTCCCATATGGTCTAGCGGTCAGGATTCCTGGTTTTCACCCAGGCGGCCGGGGTTCGACTCCCGGTATGGGAAGTTTGTGTTGTCTTTGATTCACTTATGGAAACAGACAGGACGTTTCTCTGTGCCTCTAGCACTTTTAGTCAGCAGGCGACGCTCAAGAAACCTGACAGGTTTAGGTTCTGTCCACAACTGGTGTGCCTTCGATAGCTCAGTTGGTAGAGCGGAGGACTGTAGGTGGCAAATTGGCAATCCTTAGGTCACTGGTTCAACTCCGGCTCGAAGGAGGAATTTTTCACACGCAAACATTTAATTGGCCTTGCTTCTCGATGAGGCCGTCAAGCGCTTGAGTGTGTAGTTGGCCTCTTTGCAATCGCGACCACCACAACAGGGCAAAAGCTCATTCCCTGACCGGGAATCGAACCCGGGCCGCGGCGGTGAGAGCGCCGAATCCTAACCACTAGACCACCAGGGAAGGTCTTCTCCCTCTTTCCCATCAAGCCTGGCTGTGCGCCTCTACCAGATTTTCCAGCAACTGCTCAAGCAGGACCACTAAGACTTGAATTTTCCTCCAGGAGAGGAGACGTCTCTGACCCTGGATAACAGATCTTCCACTGAGAAAGTGTCACAGGCTCTGTAGGAATATCCTGACAACACCACAAATTGCCATAAAAACAAAGCAACCGAGATCCCCAACATGTGACGACTCCATCTCGAAGCTTTTTATAGCAGACCCCAAATCGCACCCCTTCCTGACGTTGGCTCCAGGCCTGCTAATGGCATGAGATAAAGTAGGTGTCATGAAAGGCCTCTGAACAGTCAGATGCCAACAAGCCACGTGCATACTTATTGGTGGGCCAGTGGCGCAATGGATAACGCGTCTGACTACGGATCAGAAGATTCTAGGTTCGACTCCTGGCTGGCTCGCTCACCCTCTTTTGCTTCGCTGCCAGCCCATAGCCATTTCATTATTTCCTTTCATTGGCCCGTCGTTTTTGTTATTTTTATTATTGCATTAGTTGAATGATATTTTAAATTGATAGTCCAACAATAGGCTGCTTTGTCAGTGGGATAACGGTTAGCATGAAATACCATGTGTCTTTTCAGATGCATTGCATGGGTACTGTCACAAGGACCTTGCTCTGCGACCAGTTTATAGTGTCTATTATGCCAGCACAGGACTGGGAGGAAACTGAACCCCCTGGGCGAGGCAAATGAGAGCTCCCTCCGATGAGCCTGATGAAATCGAATTCAGCAAACAATCCCTTCGGATCATTCCCATATTCTTAAAGGGGGTGGTCACACACTAAAAGCCAAAGGGCCTGTTGGAGACACGAGGAAGTTCCCATATGGTCTAGCGGTCAGGATTCCTGGTTTTCACCCAGACGGCCCGGGTTCGACTCCCGGTATGGGAAGTTTGTGTTGTCTTTGCTTCACTTATGGAAACAGACAGAACGTGTCTCTGTGCCTCTAGCACTTTTAGTCAACAGGCGAAGCTCACAAAACCTGACAGATTTAGGTTCTGACCACAACCGGTGTGCCTTCGATAGCTCAGTTGGTAGAGCGGAGGACTGTAGGTGGCAATTTGGCAATCCTTAGGTCGCTGGTTCGACTCCGGCTCGAAGGAGGAATTTTTCGCATGCAAACATTTAATTGGCTATGCTTCTCGGCGAGGCCGTCAGCGCTTGAGTGTGTTGTTGGCCTCTTCGCAATTGCGACCACCACAACAGGGAAAAAGCTCATTCCCTGACCAGGAATCGAACCCGGGCCGCGGCGGTGAGAGCGCCGAATCCTAACCACTAGACCACCAGGGAAGGTCTGCACCCTCTTTCCCATCAAGCCTGGCTGTGCGCCTCTACCAGATTTCCCAGCAACTGCTCAAGCAGGACCACTAAGACTTGAATTTTCCTCCAGGAGAGGAGACGTCTCTGACCCTGGATAACAGATCTTCCACTGAGAAAGTGTCACAGGCTCTGTAGGAATATCCTGACAACACCACAACTTGCCAAAAAACAATCGTACAGAACTTGCCAATTGGGCTGCAAGAGAGGTGGTCAGCTCAAGGCTCACAATACAAGGAGCAATACAATGTATCTTTTCCTCCATTTGCATACTTCACAGACTTCATATGCAGTGAAGCACGCAGAAGAAACGACTTCAAGCTTCACTCACCATGGGACAGTAAAGGTCCCTCCTCAGAGCATGGCCGGGAGGGTGAAAGGGAAACACTTCAGCAGGCAGCCACCTCTAGGTGCAAAGAGGTTTGCGATGATAATATGAAACCTAGATCCTGTTCCAAGATTTGCCTAGTGAAGGTTTATCCTAAAGCACGCCCTGGAAAATCTGTGAAAATGTATGTCATTCGAGATGACCAGAGCAACAGGTCCCTGGCCAGGTCTGAATTCTTTGACCTCTTTCAAATTGAAGGGTTAAACTCACCATATACTCTGCGCACATGTTCAGGGGTCACTGAAGCGTTTGGGAGAAGAGCCACAGGGTTCATGGTGGAGTCACTGGATGGAACAACAAGTGTGATGCTCCCCACACAAATGAGCACTCAGAGATTCCATCTCCAGCAGCTGCACAGCACCACACACACCTGAAGTCCATAGCTCACAAGATACCACAACTAGATCTAGAGGCCCAAAATACTCCTCCTTCTGGGAAACGACATCATCCAGGTTCACAAAATCAGAGAACAACACAATGGGCCACCCAGAGCACCCTACGCTCAAAGACTAGACCTTGGCTGGGTTGTTATAGGTGACGTTTGCTTGGGCTCAGCCCACAAGACAGAGTCTGTGACTTCTTTTCGGAGTAGCGTGCTTGAAAATGGACGTCCATCTATCCTTACTCCATATCCCAATCACATTCAAGACAAGGAGAGGTTTGGCAACGAAGGACTACACAGCACAAATTGTCATATGGCCTTACACACCACACCTCAGTCCTCCATGACAGCAGCCTCGGCAGCACAATCTTTGAAAGAACCAAGGATGATGACAAAGTGGGTCTCTCCATCGAAGATGAGCTTATCCTGGAGCTTATGGATAAAGAAATGTTTATGGATGAGTCCAAAAGCTGGGTGGCACCTCTTCCATTTCAATCACATCGGCAAAAGCCAAAGGGCCTGCTCGAGGCACGAGGAAGTTCCCATATGGTCTAGCGGTCAGGATTCCTGGTTTTCACCCAGGCGGCCCGGGTTCGACTCCCGGTATGGGAAGTTTGTGTTGTCTTTGATTCACTTATGGAAACAGACAGGACGTTTCTCTGTGCCTCTAGCACTTTTAGTCAGCAGGCGACGCTCAAGAAACCTGACAGGTTTAGGTTCTGTCCACAACTGGTGTGCCTTCGATAGCTCAGTTGGTAGAGCGGAGGACTGTAGGTGGCAAATTGGCAATCCTTAGGTCACTGGTTCAACTCCGGCTCGAAGGAGGAATTTTTCACACGCAAACATTTAATTGGCCATGCTTCTCGATGAGGCGGTCAAGCGCTTGAGTGTGTAGTTGGCCTCTTTGCAATCGCGACCACCACAACAGGGCAAAAGCTCATTCCCTGACCGGGAATCGAACCCGGGCCGCGGCAGTGAGAGCGCCACCAGGAAAGGTCTGCACCCTCTTTCCCATCAAGCCTGGCTGTGCGCCTCTACCAGATTTCCCAGCAACTGCTCAAGCAGGACCACTAAGACTTGAACTTTCCTCCAGGAGAGGAGACGTCTCTGACCCTGGATAACAGATCTTCCACTGAGAAAGTGTCACAGGCTCTGTAGGAATATCCTGACAACACCACAACTTGCCAAAAAACAATCGTACAGAACTTGCCAATTGGGCTGCAAGAGAGGTGGTCAGCTCAAGGCTCACAATACAAGGAGCAATACAATGTATCTTTTCCTCCATTTGCATACTTCACAGACTTCATATGCAGTGAAGCACGCAGAAGAAACGACTTCAAGCTTCACTCACCATGGGACAGTAAAGGTCCCTCCTCAGAGCATGGCCGGGAGGGTGAAAGGGAAACACTTCAGCAGGCAGCCACCTCTAGGTGCAAAGAGGTTTGCGATGATAATATGAAACCTAGATCCTGTTCCAAGATTTGCCTAGTGAAGGTTTATCCTAAAGCACGCCCTGGAAAATCTGTGAAAATGTATGTCATTCGAGATGACCAGAGCAACAGGTCCCTGGCCAGGTCTGAATTCTTTGACCTCTTTCAAATTGAAGGGTTAAACTCACCATATACTCTGCGCACATGTTCAGGGGTCACTGAAGCGTTTGGGAGAAGAGCCACAGGGTTCATGGTGGAGTCACTGGATGGAACAACAAGTGTGATGCTCCCCACACAAATGAGCACTCAGAGATTCCATCTCCAGCAGCTGCACAGCACCACACACACCTGAAGTCCATAGCTCACAAGATACCACAACTAGATCTAGAGGCCCAAAATACTCCTCCTTCTGGGAAACGACATCATCCAGGTTCACAAAATCAAAGAACAACACAATGGGCCACCCAGAGCACCCTACGCTCAAAGACTAGACCTTGGCTGGGTTGTTATAGGTGACGTTTGCTTGGGCTCAGCCCACAAGACAGAGTCTGTGACTTCTTTTCGGAGTAGCGTGCTTGAAAATGGACGTCCATCTATCCTTACTCCATGTCCCAATCACATTCAAGTCAAGGAGAGGTTTGGCAACGAAGGACTACACAGCACAAATTGTCATATGGCCTTACACACCACACCTCAGTCCTCCATGACAGCAGCCTCGGCAGCACAATCTTTGAAAGAACCAAGGATGATGACAAAGTGGGTCTCTCCATCGAAGATGAGCTTTTCCTGGAGCTTATGGATAAAGAAATGTTTATGGATGAGTCCAAAAGCTGGGTGGCACCTCTTCCATTTCAATCACATCGGCAAAAGCCAAAGGGCCTGCTCGAGGCACGAGGAAGTTCACATATGGTCTAGCGGTCAGGATTCCTGGTTTTCACCCAGGCGGCCCGGGTTCGACTCCCGGTATGGGAAGTTTGTGTTGTCTTTGATTCACTTATGGAAACAGACAGGACGTTTCTCTGTGCCTCTAGCACTTTTAGTCAGCAGGCGACGCTCAAGAAACCTGACAGGTTTAGGTTCTGTCCACAACTGGTGTGCCTTCGATAGCTCAGTTGGTAGAGCGGAGGACTGTAGGTGGCAAATTGGCAATCCTTAGGTCACTGGTTCAACTCCGGCTCGAAGGAGGAATTTTTCACACGCAAACATTTAATTGGCCATGCTTCTCGATGAGGCGGTCAAGCGCTTGAGTGTGTAGTTGGCCTCTTTGCAATCGCGACCACCACAACAGGGCAAAAGCTCATTCCCTGACCGGGAATCGAACCCGGGCCGCGGCAGTGAGAGCGCCACCAGGAAAGGTCTGCACCCTCTTTCCCATCAAGCCTGGCTGTGCGCCTCTACCAGATTTCCCAGCAACTGCTCAAGCAGGACCACTAAGACTTGAATTTTCCTCCAGGAGAGGAGACGTCTCTGACCCTGGATAACAGATCTTCCACTGAGAAAGTGTCACAGGCTCTCTAGGAATATCCTGACAACACCACAACTTGCCAAAAAACAATCGTACAGAACTTGCCAATTGGGCTGCAAGAGAGGTGGTCAGCTCAAGGCTCACAATACAAGGAGCAATACAATGTATCTTTTCCTCCATTTGCATACTTCACAGACTTCATATGCAGTGAAGCACGCAGAAGAAACGACTTCAAGCTTCACTCACCATGGGACAGTAAAGGTCCCTCCTCAGAGCATGGCCGGGAGGGTGAAAGGGAAACACTTCAGCAGGCAGCCACCTCTAGGTGCAAAGAGGTTTGCGATGATAATATGAAACCTAGATCCTGTTCCAAGATTTGCCTAGTGAAGGTTTATCCTAAAGCACGCCCTGGAAAATCTGTGAAAATGTATGTCATTCGAGATGACCAGAGCAACAGGTCCCTGGCCAGGTCTGAATTCTTTGACCTCTTTCAAATTGAAGGGTTAAACTCACCATATACTCTGCGCACATGTTCAGGGGTCACTGAACCGTTTGGGAGAAGAGCCACAGGGTTCATGGTGGAGTCACTGGATGGAACAACAAGTGTGATGCTCCCCACACAAATGAGCACTCAGAGATTCCATCTCCAGCAGCTGCACAGCACCACACACACCTGAAGTCCATAGCTCACAAGATACCACAACTAGATCTAGAGGCCCAAAATACTCCTCCTTCTGGGAAACGACATCATCCAGGTTCACAAAATCAGAGAACAACACAATGGGCCACCCAGAGCACCCTACGCTCAAAGACTAGACCTTGGCTGGGTTGTTATAGGTGACGTTTGCTTGGGCTCAGCCCACAAGACAGAGTCTGTGACTTCTTTTCGGAGTAGCGTGCTTGAAAATGGACGTCCATCTATCCTTACTCCATGTCCCAATCACATTCAAGTCAAGGAGAGGTTTGGCAACGAAGGACTACACAGCACAAATTGTCATATGGCCTTACACACCACACCTCAGTCCTCCATGACAGCAGCCTCGGCAGCACAATCTTTGAAAGAACCAAGGATGATGACAAAGTGGGTCTCTCCATCGAAGATGAGCTTTTCCTGGAGCTTATGGATAAAGAAATGTTTATGGATGAGTCCAAAAGCTGGGTGGCACCTCTTCCATTTCAATCACATCGGCAAAAGCCAAAGGGCCTGCTCGAGGCATGAGGAAGTTCCCATATGGTCTAGCGGTCAGGATTCCTGGTTTTCACCCAGGCGGCCCGGGTTCGACTCCCGGTATGGGAAGTTTGTGTTGTCTTTGATTCACTTATGGAAACAGACAGGACGTTTCTCTGTGCCTCTAGCACTTTTAGTCAGCAGGCGACGCTCAAGAAACCTGACAGGTTTAGGTTCTGTCCACAACTGGTGTGCCTTCGATAGCTCAGTTGGTAGAGCGGAGGACTGTAGGTGGCACATTGGCAATCCTTAGGTCGCTGGTTCAACTCCGGCTCGAAGGAGGAATTTTTCACACGCAAACATTTAATTGGCCTTGCTTCTCGATGAGGCCGTCAAGCGCTTGAGTGTGTAGTTGGCCTCTTTGCAATCGCGACCACCACAACAGGGCAAAAGCTCATTCCCTGACCGGGAATCGAACCCGGGCCGCGGCGGTGAGAGCGCCGAATCCTAACCACTAGACCACCAGGGAAGGTCTTCTCCCTCTTTCCCATCAAGCCTGGCTGTGCGCCTCTACCAGATTTTCCAGCAACTGCTCAAGCAGGACCACTAAGACTTGAATTTTCCTCCAGGAGAGGAGACGTCTCTGACCCTGGATAACAGATCTTCCACTGAGAAAGTGTCACAGGCTCTGTAGGAATATCCTGACAACACCACAAATTGCCATAAAAACAAAGCAACCGAGATCCCCAACATGTGACGACTCCATCTCGAAGCTTTTTATAGCAGACCCCAAATCGCACCCCTTCCTGACGTTGGCTCCAGGCCTGCAAATGGCATGAGATAAAGTAGGTGTCATGAAAGGCCTCTGAACAGTCAGATGCCAACAAGCCACGTGCATACTTATTGGTGGGCCAGTGGCGCAATGGATAACGCGTCTGACTTCGGATCAGAAGATTCTAGGTTCGACTCCTGGCTGGCTCGCTCACCCTCTTTTGCTTCGCTGCCAGCAAATAGCCATTTCATTATTTCCTTTCATTGGCCCGTCGTTTTTGTTATTTTTATTATTGCATTAGTTGAATGATATTTTAAATTGATAGTCCAACAATAGGCTGCTTTGTCAGTGGGATAACGGTTAGCATGAAATACCATGTGTCTTTTCAGATGCATTGCATGGGTACTGTCACAAGGACCTTGCTCTGCGACCAGTTTATAGTGTCTATTATGCCAGCACAGGACTGGGAGGAAACTGAACCCCCTGGGCGAGGCAAATGAGAGCTCCCTCCGATGAGCCTGATGAAATCGAATTCAGCAAAAAATCCCTTCGGATCATTCCCATATTCTTAAAGGGGGTGGTCACACACTAAAAGCCAAAGGGCCTGTTTGAGACACGAGGAAGTTCCCATATGGTCTAGCGGTCAGGATTCCTGGTTTTCACCCAGACGGCCCGGGTTCGACTCCCGGTATTGGAAGTTTGTGTTGTCTTTGCTTCACTTATGGAAACAGACAGAACGTGTCTCTGTGCCTCTAGCACTTTTAGTCAACAGGCGAAGCTCACGAAACCTGACAGATTTAGGTTCTGACCACAACCGGTGTGCCTTCGATAGCTCAGTTGGTAGAGCGGAGGACTGTAGGTGGCAATTTGGCAATCCTTAGGTCGCTGGTTCGACTCCGGCTCGAAGGAGGAATTTTTCGCATGCAAACATTTAATTGGCTATGCTTCTCGGCGAGGCCGTCAGCGCTTGAGTGTGTTGTTGGCCTCTTCGCAATTGCGACCACCACAACAGGGAAAAAGCTCATTCCCTGACCGGGAATCGAACCCGGGCCGCGGCGGTGAGAGCGCCGAATCCTAACCACTAGACCACCAGGGAAGGTCTGCACCCTCTTTCCCATCAAGCCTGGCTGTGCGCCTCTACCAGATTTCCCAGCAACTGCTCAAGCAGGACCACTAAGACTTGAATTTTCCTCCAGGAGAGGAGACGTCTCTGACCCTGGATAACAGATCTTCCACTGAGAAAGTGTCACAGGCTCTGTAGGAATATCCTGACAACACCACAACTTGCCAAAAAACAATCGTACAGAACTTGCCAATTGGGCTGCAAGAGAGGTGGTCAGCTCAAGGCTCACAATACAAGGAGCAATACAATGTATCTTTTCCTCCATTTGCATACTTCACAGACTTCATATGCAGTGAAGCACGCAGAAGAAACGACTTCAAGCTTCACTCACCATGGGACAGTAAAGGTCCCTCCTCAGAGCATGGCCGGGAGGGTGAAAGGGAAACACTTCAGCAGGCAGCCACCTCTAGGTGCAAAGAGGTTTGCGATGATAATATGAAACCTAGATCCTGTTCCAAGATTTGCCTAGTGAAGGTTTATCCTAAAGCACGCCCTGGAAAATCTGTGAAAATGTATGTCATTCGAGATGACCAGAGCAACAGGTCCCTGGCCAGGTCTGAATTCTTTGACCTCTTTCAAATTGAAGGGTTAAACTCACCATATACTCTGCGCACATGTTCAGGGGTCACTGAAGCGTTTGGGAGAAGAGCCACAGGGTTCGTGGTGGAGTCACTGGATGGAACAACAAGTGTGATGCTCCCCACACAAATGAGCACTCAGAGATTCCATCTCCAGCAGCTGCACAGCACCACACACACCTGAAGTCCATAGCTCACAAGATACCACAACTAGATCTAGAGGCCCAAAATACTCCTCCTTCTGGGAAACGACATCATCCAGGTTCACAAAATCAGAGAACAACACAATGGGCCACCCAGAGCACCCTACGCTCAAAGACTAGACCTTGGCTGGGTTGTTATAGGTGACGTTTGCTTGGGCTCAGCCCACAAGACAGAGTCTGTGACTTCTTTTCGGAGTAGCGTGCTTGAAAATGGACGTCCATCTATCCTTACTCCATATCCCAATCACATTCAAGACAAGGAGAGGTTTGGCAACGAAGGACTACACAGCACAAATTGTCATATGGCCTTACACACCACACCTCAGTCCTCCATGACAGCAGCCTCGGCAGCACAATCTTTGAAAGAACCAAGGATGATGACAAAGTGGGTCTCTCCATCGAAGATGAGCTTATCCTGGAGCTTATGGATAAAGAAATGTTTATGGATGAGTCCAAAAGCTGGGTGGCACCTCTTCCATTTCAATCACATCGGCAAAAGCCAAAGGGCCTGCTCGAGGCACGAGGAAGTTCCCATATGGTCTAGCGGTCAGGATTCCTGGTTTTCACCCAGGCGGCCCGGGTTCGACTCCCGGTATGGGAAGTTTGTGTTGTCTTTGATTCACTTATGGAAACAGACAGGACGTTTCTCTGTGCCTCTAGCACTTTTAGTCAGCAGGCGACGCTCAAGAAACCTGACAGGTTTAGGTTCTGTCCACAACTGGTGTGCCTTCGATAGCTCAGTTGGTAGAGCGGAGGACTGTAGGTGGCAAATTGGCAATCCTTAGGTCACTGGTTCAACTCCGGCTCGAAGGAGGAATTTTTCACACGCAAACATTTAATTGGCCATGCTTCTCGATGAGGCGGTCAAGCGCTTGAGTGTGTAGTTGGCCTCTTTGCAATCGCGACCACCACAACAGGGCAAAAGCTCATTCCCTGACCGGGAATCGAACCCGGGCCGCGGCAGTGAGAGCGCCACCAGGAAAGGTCTGCACCCTCTTTCCCATCAAGCCTGGCTGTGCGCCTCTACCAGATTTCCCAGCAACTGCTCAAGCAGGACCACTAAGACTTGAACTTTCCTCCAGGAGAGGAGACGTCTCTGACCCTGGATAACAGATCTTCCACTGAGAAAGTGTCACAGGCTCTGTAGGAATATCCTGACAACACCACAACTTGCCAAAAAACAATCGTACAGAACTTGCCAATTGGGCTGCAAGAGAGGTGGTCAGCTCAAGGCTCACAATACAAGGAGCAATACAATGTATCTTTTCCTCCATTTGCATACTTCACAGACTTCATATGCAGTGAAGCACGCAGAAGAAACGACTTCAAGCTTCACTCACCATGGGACAGTAAAGGTCCCTCCTCAGAGCATGGCCGGGTGGGTGAAAGGGAAACACTTCAGCAGGCAGCCACCTCTAGGTGCAAAGAGGTTTGCGATGATAATATGAAACCTAGATCCTGTTCCAAGATTTGCCTAGTGAAGGTTTATCCTAAAGCACGCCCTGGAAAATCTGTGAAAATGTATGTCATTCGAGATGACCAGAGCAACAGGTCCCTGGCCAGGTCTGAATTCTTTGACCTCTTTCAAATTGAAGGGTTAAACTCACCATATACTCTGCGCACATGTTCAGGGGTCACTGAAGCGTTTGGGAGAAGAGCCACAGGGTTCATGGTGGAGTCACTGGATGGAACAACAAGTGTGATGCTCCCCACACAAATGAGCACTCAGAGATTCCATCTCCAGCAGCTGCACAGCACCACACACACCTGAAGTCCATAGCTCACAAGATACCACAACTAGATCTAGAGGCCCAAAATACTCCTCCTTCTGGGAAACGACATCATCCAGGTTCACAAAATCAAAGAACAACACAATGGGCCACCCAGAGCACCCTACGCTCAAAGACTAGACCTTGGCTGGGTTGTTATAGGTGACGTTTGCTTGGGCTCAGCCCACAAGACAGAGTCTGTGACTTCTTTTCGGAGTAGCGTGCTTGAAAATGGACGTCCATCTATCCTTACTCCATGTCCCAATCACATTCAAGTCAAGGAGAGGTTTGGCAACGAAGGACTACACAGCACAAATTGTCATATGGCCTTACACACCACACCTCAGTCCTCCATGACAGCAGCCTCGGCAGCACAATCTTTGAAAGAACCAAGGATGATGACAAAGTGGGTCTCTCCATCGAAGATGAGCTTTTCCTGGAGCTTATGGATAAAGAAATGTTTATGGATGAGTCCAAAAGCTGGGTGGCACCTCTTCCATTTCAATCACATCGGCAAAAGCCAAAGGGCCTGCTCGAGGCACGAGGAAGTTCCCATATGGTCTAGCGGTCAGGATTCCTGGTTTTCACTCAGGCGGCCCGGGTTCGACTCCCGGTATGGGAAGTTTGTGTTGTCTTTGATTCACTTATGGAAACAGACAGGACGTTTCTCTGTGCCTCTAGCACTTTTAGTCAGCAGGCGACGCTCAAGAAACCTGACAGGTTTAGGTTCTGTCCACAACTGGTGTGCCTTCGATAGCTCAGTTGGTAGAGCGGAGGACTGTAGGTGGCACATTAGCAATCCTTAGGTCGCTGGTTCAACTCCGGCTCGAAGGAGGAATTTTTCACACGCAAACATTTAATTGGCCTTGCTTCTCGATGAGGCGGTCAAGCGCTTGAGTGTGTAGTTGGCCTCTTTGCAATCGCGACCACCACAACAGGGCAAAAGCTCATTCCCTGACCGGGAATCGAACCCGGGCCGCGGCAGTGAGAGCGCCACCAGGAAAGGTCTGCACCCTCTTTCCCATCAAGCCTGGCTGTGCGCCTCTACCAGATTTCCCAGCAACTGCTCAAGCAGGACCACTAAGACTTGAACTTTCCTCCAGGAGAGGAGACGTCTCTGACCCTGGATAACAGATCTTCCACTGAGAAAGTGTCACAGGCTCTGTAGGAATATCCTGACAACACCACAACTTGCCAAAAAACAATCGTACAGAACTTGCCAATTGGGCTGCAAGAGAGGTGGTCAGCTCAAGGCTCACAATACAAGGAGCAATACAATGTATCTTTTCCTCCATTTGCATACTTCACAGACTTCATATGCAGTGAAGCACGCAGAAGAAACGACTTCAAGCTTCACTCACCATGGGACAGTAAAGGTCCCTCCTCAGAGCATGGCCGGGAGGGTGAAAGGGAAACACTTCAGCAGGCAGCCACCTCTAGGTGCAAAGAGGTTTGCGATGATAATATGAAACCTAGATCCTGTTCCAAGATTTGCCTAGTGAAGGTTTATCCTAAAGCACGCCCTGGAAAATCTGTGAAAATGTATGTCATTCGAGATGACCAGAGCAACAGGACCCTGGCCAGGTCTGAATTCTTTGACCTCTTTCAAATTGAAGGGTTAAACTCACCATATACTCTGCGCACATGTTCAGGGGTCACTGAAGCGTTTGGGAGAAGAGCCACAGGGTTCATGGTGGAGTCACTGGATGGAACAACAAGTGTGATGCTCCCCACACAAATGAGCACTCAGAGATTCCATCTCCAGCAGCTGCACAGCACCACACACACCTGAAGTCCATAGCTCACAAGATACCACAACTAGATCTAGAGGCCCAAAATACTCCTCCTTCTGGGAAACGACATCATCCAGGTTCACAAAATCAAAGAACAACACAATGGGCCACCCAGAGCACCCTACGCTCAAAGACTAGACCTTGGCTGGGTTGTTATAGGTGACGTTTGCTTGGGCTCAGCCCACAAGACAGAGTCTGTGACTTCTTTTCGGAGTAGCGTGCTTGAAAATGGACGTCCATCTATCCTTACTCCATGTCCCAATCACATTCAAGTCAAGGAGAGGTTTGGCAACGAAGGACTACACAGCACAAATTGTCATATGGCCTTACACACCACACCTCAGTCCTCCATGACAGCAGCCTCGGCAGCACAATCTTTGAAAGAACCAAGGATGATGACAAAGTGGGTCTCTCCATCGAAGATGAGCTTTTCCTGGAGCTTATGGATAAAGAAATGTTTATGGATGAGTCCAAAAGCTGGGTGGCACCTCTTCCATTTCAATCACATCGGCAAAAGCCAAAGGGCCTGCTCGAGGCACGAGGAAGTTCCCATATGGTCTAGCGGTCAGGATTCCTGGTTTTCACTCAGGCGGCCCGGGTTCGACTCCCGGTATGGGAAGTTTGTGTTGTCTTTGATTCACTTATGGAAACAGACAGGACGTTTCTCTGTGCCTCTAGCACTTTTAGTCAGCAGGCGACGCTCAAGAAACCTGACAGGTTTAGGTTCTGTCCACAACTGGTGTGCCTTCGATAGCTCAGTTGGTAGAGCGGAGGACTGTAGGTGGCACATTAGCAATCCTTAGGTCGCTGGTTCAACTCCGGCTCGAAGGAGGAATTTTTCACACGCAAACATTTAATTGGCCTTGCTTCTCGATGAGGCCGTCAAGCGCTTGAGTGTGTAGTTGGCCTCTTTGCAATCGCGACCACCACAACAGGGCAAAAGCTCATTCCCTGACCGGGAATCGAACCCGGGCCGCGGCGGTGAGAGCGCCGAATCCTAACCACTAGACCACCAGGGAAGGTCTTCTCCCTCTTTCCCATCAAGCCTGGCTGTGCGCCTCTACCAGATTTTCCAGCAACTGCTCAAGCAGGACCACTAAGACTTGAATTTTCCTCCAGGAGAGGAGACGTCTCTGACCCTGGATAACAGATCTTCCACTGAGAAAGTGTCACAGGCTCTGTAGGAATATCCTGACAACACCACAAATTGCCATAAAAACAAAGCAACCGAGATCCCCAACATGTGACGACTCCATTTCGAAGCTTTTTATAGCAGACCCCAAATCGCACCCCTTCCTGACGTTGGCTCCAGGCCTGCAAATGGCATGAGATAAAGTAGGTGTCATGAAAGGCCTCTGAACAGTCAGATGCCAACAAGCCACGTGCATACTTCTTGGTGGGCCAGTGGCGCAATGGATAACGCGTCTGACTACGGATCAGAAGATTCTAGGTTCGACTCCTGGCTGGCTCGCTCACCCTCTTTTGCTTCGCTGCCAGCCCATAGCCATTTCATTATTTCCTTTCATTGGCCCGTCGTTTTTGTTATTTTTATTATTGCATTAGTTGAATGATATTTTAAATTGATAGTCCAACAATAGGCTGCTTTGTCAGTGGGATAACGGTTAGCATGAAATACCATGTGTCTTTTCAGATGCATTGCATGGGTACTGTCACAAGGACCTTGCTCTGCGACCAGTTTATAGTGTCTATTATGCCAGCACAGGACTGGGAGGAAACTGAACCCCCTGGGCGAGGCAAATGAGAGCTCCCTCCGATGAGCCTGATGAAATCGAATTCAGCAAACAATCCCTTCGGATCATTCCCATATTCTTAAAGGGGGTGGTCACACACTAAAAGCCAAAGGGCCTGTTTGAGAAACGAGGAAGTTCCCATATGGTCTAGCGGTCAGGATTCCTGGTTTTCACCCAGACGGCCCGGGTTCGACTCCCGGTATGGGAAGTTTGTGTTGTCTTTGCTTCACTTATGGAAACAGACAGGACGTGTCTCTGTGCCTCTAGCACTTTTAGTCAACAGGCGAAGCTCACGAAACCTGACAGATTTAGGTTCTGACCACAACCGGTGTGCCTTCGATAGCTCAGTTGGTAGAGCGGAGGACTGTAGGTGGCAATTTGGCAATCCTTAGGTCGCTGGTTCGACTCCGGCTCGAAGGAGGAATTTTTCGCATGCAAACATTTAATTGGCTATGCTTCTCGGCGAGGCCGTCAGCGCTTGAGTGTGTTGTTGGCCTCTTCGCAATTGCGACCACCACAACAGGGCAAAAGCTCATTCCCTGACCGGGAATCGAACCCGGGCCGCGGCGGTGAGAGCGCCGAATCCTAACCACTAGACCACCAGGGAAGGTCTGCACCCTCTTTCCCATCAAGCCTGGCTGTGTGCCTCTACCAGATTTCCCAGCAACTGCTCAAGCAGGACCACTAAGACTTGAATTTTCCTCCAGGAGAGGAGACGTCTCTGACCCTGGATAACAGATCTTCCACTGAGAAAGTGTCACAGGCTCTCTAGGAATATCCTGACAACACCACAACTTGCCAAAAAACAATCGTACAGAACTTGCCAATTGGGCTGCAAGAGAGGTGGTCAGCTCAAGGCTCACAATACAAGGAGCAATACAATGTATCTTTTCCTCCATTTGCATACTTCACAGACTTCATATGCAGTGAAGCACGCAGAAGAAACGACTTCAAGCTTCACTCACCATGGGACAGTAAAGGTCCCTCCTCAGAGCATGGCCGGGAGGGTGAAAGGGAAACACTTCAGCAGGCAGCCACCTCTAGGTGCAAAGAGGTTTGCGATGATAATATGAAACCTAGATCCTGTTCCAAGATTTGCCTAGTGAAGGTTTATCCTAAAGCACGCCCTGGAAAATCTGTGAAAATGTATGTCATTCGAGATGACCAGAGCAACAGGTCCCTGGCCAGGTCTGAATTCTTTGACCTCTTTCAAATTGAAGGGTTAAACTCACCATATACTCTGCGCACATGTTCAGGGGTCACTGAAGCGTTTGGGAGAAGAGCCACAGGGTTCATGGTGGAGTCACTGGATGGAACAACAAGTGTGATGCTCCCCACACAAATGAGCACTCAGAGATTCCATCTCCAGCAGCTGCACAGCACCACACACACCTGAAGTCCATAGCTCACAAGATACCACAACTAGATCTAGAGGCCCAAAATACTCCTCCTTCTGGGAAACGACATCATCCAGGTTCACAAAATCAGAGAACAACACAATGGGCCACCCAGAGCACCCTACGCTCAAAGACTAGACCTTGGCTGGGTTGTTATAGGTGACGTTTGCTTGGGCTCAGCCCACAAGACAGAGTCTGTGACTTCTTTTCGGAGTAGCGTGCTTGAAAATGGACGTCCATCTATCCTTACTCCATATCCCAATCACATTCAAGACAAGGAGAGGTTTGGCAACGAAGGACTACACAGCACAAATTGTCATATGGCCTTACACACCACACCTCAGTCCTCCATGACAGCAGCCTCGGCAGCACAATCTTTGAAAGAACCAAGGATGATGACAAAGTGGGTCTCTCCATCGAAGATGAGCTTATCCTGGAGCTTATGGATAAAGAAATGTTTATGGATGAGTCCAAAAGCTGGGTGGCACCTCTTCCATTTCAATCACATCGGCAAAAGCCAAAGGGCCTGCTCGAGGCACGAGGAAGTTCCCATATGGTCTAGCGGTCAGGATTCCTGGTTTTCACCCAGGCGGCCCGGGTTCGACTCCCGGTATGGGAAGTTTGTGTTGTCTTTGATTCACTTATGGAAACAGACAGGACGTTTCTCTGTGCCTCTAGCACTTTTAGTCAGCAGGCGACGCTCAAGAAACCTGACAGGTTTAGGTTCTGTCCACAACTGGTGTGCCTTCGATAGCTCAGTTGGTAGAGCGGAGGACTGTAGGTGGCAAATTGGCAATCCTTAGGTCACTGGTTCAACTCCGGCTCGAAGGAGGAATTTTTCACACGCAAACATTTAATTGGCCATACTTCTCGATGAGGCGGTCAAGCGCTTGAGTGTGTAGTTGGCCTCTTTGCAATCGCGACCACCACAACAGGGCAAAAGCTCATTCCCTGACCGGGAATCGAACCCGGGCCGCGGCAGTGAGAGCGCCACCAGGAAAGGTCTGCACCCTCTTTCCCATCAAGCCTGGCTGTGCGCCTCTACCAGATTTCCCAGCAACTGCTCAAGCAGGACCACTAAGACTTGAACTTTCCTCCAGGAGAGGAGACGTCTCTGACCCTGGATAACAGATCTTCCACTGAGAAAGTGTCACAGGCTCTGTAGGAATATCCTGACAACACCACAACTTGCCAAAAAACAATCGTACAGAACTTGCTAATTGGGCTGCAAGAGAGGTGGTCAGCTCAAGGCTCACAATACAAGGAGCAATACAATGTATCTTTTCCTCCATTTGCATACTTCACAGACTTCATATGCAGTGAAGCACGCAGAAGAAACGACTTCAAGCTTCACTCACCATGGGACAGTAAAGGTCCCTCCTCAGAGCATGGCCGGGAGGGTGAAAGGGAAACACTTCAGCAGGCAGCCACCTCTAGGTGCAAAGAGGTTTGCGATGATAATATGAAACCTAGATCCTGTTCCAAGATTTGCCTAGTGAAGGTTTATCCTAAAGCACGCCCTGGAAAATCTGTGAAAATGTATGTCATTCGAGATGACCAGAGCAACAGGTCCCTGGCCAGGTCTGAATTCTTTGACCTCTTTCAAATTGAAGGGTTAAACTCACCATATACTCTGCGCACATGTTCAGGGGTCACTGAAGCGTTTGGGAGAAGAGCCACAGGGTTCATGGTGGAGTCACTGGATGGAACAACAAGTGTGATGCTCCCCACACAAATGAGCACTCAGAGATTCCATCTCCAGCAGCTGCACAGCACCACACACACCTGAAGTCCATAGCTCACAAGATACCACAACTAGATCTAGAGGCCCAAAATACTCCTCCTTCTGGGAAACGACATCATCCAGGTTCACAAAATCAGAGAACAACACAATGGGCCACCCAGAGCACCCTACGCTCAAAGACTAGACCTTGGCTGGGTTGTTATAGGTGACGTTTGCTTGGGCTCAGCCCACAAGACAGAGTCTGTGACTTCTTTTCGGAGTAGCGTGCTTGAAAATGGACGTCCATCTATCCTTACTCCATATCCCAATCACATTCAAAACAAGGAGAGGTTTGGCAACGAAGGACTACACAGCACAAATTGTCATATGGCCTTACACACCACACCTCAGTCCTCCATGACAGCAGCCTCGGCAGCACAATCTTTGAAAGAACCAAGGATGATGACAAAGTGGGTCTCTCCATCGAAGATGAGCTTATCCTGGAGCTTATGGATAAAGAAATGTTTATGGAGGAGTCCAAAAGCTGGGTGGCACCTCTTCCATTTCAATCACATCGGCAAAAGCCAAAGGGCCTGCTCGAGGCACGAGGAAGTTCACATATGGTCTAGCGGTCAGGATTCCTGGTTTTCACCCAGGCGGCCCGGGTTCGACTCCCGGTATGGGAAGTTTGTGTTGTCTTTGATTCACTTATGGAAACAGACAGGACGTTTCTCTGTGCCTCTAGCACTTTTAGTCAGCAGGCGACGCTCAAGAAACCTGACAGGTTTAGGTTCTGTCCACAACTGGTGTGCCTTCGATAGCTCAGTTGGTAGAGCGGAGGACTGTAGGTGGCAAATTGGCAATCCTTAGGTCACTGGTTCAACTCCGGCTCGAAGGAGGAATTTTTCACACGCAAACATTTAATTGGCCATGCTTCTCGATGAGGCGGTCAAGCGCTTGAGTGTGTAGTTGGCCTCTTTGCAATCGCGACCACCACAACAGGGCAAAAGCTCATTCCCTGACCGGGAATCGAACCCGGGCCGCGGCAGTG
Source organism: Cyprinella venusta (assembly GCA_038021265.1). NCBI lineage: Eukaryota > Metazoa > Chordata > Actinopteri > Cypriniformes > Leuciscidae > Cyprinella > Cyprinella venusta. Next base: position 6,978,083 of record CM075879.1, on the reverse strand, counting down.
AGAGCGCCACCAGGAAAGGTCTGCACCCTCTTTCCCATCAAGCCTGGCTGTGCGCCTCTACCAGATTTCCCAGCAACTGCTCAAGCAGGACCACTAAGACTTGAATTTTCCTCCAGGAGAGGAGACGTCTCTGACCCTGGATAACAGATCTTCCACTGAGAAAGTGTCACAGGCTCTCTAGGAATATCCTGACAACACCACAACTTGCCAAAAAACAATCGTACAGAACTTGCCAATTGGGCTGCAAGAGAGGTGGTCAGCTCAAGGCTCACAATACAAGGAGCAATACAATGTATCTTTTCCTCCATTTGCATACTTCACAGACTTCATATGCAGTGAAGCACGCAGAAGAAACGACTTCAAGCTTCACTCACCATGGGACAGTAAAGGTCCCTCCTCAGAGCATGGCCGGGAGGGTGAAAGGGAAACACTTCAGCAGGCAGCCACCTCTAGGTGCAAAGAGGTTTGCGATGATAATATGAAACCTAGATCCTGTTCCAAGATTTGCCTAGTGAAGGTTTATCCTAAAGCACGCCCTGGAAAATCTGTGAAAATGTATGTCATTCGAGATGACCAGAGCAACAGGTCCCTGGCCAGGTCTGAATTCTTTGACCTCTTTCAAATTGAAGGGTTAAACTCACCATATACTCTGCGCACATGTTCAGGGGTCACTGAAGCGTTTGGGAGAAGAGCCACAGGGTTCATGGTGGAGTCACTGGATGGAACAACAAGTGTGATGCTCCCCACACAAATGAGCACTCAGAGATTCCATCTCCAGCAGCTGCACAGCACCACACACACCTGAAGTCCATAGCTCACAAGATACCACAACTAGATCTAGAGGCCCAAAATACTCCTCCTTCTGGGAAACGACATCATCCAGGTTCACAAAATCAGAGAACAACACAATGGGCCACCCAGAGCACCCTACGCTCAAAGACTAGACCTTGGCTGGGTTGTTATAGGTGACGTTTGCTTGGGCTCAGCCCACAAGACAGAGTCTGTGACTTCTTTTCGGAGTAGCGTGCTTGAAAATGGACGTCCATCTATCCTTACTCCATGTCCCAATCACATTCAAGTCAAGGAGAGGTTTGGCAACGAAGGACTACACAGCACAAATTGTCATATGGCCTTACACACCACACCTCAGTCCTCCATGACAGCAGCCTCGGCAGCACAATCTTTGAAAGAACCAAGGATGATGACAAAGTGGGTCTCTCCATCGAAGATGAGCTTTTCCTGGAGCTTATGGATAAAGAAATGTTTATGGATGAGTCCAAAAGCTGGGTGGCACCTCTTCCATTTCAATCACATCGGCAAAAGCCAAAGGGCCTGCTCGAGGCATGAGGAAGTTCCCATATGGTCTAGCGGTCAGGATTCCTGGTTTTCACCCAGGCGGCCCGGGTTCGACTCCCGGTATGGGAAGTTTGTGTTGTCTTTGATTCACTTATGGAAACAGACAGGACGTTTCTCTGTGCCTCTAGCACTTTTAGTCAGCAGGCGACGCTCAAGAAACCTGACAGGTTTAGGTTCTGTCCACAACTGGTGTGCCTTCGATAGCTCAGTTGGTAGAGCGGAGGACTGTAGGTGGCACATTGGCAATCCTTAGGTCGCTGGTTCAACTCCGGCTCGAAGGAGGAATTTTTCACACGCAAACATTTAATTGGCCTTGCTTCTCGATGAGGCCGTCAAGCGCTTGAGTGTGTAGTTGGCCTCTTTGCAATCGCGACCACCACAACAGGGCAAAAGCTCATTCCCTGACCGGGAATCGAACCCGGGCCGCGGCGGTGAGAGCGCCGAATCATAACCACTAGACCACCAGGGAAGGTCTTCTCCCTCTTTCCCATCAAGCCTGGCTGTGCGCCTCTACCAGATTTTCCAGCAACTGCTCAAGCAGGACCACTAAGACTTGAATTTTCCTCCAGGAGAGGAGACGTCTCTGACCCTGGATAACAGATCTTCCACTGAGAAAGTGTCACAGGCTCTGTAGGAATATCCTGACAACACCACAAATTGCCATAAAAACAAAGCAACCGAGATCCCCAACATGTGACGACTCCATCTCGAAGCTTTTTATAGCAGACCCCAAATCGCACCCCTTCCTGACGTTGGCTCCAGGCCTGCAAATGGCATGAGATAAAGTAGGTGTCATGAAAGGCCTCTGAACAGTCAGATGCCAACAAGCCACGTGCATACTTATTGGTGGGCCAGTGGCGCAATGGATAACGCGTCTGACTACGGATCAGAAGATTCTAGGTTCGACTCCTGGCTGGCTCGCTCACCCTCTTTTGCTTCGCTGCCAGCCCATAGCCATTTCATTATTTCCTTTCATTGGCCCGTCGTTTTTGTTATTTTTATTATTGCATTAGTTGAATGATATTTTAAATTGATAGTCCAACAATAGGCTGCTTTGTCAGTGGGATAACGGTTAGCATGAAATACCATGTGTCTTTTCAGATGCATTGCATGGGTACTGTCACAAGGACCTTGCTCTGCGACCAGTTTATAGTGTCTATTATGCCAGCACAGGACTGGGAGGAAACTGAACCCCCTGGGCGAGGCAAATGAGAGCTCCCTCCGATGAGCCTGATGAAATCGAATTCAGCAAAAAATCCCTTCGGATCATTCCCATATTCTTAAAGGGGGTGGTCACACACTAAAAGCCAAAGGGCCTGTTTGAGACACGAGGAAGTTCCCATATGGTCTAGCGGTCAGGATTCCTGGTTTTCACCCAGACGGCCCGGGTTCGACTCCCGGTATGGGAAGTTTGTGTTGTCTTTGCTTCACTTATGGAAACAGACAGAACGTGTCTCTGTGCCTCTAGCACTTTTAGTCAACAGGCGAAGCTCACGAAACCTGACAGATTTAGGTTCTGACCACAACCGGTGTGCCTTCGATAGCTCAGTTGGTAGAGCGGAGGACTGTAGGTGGCAATTTGGCAATCCTTAGGTCGCTGGTTTGACTCCGGCTCGAAGGAGGAATTTTTCGCATGCAAACATTTAATTGGCTATGCTTCTCGGCGAGGCCGTCAGCGCTTGAGTGTGTTGTTGGCCTCTTCGCAATTGCGACCACCACAACAGGGAAAAAGCTCATTCCCTGACCGGGAATCGAACCCGGGCCGCGGCGGTGAGAGCGCCGAATCCTAACCACTAGACCACCAGGGAAGGTCTGCACCCTCTTTCCCATCAAGCCTGGCTGTGCGCCTCTACCAGATTTCCCAGCAATTGCTCAAGCAGGACCACTAAGACTTGAATTTTCCTCCAGGAGAGGAGACGTCTCTGACCCTGGATAACAGATCTTCCACTGAGAAAGTGTCACAGGCTCTGTAGGAATATCCTGACAACACCACAACTTGCCAAAAAACAATCGTACAGAACTTGCCAATTGGGCTGCAAGAGAGGTGGTCAGCTCAAGGCTCACAATACAAGGAGCAATACAATGTATCTTTTCCTCCATTTGCATACTTCACAGACTTCATATGCAGTGAAGCACGCAGAAGAAACGACTTCAAGCTTCACTCACCATGGGACAGTAAAGGTCCCTCCTCAGAGCATGGCCGGGAGGGTGAAAGGGAAACACTTCAGCAGGCAGCCACCTCTAGGTGCAAAGAGGTTTGCGATGATAATATGAAACCTAGATCCTGTTCCAAGATTTGCCTAGTGAAGGTTTATCCTAAAGCACGCCCTGGAAAATCTGTGAAAATGTATGTCATTCGAGATGACCAGAGCAACAGGTCCCTGGCCAGGTCTGAATTCTTTGACCTCTTTCAAATTGAAGGGTTAAACTCACCATATACTCTGCGCACATGTTCAGGGGTCACTGAAGCGTTTGGGAGAAGAGCCACAGGGTTCATGGTGGAGTCACTGGATGGAACAACAAGTGTGATGCTCCCCACACAAATGAGCACTCAGAGATTCCATCTCCAGCAGCTGCACAGCACCACACACACCTGAAGTCCATAGCTCACAAGATACCACAACTAGATCTAGAGGCCCAAAATACTCCTCCTTCTGGGAAACGACATCATCCAGGTTCACAAAATCAGAGAACAACACAATGGGCCACCCAGAGCACCCTACGCTCAAAGACTAGACCTTGGCTGGGTTGTTATAGGTGACGTTTGCTTGGGCTCAGCCCACAAGACAGAGTCTGTGACTTCTTTTCGGAGTAGCGTGCTTGAAAATGGACGTCCATCTATCCTTACTCCATATCCCAATCACATTCAAGACAAGGAGAGGTTTGGCAACGAAGGACTACACAGCACAAATTGTCATATGGCCTTACACACCACACCTCAGTCCTCCATGACAGCAGCCTCAGCAGCATAATCTTTGAAAGAACCAAGGATGATGACAAAGTGGGTCTCTCCATCGAAGATGAGCTTATCCTGGAGCTTATGGATAAAGAAATGTTTATGGATGAGTCCAAAAGCTGGGTGGCACCTCTTCCATTTCAATCACATCGGCAAAAGCCAAAGGGCCTGCTCGAGGCACGAGGAAGTTCCCATATGGTCTAGCGGTCAGGATTCCTGGTTTTCACCCAGGCGGCCGGGGTTCGACTCCCGGTATGGGAAGTTTGTGTTGTCTTTGATTCACTTATGGAAACAGACAGGACGTTTCTCTGTGCCTCTAGCACTTTTAGTCAGCAGGCGATGCTCAAGAAACCTGACAGGTTTAGGTTCTGTCCACAACTGGTGTGCCTTCGATAGCTCAGTTGGTAGAGCGGAGGACTGTAGGTGGCAAATTGGCAATCCTTAGGTCACTGGTTCAACTCCGGCTCGAAGGAGGAATTTTTCACACGCAAACATTTAATTGGCCTTGCTTCTCGATGAGGCCGTCAAGCGCTTGAGTGTGTAGTTGGCCTCTTTGCAATCGCGACCACCACAACAGGGCAAAAGCTCATTCCCTGACCGGGAATCGAACCCGGGCCGCGGCGGTGAGAGCGCCGAATCCTAACCACTAGACCACCAGGGAAGGTCTTCTCCCTCTTTCCCATCAAGCCTGGCTGTGCGCCTCTACCAGATTTTCCAGCAACTGCTCAAGCAGGACCACTAAGACTTGAATTTTCCTCCAGGAGAGGAGACGTCTCTGACCCTGGATAACAGATCTTCCACTGAGAAAGTGTCACAGGCTCTGTAGGAATATCCTGACAACACCACAAATTGCCATAAAAACAAAGCAACCGAGATCCCCAACATGTGACGACTCCATCTCGAAGCTTTTTATAGCAGACCCCAAATCGCACCCCTTCCTGACGTTGGCTCCAGGCCTGCAAATGGCATGAGATAAAGTAGGTGTCATGAAAGGCCTCTGAACAGTCAGATGCCAACAAGCCACGTGCATACTTATTGGTGGGCCAGTGGCGCAATGGATAACGCGTCTGACTACGGATCAGAAGATTCTAGGTTCGACTCCTGGCTGGCTCGCTCACCCTCTTTTGCTTCGCTGCCAGCCCATAGCCATTTCATTATTTCCTTTCATTGGCCCGTCGTTTTTGTTATTTTTATTATTGCATTAGTTGAATGATATTTTAAATTGATAGTCCAACAATAGGCTGCTTTGTCAGTGGGATAACGGTTAGCATGAAATACCATGTGTCTTTTCAGATGCATTGCATGGGTACTGTCACAAGGACCTTGCTCTGCGACCAGTTTATAGTGTCTATTATGCCAGCACAGGACTGGGAGGAAACTGAACCCCCTGGGCGAGGCAAATGAGAGCTCCCTCCGATGAGCCTGATGAAATCGAATTCAGCAAACAATCCCTTCGGATCATTCCCATATTCTTAAAGGGGGTGGTCACACACTAAAAGCCAAAGGGCCTGTTTGAGACACGAGGAAGTTCCCATATGGTCTAGCGGTCAGGACTCCTGGTTTTCACCCAGACGGCCCGGGTTCGACTCCCGGTATGGGAAGTTTGTGTTGTCTTTGCTTCACTTATGGAAACAGACAGGATGTGCCTCTAGCACTTTTAGTCAACAGGCGAAGCTCACGAAACCTGAAAGATTTAGGTTCTGACCACAACCGGTGTGCCTTCGATAGCTCAGTTGGTAGAGCGGAGGAATGTAGGTGGCAATTTGGCAATCCTTAGGTCGCTGGTTCGACTCCGGCTTGAAGGAGGAATTTTTCGCATGCAAACATTTAATTGGCTATGCTTCTCGACGAGGCCGTCAGCGCTTGAGTGTGTTGTTGGCCTCTTCGCAATTGCGACCACCACAACAGGGCAAAAGCTCATTCCCTGACCGGGAATCGAACCCGGGCCGCGGCGGTGAGAGCGCCGAATCCTAACCACTAGACCACCAGGGAAGGTCTGCACCCTCTTTCCCATCAAGCCTGGCTGTGCGCCTCTACCAGATTTCCCAGCAACTGCTCAAGCAGGACCACTAAGACTTGAATTTTCCTCCAGGAGAGGAGACGTCTCTGACCCTGGATAACAGATCTTCCACTGAGAAAGTGTCACAGGCTCTGTAGGAATATCCTGACAACACCACAACTTGCCAAAAAACAATCGTACAGAACTTGCCAATTGGGCTGCAAGAGAGGTGGTCAGCTCAAGGCTCACAATACAAGGAGCAATACAATGTATCTTTTCCTCCATTTGCATACTTCACAGACTTCATATGCAGTGAAGCACGCAGAAGAAACGACTTCAAGCTTCACTCACCATGGGACAGTAAAGGTCCCTCCTCAGAGCATGGCCGGGAGGGTGAAAGGGAAACACTTCAGCAGGCAGCCACCTCTAGGTGCAAAGAGGTTTGCGATGATAATATGAAACCTAGATCCTGTTCCAAGATTTGCCTAGTGAAGGTTTATCCTAAAGCACGCCCTGGAAAATCTGTGAAAATGTATGTCATTCGAGATGACCAGAGCAACAGGTCCCTGGCCAGGTCTGAATTCTTTGACCTCTTTCAAATTGAAGGGTTAAACTCACCATATACTCTGCGCACATGTTCAGGGGTCACTGAAGCGTTTGGGAGAAGAGCCACAGGGTTCATGGTGGAGTCACTGGATGGAACAACAAGTGTGATGCTCCCCACACAAATGAGCACTCAGAGATTCCATCTCCAGCAGCTGCACAGCACCACACACACCTGAAGTCCATAGCTCACAAGATACCACAACTAGATCTAGAGGCCCAAAATACTCCTCCTTCTGGGAAACGACATCATCCAGGTTCACAAAATCAGAGAACAACACAATGGGCCACCCAGAGCACCCTACGCTCAAAGACTAGACCTTGGCTGGGTTGTTATAGGTGACGTTTGCTTGGGCTCAGCCCACAAGACAGAGTCTGTGACTTCTTTTCGGAGTAGCGTGCTTGAAAATGGACGTCCATCTATCCTTACTCCATGTCCCAATCACATTCAAGTCAAGGAGAGGTTTGGCAACGAAGGACTACACAGCACAAATTGTCATATGGCCTTACACACCACACCTCAGTCCTCCATGACAGCAGCCTCGGCAGCACAATCTTTGAAAGAACCAAGGATGATGACAAAGTGGGTCTCTCCATCGAAGATGAGCTTTTCCTGGAGCTTATGGATAAAGAAATGTTTATGGATGAGTCCAAAAGCTGGGTGGCACCTCTTCCATTTCAATCACATCGGCAAAAGCCAAAGGGCCTGCTCGAGGTACAAGGAAGTTCCCATATGGTCTAGCGGTCAGGATTCCTGGTTTTCACCCAGGCGGCCCGGGTTCGACTCCTGGTATGGGAAGTTTGTGTTGTCTTTGATTCACTTATGGAAACAGACAGGACGTTTCTCTGTGCCCTAGCACTTTTAATCAGCAGGCGACGCTCACGAAACCTGAAAGATTTAGGTTCTGACCACAACCGGTGTGCCTTCGATAGCTCAGTTGGTAGAGCGGAGGACTGTAGGTGGCAATTTGGCAATCCTTAGGTCGCTGGTTCGACTCCGGCTTGAAGGAGGAATTTTTCGCATGCAAACATTTAATTGGCTATGCTTCTCGACGAGGCCGTCAGCGCTTGAGTGTGTTGTTGGCCTCTTCGCAATTGCGACCACCACAACAGGGCAAAAGCTCTTTCCCTGACCGGGAATCGAACCCGGGCCGCGGCGGTGAGAGCGCCGAATCCTAACCACTAGACCACCAGGGAAGGTCTGCACCCTCTTTCCCATCAAGCCTGGCTGTGCGCCTCTACCAGATTTCCCAGCAACTGCTCAAGCAGGACCACTAAGACTTGAATTTTCCTCCAGGAGAGGAGACGTCTCTGACCCTGGATAACAGATCTTCCACTGAGAAAGTGTCACAGGCTCTGTAGGAATATCCTGACAACACCACAACTTGCCAAAAAACAATCGTACAGAACTTGCCAATTGGGCTGCAAGAGAGGTGGTCAGCTCAATGCTCACAATACAAGGAGCAATACAATGTATCTTTTCCTCCATTTGCATACTTCTAAGACTTCATATGCAGTGAAGCACGCAGAAGAAACGACATCAAGCTTCACTCACCATGGGATAGTAAAGGTCCCTCCTCAGAGCATGGCCGGGAGAGTGAAAGGGAAACACTTCAGCAGGCAGCCACCTCTAGGTGCAAAGAGGTTTGCGATGATAATATGAAACCTAGATCCTGTTCCAAGATTTGCCTAGTGAAGGTTTATCCTAAAGCACGCCCTGGAAAATCTGTGAAAATGTATGTCATTCGAGATGACCAGAGCAACAGGTCCCTGGCCAGGTCTGAATTCTTTGACCTCTTTCAAATTGAAGGGTTAAACTCACCATATACTCTGCGCACATGTTCAGGGGTCACTGAAGCGTTTGGGAGAAGAGCCACAGGGTTCATGGTGGAGTCACTGGATGGAACAACAAGTGTGATGCTCCCCACACAAATGAGCACTCAGAGATTCCATCTCCAGCAGCTGCACAGCACCACACACACCTGAAGTCCATAGCTCACAAGATACCACAACTAGATCTAGAGGCCCAAAATACTCCTCCTTCTGGGAAACGACATCATCCAGGTTCACAAAATCAGAGAACAACACAATGGGCCACCCAGAGCACCCTACGCTCAAAGACTAGACCTTGGCTGGGTTGTTATAGGTGACGTTTGCTTGGGCTCAGCCCACAAGACAGAGTCTGTGACTTCTTTTCGGAGTAGCGTGCTTGAAAATGGACGTCCATCTATCCTTACTCCATGTCCCAATCACATTCAAGTCAAGGAGAGGTTTGGCAACGAAGGACTACACAGCACAAATTGTCATATGGCCTTACACACCACACCTCAGTCCTCCATGACAGCAGCCTCGGCAGCACAATCTTTGAAAGAACCAAGGATGATGACAAAGTGGGTCTCTCCATCGAAGATGAGCTTTTCCTGGAGCTTATGGATAAAGAAATGTTTATGGATGAGTCCAAAAGCTGGGTGGCACCTCTTCCATTTCAATCACATCGGCAAAAGCCAAAGGGCCTGCTCGAGGCATGAGGAAGTTCCCATATGGTCTAGCGGTCAGGATTCCTGGTTTTCACCCAGGCGGCCCGGGTTCGACTCCCGGTATGGGAAGTTTGTGTTGTCTTTGATTCACTTATGGAAACAGACAGGACGTTTCTCTGTGCCTCTAGCACTTTTAGTCAGCAGGCGACGCTCAAGAAACCTGACAGGTTTAGGTTCTGTCCACAACTGGTGTGCCTTCGATAGCTCAGTTGGTAGAGCGGAGGACTGTAGGTGGCACATTGGCAATCCTTAGGTCGCTGGTTCAACTCCGGCTCGAAGGAGGAATTTTTCACACGCAAACATTTAATTGGCCTTGCTTCTCGATGAGGCCGTCAAGCGCTTGAGTGTGTAGTTGGCCTCTTTGCAATCGCGACCACCACAACAGGGCAAAAGCTCATTCCCTGACCGGGAATCGAACCCGGGCCGCGGCGGTGAGAGCGCCGAATCCTAACCACTAGACCACCAGGGAAGGTCTTCTCCCTCTTTCCCATCAAGCCTGGCTGTGCGCCTCTACCAGATTTTCCAGCAACTGCTCAAGCAGGACCACTAAGACTTGAATTTTCCTCCAGGAGAGGAGACGTCTCTGACCCTGGATAACAGATCTTCCACTGAGAAAGTGTCACAGGCTCTGTAGGAATATCCTGACAACACCACAACTTGCCAAAAAACAATCGTACAGAACTTGCCAATTGGGCTGCAATAGAGGTGGTCAGCTCAAGGCTCACAATACAAGGAGCAATACAATGTATCTTTTCCTCCATTTGCATACTTCACAGACTTCATATGCAGTGAAGCACGCAGAAGAAACGACTTCAAGCTTCACTCACCATGGGACAGTAAAGGTCCCTCCTCAGAGCATGGCCGGGAGGGTGAAAGGGAAACACTTCAGCAGGCAGCCACCTCTAGGTGCAAAGAGGTTTGCGATGATAATATGAAACCTAGATCCTGTTCCAAGATTTGCCTAGTGAAGGTTTATCCTAAAGCACGCCCTGGAAAATCTGTGAAAATGTATGTCATTCGAGATGACCAGAGCAACAGGTCCCTGGCCAGGTCTGAATTCTTTGACCTCTTTCAAATTGAAGGGTTAAACTCACCATATACTCTGCGCACATGTTCAGGGGTCACTGAAGCGTTTGGGAGAAGAGCCACAGGGTTCATGGTGGAGTCACTGGATGGAACAACAAGTGTGATGCTCCCCACACAAATGAGCACTCAGAGATTCCATCTCCAGCAGCTGCACAGCACCACACACACCTGAAGTCCATAGCTCACAAGATACCACAACTAGATCTAGAGGCCCAAAATACTCCTCCTTCTGGGAAACGACATCATCCAGGTTCACAAAATCAGAGAACAACACAATGGGCCACCCAGAGCACCCTACGCTCAAAGACTAGACCTTGGCTGGGTTGTTATAGGTGACGTTTGCTTGGGCTCAGCCCACAAGACAGAGTCTGTGACTTCTTTTCGGAGTAGCGTGCTTGAAAATGGACGTCCATCTATCCTTACTCCATGTCCCAATCACATTCAAGTCAAGGAGAGGTTTGGCAACGAAGGACTACACAGCACAAATTGTCATATGGCCTTACACACCACACCTCAGTCCTCCATGACAGCAGCCTCGGCAGCACAATCTTTGAAAGAACCAAGGATGATGACAAAGTGGGTCTCTCCATCGAAGATGAGCTTTTCCTGGAGCTTATGGATAAAGAAATGTTTATGGATGAGTCCAAAAGCTGGGTGGCACCTCTTCCATTTCAATCACATCGGCAAAACTCAAAGGGTCTGCTCGAGGTACGAGGAAGTTCCCATATGGTCTAGCGGTCAGGATTCCTGGTTTTCACCCAGGCGGCCCGGGTTCGACTCCCGGTATGGGAAGTTTGTGTTGTCTTTGATTCACTTATGGAAACAGACAGGACGTTTCTCTGTGCCTCTAGCACTTTTAGTCAGCAGGCGACGCTCAAGAAACCTGACAGGTTTAGGTTCTGTCCACAACTGGTGTGCTTTCGATAGCTCAGTTGGTAGAGCGGAGGACTGTAGGTGGCACATTGGCAATCCTTAGGTCGCTGGTTCAACTCCGGCTCGAAGGAGGAATTTTTCACACGCAAACATTTAATTGGCCATGCTTCTCTATGAGGCCGTCAAGCGCTTGAGTGTGTAGTTGGCCTCTTTGCAATCGCGACCACCACAACAGGGCAAAAGCTCATTCCCTGACCGGGAATCGAACCCGGGCCGCGGCGGTGAGAGCGCCGAATCCTAACCACTAGACCACCAGGGAAGGTCTTCTCCCTCTTTCCCATCAACCCTGGCTGTGCGCCTCTACCAGATTTTCCAGCAACTGCTCAAGCAGGACCACTAAGACTTGAATTTTCCTCCAGGAGAGGAGACGTCTCTGACCCTGGATAACAGATCTTCCACTGAGAAAGTGTCACAGGCTCTGTAGGAATATCCTGACAACACCACAACTTGCCATAAAAACAAAGCAACCGAGATGCCCAACATGTGACGACTCCATCTCGAAGCTTTTTATAGCAGACCCCAAATCGCACCCCTTCCTGACGTTGGCTCCAGGCCTGCAAATGGCATGAGATAAAGTAGGTGTCATGAAAGGCCTCTGAACAGTCAGATGCCAACAAGCCACGTGCATACTTATTGGTGGGCCAGTGGCACAATGGATAACGCGTCTGACTACGGATCAGAAGATTCTAGGTTCGACTCCTGGCTGGCTCGCTCACCCTCTTTTGCTTCGCTGCCAGCCCATTGCCATTTCATTATTTCCTTTCATTGGCCCGTCGTTTTTGTTATTTTTATTATTGCATTAGTTGAATGATATTTTAAATTGATAGTCCAACAATAGGCTCCTTTGTCAGTGGGATAACGGTTAGCATGAAATACCATGTGTCTTTTCAGATGCATTGCATGGGTACTGTCACAAGGACCTTGCTCTGCGACCAGTTTATAGTGTCTATTATGCCAGCACAGGACTGGGAGGAAACTGAACCCCCTGGGCGAGGCAAATGAGAGCTCCCTCCGATGAGCCTGATGAAATCGAATTCAGCAAACAATCCCTTCGGATCATTCCCATATTCTTAAAGGGGGTGGTCACACACTAAAAGCCAAAGGGCCTGTTTGAGACACGAGGAAGTTCCCATATGGTCTAGCGGTCAGGATTCCTGGTTTTCACCCAGATGGCCCGGGTTCGACTCCCGGTATGGGAAGTTTGTGTTGTCTTTGCTTCACTTATGGAAACAGACAGGACGTGTCTCTGTGCCTCTAGCACTTTTAGTCAACAGGCGAAGCTCACGAAACCTGACAGATTTAGGTTCCGACCACAACCGGTGTGTTTTCGATAGCTCAGTTGGTAGAGCGGAGGACTGAGAGCGCCGAATCCTAACCACTAGACCACCAGGGAAGGTCTGCACCCTCTTTCCCATCAAGCCTGGCTGTGCGCCTCTACCAGATTTCCCAGCAACTGCTCAAGCAGGACCACTAAGACTTGAATTTTCCTCCAGGAGAGGAGACGTCTCTGACCCTGGATAACAGATCTTCCACTGAGAAAGTGTCACAGGCTCTCTAGGAATATCCTGACAACACCACAACTTGCCAAAAAACAATCGTACAGAACTTGCCAATTGGGCTGCAAGAGAGGTGGTCAGCTCAAGGCTCACAATACAAGGAGCAATACAATGTATCTTTTCCTCCATTTGCATACTTCACAGACTTCATATGCAGTGAAGCACGCAGAAGAAACGACTTCAAGCTTCACTCACCATGGGACAGTAAAGGTCCCTCCTCAGAGCATGGCCGGGAGGGTGAAAGGGAAACACTTCAGCAGGCAGCCACCTCTAGGTGCAAAGAGGTTTGCGATGATAATATGAAACCTAGATCCTGTTCCAAGATTTGCCTAGTGAAGGTTTATCCTAAAGCACGCCCTGGAAAATCTGTGAAAATGTATGTCATTCGAGATGACCAGAGCAACAGGTCCCTGGCCAGGTCTGAATTCTTTGACCTCTTTCAAATTGAAGGGTTAAACTCACCATATACTCTGCGCACATGTTCAGGGGTCACTGAAGCGTTTGGGAGAAGAGCCACAGGGTTCATGGTGGAGTCACTGGATGGAACAACAAGTGTGATGCTCCCCACACAAATGAGCACTCAGAGATTCCATCTCCAGCAGCTGCACAGCACCACACACACCTGAAGTCCATAGCTCACAAGATACCACAACTAGATCTAGAGGCCCAAAATACTCCTCCTTCTGGGAAACGACATCATCCAGGTTCACAAAATCAGAGAACAACACAATGGGCCACCCAGAGCACCCTAAGCTCAAAGACTAGACCTTGGCTGGGTTGTTATAGGTGACGTTTGCTTGGGCTCAGCCCACAAGACAGAGTCTGTGACTTCTTTTCGGAGTAGCGTGCTTGAAATGGACGTCCATCTATCCTTACTCCATGTCCCAATCACATTCAAGTCAAGGAGAGGTTTGGCAACGAAGGACTACACAGCACAAATTGTCATATGGCCTTACACACCACACCTCAGTCCTCCATGACAGCAGCCTCGGCAGCACAATCTTTGAAAGAACCAAGGATGATGACAAAGTGGGTCTCTCCATCGAAGATGAGCTTTTCCTGGAGCTTATGGATAAAGAAATGTTTATGGATGAGTCCAAAAGCTGGGTGGCACCTCTTCCATTTCAATCACATCGGCAAAAGCCAAAGGGCCTGCTCGAGGTACAAGGAAGTTCCCATATGGTCTAGCGGTCAGGACTCCTGGTTTTCACCCAGGCGGCCCGGGTTCGACTCCTGGTATGGGAAGTTTGTGTTGTCTTTGATTCACTTATGGAAACAGACAGGACGTTTCTCTGTGCCTCTAGCACTTTTAGTCAGCAGGCGACGCTCAAGAAACCTGACAGGTTTAGGTTCTGTCCACAACTGGTGTGCCTTCGATAGCTCAGTTGGTAGAGCGGAGGACTGTAGGTGGCACATTGGCAATCCTTAGGTCGCTGGTTCAACTCCGGCTCGAAGGAGGAATTTTTCACATGCAAACATTTAATTGGCCATGCTTCTCGATGAGGCCGTCGAGCGCTTGAGTGTGTAGTTGGCCTCTTTGCAATCGCGACCACCACAACAGGGCAAAAGCTCATTCCCTGACCGGGAATCGAACCCGGGCCGCGGCGGTGAGAGCGCCGAATCCTAACCACTAGACCACCAGGGAAGGTCTTCTCCCTCTTTCCCATCAACCCTGGCTGTGCGCCTCTACCAGATTTTCCAGCAACTGCTCAAGCAGGACCACTAAGACTTGAATTTTCCTCCAGGAGAGGAGACGTCTCTGACCCTGGATAACAGATCTTCCACTGAGAAAGTGTCACAGGCTCTGTAGGAATATCCTGACAACACCACAACTTGCCATAAAAACAAAGCAACCGAGATGCCAAACATGTGACGACTCCATCTCGAAGCTTTTTATAGCAGACCCCAAATCGCACCCCTTCCTGACGTTGGCTCCAGGCCTGCAAATGGCATGAGATAAAGTAGGTGTCATGAAAGGCCTCTGAACAGTCAGATGCCAACAAGCCACATGCATACTTATTGGTGGGCCAGTGGCGCAATGGATAACGCGTCTGACTACGGATCAGAAGATTCTAGGTTCGACTCCTGGCTGGCTCGCTCACCCTCTTTTGCTTCGCTGCCAGCCCATTGCCATTTCATTATTTCCTTTCATTGGCCCGTCGTTTTTGTTATTTTTATTATTGCATTAGTTGAATGATATTTTAAATTGATAGTCCAACAATAGGCTCCTTTGTCAGTGGGATAACGGTTAGCATGAAATACCATGTGTCTTTTCAGATGCATTGCATGGGTACTGTCACAAGGACCTTGCTCTGCGACCAGTTTATAGTGTCTATTATGCCAGCACAGGACTGGGAGGAAACTGAACCCCCTGGGCGAGGCAAATGAGAGCTCCCTCCGATGAGCCTGATGAAATCGAATTCAGCAAACAATCCCTTCGGATCATTCCCATATTCTTAAAGGGGGTGGTCACACACTAAAAGCCAAAGGGCCTGTTTGAGACACGAGGAAGTTCCCATATGGTCTAGCGGTCAGGATTCCTGGTTTTCACCCAGATGGCCCGGGTTCGACTCCCGGTATGGGAAGTTTGTGTTGTCTTTGCTTCACTTATGGAAACAGACAGGACGTGTCTCTGTGCCTCTAGCACTTTTAGTCAACAGGCGAAGCTCACGAAACCTGACAGATTTAGGTTCCGACCACAACCGGTGTGTTTTCGATAGCTCAGTTGGTAGAGCGGAGGACTGAGAGCGCCGAATCCTAACCACTAGACCACCAGGGAAGGTCTGCACCCTCTTTCCCATCAAGCCTGGCTGTGCGCCTCTACCAGATTTTCCAGCAACTGCTCAAGCAGGACCACTAAGACTTGAATTTTCCTCCAGGAGAGGAGACGTCTCTGACCCTGGATAACAGATCTTCCACTGAGAAAGTGTCACAGGCTCTGTAGGAATATCCTGACAACACCACAAATTGCCATAAAAACAAAGCAACCGAGATCCCCAACATGTGACGACTCCATCTCGAAGCTTTTTATAGCAGACCCCAAATCGCACCCCTTCCTGACGTTGGCTCCAGGCCTGCAAATGGCATGAGATAAAGTAGGTGTCATGAAAGGCCTCTGAACAGTCAGATGCCAACAAGCCACGTGCATACTTATTGGTGGGCCAGTGGCGCAATGGATAACGCGTCTGACTACGGATCAGAAGATTCTAGGTTCGACTCCTGGCTGGCTCGCTCACCCTCTTTTGCTTCGCTGCCAGCCCATTGCCATTTCATTATTTCCTTTCATTGGCCCGTCGTTTTTCTTATTTTTATTATTGCATTAGTTGAATGATATTTTAAATTGATAGTCCAACAATAGGCTCCTTTGTCAGTGGGATAACGGTTAGCATGAAATACCATGTGTCTTTTCAGATGCATTGCATGGGTACTGTCACAAGGACCTTGCTCTGCGACCAGTTTATAGTGTCTATTATGCCAGCACAGGACTGGGAGGAAACTGAACCCCCTGGGCGAGGCAAATGAGAGCTCCCTCCGATGAGCCTGATGAAATCGAATTCAGCAAACAATCCCTTCGGATCATTCCCATATTCTTAAAGGGGGTGGTCACACACTAAAAGCCAAAGGGCCTGTTTGAGACACAAGGAAGTTCCCATATGGTCTAGCGGTCAGGATTCCTGGTTTTCACCCAGACGGCCCGGGTTCGACTCCCGGTATGGGAAGTTTGTGTTGTCTTTGCTTCACTTATGGAAACAGACAGGACGTGTCTCTGTGCCTCTAGCACTTTTAGTCAACAGGCGAAGCTCACGAAACCTGACAGATTTAGGTTCTGACCACAACCGGTGTGTCTTCGATAGCTCAGTTGGTAGAGCGGAGGACTGAGAGCGCCGAATCCTAACCACTAGACCACCAGGGAAGGTCTGCACCCTCTTTCCCATCAAGCCTGGCTGTGCGCCTCTACCAGATTTCCCAGCAACTGCTCAAGCAGGACCACTAAGACTTGAATTTTCCTCCAGGAGAGGAGACGTCTCTGACCCTGGATAACAGATCTTCCACTGAGAAAGTGTCACAGGCTCTCTAGGAATATCCTGACAACACCACAACTTGCCAAAAAACAATCGTACAGAACTTGCCAATTGGGCTGCAAGAGAGGTGGTCAGCTCAAGGCTCACAATACAAGGAGCAATACAATGTATCTTTTCCTCCATTTGCATACTTCACAGACTTCATATGCAGTGAAGCACGCAGAAGAAACGACTTCAAGCTTCACTCACCATGGGACAGTAAAGGTCCCTCCTCAGAGCATGGCCGGGAGGGTGAAAGGGAAACACTTCAGCAGGCAGCCACCTCTAGGTGCAAAGAGGTTTGCGATGATAATATGAAACCTAGATCCTGTTCCAAGATTTGCCTAGTGAAGGTTTATCCTAAAGCACGCCCTGGAAAATCTGTGAAAATGTATGTCATTCGAGATGACCAGAGCAACAGGTCCCTGGCCAGGTCTGAATTCTTTGACCTCTTTCAAATTGAAGGGTTAAACTCACCATATACTCTGCGCACATGTTCAGGGGTCACTGAAGCGTTTGGGAGAAGAGCCACAGGGTTCATGGTGGAGTCACTGGATGGAACAACAAGTGTGATGCTCCCCACACAAATGAGCACTCAGAGATTCCATCTCCAGCAGCTGCACAGCACCACACACACCTGAAGTCCATAGCTCACAAGATACCACAACTAGATCTAGAGGCCCAAAATACTCCTCCTTCTGGGAAACGACATCATCCAGGTTCACAAAATCAGAGAACAACACAATGGGCCACCCAGAGCACCCTACGCTCAAAGACTAGACCTTGGCTGGGTTGTTATAGGTGACGTTTGCTTGGGCTCAGCCCACAAGACAGAGTCTGTGACTTCTTTTCGGAGTAGCGTGCTTGAAAATGGACGTCCATCTATCCTTACTCCATGTCCCAATCACATTCAAGTCAAGGAGAGGTTTGGCAATGAAGGACTACACAGCACAAATTGTCATATGGCCTTACACACCACACCTCAGTCCTCCATGACAGCAGCCTCGGCAGCACAATCTTTGAAAGAACCAAGGATGATGACAAAGTGGGTCTCTCCATCGAAGATGAGCTTTTCCTGGAGCTTATGGATAAAGAAATGTTTATGGATGAGTCCAAAAGCTGGGTGGCACCTCTTCCATTTCAATCACATCGGCAAAAGCCAAAGGGTCTGCTCGAGGTACGAGGAAGTTCCCATATGGTCTAGCGGTCAGGATTCCTGGTTTTCACCCAGGCGGCCCGGGTTCGACTCCCGGTATGGGAAGTTTGTGTTGTCTTTGATTCACTTATGGAAACAGACAGGACGTTTCTCTGTGCCTCTAGCACTTTTAGTCAGCAGGCGACGCTCAAGAAACCTGACAGGTTTAGGTTCTGTCCACAACTGGTGTGCCTTCGATAGCTCAGTTGGTAGAGCGGAGGACTGTAGGTGGCACATTGGCAATCCTTAGGTCGCTGGTTCAACTCCGGCTCGAAGGAGGAATTTTTCACACGCAAACATTTAATTGGCCATGCTTCTCGATGAGGCCGTCAAGCGCTTGAGTGTGTAGTTGGCCTCTTTGCAATCGCGACCACCACAACAGGGCAAAAGCTCATTCCCTGACCGGGAATCGAACCCGGGCCGCGGCGGTGAGAGCGCCGAATCCTAACCACTAGACCACCAGGGAAGGTCTTCTCCCTCTTTCCCATCAACCCTGGCTGTGCGCCTCTACCAGATTTTCCAGCAACTGCTCAAGCAGGACCACTAAGACTTGAATTTTCCTCCAGGAGAGGAGACGTCTCTGACCCTGGATAACAGATCTTCCACTGAGAAAGTGTCACAGGCTCTGTAGGAATATCCTGACAACACCACAAATTGCCATAAAAACAAAGCAACCGAGATCCCCAACATGTGACGACTCCATCTCGAAGCTTTTTATAGCAGACCCCAAATCGCACCCCTTCCTGACGTTGGCTCCAGGCCTGCAAATGGCATGAGATAAAGTAGGTGTCATGAAAGGCCTCTGAACAGTCAGATGCCAACAAGCCACGTGCATACTTATTGGTGGGCCAGTGGCGCAATGGATAACGCGTCTGACTACGGATCAGAAGATTCTAGGTTCGACTCCTGGCTGGCTCGCTCACCCTCTTTTGCTTCGCTGCCAGCCCATTGCCATTTCATTATTTCCTTTCATTGGCCCGTCGTTTTTGTTATTTTTATTATTGCATTAGTTGAATGATATTTTAAATTGATAGTCCAACAATAGGCTCCTTTGTCAGTGGGATAACGGTTAGCATGAAATACCATGTGTCTTTTCAGATGCATTGCATGGGTACTGTCACAAGGACCTTGCTCTGCGACCAGTTTATAGTGTCTATTATGCCAGCACAGGACTGGGAGGAAACTGAACCCCCTGGGCGAGGCAAATGAGAGCTCCCTCCGATGAGCCTGATGAAATCGAATTCAGCAAACAATCCCTTCGGATCATTCCCATATTCTTAAAGGGGGTGGTCACACACTAAAAGCCAAAGGGCCTGTTTGAGACACGAGGAAGTTCCCATATGGTCTAGCGGTCAGGATTCCTGGTTTTCACCCAGATGGCCCGGGTTCGACTCCCGGTATGGGAAGTTTGTGTTGTCTTTGCTTCACTTATGGAAACAGACAGGACGTGTCTCTGTGCCTCTAGCACTTTTAGTCAACAGGCGAAGCTCACGAAACCTGACAGATTTAGGTTCCGACCACAACCGGTGTGTTTTCGATAGCTCAGTTGGTAGAGCGGAGGACTGAGAGCGCCGAATCCTAACCACTAGACCACCAGGGAAGGTCTGCACCCTCTTTCCCATCAAGCCTGGCTGTGCGCCTCTACCAGATTTCCTAGCAACTGCTCAAGCAGGACCACTAAGACTTGAATTTTCCTCCAGGAGAGGAGACGTCTCTGACCCTGGATAACAGATCTTCCACTGAGAAAGTGTCACAGGCTCTCTAGGAATATCCTGACAACACCACAACTTGCCAAAAAACAATCGTACAGAACTTGCCAATTGGGCTGCAAGAGAGGTGGTCAGCTCAAGGCTCACAATACAAGGAGCAATACAATGTATCTTTTCCTCCATTTGCATACTTCACAGACTTCATATGCAGTGAAGCACGCAGAAGAAACGACTTCAAGCTTCACTCACCATGGGACAGTAAAGGTCCCTCCTCAGAGCATGGCCGGGAGGGTGAAAGGGAAACACTTCAGCAGGCAGCCACCTCTAGGTGCAAAGAGGTTTGCGATGATAATATGAAACCTAGATCCTGTTCCAAGATTTGCCTAGTGAAGGTTTATCCTAAAGCACGCCCTGGAAAATCTGTGAAAATGTATGTCATTCGAGATGACCAGAGCAACAGGTCCCTGGCCAGGTCTGAATTCTTTGACCTCTTTCAAATTGAAGGGTTAAACTCACCATATACTCTGCGCACATGTTCAGGGGTCACTGAAGCATTTGGGAGAAGAGCCACAGGGTTCATGGTGGAGTCACTGGATGGAACAACAAGTGTGATGCTCCCCACACAAATGAGCACTCAGAGATTCCATCTCCAGCAGCTGCACAGCACCACACACACCTGAAGTCCATAGCTCACAAGATACCACAACTAGATCTAGAGGCCCAAAATACTCCTCCTTCTGGGAAACGACATCATCCAGGTTCACAAAATCAGAGAACAACACAATGGGCCACCCAGAGCACCCTAAGCTCAAAGACTAGACCTTGGCTGGGTTGTTATAGGTGACGTTTGCTTGGGCTCAGCCCACAAGACAGAGTCTGTGACTTCTTTTCGGAGTAGCGTGCTTGAAATGGACGTCCATCTATCCTTACTCCATGTCCCAATCACATTCAAGTCAAGGAGAGGTTTGGCAACGAAGGACTACACAGCACAAATTGTCATATGGCCTTACACACCACACCTCAGTCCTCCATGACAGCAGCCTCGGCAGCACAATCTTTGAAAGAACCAAGGATGATGACAAAGTGGGTCTCTCCATCGAAGATGAGCTTTTCCTGGAGCTTATGGATAAAGAAATGTTTATGGATGAGTCCAAAAGCTGGGTGGCACCTCTTCCATTTCAATCACATCGGCAAAAGCCAAAGGGCCTGCTCGAGGTACAAGGAAGTTCCCATATGGTCTAGCGGTCAGGACTCCTGGTTTTCACCCAGGCGGCCCGGGTTCGACTCCTGGTATGGGAAGTTTGTGTTGTCTTTGATTCACTTATGGAAACAGACAGGACGTTTCTCTGTGCCTCTAGCACTTTTAGTCAGCAGGCGACGCTCAAGAAACCTGACAGGTTTAGGTTCTGTCCACAACTGGTGTGCCTTCGATAGCTCAGTTGGTAGAGCGGAGGACTGTAGGTGGCACATTGGCAATCCTTAGGTCGCTGGTTCAACTCCGGCTCGAAGGAGGAATTTTTCACACGCAAACATTTAATTGGCCATGCTTCTCGATGAGGCCGTCGAGCGCTTGAGTGTGTAGTTGGCCTCTTTGCAATCGCGACCACCACAACAGGGCAAAAGCTCATTCCCTGACCGGGAATCGAACCCGGGCCGCGGCGGTGAGAGCGCCGAATCCTAACCACTAGACCACCAGGGAAGGTCTTCTCCCTCTTTCCCATCAACCCTGGCTGTGCGCCTCTACCAGATTTTCCAGCAACTGCTCAAGCAGGACCACTAAGACTTGAATTTTCCTCCAGGAGAGGAGACGTCTCTGACCCTGGATAACAGATCTTCCACTGAGAAAGTGTCACAGGCTCTGTAGGAATATCCTGACAACACCACAACTTGCCATAAAAACAAAGCAACCGAGATGCCCAACATGTGACGACTCCATCTCGAAGCTTTTTATAGCAGACCCCAAATCGCACCCCTTCCTGACGTTGGCTCCAGGCCTGCAAATGGCATGAGATAAAGTAGGTGTCATGAAAGGCCTCTGAACAGTCAGATGCCAACAAGCCACGTGCATACTTATTGGTGGGCCAGTGGCGCAATGGATAACGCGTCTGACTACGGATCAGAAGATTCTAGGTTCGACTCCTGGCTGGCTCGCTCACCCTCTTTTGCTTCGCTGCCAGCCCATTGCCATTTCATTATTTCCTTTCATTGGCCCGTCGTTTTTGTTATTTTTATTATTGCATTAGTTGAATGATATTTTAAATTGATAGTCCAACAATAGGCTCCTTTGTCAGTGGGATAACGGTTAGCATGAAATACCATGTGTCTTTTCAGATGCATTGCATGGGTACTGTCACAAGGACCTTGCTCTGCGACCAGTTTATAGTGTCTATTATGCCAGCACAGGACTGGGAGGAAACTGAACCCCCTGGGCGAGGCAAATGAGAGCTCCCTCCGATGAGCCTGATGAAATCGAATTCAGCAAACAATCCCTTCGGATCATTCCCATATTCTTAAAGGGGGTGGTCACACACTAAAAGCCAAAGGGCCTGTTTGAGACACGAGGAAGTTCCCATATGGTCTAGCGGTCAGGATTCCTGGTTTTCACCCAGATGGCCCGGGTTCGACTCCCGGTATGGGAAGTTTGTGTTGTCTTTGCTTCACTTATGGAAACAGACAGGACGTGTCTCTGTGCCTCTAGCACTTTTAGTCAACAGGCGAAGCTCACGAAACCTGACAGATTTAGGTTCCGACCACAACCGGTGTGTTTTCGATAGCTCAGTTGGTAGAGCGGAGGACTGAGAGCGCCGAATCCTAACCACTAGACCACCAGGGAAGGTCTGCACCCTCTTTCCCATCAAGCCTGGCTGTGCGCCTCTACCAGATATTCCAGCAACTGCTCAAGCAGGACCACTAAGACTTGAATTTTCCTCCAGGAGAGGAGACGTCTCTGACCCTGGATAACAGATCTTCCACTGAGAAAGTGTCACAGGCTCTGTAGGAATATCCTGACAACACCACAACTTGCCATAAAAACAAAGCAACCGAGATGCCCAACATGTGACGACTCCATCTCGAAGCTTTTTATAGCAGACCCCAAATCGCACCCCTTCCTGACGTTGGCTCCAGGCCTGCAAATGGCATGAGATAAAGTAGGTGTCATGAAAGGCCTCTGAACAGTCAGATGCCAACAAGCCACGTGCATACTTATTGGTGGGCCAGTGGCGCAATGGATAACGCGTCTGACTACGGATCAGAAGATTCTAGGTTCGACTCCTGGCTGGCTCGCTCACCCTCTTTTGCTTCGCTGCCAGCCCATTGCCATTTCATTATTTCCTTTCATTGGCCCGTCGTTTTTCTTATTTTTATTATTGCATAACAGACTGGATAACAGATCTTCCACTGAGAAAGTGTCACAGGCTCTGTAGGAATATCCTGACAACACCACAACTTGCCAAAAAACAATCGTACAGAACTTGCCAATTGGGCTGCAAGAGAGGTGGTCAGCTCAAGGCTCACAATACAAGGAGCAATACAATGTATCTTTTCCTCCATTTGCATACTTCACAGACTTCATATGCAGTGAAGCACGCAGAAGAAACGACTTCAAGCTTCACTCACCATGGGACAGTAAAGGTCCCTCCTCAGAGCATGGCCGGGAGGGTGAAAGGGAAACACTTCAGCAGGCAGCCACCTCTAGGTGCAAAGAGGTTTGCAATGATAATATGAAACCTAGATCCTGTTCCAAGATTTGCCTAGTGAAGGTTTATCCTAAAGCACGCCCTGGAAAATCTGTGAAAATGTATGTCATTCGAGATGACCAGAGCAACAGGTCCCTGGCCAGGTCTGAATTCTTTGACCTCTTTCAAATTGAAGGGTTAAACTCACCATATACTCTGCGCACATGTTCAGGGGTCACTGAAGCGTTTGGGAGAAGAGCCACAGGGTTCATGGTGGAGTCACTGGATGGAACAACAAGTGTGATGCTCCCCACACAAATGAGCACTCAGAGATTCCATCTCCAGCAGCTGCACAGCACCACACACACCTGAAGTCCATAGCTCACAAGATACCACAACTAGATCTAGAGGCCCAAAATACTCCTCCTTCTGGGAAACGACATCATCCAGGTTCACAAAATCAGAGAACAACACAATGGGCCACCCAGAGCACCCTACGCTCAAAGACTAGACCTTGGCTGGGTTGTTATAGGTGACGTTTGCTTGGGCTCAGCCCACAAGACAGAGTCTGTGACTTCTTTTCGGAGTAGCGTGCTTGAAAATGGACGTCCATCTATCCTTACTCCATGTCCCAATCACATTCAAGTCAAGGAGAGGTTTGGCAACGAAGGACTACACAGCACAAATTGTCATATGGCC
Source organism: Cyprinella venusta (assembly GCA_038021265.1). Lineage (NCBI taxonomy): Eukaryota > Metazoa > Chordata > Actinopteri > Cypriniformes > Leuciscidae > Cyprinella > Cyprinella venusta. The sequence continues at coordinate 6,953,716 of CM075879.1, read as the reverse complement.
TTACACACCACACCTCAGTCCTCCATGACAGCAGCCTCGGCAGCACAATCTTTGAAAGAACCAAGGATGATGACAAAGTGGGTCTCTCCATCGAAGATGAGCTTTTCCTGGAGCTTATGGATAAAGAAATGTTTATGGATGAGTCCAAAAGTTGGGTGGCACCTCTTCCATTTCAATCACATCGGCAAAAGCCAAAGGGTCTGCTCGAGGTACGAGGAAGTTCCCATATGGTCTAGCGGTCAGGATTCCTGGTTTTCACCCAGGCGGCCCGGGTTCGACTCCCGGTATGGGAAGTTTGTGTTGTCTTTGATTCACTTATGGAAACAGACAGGACGTTTCTCTGTGCCTCTAGCACTTTTAGTCAGCAGGCGACGCTCAAGAAACCTGACAGGTTTAGGTTCTGTCCACAACTGGTGTGCCTTCGATAGCTCAGTTGGTAGAGCGGAGGACTGTAGGTGGCACATTGGCAATCCTTAGGTCGCTGGTTCAACTCCGGCTCGAAGGAGGAATTTTTCACACGCAAACATTTAATTGGCCATGCTTCTCGATGAGGCCGTCAAGCGCTTGAGTGTGTAGTTGGCCTCTTTGCAATCGCGACCACCACAACAGGGCAAAAGCTCATTCCCTGACCGGGAATCGAACCCGGGCCGCGGCGGTGAGAGCGCCGAATCCTAACCACTAGACCACCAGGGAAGGTCTTCTCCCTCTTTCCCATCAACCCTGGCTGTGCGCCTCTACCAGATTTTCCAGCAACTGCTCAAGCAGGACCACTAAGACTTGAATTTTCCTCCAGGAGAGGAGACGTCTCTGACCCTGGATAACAGATCTTCCACTGAGAAAGTGTCACAGGCTCTGTAGGAATATCCTGACAACACCACAAATTGCCATAAAAACAAAGCAACCGAGATCCCCAACATGTGACGACTCCATCTCGAAGCTTTTTATAGCAGACCCCAAATCGCACCCCTTCCTGACGTTGGCTCCAGGCCTGCAAATGGCATGAGATAAAGTAGGTGTCATGAAAGGCCTCTGAACAGTCAGATGCCAACAAGCCACGTGCATACTTATTGGTGGGCCAGTGGCGCAATGGATAACGCGTCTGACTACGGATCAGAAGATTCTAGGTTCGACTCCTGGCTGGCTCGCTCACCCTCTTTTGCTTCGCTGCCAGCCCATTGCCATTTCATTATTTCCTTTCATTGGCCCGTCGTTTTTGTTATTTTTATTATTGCATTAGTTGAATGATATTTTAAATTGATAGTCCAACAATAGGCTCCTTTGTCAGTGGGATAACGGTTAGCATGAAATACCATGTGTCTTTTCAGATGCATTGCATGGGTACTGTCACAAGGACCTTGCTCTGCGACCAGTTTATAGTGTCTATTATGCCAGCACAGGACTGGGAGGAAACTGAACCCCCTGGGCGAGGCAAATGAGAGCTCCCTCCGATGAGCCTGATGAAATCGAATTCAGCAAACAATCCCTTCGGATCATTCCCATATTCTTAAAGGGGGTGGTCACACACTAAAAGCCAAAGGGCCTGTTTGAGACACGAGGAAGTTCCCATATGGTCTAGCGTTCAGGATTCCTGGTTTTCACCCAGACGGCCCGGGTTCGACTCCCGGTATGGGAAGTTTGTGTTGTCTTTGCTTCACTTATGGAAACAGACAGGACGTGTCTCTGTGCCTCTAGCACTTTTAGTCAACAGGCGAAGCTCACGAAACCTGACAGATTTAGGTTCTGACCACAACCGGTGTGTCTTCGATAGCTCAGTTGGTAGAGCGGAGGACTGAGAGCGCCGAATCCTAACCACTAGACCACCAGGGAAGGTCTGCACCCTCTTTCCCATCAAGCCTGGCTGTGTGCCTCTACCAGATTTCCCAGCAACTGCTCAAGCAGGACCACTAAGACTTGAATTTTCCTCCAGGAGAGGAGACGTCTCTGACCCTGGATAACAGATCTTCCACTGAGAAAGTGTCACAGGCTCTCTAGGAATATCCTGACAACACCACAACTTGCCAAAAAACAATCGTACAGAACTTGCCAATTGGGCTGCAAGAGAGGTGGTCAGCTCAAGGCTCACAATACAAGGAGCAATACAATGTATCTTTTCCTCCATTTGCATACTTCACAGACTTCATATGCAGTGAAGCACGCAGAAGAAACGACTTCAAGCTTCACTCACCATGGGACAGTAAAGGTCCCTCCTCAGAGCATGGCCGGGAGGGTGAAAGGGAAACACTTCAGCAGGCAGCCACCTCTAGGTGCAAAGAGGTTTGCGATGATAATATGAAACCTAGATCCTGTTCCAAGATTTGCCTAGTGAAGGTTTATCCTAAAGCACGCCCTGGAAAATCTGTGAAAATGTATGTCATTCGAGATGACCAGAGCAACAGGTCCCTGGCCAGGTCTGAATTCTTTGACCTCTTTCAAATTGAAGGGTTAAACTCACCATATACTCTGCGCACATGTTCAGGGGTCACTGAAGCGTTTGGGAGAAGAGCCACAGGGTTCATGGTGGAGTCACTGGATGGAACAACAAGTGTGATGCTCCCCACACAAATGAGCACTCAGAGATTCCATCTCCAGCAGCTGCACAGCACCACACACACCTGAAGTCCATAGCTCACAAGATACCACAACTAGATCTAGAGGCCCAAAATACTCCTCCTTCTGGGAAACGACATCATCCAGGTTCACAAAATCAGAGAACAACACAATGGGCCACCCAGAGCACCCTACGCTCAAAGACTAGACCTTGGCTGGGTTGTTATAGGTGACGTTTGCTTGGGCTCAGCCCACAAGACAGAGTCTGTGACTTCTTTTCGGAGTAGCGTGCTTGAAAATGGACGTCCATCTATCCTTACTCCATGTCCCAATCACATTAAAGTCAAGGAGAGGTTTGGCAACGAAGGACTACACAGCACAAATTGTCATATGGCCTTACACACCACACCTCAGTCCTCCATGACAGCAGCCTCGGCAGCACAATCTTTGAAAGAACCAAGGATGATGACAAAGTGGGTCTCTCCATCGAAGATGAGCTTTTCCTGGAGCTTATGGATAAAGAAATGTTTATGGATGAGTCCAAAAGCTGGGTGGCACCTCTTCCATTTCAATCACATCGGCAAAAGCCAAAGGGTCTGCTCGAGGTGCGAGGAAGTTCCCATATGGTCTAGCGGTCAGGATTCCTGGTTTTCACCCAGGCGGCCCGGGTTCGACTCCCGGTATGGGAAGTTTGTGTTGTCTTTGATTCACTTATGGAAACAGACAGGACGTTTCTCTGTGCCTCTAGCACTTTTAGTCAGCAGGCGACGCTCAAGAAACCTGACAGGTTTAGGTTCTGTCCACAACTGGTGTGCCTTCGATAGCTCAGTTGGTAGAGCGGAGGACTGTAGGTGGCACATTGGCAATCCTTAGGTCGCTGGTTCAACTCCGGCTCGAAGGAGGAATTTTTCACACGCAAACATTTAATTGGCCATGCTTCTCGATGAGGCCGTCAAGCGCTTGAGTGTGTAGTTGGCCTCTTTGCAATCGCGACCACCACAACAGGGCAAAAGCTCATTCCCTGACCGGGAATCGAACCCGGGCCGCGGCGGTGAGAGCGCCGAATCCTAACCACTAGACCACCAGGGAAGGTCTTCTCCCTCTTTCCCATCAACCCTGGCTGTGCGCCTCTACCAGATTTTCCAGCAACTGCTCAAGCAGGACCACTAAGACTTGAATTTTCCTCCAGGAGAGGAGACGTCTCTGACCCTGGATAACAGATCTTCCACTGAGAAAGTGTCACAGGCTCTGTAGGAATATCCTGACAACACCACAAATTGCCATAAAAACAAAGCAACCGAGATCCCCAACATGTGACGACTCCATCTCGAAGCTTTTTATAGCAGACCCCAAATCGCACCCCTTCCTGACGTTGGCTCCAGGCCTGCAAATGGCATGAGATAAAGTAGGTGTCATGAAAGGCCTCTGAACAGTCAGATGCCAACAAGCCACGTGCATACTTATTGGTGGGCCAGTGGCGCAATGGATAACGCGTCTGACTACGGATCAGAAGATTCTAGGTTCGACTCCTGGCTGGCTCGCTCACCCTCTTTTGCTTCGCTGCCAGCCCATTGCCATTTCATTATTTCCTTTCATTGGCCCGTCGTTTTTGTTATTTTTATTATTGCATTAGTTGAATGATATTTTAAATTGATAGTCCAACAATAGGCTCCTTTGTCAGTGGGATAACGGTTAGCATGAAATACCATGTGTCTTTTCAGATGCATTGCATGGGTACTGTCACAAGGACCTTGCTCTGCGACCAGTTTATAGTGTCTATTATGCCAGCACAGGACTGGGAGGAAACTGAACCCCCTGGGCGAGGCAAATGAGAGCTCCCTCCGATGAGCCTGATGAAATCGAATTCAGCAAACAATCCCTTCGGATCATTCCCATATTCTTAAAGGGGGTGGTCACACACTAAAAGCCAAAGGGCCTGTTTGAGACACGAGGAAGTTCCCATATGGTCTAGCGGTCAGGATTCCTGGTTTTCACCCAGACGGCCCGGGTTCGACTCCCGGTATGGGAAGTTTGTGTTGTCTTTGCTTCACTTATGGAAACAGACAGGACGTGTCTCTGTGCCTCTAGCACTTTTAGTCAACAGGCGAAGCTCACGAAACCTGACAGATTTAGGTTCCGACCACAACCGGTGTGTTTTCGATAGCTCAGTTGGTAGAGCGGAGGACTGAGAGCGCCGAATCCTAACCACTAGACCACCAGGGAAGGTCTGCACCCTCTTTCCCATCAAGCCTGGCTGTGCGCCTCTACCAGATTTCCCAGCAACTGCTCAAGCAGGACCACTAAGACTTGAATTTTCCTCCAGGAGAGGAGACGTCTCTGACCCTGGATAACAGATCTTCCACTGAGAAAGTGTCACAGGCTCTCTAGGAATATCCTGACAACACCACAACTTGCCAAAAAACAATCGTACAGAACTTGCCAATTGGGCTGCAAGAGAGGTGGTCAGCTCAAGGCTCACAATACAAGGAGCAATACAATGTATCTTTTCCTCCATTTGCATACTTCACAGACTTCATATGCAGTGAAGCACGCAGAAGAAACGACTTCAAGCTTCACTCACCATGGGACAGTAAAGGTCCCTCCTCAGAGCATGGCCGGGAGGGTGAAAGGGAAACACTTCAGCAGGCAGCCACCTCTAGGTGCAAAGAGGTTTGCGATGATAATATGAAACCTAGATCCTGTTCCAAGATTTGCCTAGTGAAGGTTTATCCTAAAGCACGCCCTGGAAAATCTGTGAAAATGTATGTCATTCGAGATGACCAGAGCAACAGGTCCCTGGCCAGGTCTGAATTCTTTGACCTCTTTCAAATTGAAGGGTTAAACTCACCATATACTCTGCGCACATGTTCAGGGGTCACTGAAGCGTTTGGGAGAAGAGCCACAGGGTTCATGGTGGAGTCACTGGATGGAACAACAAGTGTGATGCTCCCCACACAAATGAGCACTCAGAGATTCCATCTCCAGCAGCTGCACAGCACCACACACACCTGAAGTCCATAGCTCACAAGATACCACAACTAGATCTAGAGGCCCAAAATACTCCTCCTTCTGGGAAACGACATCATCCAGGTTCACAAAATCAGAGAACAACACAATGGGCCACCCAGAGCACCCTAAGCTCAAAGACTAGACCTTGGCTGGGTTGTTATAGGTGACGTTTGCTTGGGCTCAGCCCACAAGACAGAGTCTGTGACTTCTTTTCGGAGTAGCGTGCTTGAAATGGACGTCCATCTATCCTTACTCCATGTCCCAATCACATTCAAGTCAAGGAGAGGTTTGGCAACGAAGGACTACACAGCACAAATTGTCATATGGCCTTACACACCACACCTCAGTCCTCCATGACAGCAGCCTCGGCAGCACAATCTTTGAAAGAACCAAGGATGATGACAAAGTGGGTCTCTCCATCGAAGATGAGCTTTTCCTGGAGCTTATGGATAAAGAAATGTTTATGGATGAGTCCAAAAGCTGGGTGGCACCTCTTCCATTTCAATCACATCGGCAAAAGCCAAAGGGCCTGCTCGAGGTACAAGGAAGTTCCCATATGGTCTAGCGGTCAGGACTCCTGGTTTTCACCCAGGCGGCCCGGGTTCGACTCCTGGTATGGGAAGTTTGTGTTGTCTTTGATTCACTTATGGAAACAGACAGGACGTTTCTCTGTGCCTCTAGCACTTTTAGTCAGCAGGCGACGCTCAAGAAACCTGACAGGTTTAGGTTCTGTCCACAACTGGTGTGCCTTCGATAGCTCAGTTGGTAGAGCGGAGGACTGTAGGTGGCACATTGGCAATCCTTAGGTCGCTGGTTCAACTCCGGCTCGAAGGAGGAATTTTTCACACGCAAACATTTAATTGGCCATGCTTCTCGATGAGGCCGTCGAGCGCTTGAGTGTGTAGTTGGCCTCTTTGCAATCGCGACCACCACAACAGGGCAAAAGCTCATTCCCTGACCGGGAATCGAACCCGGGCCGCGGCGGTGAGAGCGCCGAATCCTAACCACTAGACCACCAGGGAAGGTCTTCTCCCTCTTTCCCATCAACCCTGGCTGTGCGCCTCTACCAGATTTTCCAGCAACTGCTCAAGCAGGACCACTAAGACTTGAATTTTCCTCCAGGAGAGGAGACGTCTCTGACCCTGGATAACAGATCTTCCACTGAGAAAGTGTCACAGGCTCTGTAGGAATATCCTGACAACACCACAACTTGCCATAAAAACAAAGCAACCGAGATGCCCAACATGTGACGACTCCATCTCGAAGCTTTTTATAGCAGACCCCAAATCGCACCCCTTCCTGACGTTGGCTCCAGGCCTGCAAATGGCATGAGATAAAGTAGGTGTCATGAAAGGCCTCTGAACAGTCAGATGCCAACAAGCCACGTGCATACTTATTGGTGGGCCAGTGGCGCAATGGATAACGCGTCTGACTACGGATCAGAAGATTCTAGGTTCGACTCCTGGCTGGCTCGCTCACCCTCTTTTGCTTCGCTGCCAGCCCATTGCCATTTCATTATTTCCTTTCATTGGCCCGTCGTTTTTGTTATTTTTATTATTGCATTAGTTGAATGATATTTTAAATTGATAGTCCAACAATAGGCTCCTTTGTCAGTGGGATAACGGTTAGCATGAAATACCATGTGTCTTTTCAGATGCATTGCATGGGTACTGTCACAAGGACCTTGCTCTGCGACCAGTTTATAGTGTCTATTATGCCAGCACAGGACTGGGAGGAAACTGAACCCCCTGGGCGAGGCAAATGAGAGCTCCCTCCGATGAGCCTGATGAAATCGAATTCAGCAAACAATCCCTTCGGATCATTCCCATATTCTTAAAGGGGGTGGTCACACACTAAAAGCCAAAGGGCCTGTTTGAGACACGAGGAAGTTCCCATATGGTCTAGCGGTCAGGATTCCTGGTTTTCACCCAGATGGCCCGGGTTCGACTCCCGGTATGGGAAGTTTGTGTTGTCTTTGCTTCACTTATGGAAACAGACAGGACGTGTCTCTGTGCCTCTAGCACTTTTAGTCAACAGGCGAAGCTCACGAAACCTGACAGATTTAGGTTCCGACCACAACCGGTGTGTTTTCGATAGCTCAGTTGGTAGAGCGGAGGACTGAGAGCGCCGAATCCTAACCACTAGACCACCAGGGAAGGTCTGCACCCTCTTTCCCATCAAGCCTGGCTGTGCGCCTCTACCAGATTTTCCAGCAACTGCTCAAGCAGGACCACTAAGACTTGAATTTTCCTCCAGGAGAGGAGACGTCTCTGACCCTGGATAACAGATCTTCCACTGAGAAAGTGTCACAGGCTCTGTAGGAATATCCTGACAACACCACAACTTGCCATAAAAACAAAGCAACCGAGATGCCCAACATGTGACGACTCCATCTCGAAGCTTTTTATAGCAGACCCCAAATCGCACCCCTTCCTGACGTTGGCTCCAGGCCTGCAAATGGCATGAGATAAAGTAGGTGTCATGAAAGGCCTCTGAACAGTCAGATGCCAACAAGCCACGTGCATACTTATTGGTGGGCCAGTGGCGCAATGGATAACGCGTCTGACTACGGATCAGAAGATTCTAGGTTCGACTCCTGGCTGGCTCGCTCACCCTCTTTTGCTTCGCTGCCAGCCCATTGCCATTTCATTATTTCCTTTCATTGGCCCGTCGTTTTTCTTATTTTTATTATTGCATAACAGACTGGATAACAGATCTTCCACTGAGAAAGTGTCACAGGCTCTGTAGGAATATCCTGACAACACCACAACTTGCCAAAAAACAATCGTACAGAACTTGCCAATTGGGCTGCAAGAGAGGTGGTCAGCTCAAGGCTCACAATACAAGGAGCAATACAATGTATCTTTTCCTCCATTTGCATACTTCACAGACTTCATATGCAGTGAAGCACGCAGAAGAAACGACTTCAAGCTTCACTCACCATGGGACAGTAAAGGTCCCTCCTCAGAGCATGGCCGGGAGGGTGAAAGGGAAACACTTCAGCAGGCAGCCACCTCTAGGTGCAAAGAGGTTTGCAATGATAATATGAAACCTAGATCCTGTTCCAAGATTTGCCTAGTGAAGGTTTATCCTAAAGCACGCCCTGGAAAATCTGTGAAAATGTATGTCATTCGAGATGACCAGAGCAACAGGTCCCTGGCCAGGTCTGAATTCTTTGACCTCTTTCAAATTGAAGGGTTAAACTCACCATATACTCTGCGCACATGTTCAGGGGTCACTGAAGCGTTTGGGAGAAGAGCCACAGGGTTCATGGTGGAGTCACTGGATGGAACAACAAGTGTGATGCTCCCCACACAAATGAGCACTCAGAGATTCCATCTCCAGCAGCTGCACAGCACCACACACACCTGAAGTCCATAGCTCACAAGATACCACAACTAGATCTAGAGGCCCAAAATACTCCTCCTTCTGGGAAACGACATCATCCAGGTTCACAAAATCAGAGAACAACACAATGGGCCACCCAGAGCACCCTACGCTCAAAGACTAGACCTTGGCTGGGTTGTTATAGGTGACGTTTGCTTGGGCTCAGCCCACAAGACAGAGTCTGTGACTTCTTTTCGGAGTAGCGTGCTTGAAAATGGACGTCCATCTATCCTTACTCCATGTCCCAATCACATTCAAGTCAAGGAGAGGTTTGGCAACGAAGGACTACACAGCACAAATTGTCATATGGCCTTACACACCACACCTCAGTCCTCCATGACAGCAGCCTCGGCAGCACAATCTTTGAAAGAACCAAGGATGATGACAAAGTGGGTCTCTCCATCGAAGATGAGCTTTTCCTGGAGCTTATGGATAAAGAAATGTTTATGGATGAGTCCAAAAGTTGGGTGGCACCTCTTCCATTTCAATCACATCGGCAAAAGCCAAAGGGTCTGCTCGAGGTACGAGGAAGTTCCCATATGGTCTAGCGGTCAGGATTCCTGGTTTTCACCCAGGCGGCCCGGGTTCGACTCCCGGTATGGGAAGTTTGTGTTGTCTTTGATTCACTTATGGAAACAGACAGGACGTTTCTCTGTGCCTCTAGCACTTTTAGTCAGCAGGCGACGCTCAAGAAACCTGACAGGTTTAGGTTCTGTCCACAACTGGTGTGCCTTCGATAGCTCAGTTGGTAGAGCGGAGGACTGTAGGTGGCACATTGGCAATCCTTAGGTCGCTGGTTCAACTCCGGCTCGAAGGAGGAATTTTTCACACGCAAACATTTAATTGGCCATGCTTCTCGATGAGGCCGTCAAGCGCTTGAGTGTGTAGTTGGCCTCTTTGCAATCGCGACCACCACAACAGGGCAAAAGCTCATTCCCTGACCGGGAATCGAACCCGGGCCGCGGCGGTGAGAGCGCCGAATCCTAACCACTAGACCACCAGGGAAGGTCTTCTCCCTCTTTCCCATCAACCCTGGCTGTGCGCCTCTACCAGATTTTCCAGCAACTGCTCAAGCAGGACCACTAAGACTTGAATTTTCCTCCAGGAGAGGAGACGTCTCTGACCCTGGATAACAGATCTTCCACTGAGAAAGTGTCACAGGCTCTGTAGGAATATCCTGACAACACCACAAATTGCCATAAAAACAAAGCAACCGAGATCCCCAACATGTGACGACTCCATCTCGAAGCTTTTTATAGCAGACCCCAAATCGCACCCCTTCCTGACGTTGGCTCCAGGCCTGCAAATGGCATGAGATAAAGTAGGTGTCATGAAAGGCCTCTGAACAGTCAGATGCCAACAAGCCACGTGCATACTTATTGGTGGGCCAGTGGCGCAATGGATAACGCGTCTGACTACGGATCAGAAGATTCTAGGTTCGACTCCTGGCTGGCTCGCTCACCCTCTTTTGCTTCGCTGCCAGCCCATTGCCATTTCATTATTTCCTTTCATTGGCCCGTCGTTTTTGTTATTTTTATTATTGCATTAGTTGAATGATATTTTAAATTGATAGTCCAACAATAGGCTCCTTTGTCAGTGGGATAACGGTTAGCATGAAATACCATGTGTCTTTTCAGATGCATTGCATGGGTACTGTCACAAGGACCTTGCTCTGCGACCAGTTTATAGTGTCTATTATGCCAGCACAGGACTGGGAGGAAACTGAACCCCCTGGGCGAGGCAAATGAGAGCTCCCTCCGATGAGCCTGATGAAATCGAATTCAGCAAACAATCCCTTCGGATCATTCCCATATTCTTAAAGGGGGTGGTCACACACTAAAAGCCAAAGGGCCTGTTTGAGACACGAGGAAGTTCCCATATGGTCTAGCGGTCAGGATTCCTGGTTTTCACCCAGACGGCCCGGGTTCGACTCCCGGTATGGGAAGTTTGTGTTGTCTTTGCTTCACTTATGGAAACAGACAGGATGTGTCTCTGTGCCTCTAGCACTTTTAGTCAACAGGCGAAGCTCACGAAACCTGACAGATTTAGGTTCTGACCACAACCGGTGTGTCTTCGATAGCTCAGTTGGTAGAGCGGAGGACTGAGAGCGCCGAATCCTAACCACTAGACCACCAGGGAAGGTCTGCACCCTCTTTCCCATCAAGCCTGGCTGTGTGCCTCTACCAGATTTCCCAGCAACTGCTCAAGCAGGACCACTAAGACTTGAATTTTCCTCCAGGAGAGGAGACGTCTCTGACCCTGGATAACAGATCTTCCACTGAGAAAGTGTCACAGGCTCTCTAGGAATATCCTGACAACACCACAACTTGCCAAAAAACAATCGTACAGAACTTGCCAATTGGGCTGCAAGAGAGGTGGTCAGCTCAAGGCTCACAATACAAGGAGCAATACAATGTATCTTTTCCTCCATTTGCATACTTCACAGACTTCATATGCAGTGAAGCACGCAGAAGAAACGACTTCAAGCTTCACTCACCATGGGACAGTAAAGGTCCCTCCTCAGAGCATGGCCGGGAGGGTGAAAGGGAAACACTTCAGCAGGCAGCCACCTCTAGGTGCAAAGAGGTTTGCGATGATAATATGAAACCTAGATCCTGTTCCAAGATTTGCCTAGTGAAGGTTTATCCTAAAGCACGCCCTGGAAAATCTGTGAAAATGTATGTCACTCGAGATGACCAGAGCAACAGGTCCCTGGCCAGGTCTGAATTCTTTGACCTCTTTCAAATTGAAGGGTTAAACTCACCATATACTCTGCGCACATGTTCAGGGGTCACTGAAGCGTTTGGGAGAAGAGCCACAGGGTTCATGGTGGAGTCACTGGATGGAACAACAAGTGTGATGCTCCCCACACAAATGAGCACTCAGAGATTCCATCTCCAGCAGCTGCACAGCACCACACACACCTGAAGTCCATAGCTCACAAGATACCACAACTAGATCTAGAGGCCCAAAATACTCCTCCTTCTGGGAAACGACATCATCCAGGTTCACAAAATCAGAGAACAACACAATGGGCCACCCAGAGCACCCTACGCTCAAAGACTAGACCTTGGCTGGGTTGTTATAGGTGACGTTTGCTTGGGCTCAGCCCACAAGACAGAGTCTGTGACTTCTTTTCGGAGTAGCGTGCTTGAAAATGGACGTCCATCTATCCTTACTCCATGTCCCAATCACATTCAAGTCAAGGAGAGGTTTGGCAACGAAGGACTACACAGCACAAATTGTCATATGGCCTTACACACCACACCTCAGTCCTCCATGACAGCAGCCTCGGCAGCACAATCTTTGAAAGAACCAAGGATGATGACAAAGTGGGTCTCTCCATCGAAGATGAGCTTTTCCTGGAGCTTATGGATAAAGAAATGTTTATGGATGAGTCCAAAAGCTGGGTGGCACCTCTTCCATTTCAATCACATCGGCAAAAGCCAAAGGGTCTGCTCGAGGTACGAGGAAGTTCCCATATGGTCTAGCGGTCAGGATTCCTGGTTTTCACCCAGGCGGCCCGGGTTCGACTCCCAGTATGGGAAGTTTGTGTTGTCTTTGATTCACTTATGGAAACAGACAGGACGTTTCTCTGTGCCTCTAGCACTTTTAGTCAGCAGGCGACGCTCAAGAAACCTGACAGGTTTAGGTTCTGTCCACAACTGGTGTGCCTTCGATAGCTCAGTTGGTAGAGCGGAGGACTGTAGGTGGCACATTGGCAATCCTTAGGTCGCTGGTTCAACTCCGGCTCGAAGGAGGAATTTTTCACACGCAAACATTTAATTGGCCATGCTTCTCGATGAGGCCGTCAAGCGCTTGAGTGTGTAGTTGGCCTCTTTGCAATCGCGACCACCACAACAGGGCAAAAGCTCATTCCCTGACCGGGAATCGAACCCGGGCCGCGGCGGTGAGAGCGCCGAATCCTAACCACTAGACCACCAGGGAAGGTCTTCTCCCTCTTTCCCATCAACCCTGGCTGTGCGCCTCTACCAGATTTTCCAGCAACTGCTCAAGCAGGACCACTAAGACTTGAATTTTCCTCCAGGAGAGGAGACGTCTCTGACCCTGGATAACAGATCTTCCACTGAGAAAGTGTCACAGGCTCTGTAGGAATATCCTGACAACACCACAAATTGCCATAAAAACAAAGCAACCGAGATCCCCAACATGTGACGACTCCATCTCGAAGCTTTTTATAGCAGACCCCAAATCGCACCCCTTCCTGACGTTGGCTCCAGGCCTGCAAATGGCATGAGATAAAGTAGGTGTCATGAAAGGCCTCTGAACAGTCAGATGCCAACAAGCCACGTGCATACTTATTGGTGGGCCAGTGGCGCAATGGATAACGCGTCTGACTACGGATCAGAAGATTCTAGGTTCGACTCCTGGCTGGCTCGCTCACCCTCTTTTGCTTCGCTGCCAGCCCATTGCCATTTCATTATTTCCTTTCATTGGCCCGTCGTTTTTGTTATTTTTATTATTGCATTAGTTGAATGATATTTTAAATTGATAGTCCAACAATAGGCTCCTTTGTCAGTGGGATAACGGTTAGCATGAAATACCATGTGTCTTTTCAGATGCATTGCATGGGTACTGTCACAAGGACCTTGCTCTGCGACCAGTTTATAGTGTCTATTATGCCAGCACAGGACTGGGAGGAAACTGAACCCCCTGGGCGAGGCAAATGAGAGCTCCCTCCGATGAGCCTGATGAAATCGAATTCAGCAAACAATCCCTTCGGATCATTCCCATATTCTTAAAGGGGGTGGTCACACACTAAAAGCCAAAGGGCCTGTTTGAGACACGAGGAAGTTCCCATATGGTCTAGCGGTCAGGATTCCTGGTTTTCACCCAGACAGCCCGGGTTCGACTCCCGGTATGGGAAGTTTGTGTTGTCTTTGCTTCACTTATGGAAACAGACAGGACGTGTCTCTGTGCCTCTAGCACTTTTAGTCAACAGGCGAAGCTCACGAAACCTGACAGATTTAGGTTCTGACCACAACCGGTGTGTCTTCGATAGCTCAGTTGGTAGAGCGGAGGACTGAGAGCGCCGAATCCTAACCACTAGACCACCAGGGAAGGTCTGCACCCTCTTTCCCATCAAGCCTGGCTGTGCGCCTCTACCAGATTTCCCAGCAACTGCTCAAGCAGGACCACTAAGACTTGAATTTTCCTCCAGGAGAGGAGACGTCTCTGACCCTGGATAACAGATCTTCCACTGAGAAAGTGTCACAGGCTCTCTAGGAATATCCTGACAACACCACAACTTGCCAAAAAACAATCGTACAGAACTTGCCAATTGGGCTGCAAGAGAGGTGGTCAGCTCAAGGCTCACAATACAAGGAGCAATACAATGTATCTTTTCCTCCATTTGCATACTTCACAGACTTCATATGCAGTGAAGCACGCAGAAGAAACGACTTCAAGCTTCACTCACCATGGGACAGTAAAGGTCCCTCCTCAGAGCATGGCCGGGAGGGTGAAAGGGAAACACTTCAGCAGGCAGCCACCTCTAGGTGCAAAGAGGTTTGCGATGATAATATGAAACCTAGATCCTGTTCCAAGATTTGCCTAGTGAAGGTTTATCCTAAAGCACGCCCTGGAAAATCTGTGAAAATGTATGTCATTCGAGATGACCAGAGCAACAGGTCCCTGGCCAGGTCTGAATTCTTTGACCTCTTTCAAATTGAAGGGTTAAACTCACCATATACTCTGCGCACATGTTCAGGGGTCACTGAAGCGTTTGGGAGAAGAGCCACAGGGTTCATGGTGGAGTCACTGGATGGAACAACAAGTGTGATGCTCCCCACACAAATGAGCACTCAGAGATTCCATCTCCAGCAGCTGCACAGCACCACACACACCTGAAGTCCATAGCTCACAAGATACCACAACTAGATCTAGAGGCCCAAAATACTCCTCCTTCTGGGAAACGACATCATCCAGGTTCACAAAATCAGAGAACAACACAATGGGCCACCCAGAGCACCCTACGCTCAAAGACTAGACCTTGGCTGGGTTGTTATAGGTGACGTTTGCTTGGGCTCAGCCCACAAGACAGAGTCTGTGACTTCTTTTCGGAGTAGCGTGCTTGAAAATGGACGTCCATCTATCCTTACTCCATGTCCCAATCACATTCAAGTCAAGGAGAGGTTTGGCAACGAAGGACTACACAGCACAAATTGTCATATGGCCTTACACACCACACCTCAGTCCTCCATGACAGCAGCCTCGGCAGCACAATCTTTGAAAGAACCAAGGATGATGACAAAGTGGGTCTCTCCATCGAAGATGAGCTTTTCCTGGAGCTTATGGATAAAGAAATGTTTATGGATGAGTCCAAAAGCTGGGTGGCACCTCTTCCATTTCAATCACATCGGCAAAAGCCAAAGGGTCTGCTCGAGGTACGAGGAAGTTCCCATATGGTCTAGCGGTCAGGATTCCTGGTTTTCACCCAGGCGGCCCGGGTTCGACTCCCGGTATGGGAAGTTTGTGTTGTCTTTGATTCACTTATGGAAACAGACAGGACGTTTCTCTGTGCCTCTAGCACTTTTAGTCAGCAGGCGACGCTCAAGAAACCTGACAGGTTTAGGTTCTGTCCACAACTGGTGTGCCTTCGATAGCTCAGTTGGTAGAGCGGAGGACTGTAGGTGGCACATTGGCAATCCTTAGGTCGCTGGTTCAACTCCGGCTCGAAGGAGGAATTTTTCACACGCAAACATTTAATTGGCCATGCTTCTCGATGAGGCCGTCAAGCGCTTGAGTGTGTAGTTGGCCTCTTTGCAATCGCGACCACCACAACAGGGCAAAAGCTCATTCCCTGACCGGGAATCGAACCCGGGCCGCGGCGGTGAGAGCGCCGAATCCTAACCACTAGACCAACAGGGAAGGTCTTCTCCCTCTTTCCCATCAACCCTGGCTGTGCGCCTCTACCAGATTTTCCAGCAACTGCTCAAGCAGGACCACTAAGACTTGAATTTTCCTCCAGGAGAGGAGACGTCTCTGACCCTGGATAACAGATCTTCCACTGAGAAAGTGTCACAGGCTCTGTAGGAATATCCTGACAACACCACAAATTGCCATAAAAACAAAGCAACCGAGATCCCCAACATGTGACGACTCCATCTCGAAGCTTTTTATAGCAGACCCCAAATCGCACCCCTTCCTGACGTTGGCTCCAGGCCTGCAAATGGCATGAGATAAAGTAGGTGTCATGAAAGGCCTCTGAACAGTCAGATGCCAACAAGCCACGTGCATACTTACTGGTGGGCCAGTGGCGCAATGGATAACGCGTCTGACTACGGATCAGAAGATTCTAGGTTCGACTCCTGGCTGGCTCGCTCACCCTCTTTTGCTTCGCTGCCAGCCCATTGCCATTTCATTATTTCCTTTCATTGGCCCGTCGTTTTTGTTATTTTTATTATTGCATTAGTTGAATGATATTTTAAATTGATAGTCCAACAATAGGCTCCTTTGTCAGTGGGATAACGGTTAGCATGAAATACCATGTGTCTTTTCAGATGCATTGCATGGGTACTGTCACAAGGACCTTGCTCTGCGACCAGTTTATAGTGTCTATTATGCCAGCACAGGACTGGGAGGAAACTGAACCCCCTGGGCGAGGCAAATGAGAGCTCCCTCCGATGAGCCTGATGAAATCGAATTCAGCAAACAATCCCTTTGGATCATTCCCATATTCTTAAAGGGGGTGGTCACACACTAAAAGCCAAAGGGCCTGTTTGAGACACGAGGAAGTTCCCATATGGTCTAGCGGTCAGGATTCCTGGTTTTCACCCAGACGGCCCGGGTTCGACTCCCGGTATGGGAAGTTTGTGTTGTCTTTGCTTCACTTATGGAAACAGACAGGATGTGTCTCTGTGCCTCTAGCACTTTTAGTCAACAGGCGAAGCTCACGAAACCTGACAGATTTAGGTTCTGACCACAACCGGTGTGTCTTCGATAGCTCAGTTGGTAGAGCGGAGGACTGAGAGCGCCGAATCCTAACCACTAGACCACCAGGGAAGGTCTGCACCCTCTTTCCCATCAAGCCTGGCTGTGTGCCTCTACCAGATTTCCCAGCAACTGCTCAAGCAGGACCACTAAGACTTGAATTTTCCTCCAGGAGAGGAGACGTCTCTGACCCTGGATAACAGATCTTCCACTGAGAAAGTGTCACAGGCTCTCTAGGAATATCCTGACAACACCACAACTTGCCAAAAAACAATCGTACAGAACTTGCCAATTGGGCTGCAAGAGAGGTGGTCAGCTCAAGGCTCACAATACAAGGAGCAATACAATGTATCTTTTCCTCCATTTGCATACTTCACAGACTTCATATGCAGTGAAGCACGCAGAAGAAACGACTTCAAGCTTCACTCACCATGGGACAGTAAAGGTCCCTCCTCAGAGCATGGCCGGGAGGGTGAAAGGGAAACACTTCAGCAGGCAGCCACCTCTAGGTGCAAAGAGGTTTGCGATGATAATATGAAACCTAGATCCTGTTCCAAGATTTGCCTAGTGAAGGTTTATCCTAAAGCACGCCCTGGAAAATCTGTGAAAATGTATGTCATTCGAGATGACCAGAGCAACAGGTCCCTGGCCAGGTCTGAATTCTTTGACCTCTTTCAAATTGAAGGGTTAAACTCACCATATACTCTGCGCACATGTTCAGGGGTCACTGAAGCGTTTGGGAGAAGAGCCACAGGGTTCATGGTGGAGTCACTGGATGGAACAACAAGTGTGATGCTCCCCACACAAATGAGCACTCAGAGATTCCATCTCCAGCAGCTGCACAGCACCACACACACCTGAAGTCCATAGCTCACAAGATACCACAACTAGATCTAGAGGCCCAAAATACTCCTCCTTCTGGGAAACGACATCATCCAGGTTCACAAAATCAGAGAACAACACAATGGGCCACCCAGAGCACCCTACGCTCAAAGACTAGACCTTGGCTGGGTTGTTATAGGTGACGTTTGCTTGGGCTCAGCCCACAAGACAGAGTCTGTGACTTCTTTTCGGAGTAGCGTGCTTGAAAATGGACGTCCATCTATCCTTACTCCATGTCCCAATCACATTCAAGTCAAGGAGAGGTTTGGCAACGAAGGACTACACAGCACAAATTGTCATATGGCCTTACACACCACACCTCAGTCCTCCATGACAGCAGCCTCGGCAGCACAATCTTTGAAAGAACCAAGGATGATGACAAAGTGGGTCTCTCCATCGAAGATGAGCTTTTCCTGGAGCTTATGGATAAAGAAATGTTTATGGATGAGTCCAAAAGCTGGGTGGCACCTCTTCCATTTCAATCACATCGGCAAAAGCCAAAGGGTCTGCTCGAGGTACGAGGAAGTTCCCATATGGTCTAGCGGTCAGGATTCCTGGTTTTCACCCAGGCGGCCCGGGTTCGACTCCCAGTATGGGAAGTTTGTGTTGTCTTTGATTCACTTATGGAAACAGACAGGACGTTTCTCTGTGCCTCTAGCACTTTTAGTCAGCAGGCGACGCTCAAGAAACCTGACAGGTTTAGGTTCTGTCCACAACTGGTGTGCCTTCGATAGCTCAGTTGGTAGAGCGGAGGACTGTAGGTGGCACATTGGCAATCCTTAGGTCGCTGGTTCAACTCCGGCTCGAAGGAGGAATTTTTCACACGCAAACATTTAATTGGCCATGCTTCTCGATGAGGCCGTCAAGCGCTTGAGTGTGTAGTTGGCCTCTTTGCAATCGCGACCACCACAACAGGGCAAAAGCTCATTCCCTGACCGGGAATCGAACCCGGGCCGCGGCGGTGAGAGCGCCGAATCCTAACCACTAGACCACCAGGGAAGGTCTTCTCCCTCTTTCCCATCAACCCTGGCTGTGCGCCTCTACCAGATTTTCCAGCAACTGCTCAAGCAGGACCACTAAGACTTGAATTTTCCTCCAGGAGAGGAGACGTCTCTGACCCTGGATAACAGATCTTCCACTGAGAAAGTGTCACAGGCTCTGTAGGAATATCCTGACAACACCACAAATTGCCATAAAAACAAAGCAACCGAGATCCCCAACATGTGACGACTCCATCTCGAAGCTTTTTATAGCAGACCCCAAATCGCACCCCTTCCTGACGTTGGCTCCAGGCCTGCAAATGGCATGAGATAAAGTAGGTGTCATGAAAGGCCTCTGAACAGTCAGATGCCAACAAGCCACGTGCATACTTATTGGTGGGCCAGTGGCGCAATGGATAACGCGTCTGACTACGGATCAGAAGATTCTAGGTTCGACTCCTGGCTGGCTCGCTCACCCTCTTTTGCTTCGCTGCCAGCCCATTGCCATTTCATTATTTCCTTTCATTGGCCCGTCGTTTTTGTTATTTTTATTATTGCATTAGTTGAATGATATTTTAAATTGATAGTCCAACAATAGGCTCCTTTGTCAGTGGGATAACGGTTAGCATGAAATACCATGTGTCTTTTCAGATGCATTGCATGGGTACTGTCACAAGGACCTTGCTCTGCGACCAGTTTATAGTGTCTATTATGCCAGCACAGGACTGGGAGGAAACTGAACCCCCTGGGCGAGGCAAATGAGAGCTCCCTCAGATGAGCCTGATGAAATCGAATTCAGCAAACAATCCCTTCGGATCATTCCCATATTCTTAAAGGGGGTGGTCACACACTAAAAGCCAAAGGGCCTGTTTGAGACACGAGGAAGTTCCCATATGGTCTAGCGGTCAGGATTCCTGGTTTTCACCCAGACAGCCCGGGTTCGACTCCCGGTATGGGAAGTTTGTGTTGTCTTTGCTTCACTTATGGAAACAGACAGGACGTGTCTCTGTGCCTCTAGCACTTTTAGTCAACAGGCGA
The DNA here is from genome assembly GCA_038021265.1 of Cyprinella venusta. Taxonomy (NCBI): domain Eukaryota; kingdom Metazoa; phylum Chordata; class Actinopteri; order Cypriniformes; family Leuciscidae; genus Cyprinella; species Cyprinella venusta. Next base: position 6,933,920 of record CM075879.1, on the reverse strand, counting down.
AGCTCACGAAACCTGACAGATTTAGGTTCTGACCACAACCGGTGTGTCTTCGATAGCTCAGTTGGTAGAGCGGAGGACTGAGAGCGCCGAATCCTAACCACTAGACCACCAGGGAAGGTCTGCACCCTCTTTCCCATCAAGCCTGGCTGTGCGCCTCTACCAGATTTCCCAGCAACTGCTCAAGCAGGACCACTAAGACTTGAATTTTCCTCCAGGAGAGGAGACGTCTCTGACCCTGGATAACAGATCTTCCACTGAGAAAGTGTCACAGGCTCTCTAGGAATATCCTGACAACACCACAACTTGCCAAAAAACAATCGTACAGAACTTGCCAATTGGGCTGCAAGAGAGGTGGTCAGCTCAAGGCTCACAATACAAGGAGCAATACAATGTATCTTTTCCTCCATTTGCATACTTCACAGACTTCATATGCAGTGAAGCACGCAGAAGAAACGACTTCAAGCTTCACTCACCATGGGACAGTAAAGGTCCCTCCTCAGAGCATGGCCGGGAGGGTGAAAGGGAAACACTTCAGCAGGCAGCCACCTCTAGGTGCAAAGAGGTTTGCGATGATAATATGAAACCTAGATCCTGTTCCAAGATTTGCCTAGTGAAGGTTTATCCTAAAGCACGCCCTGGAAAATCTGTGAAAATGTATGTCATTCGAGATGACCAGAGCAACAGGTCCCTGGCCAGGTCTGAATTCTTTGACCTCTTTCAAATTGAAGGGTTAAACTCACCATATACTCTGCGCACATGTTCAGGGGTCACTGAAGCGTTTGGGAGAAGAGCCACAGGGTTCATGGTGGAGTCACTGGATGGAACAACAAGTGTGATGCTCCCCACACAAATGAGCACTCAGAGATTCCATCTCCAGCAGCTGCACAGCACCACACACACCTGAAGTCCATAGCTCACAAGATACCACAACTAGATCTAGAGGCCCAAAATACTCCTCCTTCTGGGAAACGACATCATCCAGGTTCACAAAATCAGAGAACAACACAATGGGCCACCCAGAGCACCCTACGCTCAAAGACTAGACCTTGGCTGGGTTGTTATAGGTGACGTTTGCTTGGGCTCAGCCCACAAGACAGAGTCTGTGACTTCTTTTCGGAGTAGCGTGCTTGAAAATGGACGTCCATCTATCCTTACTCCATGTCCCAATCACATTCAAGTCAAGGAGAGGTTTGGCAACGAAGGACTACACAGCACAAATTGTCATATGGCCTTACACACCACACCTCAGTCCTCCATGACAGCAGCCTCGGCAGCACAATCTTTGAAAGAACCAAGGATGATGACAAAGTGGGTCTCTCCATCGAAGATGAGCTTTTCCTGGAGCTTATGGATAAAGAAATGTTTATGGATGAGTCCAAAAGCTGGGTGGCACCTCTTCCATTTCAATCATATCGGCAAAAGCCAAAGGGTCTGCTCGAGGTACGAGGAAGTTCCCATATGGTCTAGCGGTCAGGATTCCTGGTTTTCACCCAGGCGGCCCGGGTTCGACTCCCGGTATGGGAAGTTTGTGTTGTCTTTGATTCACTTATGGAAACAGACAGGACGTTTCTCTGTGCCTCTAGCACTTTTAGTCAGCAGGCGACGCTCAAGAAACCTGACAGGTTTAGGTTCTGTCCACAACTGGTGTGCCTTCGATAGCTCAGTTGGTAGAGCGGAGGACTGTAGGTGGCACATTGGCAATCCTTAGGTCGCTGGTTCAACTCCGGCTCGAAGGAGGAATTTTTCACACGCAAACATTTAATTGGCCATGCTTCTCGATGAGGCCGTCAAGCGCTTGAGTGTGTAGTTGGCCTCTTTGCAATCGCGACCACCACAACAGGGCAAAAGCTCATTCCCTGACCGGGAATCGAACCCGGGCCGCGGCGGTGAGAGCGCCGAATCCTAACCACTAGACCAACAGGGAAGGTCTTCTCCCTCTTTCCCATCAACCCTGGCTGTGCGCCTCTACCAGATTTTCCAGCAACTGCTCAAGCAGGACCACTAAGACTTGAATTTTCCTCCAGGAGAGGAGACGTCTCTGACCCTGGATAACAGATCTTCCACTGAGAAAGTGTCACAGGCTCTGTAGGAATATCCTGACAACACCACAAATTGCCATAAAAACAAAGCAACCGAGATCCCCAACATGTGACGACTCCATCTCGAAGCTTTTTATAGCAGACCCCAAATCGCACCCCTTCCTGACGTTGGCTCCAGGCCTGCAAATGGCATGAGATAAAGTAGGTGTCATGAAAGGCCTCTGAACAGTCTGATGCCAACAAGCCACGTGCATACTTACTGGTGGGCCAGTGGCGCAATGGATAACGCGTCTGACTACGGATCAGAAGATTCTAGGTTCGACTCCTGGCTGGCTCGCTCACCCTCTTTTGCTTCGCTGCCAGCCCATTGCCATTTCATTATTTCCTTTCATTGGCCCGTCGTTTTTGTTATTTTTATTATTGCATTAGTTGAATGATATTTTAAATTGATAGTCCAACAATAGGCTCCTTTGTCAGTGGGATAACGGTTAGCATGAAATACCATGTGTCTTTTCAGATGCATTGCATGGGTACTGTCACAAGGACCTTGCTCTGCGACCAGTTTATAGTGTCTATTATGCCAGCACAGGACTGGGAGGAAACTGAACCCCCTGGGCGAGGCAAATGAGAGCTCCCTCCGATGAGCCTGATGAAATCGAATTCAGCAAACAATCCCTTCGGATCATTCCCATATTCTTAAAGGGGGTGGTCACACACTAAAAGCCAAAGGGCCTGTTTGAGACACGAGGAAGTTCCCATATGGTCTAGCGGTCAGGATTCCTGGTTCTCACCCAGACGGCCCGGGTTCGACTCCCGGTATGGGAAGTTTGTGTTGTCTTTGCTTCACTTATGGAAACAGACAGGACGTGTCTCTGTGCCTCTAGCACTTTTAGTCAACAGGCGAAGCTCACGAAACCTGACAGATTTAGGTTCTGACCACAACCGGTGTGTCTTCGATAGCTCAGTTGGTAGAGCGGAGGACTGAGAGCGCCGAATCCTAACCACTAGACCACCAGGGAAGGTCTGCACCCTCTTTCCCATCAAGCCTGGCTGTGCGCCTCTACCAGATTTCCCAGCAACTGCTCAAGCAGGACCACTAAGACTTGAATTTTCCTCCAGGAGAGGAGACGTCTCTGACCCTGGATAACAGATCTTCCACTGAGAAAGTGTCACAGGCTCTCTAGGAATATCCTGACAACACCACAACTTGCCAAAAAACAATCGTACAGAACTTGCCAATTGGGCTGCAAGAGAGGTGGTCAGCTCAAGGCTCACAATACAAGGAGCAATACAATGTATCTTTTCCTCCATTTGCATACTTCACAGACTTCATATGCAGTGAAGCACGCAGAAGAAACGACTTCAAGCTTCACTCACCATGGGACAGTAAAGGTCCCTCCTCAGAGCATGGCCGGGAGGGTGAAAGGGAAACACTTCAGCAGGCAGCCACCTCTAGGTGCAAAGAGGTTTGCGATGATAATATGAAACCTAGATCCTGTTCCAAGATTTTCCTAGTGAAGGTTTATCCTAAAGCACGCCCTGGAAAATCTGTGAAAATGTATTTCATTCGAGATGACCAGAGCAACAGGTCCCTGGCCAGGTCTGAATTCTTTGACCTCTTTCAAATTGAAGGGTTAAACTCACCATATACTCTGCGCACATGTTCAGGGGTCACTGAAGCGTTTGGGAGAAGAGCCACAGGGTTCATGGTGGAGTCACTGGATGGAACAACAAGTGTGATGCTCCCCACACAAATGAGCACTCAGAGATTCCATCTCCAGCAGCTGCACAGCACCACACACACCTGAAGTCCATAGCTCACAAGATACCACAACTAGATCTAGAGGCCCAAAATACTCCTCCTTCTGGGAAACGACATCATCCAGGTTCACAAAATCAGAGAACAACACAATGGGCCACCCAGAGCACCCTACGCTCAAAGACTAGACCTTGGCTGGGTTGTTATAGGTGACGTTTGCTTGGGCTCAGCCCACAAGACAGAGTCTGTGACTTCTTTTCGGAGTAGCGTGCTTGAAAATGGACGTCCATCTATCCTTACTCCATGTCCCAATCACATTCAAGTCAAGGAGAGGTTTGGCAACGAAGGACTACACAGCACAAATTGTCATATGGCCTTACACAACACACCTCAGTCCTCCATGACAGCAGCCTCGGCAGCACAATCTTTGAAAGAACCAAGGATGATGACAAAGTGGGTCTCTCCATCGAAGATGAGCTTTTCCTGGAGCTTATGGATAAAGAAATGTTTATGGATGAGTCCAAAAGCTGGGTGGCACCTCTTCCATTTCAATCACATCGGCAAAAGCCAAAGGGTCTGCTCGAGGTACGAGGAAGTTCCCATATGGTCTAGCGGTCAGGATTCCTGGTTTTCACCCAGGCGGCCCGGGTTCGACTCCCAGTATGGGAAGTTTGTGTTGTCTTTGATTCACTTATGGAAACAGACAGGACGTTTCTCTGTGCCTCTAGCACTTTTAGTCAGCAGGCGACGCTCAAGAAACCTGACAGGTTTAGGTTCTGTCCACAACTGGTGTGCCTTCGATAGCTCAGTTGGTAGAGCGGAGGACTGTAGGTGGCACATTGGCAATCCTTAGGTCGCTGGTTCAACTCCGGCTCGAAGGAGGAATTTTTCACACGCAAACATTTAATTGGCCATGCTTCTCGATGAGGCCGTCAAGCGCTTGAGTGTGTAGTTGGCCTCTTTGCAATCGCGACCACCACAACAGGGCAAAAGCTCATTCCCTGACCGGGAATCGAACCCGGGCCGCGGCGGTGAGAGCGCCGAATCCTAACCACTAGACCACCAGGGAAGGTCTTCTCCCTCTTTCCCATCAACCCTGGCTGTGCGCCTCTACCAGATTTTCCAGCAACTGCTCAAGCAGGACCACTAAGACTTGAATTTTCCTCCAGGAGAGGAGACGTCTCTGACCCTGGATAACAGATCTTCCACTGAGAAAGTGTCACAGGCTCTGTAGGAATATCCTGACAACACCACAAATTGCCATAAAAACAAAGCAACCGAGATCCCCAACATGTGACGACTCCATCTCGAAGCTTTTTATAGCAGACCCCAAATCGCACCCCTTCCTGACGTTGGCTCCAGGCCTGCAAATGGCATGAGATAAAGTAGGTGTCATGAAAGGCCTCTGAACAGTCAGATGCCAACAAGCCACATGCATACTTATTGGTGGGCCAGTGGCGCAATGGATAATGCGTCTGACTACGGATCAGAAGATTCTAGGTTCGACTCCTGGCTGGCTCGCTCACCCTCTTTTGCTTCGCTGCCAGCCCATTGCCATTTCATTATTTCCTTTCATTGGCCCGTCGTTTTTGTTATTTTTATTATTGCATTAGTTGAATGATATTTTAAATTGATAGTCCAACAATAGGCTCCTTTGTCAGTGGGATAACGGTTAGCATGAAATACCATGTGTCTTTTCAGATGCATTGCATGGGTACTGTCACAAGGACCTTGCTCTGCGACCAGTTTATAGTGTCTATTATGCCAGCACAGGACTGGGAGGAAACTGAACCCCCTGGGCGAGGCAAATGAGAGCTCCCTCCGATGAGCCTGATGAAATCGAATTCAGCAAACAATCCCTTCGGATCATTCCCATATTCTTAAAGGGGGTGGTCACACACTAAAAGCCAAAGGGCCTGTTTGAGACACGAGGAAGTTCCCATATGGTCTAGCGGTCAGGATTCCTGGTTTTCACCCAGACAGCCCGGGTTCGACTCCCGGTATGGGAAGTTTGTGTTGTCTTTGCTTCACTTATGGAAACAGACAGGACGTGTCTCTGTGCCTCTAGCACTTTTAGTCAACAGGCGAAGCTCAAGAAACCTGACAGGTTTAGGTTCTGTCCACAACTGGTGTGCCTTCGATAGCTCAGTTGGTAGAGCGGAGGACTGTAGGTGGCACATTGGCAATCCTTAGGTCGCTGGTTCAACTCCGGCTCGAAGGAGGAATTTTTCACACGCAAACATTTAATTGGCCATGCTTCTCGATGAGGCCGTCAAGCGCTTGAGTGTGTAGTTGGCCTCTTTGCAATCGCGACCACCACAACAGGGCAAAAGCTCATTCCCTGACCGGGAATCGAACCCGGGCCGCGGCGGTGAGAGCGCCGAATCCTAACCACTAGACCACCAGGGAAGGTCTTCTCCCTCTTTCCCATCAACCCTGGCTGTGCGCCTCTACCAGATTTTCCAGCAACTGCTCAAGCAGGACCACTAAGACTTGAATTTTCCTCCAGGAGAGGAGACGTCTCTGACCCTGGATAACAGATCTTCCACTGAGAAAGTGTCACAGGCTCTGTAGGAATATCCTGACAACACCACAAATTGCCATAAAAACAAAGCAACCGAGATCCCCAACATGTGACGACTCCATCTCGAAGCTTTTTATAGCAGACCCCAAATCGCACCCCTTCCTGACGTTGGCTCCAGGCCTGCAAATGGCATGAGATAAAGTAGGTGTCATGAAAGGCCTCTGAACAGTCAGATGCCAACAAGCCACGTGCATACTTATTGGTGGGCCAGTGGCGCAATGGATAACGCGTCTGACTACGGATCAGAAGATTCTAGGTTCGACTCCTGGCTGGCTCGCTCACCCTCTTTTGCTTCGCTGCCAGCCCATTGCCATTTCATTATTTCCTTTCATTGGCCCGTCGTTGTTGTTATTTTTATTATTGCATTAGTTGAATGATATTTTAAATTGATAGTCCAACAATAGGCTCCTTTGTCAGTGGGATAACGGTTAGCATGAAATACCATGTGTCTTTTCAGATGCATTGCATGGGTACTGTCACAAGGACCTTGCTCTGCGACCAGTTTATAGTGTCTATTATGCCAGCACAGGACTGGGAGGAAACTGAACCCCCTGGGCGAGGCAAATGAGAGCTCCCTCCGATGAGCCTGATGAAATCGAATTCAGCAAACAATCCCTTCGGATCATTCCCATATTCTTAAAGGGGGTGGTCACACACTAAAAGCCAAAGGGCCTGTTTGAGACACGAGGAAGTTCCCATATGGTCTAGCGGTCAGGATTCCTGGTTTTCACCCAGACAGCCCGGGTTCGACTCCCGGTATGGGAAGTTTGTGTTGTCTTTGCTTCACTTATGGAAACAGACAGGACGTGTCTCTGTGCCTCTAGCACTTTTAGTCAACAGGCGAAGCTCACGAAACCTGACAGATTTAGGTTCTGACCACAACCGGTGTGTCTTCAATAGCTCAGTTGGTAGAGCGGAGGACTGAGAGCGCCGAATCCTAACCACTAGACCACCAGGGAAGGTCTGCACCCTCTTTCCCATCAAGCCTGGCTGTGCGCCTCTACCAGATTTCCCAGCAACTGCTCAAGCAGGACCACTAAGACTTGAATTTTCCTCCAGGAGAGGAGACGTCTCTGACCCTGGATAACAGATCTTCCACTGAGAAAGTGTCACAGGCTCTCTAGGAATATCCTGACAACACCACAACTTGCCAAAAAACAATCGTACAGAACTTGCCAATTGGGCTGCAAGAGAGGTGGTCAGCTCAAGGCTCACAATACAAGGAGCAATACAATGTATCTTTTCCTCCATTTGCATACTTCACAGACTTCATATGCAGTGAAGCACGCAGAAGAAACGACTTCAAGCTTCACTCACCATGGGACAGTAAAGGTCCCTCCTCAGAGCATGGCCGGGAGGGTGAAAGGGAAACACTTCAGCAGGCAGCCACCTCTAGGTGCAAAGAGGTTTGCGATGATAATATGAAACCTAGATCCTGTTCCAAGATTTGCCTAGTGAAGGTTTATCCTAAAGCACGCCCTGGAAAATCTGTGAAAATGTATGTCATTCGAGATGACCAGAGCAACAGGTCCCTGGCCAGGTCTGAATTCTTTGACCTCTTTCAAATTGAAGGGTTAAACTCACCATATACTCTGCGCACATGTTCAGGGGTCACTGAAGCGTTTGGGAGAAGAGCCACAGGGTTCATGGTGGAGTCACTGGATGGAACAACAAGTGTGATGCTCCCCACACAAATGAGCACTCAGAGATTCCATCTCCAGCAGCTGCACAGCACCACACACACCTGAAGTCCATAGCTCACAAGATACCACAACTAGATCTAGAGGCCCAAAATACTACTCCTTCTGGGAAACGACATCATCCAGGTTCACAAAATCAGAGAACAACACAATGGGCCACCCAGAGCACCCTACGCTCAAAGACTAGACCTTGGCTGGGTTGTTATAGGTGACGTTTGCTTGGGCTCAGCCCACAAGACAGAGTCTGTGACTTCTTTTCGGAGTAGCGTGCTTGAAAATGGACGTCCATCTATCCTTACTCCATGTCCCAATCACATTCAAGTCAAGGAGAGGTTTGGCAACGAAGGACTACACAGCACAAATTGTCATATGGCCTTACACACCACACCTCAGTCCTCCATGACAGCAGCCTCGGCAGCACAATCTTTGAAAGAACCAAGGATGATGACAAAGTGGGTCTCTCCATCGAAGATGAGCTTTTCCTGGAGCTTATGGATAAAGAAATGTTTATGGATGAGTCCAAAAGCTGGGTGGCACCTCTTCCATTTCAATCACATCGGCAAAAGCCAAAGGGTCTGCTCGAGGTACGAGGAAGTTCCCATATGGTCTAGCGGTCAGGATTCCTGGTTTTCACCCAGGCGGCCCGGGTTCGACTCCCGGTATGGGAAGTTTGTGTTGTCTTTGATTCACTTATGGAAACAGACAGGACGTTTCTCTGTGCCTCTAGCACTTTTAGTCAGCAGGCGACGCTCAAGAAACCTGACAGGTTTAGGTTCTGTCCACAACTGGTGTGCCTTCGATAGCTCAGTTGGTAGAGCGGAGGACTGTAGGTGGCACATTGGCAATCCTTAGGTCGCTGGTTCAACTCCGGCTCGAAGGAGGAATTTTTCACACGCAAACATTTAATTGGCCATGCTTCTCGATGAGGCCGTCAAGCGCTTGAGTGTGTAGTTGGCCTCTTTGCAATCGCGACCACCACAACAGGGCAAAAGCTCATTCCCTGACCGGGAATCGAACCCGGGCCGCGGCGGTGAGAGCGCCGAATCCTAACCACTAGACCACCAGGGAAGGTCTTCTCCCTCTTTCCCATCAACCCTGGCTGTGCGCCTCTACCAGATTTTCCAGCAACTGCTCAAGCAGGACCACTAAGACTTGAATTTTCCTCCAGGAGAGGAGACGTCTCTGACCCTGGATAACAGATCTTCCACTGAGAAAGTGTCACAGGCTCTGTAGGAATATCCTGACAACACCACAAATTGCCATAAAAACAAAGCAACCGAGATCCCCAACATGTGACGACTCCATCTCGAAGCTTTTTATAGCAGACCCCAAATCGCACCCCTTCCTGACGTTGGCTCCAGGCCTGCAAATGGCATGAGATAAAGTAGGTGTCATGAAAGGCCTCTGAACAGTCTGATGCCAACAAGCCACGTGCATACTTACTGGTGGGCCAGTGGCGCAATGGATAACGCGTCTGACTACGGATCAGAAGATTCTAGGTTCGACTCCTGGCTGGCTCGTTCACCCTCTTTTGCTTCGCTGCCAGCCCATTGCCATTTCATTATTTCCTTTCATTGGCCCGTCGTTTTTGTTATTTTTATTATTGCATTAGTTGAATGATATTTTAAATTGATAGTCCAACAATAGGCTCCTTTGTCAGTGGGATAACGGTTAGCATGAAATACCATGTGTCTTTTCAGATGCATTGCATGGGTACTGTCACAAGGACCTTGCTCTGCGACCAGTTTATAGTGTCTATTATGCCAGCACAGGACTGGGAGGAAACTGAACCCCCTGGGCGAGGCAAATGAGAGCTCCCTCCGATGAGCCTGATGAAATCGAATTCAGCAAACAATCCCTGCGGATCATTCCCATATTCTTAAAGGGGGTGGTCACACACTAAAAGCCAAAGGGCCTGTTTGAGACACGAGGAAGTTCCCATATGGTCTAGCGGTCAGGATTCCTGGTTTTCACCCAGACGGCCCGGGTTCGACTCCCGGTATGGGAAGTTTGTGTTGTCTTTGCTTCACTTATGGAAACAGACAGGACGTGTCTCTGTGCCTCTAGCACTTTTAGTCAACAGGCGAAGCTCACGAAACCTGACAGATTTAGGTTCTGACCACAACCGGTGTGTCTTCGATAGCTCAGTTGGTAGAGCGGAGGACTGAGAGCGCCGAATCCTAACCACTAGACCACCAGGGAAGGTCTGCACCCTCTTTCCCATCAAGCCTGGCTGTGCGCCTCTACCAGATTTCCCAGCAACTGCTCAAGCAGGACCACTAAGACTTGAATTTTCCTCCAGGAGAGGAGACGTCTCTGACCCTGGATAACAGATCTTCCACTGAGAAAGTGTCACAGGCTCTCTAGGAATATCCTGACAACACCACAACTTGCCAAAAAACAATCGTACAGAACTTGCCAATTGGGCTGCAAGAGAGGTGGTCAGCTCAAGGCTCACAATACAAGGAGCAATACAATGTATCTTTTCCTCCATTTGCATACTTCACAGACTTCATATGCAGTGAAGCACGCAGAAGAAACGACTTCAAGCTTCACTCACCATGGGACAGTAAAGGTCCCTCCTCAGAGCATGGCCGGGAGGGTGAAAGGGAAACACTTCAGCAGGCAGCCACCTCTAGGTGCAAAGAGGTTTGCGATGATAATATGAAACCTAGATCCTGTTCCAAGATTTTCCTAGTGAAGGTTTATCCTAAAGCACGCCCTGGAAAATCTGTGAAAATGTATTTCATTCGAGATGACCAGAGCAACAGGTCCCTGGCCAGGTCTGAATTCTTTGACCTCTTTCAAATTGAAGGGTTAAACTCACCATATACTCTGCGCACATGTTCAGGGGTCACTGAAGCGTTTGGGAGAAGAGCCACAGGGTTCATGGTGGAGTCACTGGATGGAACAACAAGTGTGATGCTCCCCACACAAATGAGCACTCAGAGATTCCATCTCCAGCAGCTGCACAGCACCACACACACCTGAAGTCCATAGCTCACAAGATACCACAACTAGATCTAGAGGCCCAAAATACTCCTCCTTCTGGGAAACGACATCATCCAGGTTCACAAAATCAGAGAACAACACAATGGGCCACCCAGAGCACCCTACGCTCAAAGACTAGACCTTGGCTGGGTTGTTATAGGTGACGTTTGCTTGGGCTCAGCCCACAAGACAGAGTCTGTGACTTCTTTTCGGAGTAGCGTGCTTGAAAATGGACGTCCATCTATCCTTACTCCATGTCCCAATCACATTCAAGTCAAGGAGAGGTTTGGCAACGAAGGACTACACAGCACAAATTGTCATATGGCCTTACACACCACACCTCAGTCCTCCATGACAGCAGCCTCGGCAGCACAATCTTTGAAAGAACCAAGGATGATGACAAAGTGCGTCTCTCCATCGAAGATGAGCTTTTCCTGGAGCTTATGGATAAAGAAATGTTTATGGATGAGTCCAAAAGCTGGGTGGCACCTCTTCCATTTCAATCACATCGGCAAAAGCCAAAGGGCCTGCTCGAGGTACAAGGAAGTTCCCATATGGTCTAGCGGTCAGGATTCCTGGTTTTCACCCAGGCGGCCCGGGTTCGACTCCTGGTATGGGAAGTTTGTGTTGTCTTTGATTCACTTATGGAAACAGACAGGACGTTTCTCTGTGCCTCTAGCACTTTTAGTCAGCAGGCGACGCTCAAGAAACCTGACAGGTTTAGGTTCTAACCACAACCGGTGTGCCTTTGATAGCTCAGTTGGTAGAGCGGAGGACTGTAGGTGGCAATTTGGCAATCCTTAGGTCGCTGGTTCGACTCCGGCTCGAAGGAGGAATTTTTCGCATGCAAACATTTAATTGGCTATGCTTCTCGGCGAGGCCGTCAGCGCTTGAGTGTGTTGTTGGCCTCTTCGCAATTGCGACCACCACAACAGGGCAAAAGCTCATTCCCTGACCGGGAATCGAACCCGGGCCGCGGCGGTGAGAGCGCCGAATCCTAACCACTAGACCACCAGGGAAGGTCTGCACCCTCTTTCCCATCAAGCCTGGCTGTGCGCCTCTACCAGATTTCCCAGCAACTGCTCAAGCAGGACCACTAAGACTTGAATTTTCCTCCAGGAGAGGAGACGTCTCTGACCCTGGATAACAGATCTTCCACTGAGAAAGTGTCACAGGCTCTGTAGGAATATCCTGACAACACCACAACTTGCCAAAAAACAATCGTACAGAACTTGCCAATTGGGCTGCAATAGAGGTGGTCAGCTCAAGGCTCACAATACAAGGAGCAATACAATGTATCTTTTCCTCCATTTGCATACTTCACAGACTTCATATGCAGTGAAGCACGCAGAAGAAACGACTTCAAGCTTCACTCACCATGGGACAGTAAAGGTCCCTCCTCAGAGCATGGCCGGGAGGGTGAAAGGGAAACACTTCAGCAGGCAGCCACCTCTAGGTGCAAAGAGGTTTGCGATGATAATATGAAACCTAGATCCTGTTCCAAGATTTGCCTAGTGAAGGTTTATCCTAAAGCACGCCCTGGAAAATCTGTGAAAATGTATGTCATTCGAGATGACCAGAGCAACAGGTCCCTGGCCAGGTCTGAATTCTTTGACCTCTTTCAAATTGAAGGGTTAAACTCACCATATACTCTGCGCACATGTTCAGGGGTCACTGAAGCGTTTGGGAGAAGAGCCACAGGGTTCATGGTGGAGTCACTGGATGGAACAACAAGTGTGATGCTCCCCACACAAATGAGCACTCAGAGATTCCATCTCCAGCAGCTGCACAGCACCACACACACCTGAAGTCCATAGCTCACAAGATACCACAACTAGATCTAGAGGCCCAAAATACTCCTCCTTCTGGGAAACGACATCATCCAGGTTCACAAAATCAGAGAACAACACAATGGGCCACCCAGAGCACCCTACGCTCAAAGACTAGACCTTGGCTGGGTTGTTATAGGTGACGTTTGCTTGGGCTCAGCCCACAAGACAGAGTCTGTGACTTCTTTTCGGAGTAGCGTGCTTGAAAATGGATGTCCATCTATCCTTACTCCATGTCCCAATCACATTCAAGTCAAGGAGAGGTTTGGCAACGAAGGACTACACAGCACAAATTGTCATATGGCCTTACACACCACACCTCAGTCCTCCATGACAGCAGCCTCGGCAGCACAATCTTTGAAAGAACCAAGGATGATGACAAAGTGGGTCTCTCCATCGAAGATGAGCTTTTCCTGGAGCTTATGGATAAAGAAATGTTTATGGATGAGTCCAAAAGCTGGGTGGCACCTCTTCCATTTCAATCACATCGGCAAAAGCCAAAGGGTCTGCTCGAGGTACGAGGAAGTTCCCATATGGTCTAGCGGTCAGGATTCCTGGTTTTCACCCAGGCGGCCCGGGTTCGACTCCCAGTATGGGAAGTTTGTGTTGTCTTTGATTCACTTATGGAAACAGACAGGACGTTTCTCTGTGCCTCTAGCACTTTTAGTCAGCAGGCGACGCTCAAGAAACCTGACAGGTTTAGGTTCTGTCCACAACTGGTGTGCCTTCGATAGCTCAGTTGGTAGAGCGGAGGACTGTAGGTGGCACATTGGCAATCCTTAGGTCGCTGGTTCAACTCCGGCTCGAAGGAGGAATTTTTCACACGCAAACATTTAATTGGCCATGCTTCTCGATGAGGCCGTCAAGCGCTTGAGTGTGTAGTTGGCCTCTTTGCAATCGCGACCACCACAACAGGGCAAAAGCTCATTCCCTGACCAGGAATCGAACCCGGGCCGCGGCGGTGAGAGCGCCGAATCCTAACCACTAGACCACCAGGGAAGGTCTTCTCCCTCTTTCCCATCAACCCTGGCTGTGCGCCTCTACCAGATTTTCCAGCAACTGCTCAAGCAGGACCACTAAGACTTGAATTTTCCTCCAGGAGAGGAGACGTCTCTGACCCTGGATAACAGATCTTCCACTGAGAAAGTGTCACAGGCTCTGTAGGAATATCCTGACAACACCACAAATTGCCATAAAAACAAAGCAACCGAGATCCCCAACATGTGACGACTCCATCTCGAAGCTTTTTATAGCAGACCCCAAATCGCACCCCTTCCTGACGTTGGCTCCAGGCCTGCAAATGGCATGAGATAAAGTAGGTGTCATGAAAGGCCTCTGAACAGTCTGATGCCAACAAGCCACGTGCATACTTACTGGTGGGCCAGTGGCGCAATGGATAACGCGTCTGACTACGGATCAGAAGATTCTAGGTTCGACTCCTGGCTGGCTCGCTCACCCTCTTTTGCTTCGCTGCCAGCCCATTGCCATTTCATTATTTCCTTTCATTGGCCCGTCGTTTTTGTTATTTTTATTATTGCATTAGTTGAATGATATTTTAAATTGATAGTCCAACAATAGGCTCCTTTGTCAGTGGGATAACGGTTAGCATGAAATACCATGTGTCTTTTCAGATGCATTGCATGGGTACTGTCACAAGGACCTTGCTCTGCGACCAGTTTATAGTGTCTATTATGCCAGCACAGGACTGGGAGGAAACTGAACCCCCTGGGCGAGGCAAATGAGAGCTCCCTCCGATGAGCCTGATGAAATCGAATTCAGCAAACAATCCCTTCGGATCATTCCCATATTCTTAAAGGGGGTGGTCACACACTAAAAGCCAAAGGGCCTGTTTGAGACACGAGGAAGTTCCCATATGGTCTAGCGGTCAGGATTCCTGGTTTTCACCCAGACGGCCCGGGTTCGACTCCCGGTATGGGAAGTTTGTGTTGTCTTTGCTTCACTTATGGAAACAGACAGGACGTGTCTCTGTGCCTCTAGCACTTTTAGTCAACAGGCGAAGCTCACGAAACCTGACAGATTTAGGTTCTGACCACAACCGGTGTGTCTTCGATAGCTCAGTTGGTAGAGCGGAGGACTGAGAGCGCCGAATCCTAACCACTAGACCACCAGGGAAGGTCTGCACCCTCTTTCCCATCAAGCCTGGCTGTGCGCCTCTACCAGATTTCCCAGCAACTGCTCAAGCAGGACCACTAAGACTTGAATTTTCCTCCAGGAGAGGAGACGTCTCTGACCCTGGATAACAGATCTTCCACTGAGAAAGTGTCACAGGCTCTCTAGGAATATCCTGACAACACCACAACTTGCCAAAAAACAATCGTACAGAACTTGCCAATTGGGCTGCAAGAGAGGTGGTCAGCTCAAGGCTCACAATACAAGGAGCAATACAATGTATCTTTTCCTCCATTTGCATACTTCACAGACTTCATATGCAGTGAAGCACGCAGAAGAAACGACTTCAAGCTTCACTCACCATGGGACAGTAAAGGTCCCTCCTCAGAGCATGGCCGGGAGGGTGAAAGGGAAACACTTCAGCAGGCAGCCACCTCTAGGTGCAAAGAGGTTTGCGATGATAATATGAAACCTAGATCCTGTTCCAAGATTTTCCTAGTGAAGGTTTATCCTAAAGCACGCCCTGGAAAATCTGTGAAAATGTATTTCATTCGAGATGACCAGAGCAACAGGTCCCTGGCCAGGTCTGAATTCTTTGACCTCTTTCAAATTGAAGGGTTAAACTCACCATATACTCTGCGCACATGTTCAGGGGTCACTGAAGCGTTTGGGAGAAGAGCCACAGGGTTCATGGTGGAGTCACTGGATGGAACAACAAGTGTGATGCTCCCCACACAAATGAGCACTCAGAGATTCCATCTCCAGCAGCTGCACAGCACCACACACACCTGAAGTCCATAGCTCACAAGATACCACAACTAGATCTAGAGGCCCAAAATACTCCTCCTTCTGGGAAACGACATCATCCAGGTTCACAAAATCAGAGAACAACACAATGGGCCACCCAGAGCACCCTACGCTCAAAGACTAGACCTTGGCTGGGTTGTTATAGGTGACGTTTGCTTGGGCTCAGCCCACAAGACAGAGTCTGTGACTTCTTTTCGGAGTAGCGTGCTTGAAAATGGACGTCCATCTATCCTTACTCCATGTCCCAATCACATTCAAGTCAAGGAGAGGTTTGGCAACGAAGGACTACACAGCACAAATTGTCATATGGCCTTACACACCACACCTCAGTCCTCCATGACAGCAGCCTCGGCAGCACAATCTTTGAAAGAACCAAGGATGATGACAAAGTGCGTCTCTCCATCGAAGATGAGCTTTTCCTGGAGCTTATGGATAAAGAAATGTTTATGGATGAGTCCAAAAGCTGGGTGGCACCTCTTCCATTTCAATCACATCGGCAAAAGCCAAAGGGCCTGCTCGAGGTACAAGGAAGTTCCCATATGGTCTAGCGGTCAGGATTCCTGGTTTTCACCCAGGCGGCCCGGGTTCGACTCCTGGTATGGGAAGTTTGTGTTGTCTTTGATTCACTTATGGAAACAGACAGGACGTTTCTCTGTGCCTCTAGCACTTTTAGTCAGCAGGCGACACTCAAGAAACCTGACAGGTTTAGGTTCTGACCACAACCGGTGTGCCTTTGATAGCTCAGTTGGTAGAGCGGAGGACTGTAGGTGGCAATTTGGCAATCCTTAGGTCGCTGGTTCGACTCCGGCTCGAAGGAGGAATTTTTCGCATGCAAACATTTAATTGGCTATGCTTCTCGGCGAGGCCGTCAGCGCTTGAGTGTGTTGTTGGCCTCTTCGCAATTGCGACCACCACAACAGGGCAAAAGCTCATTCCCTGACCGGGAATCGAACCCGGGCCGCGGCGGTGAGAGCGCCGAATCCTAACCACTAGACCACCAGGGAAGGTCTGCACCCTCTTTCCCATCAAGCCTGGCTGTGCGCCTCTACCAGATTTCCCAGCAACTGCTCAAGCAGGACCACTAAGACTTGAATTTTCCTCCAGGAGAGGAGACGTCTCTGACCCTGGATAACAGATCTTCCACTGAGAAAGTGTCACAGGCTCTGTAGGAATATCCTGACAACACCACAACTTGCCAAAAAACAATCGTACAGAACTTGCCAATTGGGCTGCAATAGAGGTGGTCAGCTCAAGGCTCACAATACAAGGAGCAATACAATGTATCTTTTCCTCCATTTGCATACTTCACAGACTTCATATGCAGTGAAGCACGCAGAAGAAACGACTTCAAGCTTCACTCACCATGGGACAGTAAAGGTCCCTCCTCAGAGCATGGCCGGGAGGGTGAAAGGGAAAAACTTCAGCAGGCAGCCACCTCTAGGTGCAAAGAGTTTTGCGATGATAATATGAAACCTAGATCCTGTTCCAAGATTTGCCTAGTGAAGGTTTATCCTAAAGCACGCCCTGGAAAATCTGTGAAAATGTATGTCATTCGAGATGACCAGAGCAACAGGTCCCTGGCCAGGTCTGAATTCTTTGACCTCTTTCAAATTGAAGGGTTAAACTCACCATATACTCTGCGCACATGTTCAGGGGTCACTGAAGCGTTTGGGAGAAGAGCCACAGGGTTCATGGTGGAGTCACTGGATGGAACAACAAGTGTGATGCTCCCCACACAAATGAGCACTCAGAGATTCCATCTCCAGCAGCTGCACAGCACCACACACACCTGAAGTCCATAGCTCACAAGATACCACAACTAGATCTAGAGGCCCAAAATACTCCTCCTTCTGGGAAACGACATCATCCAGGTTCACAAAATCAGAGAACAACACAATGGGCCACCCAGAGCACCCTACGCTCAAAGACTAGACCTTGGCTGGGTTGTTATAGGTGAGGTTTGCTTGGGCTCAGCCCACAAGACAGAGTCTGTGACTTCTTTTCGGAGTAGCGTGCTTGAAAATGGACGTCCATCTATCCTTACTCCATGTCCCAATCACATTCAAGTCAAGGAGAGGTTTGGCAACGAAGGACTACACAGCACAAATTGTCATATGGCCTTACACACCACACCTCAGTCCTCCATGACAGCAGCCTCGGCAGCACAATCTTTGAAAGAACCAAGGATGATGACAAAGTGGGTCTCTCCATCGAAGATGAGCTTTTCCTGGAGCTTATGGATAAAGAAATGTTTATGGATGAGTCCAAAAGCTGGGTGGCACCTCTTCCATTTCAATCACATCGGCAAAAGCCAAAGGGTCTGCTCGAGGTACGAGGAAGTTCCCATATGGTCTAGCGGTCAGGATTCCTGGTTTTCACCCAGGCGGCCCGGGTTCGACTCCCGGTATGGGAAGTTTGTGTTGTCTTTGATTCACTTAAGGAAACAGACAGGACGTTTCTCTGTGCCTCTAGCACTTTTAGTCAGCAGGCGACGCTCAAGAAACCTGACAGGTTTAGGTTCTGTCCACAACTGGTGTGCCTTCGATAGCTCAGTTGGTAGAGCGGAGGACTGTAGGTGGCACATTGGCAATCCTTAGGTCGCTGGTTCAACTCCGGCTCGAAAGAGGAATTTTTCACACGCAAACATTTAATTGGCCATGCTTCTCGATGAGGGCGTCAAGCGCTTGAGTGTGTAGTTGGCCTCTTTGCAATCGCGACCACCACAACAGGGCAAAAGCTCATTCCCTGACCGGGAATCGAACCCGGGCCGCGGCGGTGAGAGCGCCGAATCCTAACCACTAGACCACCAGGGAAGGTCTTCTCCCTCTTTCCCATCAACCCTGGCTGTGCGCCTCTACCAGATTTTCCAGCAACTGCTCAAGCAGGACCACTAAGACTTGAATTTTCCTCCAGGAGAGGAGACGTCTCTGACCCTGGATAACAGATCTTCCACTGAGAAAGTGTCACAGGCTCTGTAGGAATATCCTGACAACACCACAACTTGCCATAAAAACAAAGCAACCGAGATGCCCAACATGTGACGACTCCATCTCGAAGCTTTTTATAGCAGACCCCAAATCGCACCCCTTCCTGACGTTGGCTCCAGGCCTGCAAATGGCATGAGATAAAGTAGGTGTCATGAAAGGCCTCTGAACAGTCAGATGCCAACAAGCCACGTGCATACTTATTGGTGGGCCAGTGGCGCAATGGATAACGCGTCTGACTACGGATCAGAAGATTCTAGGTTCGACTCCTGGCTGGCTCGCTCACCCTCTTTTGCTTCGCTGCCAGCCCATTGCCATTTCATTATTTCCTTTCATTGGCCCGTCGTTTTTGTTATTTTTATTATTGCATTAGTTGAATGATATTTTAAATTGATAGTCCAACAATAGGCTCCTTTGTCAGTGGGATAACGGTTAGCATGAAATACCATGTGTCTTTTCAGATGCATTGCATGGGTACTGTCACAAGGACCTTGCTCTGCGACCAGTTTATAGTGTCTATTATGCCAGCACAGGACTGGGAGGAAACTGAACCCCCTGGGCGAGGCAAATGAGAGCTCCCTCCGATGAGCCTGATGAAATCGAATTCAGCAAACAATCCCTTCGGATCATTCCCATATTCTTAAAGGGGGTGGTCACACACTAAAAGCCAAAGGGCCTGTTTGAGACACGAGGAAGTTCCCATATGGTCTAGCGGTCAGGATTCCTGGTTTTCACCCAGACGGCCCGGGTTCGACTCCCGGTATGGGAAGTTTGTGTTGTCTTTGCTTCACTTATGGAAACAGACAGGACGTGTCTCTGTGCCTCTAGCACTTTTAGTCAACAGGCGAAGCTCACGAAACCTGACAGATTTAGGTTCTGACCACAACCGGTGTGCCTTCGATAGCTCAGTTGGTAGAGCGGAGGACTGTAGGTGGCAATTTGGCAATCCTTAGGTCGCTGGTTCGACTCCGGCTCGAAGGAGGAATTTTTCGCATGCAAACATTTAATTGGCTATGCTTCTCGACGAGGCCGTCAGTGCTTGAGTGTGTTGTTGGCCTCTTCGCAATTGCGACCACCACAACAGGGCAAAAGCTCATTCCCTGACCGGGAATCGAACCCGGGCCGCGGCGGTGAGAGCGCCGAATCCTAACCACTAGACCACCAGGGAAGGTCTGCACCCTCTTTCCCATCAAGCCTGGCTGTGCGCCTTTACCAGATTTCCCAGCAACTGCTCAAGCAGGACCACTAAGACTTGAATTTTCCTCCAGGAGAGGAGACGTCTCTGACCCTGGATAACAGATCTTCCACTGAGAAAGTGTCACAGGCTCTGTAGGAATATCCTGACAACACCACAACTTGCCAAAAAACAATCGTACAGAACTTGCCAATTGGGCTGCAAGAGAGGTGGTCAGCTCAAGGCTCACAATACAAGGAGCAATACAATGTATCTTTTCCTCCATTTGCATACTTCACAGACTTCATATGCAGTGAAGCACGCAGAAGAAACGACTTCAAGCTTCACTCACCATGGGACAGTAAAGGTCCCTCCTCAGAGCATGGCCGGGAGGGTGAAAGGGAAACACTTCAGCAGGCAGCCACCTCTAGGTGCAAAGAGGTTTGCGATGATAATATGAAACCTAGATCCTGTTCCAAGATTTGCCTAGTGAAGGTTTATCCTAAAGCACGCCCTGGAAAATCTGTGAAAATGTATGTCATTCGAGATGACCAGAGCAACAGGTCCCTGGCCAGGTCTGAATTCTTTGACCTCTTTCAAATTGAAGGGTTAAACTGACCATATACTCTGCGCACATGTTCAGGGGTCACTGAAGCGTTTGGGAGAAGAGCCACAGGGTTCATGGTGGAGTCACTGGATGGAACAACAAGTGTGATGCTCCCCACACAAATGAGCACTCAGAGATTCCATCTCCAGCAGCTGCACAGCACCACACACACCTGAAGTCCATAGCTCACAAGATACCACAACTAGATCTAGAGGCCCAAAATACTCCTCCTTCTGGGAAACGACATCATCCAGGTTCACAAAATCAGAGAACAACACAATGGGCCACCCAGAGCACCCTACGCTCAAAGACTAGACCTTGGCTGGGTTGTTATAGGTGACGTTTGCTTGGGCTCAGCCCACAAGACAGAGTCTGTGACTTCTTTTCGGAGTAGCGTGCTTGAAAATGGACGTCCATCTATCCTTACTCCATGTCCCAATCACGTTCAAGTCAAGGAGAGGTTTGGCAACGAAGGACTACACAGCACAAATTGTCATATGGCCTTACACACCACACCTCAGTCCTCCATGACAGCAGCCTCGGCAGCACAATCTTTGAAAGAACCAAGGATGATGACAAAGTGGGTCTCTCCATCGAAGATGAGCTTATGGATAAAGAAATGTTTATGGATGAGTCCAAAAGCTGGGTGGCACCTCTTCCATTTCAATCACATCGGCAAAAGCCAAAGGGCCTGCTCGAGGTACAAGGAAGTTCCCATATGGTCTAGCGGTCAGGATTCCTGGTTTTCACCCAGGCGGCCCGGGTTCGACTCCCGGTATGGGAAGTTTGTGTTGTCTTTGATTCACTTATGGAAACAGACAGGACGTTTCTCTGTGCCTCTAGCACTTTTAGTCAGCAGGCGACGCTCAAGAAACCTGACAGATTTAGGTTCTGACCACAACCGGTGTGCCTTCGATAGCTCAGTTGGTAGAGCGGAGGACTGTAGGTGGCAATTTGGCAATCCTTAGGTCGCTGGTTCGACTCCGGCTCGAAGGAGGAATTTTTCGCATGCAAACATTTAATTGGCTATGCTTCTCGGCGAGGCCGTCAGCGCTTGAGTGTGTTGTTGGCCTCTTCGCAATTGCGACCACCACAACAGGGCAAAAGCTCATTCCCTGACCGGGAATCGAACCCTGGCCGCGGCGGTGAGAGCGCCGAATCCTAACCACTAGACCACCAGGGAAGGTCTGCACCCTCTTTCCCATCAAGCCTGGCTGTGCGCCTCTACCAGATTTCCCAGCAACTGCTCAAGCAGGACCACTAAGACTTGAATTTTCCTCCAGGAGAGGAGACGTCTCTGACCCTGGATAACAGATCTTCCACTGAGAAAGTGTCACAGGCTCTGTAGGAATATCCTGACAACACCACAACTTGCCAAAAAACAATCGTACAGAACTTGCCAATTGGGCTGCAATAGAGGTGGTCAGCTCAAGGCTCACAATACAAGGAGCAATACAATGTATCTTTTCCTCCATTTGCATACTTCACAGACTTCATATGCAGTGAAGCACGCAGAAGAAACGACTTCAAGCTTCACTCACCATGGGACAGTAAAGGTCCCTCCTCAGAGCATGGCCGGGAGGGTGAAAGGGAAACACTTCAGCAGGCAGCCACCTCTAGGTGCAAAGAGGTTTGCGATGATAATATGAAACCTAGATCCTGTTCCAAGATTTGCCTAGTGAAGGTTTATCCTAAAGCACGCCCTGGAAAATCTGTGAAAATGTATGTCATTCGAGATGACCAGAGCAACAGGTCCCTGGCCAGGTCTGAATTCTTTGACCTCTTTCAAATTGAAGGGTTAAACTCACCATATACTCTGCGCACATGTTCAGGGGTCACTGAAGCGTTTGGGAGAAGAGCCACAGGGTTCATGGTGGAGTCACTGGATGGAACAACAAGTGTGATGCTCCCCACACAAATGAGCACTCAGAGATTCCATCTCCAGCAGCTGCACAGCACCACACACACCTGAAGTCCATAGCTCACAAGATACCACAACTAGATCTAGAGGCCCAAAATACTCCTCCTTCTGGGAAACGACGTTCATCCAGGTTCACAAAATCAGAGAACAACACAATGGGCCACCCAGAGCACCCTACGCTCAAAGACTAGACCTTGGCTGGGTTGTTATAGGTGAGGTTTGCTTGGGCTCAGCCCACAAGACAGAGTCTGTGACTTCTTTTCGGAGTAGCGTGCTTGAAAATGGACGTCCATCTATCCTTACTCCATGTCCCAATCACATTCAAGTCAAGGAGAGGTTTGGCAACGAAGGACTACACAGCACAAATTGTCATATGGCCTGACACACCACACCTCAGTCCTCCATGACAGCAGCCTCGGCAGCACAATCTTTGAAAGAACCAAGGATGATGACAAAGTGGGTCTCTCCATCGAAGATGAGCTTTTCCTGGAGCTTATGGATAAAGAAATGTTTATGGATGAGTCCAAAAGCTGGGTGGCACCTCTTCCATTTCAATCACATCGGCAAAAGCCAAAGGGTCTGCTCGAGGTACGAGGAAGTTCCCATATGGTCTAGCGGTCAGGATTCCTGGTTTTCACCCAGGCGGCCCGGGTTCGACTCCCGGTATGGGAAGTTTGTGTTGTCTTTGATTCACTTATGGAAACAGACAGGACGTTTCTCTGTGCCTCTAGCACTTTTAGTCAGCAGGCGACGCTCAAGAAACCTGACAGGTTTAGGTTCTGTCCACAACTGGTGTGCCTTCGATAGCTCAGTTGGTAGAGCGGAGGACTGTAGGTGGCGCATTGGCAATCCTTAGGTCGCTGGTTCAACTCCGGCTCGAAGGAGGAATTTTTCACACGCAAACATTTAATTGGCCATGCTTCTCGATGAGGCCGTCAAGCGCTTGAGTGTGTAGTTGGCCTCTTTGCAATCGCGACCACCACAACAGGGCAAAAGCTCATTCCCTGACCGGGAATCGAACCCGGGCCGCGGCGGTGAGAGCGCCGAATCCTAACCACTAGACCACCAGGGAAGGTCTTCTCCCTCTTTCCCATCAACCCTGGCTGTGCGCCTCTACCAGATTTTCCAGCAACTGCTCAAGCAGGACCACTAAGACTTGAATTTTCCTCCAGGAGAGGAGACGTCTCTGACCCTGGATAACAGATCTTCCACTGAGAAAGTGTCACAGGCTCTGTAGGAATATCCTGACAACACCACAACTTGCCATAAAAACAAAGCAACCGAGATGCCCAACATGTGACGACTCCATCTCGAAGCTTTTTATAGCAGACCCCAAATCGCACCCCTTCCTGACGTTGGCTCCAGGCCTGCAAATGGCATGAGATAAAGTAGGTGTCATGAAAGGCCTCTGAACAGTCAGATGCCAACAAGCCACGTGCATACTTATTGGTGGGCCAGTGGCGCAATGGATAACGCGTCTGACTACGGATCAGAAGATTCTAGGTTCGACTCCTGGCTGGCTCGCTCACCCTCTTTTGCTTCGCTGCCAGCCCATTGCCATTTCATTATTTCCTTTCATTGGCCCGTCGTTTTTGTTATTTTTATTATTGCATTAGTTGAATGATATTTTAAATTGATAGTCCAACAATAGGCTCCTTTGTCAGTGGGATAACGGTTAGCATGAAATACCATGTGTCTTTTCAGATGCATTGCATGGGTACTGTCACAAGGACCTTGCTCTGCGACCAGTTTATAGTGTCTATTATGCCAGCACAGGACTGGGAGGAAACTGAACCCCCTGGGCGAGGCAAATGAGAGCTCCCTCCGATGAGCCTGATGAAATCGAATTCAGCAAACAATCCCTTCGGATCATTCCCATATTCTTAAAGGGGGTGGTCACACACTAAAAGCCAAAGGGCCTGTTTGAGACACGAGGAAGTTCCCATATGGTCTAGCGGTCAGGATTCCTGGTTTTCACCCAGACGGCCCGGGTTCGACTCCCGGTATGGGAAGTTTGTGTTGTCTTTGCTTCACTTATGGAAACAGACAGGACGTGTCTCTGTGCCTCTAGCACTTTTAGTCAACAGGCGAAGCTCACGAAACCTGACAGATTTAGGTTCTGACCACAACCGGTGTGTCTTCGATAGCTCAGTTGGTAGAGCGGAGGACTGAGAGCGCCGAATCCTAACCACTAGACCACCAGGGAAGGTCTGCACCCTCTTTCCCATCAAGCCTGGCTGTGCGCCTCTACCAGATTTCCCAGCAACTGCTCAAGCAGGACCACTAAGACTTGAATTTTCCTCCAGGAGAGGAGACGTCTCTGACCCTGGATAACAGATCTTCCACTGAGAAAGTGTCACAGGCTCTCTAGGAATATCCTGACAACACCACAACTTGCCAAAAAACAATCGTACAGAACTTGCCAATTGGGCTGCAAGAGAGGTGGTCAGCTCAAGGCTCACAATACAAGGAGCAATACAATGTATCTTTTCCTCCATTTGCATACTTCACAGACTTCATATGCAGTGAAGCACGCAGAAGAAACGACTTCAAGCTTCACTCACCATGGGACAGTAAAGGTCCCTCCTCAGAGCATGGCCGGGAGGGTGAAAGGGAAACACTTCAGCAGGCAGCCACCTCTAGGTGCTAAGAGGTTTGCGATGATAATATGAAACCTAGATCCTGTTCCAAGATTTGCCTAGTGAAGGTTTATCCTAAAGCACGCCCTGGAAAATCTGTGAAAATGTATGTCATTCGAGATGACCAGAGCAACAGGTCCCTGGCCAGGTCTGAATTCTTTGACCTATTTCAAATTGAAGGGTTAAATTCACCATATACTCTGCGCACATGTTCAGGGGTCACTGAAGCGTTTGGGAGAAGAGCCACAGGGTTCATGGTGGAGTCACTGGATGGAACAACAAGTGTGATGCTCCCCACACAAATGAGCACTCAGAGATTCCATCTCCAGCAGCTGCACAGCACCACACACACCTGAAGTCCATAGCTCACAAGATACCACAACTAGATCTAGAGGCCCAAAATACTCCTCCTTCTGGGAAACGACATCATCCAGGTTCACAAAATCAGAGAACAACACAATGGGCCACCCAGAGCACCCTACGCTCAAAGACTAGACCTTGGCTGGGTTTTTATAGGTGAGGTTTGCTTGGGCTCAGCCCACAAGACAGAGTCTGTGACTTCTTTTCGGAGTAGCGTGCTTGAAAATAGACGTCCATCTATCCTTACTCCATGTCCCAATCACATTCAAGTCAAGGAGAGGTTTGGCAACGAAGGACTACACAGCACAAATTGTCATATGGCCTTACACACCACACCTCAGTCCTCCATGACAGCAGCCTCGGCAGCACAATCTTTGAAAGAACCAAGGATGATGACAAAGTGGGTCTCTCCATCGAAGATGAGCTTTTCCTGGAGCTTATGGATAAAGAAATGTTTATGGATGAGTCCAAAAGCTGGGTGGCACCTCTTCCATTTCAATCACATCGGCAAAAGCCAAAGGGCCTGCTCGAGGTACGAGGAAGTTCCCATATGGTCTAGCGGTCAGGATTCCTGGTTTTCACCCAGGCGGCCCGGGTTCGACTCCCGGTATGGGAAGTTTGTGTTGTCTTTGATTCACTTATGGAAACAGACAGGACGTTTCTCTGTGCCTCTAGCACTTTTAGTCAGCAGGCGACGCTCAAGAAACCTGACAGGTTTAGGTTCAGACCACAAACGGTGTGCCTTCGATAGCTCAGTTGGTAGAGCGGAGGACTGTAGGTGGCAATTTGGCAATCCTTAGGTCGCTGGTTCGACTCCGTCTCGAAGGAGGAATTTTTCACACGCAAACATTTAATTGGCCATGCTTCTCGATGAGGCCGTCAAGCGCTTGAGTGTGTAGTTGGCCTCTTTGCAATCGCGACCACCACAACAGGGCAAAAGCTCATTCCCTGACCGGGAATCGAACCCAGGCCGCGGCGGTGAGAGCGCCGAATCCTAACCACTAGACCACCAGGGAAGGTCTTCTCCCTCTTTCCCATCAACCCTGGCTGTGCGCCTCTACCAGATTTTCCAGCAACTGCTCAAGCAGGACCACTAAGACTTGAATTTTCCTCCAGGAGAGGAGACGTCTCTGACCCTGGATAACAGATCTTCCACTGAGAAAGTGTCACAGGCTCTGTAGGAATATCCTGACAACACCACAAATTGCCATAAAAACAAAGCAACCGAGATCCCCAACATGTGACGACTCCATCTCGAAGCTTTTTATAGCAGACCCCAAATCGCACCCCTTCCTGACGTTGGCTCCAGGCCTGCAAATGGCATGAGATAAAGTAGGTGTCATGAAAGGCCTCTGAACAGTCAGATGCCAACAAGCCACGTGCATACTTACTGGTGGGCCAGTGGCGCAATGGATAACGCGTCTGACTACGGATCAGAAGATTCTAGGTTCGACTCCTGGCTGGCTCGCTCACCCTCTTTTGCTTCGCTGCCAGCCCATTGCCATTTCATTATTTCCTTTCATTGGCCCGTCGTTTTTGTTATTTTTATTATTGCATCAGTTGAATGATATTTTAAATTGATAGTCCAACAATAGGCTCCTTTGTCAGTGGGATAACGGTTAGCATGAAATACCATGTGTCTTTTCAGATGCATTGCATGGGTACTGTCACAAGGACCTTGCTCTGCGACCAGTTTATAGTGTCTATTATGCCAGCACAGGACTGGGAGGAAACTGAACCCCCTGGGCGAGGCAAATGAGAGCTCCCTCCGATGAGCCTGATGAAATCGAATTCAGCAAACAATCCCTTTGGATCATTCCCATATTTTTAAAGGGGGTGGTCACACACTAAAAGCCAAAGGGCCTGTTTGAGACACGAGGAAGTTCCCATATGGTCTAGCGGTCAGGATTCCTGGTTTTCACCCAGACGGCCCGGGTTCGACTCCTGGTATGGGAAGTTTGTGTTGTCTTTGCTTCACTTATGGAAACAGACAGGACGTGTCTCTGTGCCTCTAGCACTTTTAGTCAACAGGCGAAGCTCACGAAACCTGAC
Organism: Cyprinella venusta; assembly: GCA_038021265.1. Classification (NCBI taxonomy): domain Eukaryota; kingdom Metazoa; phylum Chordata; class Actinopteri; order Cypriniformes; family Leuciscidae; genus Cyprinella; species Cyprinella venusta. The sequence goes on along the minus strand of CM075879.1, from coordinate 6,906,344 downwards.
AGATTTAGGTTCTGACCACAACCGGTGTGTCTTCGATAGCTCAGTTGGTAGAGCGGAGGACTGAGAGTGCTGAATCCTAACCACTAGACCACCAGGGAAGGTCTGCACCCTCTTTCCCATCAAGCCTGGCTGTGCGCCTCTACCAGATTTCCCAGCAACTGCTCAAGCAGGACCACTAAGACTTGAATTTTCCTCCAGGAGAGGAGACGTCTCTGACCCTGGATAACAGATCTTCCACTGAGAAAGTGTCACAGGCTCTGTAGGAATATCCTGACAACACCACAACTTGCCAAAAAACAATCGTACAGAACTTGCCAATTGGGCTGCAAAAGAGGTGGTCAGCTCAAGGCTCACAATACAAGGAGCAATACAATGTATCTTTTCCTCCATTTGCATACTTCACAGACTTCATATGCAGTGAAGCACGCAGAAGAAACGACTTCAAGCTTCACTCACCATGGGACAGTAAAGGTCCCTCCTCAGAGCATGGCCGGGAGGGTGAAAGGGAAACACTTCAGCAGGCAGCCACCTCTAGGTGCAAAGAGGTTTGCGATGATAATATGAAACCTAGATCCTGTTCCAAGATTTGCCTAGTGAAGGTTTATCCTAAAGCACGCCCTGGAAAATCTGTGAAAATGTATGTCATTCGAGATGACCAGAGCAACAGGTCCCTGGCCAGGTCTGAATTCTTTGACCTCTTTCAAATTGAAGGGTTAAACTCACCATATACTCTGCGCACATGTTAAGGGGTCACTGAAGCGTTTGGGAGAAGAGCCACAGGGTTCATGGTGGAGTCACTGGATGGAACAAGTGTGATGCTCCCCACACAAATGAGCACTCAGAGATTCCATCTCCAGCAGCTGCACAGCACCACACACACCTGAAGTCCATAGCTCACAAGATACCACAACTAGATCTAGAGGCCCAAAATACTCCTCCTTCTGGGAAACGACATCATCCAGGTTCACAAAATCAGAGAACAACACAATGGGCCACCCAGAGCACCCTACGCTCAAAGACTAGACCTTGGCTGGGTTGTTATAGGTGACGTTTGCTTGGGCTCAGCCCACAAGACAGAGTCTGTGACTTCTTTTCGGAGTAGCGTGCTTGAAAATGGACGTCCATCTATCCTTACTCCATGTCCCAATCACATTCAAGTCAAGGAGAGGTTTGGCAACGAAGGACTACACAGCACAAATTGTCATATGGCCTTACACACCACACCTCAGTCCTCCATGACAGCAGCCTCGGCAGCACAATCTTTGAAAGAACCAAGGATGATGACAAAGTGGGTCTCTCCATCGAAGATGAGCTTTTCCTGGAGCTTATGGATAAAGAAATGTTTATGGATGAGTCCAAAAGCTGGGTGGCATCTCTTCCATTTCAATCACATCGGCAAAAGCCAAAGGGTCTGCTCGAGGTACGAGGAAGTTCCCATATGGTCTAGCGGTCAGGATTCCTGGTTTTCACCCAGGCGGCCCGGGTTCGACTCCCGGTATGGGAAGATTGTGTTGTCTTTGATTCACTTATGGAAACAGACAGGACGTTTCTCTGTGCCTCTAGCACTTTTAGTCAGCAGGCGACGCTCAAGAAACCTGACAGGTTTAGGTTCTGTCCACAACTGGTGTACCTTCAATAGCTCAGTTGGTAGAGCGGAGGACTGTAGGTGGCACATTGGCAATCCTTAGGTCGCTGGTTCAACTCCGGCTCGAAGGAGGAATTTTTCACACGCAAACATTTAATTGGCCATGCTTCTCGATGAGGGCGTCAAGCGCTTGAGTGTGTAGTTGGCCTCTTTGCAATCGCGACCACCACAACAGGGCAAAAGCTCATTCCCTGACCGGGAATCGAACCCGGGCCGCGGCGGTGAGAGCGCCGAATCCTAACCACTAGACCACCAGGGAAGGTCTTCTCCCTCTTTCCCATCAACCCTGGCTGTGCGCCTCTACCAGATTTTCCAGCAACTGCTCAAGCAGGACCACTAAGACTTGAATTTTCCTCCAGGAGAGGAGACGTCTCTGACCCTGGATAACAGATCTTCCACTGAGAAAGTGTCACAGGCTCTGTAGGAATATCCTGACAACACCACAACTTGCCATAAAAACAAAGCAACCGAGATGCCCAACATGTGACGACTCCATCTCGAAGCTTTTTATAGCAGACCCCAAATCGCACCCCTTCCTGACGTTGGCTCCAGGCCTGCAAATGGCATGAGATAAAGTAGGTGTCATGAAAGGCCTCTGAACAGTCAGATGCCAACAAGCCACGTGCATACTTATTGGTGGGCCAGTGGCGCAATGGATAACGCGTCTGACTACGGATCAGAAGATTCTAGGTTCGACTCCTGGCTGGCTCGCTCACCCTCTTTTGCTTCGCTGCCAGCCCATTGCCATTTCATTATTTCCTTTCATTGGCCCGTCGTTTTTGTTATTTTTATTATTGCATTAGTTGAATGATATTTTAAATTGATAGTCCAACAATAGGCTCCTTTGTCAGTGGGATAACGGTTAGCATGAAATACCATGTGTCTTTTCAGATGCATTGCATGGGTACTGTCACAAGGACCTTGCTCTGCGACCAGTTTATAGTGTCTATTATGCCAGCACAGGACTGGGAGGAAACTGAACCCCCTGGGCGAGGCAAATGAGAGCTCCCTCCGATGAGCCTGATGAAATCGAATTCAGCAAACAATCCCTTCGGATCATTCCCATATTCTTAAAGGGGGTGGTCACACACTAAAAGCCAAAGGGCCTGTTTGAGACACGAGGAAGTTCCCATATGGTCTAGCGGTCAGGATTCCTGGTTTTCACCCAGACGGCCCGGGTTCGACTCCCGGTATGGGAAGTTTGTGTTGTCTTTGCTTCACTTATGGAAACAGACAGGACGTGTCTCTGTGCCTCTAGCACTTTTAGTCAACAGGCGAAGCTCACGAAACCTGACAGATTTAGGTTCTGACCACAACCGGTGTGCCTTCGATAGCTCAGTTGGTAGAGCGGAGGACTGTAGGTGGCAATTTGGCAATCCTTAGGTCGCTGGTTCGACTCCGGCTCGAAGGAGGAATTTTTCGCATGCAAACATTTAATTGGCTATGCTTCTCGACGAGGCCGTCAGTGCTTGAGTGTGTTGTTGGCCTCTTCGCAATTGCGACCACCACAACAGGGCAAAAGCTCATTCCCTGACCGGGAATCGAACCCGGGACACGGCGGTGAGAGCGCCTAATCCTAACCACTAGACCACCAGGGAAGGTCTGCACCCTCTTTCCCATCAAGCCTGGCTGTGCGCCTCTACCAGATTTCCCAGCAACTGCTCAAGCAGGACCACTAAGACTTGAATTTTCCTCCAGGAGAGGAGACGTCTCTGACCCTGGATAACAGATCTTCCACTGAGAAAGTGTCACAGGCTCTGTAGGAATATCCTGACAACACCACAACTTGCCAAAAAACAATCGTACAGAACTTGCCAATTGGGCTGCAAGAGAGGTGGTCAGCTCAAGGCTCACAATACAAGGAGCAATACAATGTATCTTTTCCTCCATTTGCATACTTCACAGACTTCATATGCAGTGAAGCACGCAGAAGAAACGACTTCAAGCTTCACTCACCATGGGACAGTAAAGGTCCCTCCTCAGAGCATGGCCGGGAGGGTGAAAGGGAAACACTTCAGCAGGCAGCCACCTCTAGGTGCAAAGAGGTTTGCGATGATAATATGAAACCTAGATCCTGTTCCAAGATTTGCCTAGTGAAGGTTTATCCTAAAGCACGCCCTGGAAAATCTGTGAAAATGTATGTCATTCGAGATGACCAGAGCAACAGGTCCCTGGCCAGGTCTGAATTCTTTGACCTCTTTCAAATTGAAGGGTTAAACTGACCATATACTCTGCGCACATGTTCAGGGGTCACTGAAGCGTTTGGGAGAAGAGCCACAGGGTTCATGGTGGAGTCACTGGATGGAACAACAAGTGTGATGCTCCCCACACAAATGAGCACTCAGAGATTCCATCTCCAGCAGCTGCACAGCACCACACACACCTGAAGTCCATAGCTCACAAGATACCACAACTAGATCTAGAGGCCCAAAATACTCCTCCTTCTGGGAAACGACATCATCCAGGTTCACAAAATCAGAGAACAACACAATGGGCCACCCAGAGCACCCTACGCTCAAAGACTAGACCTTGGCTGGGTTGTTATAGGTGACGTTTGCTTGGGCTCAGCCCACAAGACAGAGTCTGTGACTTCTTTTCGGAGTAGCGTGCTTGAAAATGGACGTCCATCTATCCTTACTCCATGTCCCAATCACGTTCAAGTCAAGGAGAGGTTTGGCAACGAAGGACTACACAGCACAAATTGTCATATGGCCTTACACACCACACCTCAGTCCTCCATGACAGCAGCCTCGGCAGCACAATCTTTGAAAGAACCAAGGATGATGACAAAGTGGGTCTCTCCATCGAAGATGAGCTTATGGATAAAGAAATGTTTATGGATGAGTCCAAAAGCTGGGTGGCACCTCTTCCATTTCAATCACATCGGCAAAAGCCAAAGGGCCTGCTCGAGGTACAAGGAAGTTCCCATATGGTCTAGCGGTCAGGATTCCTGGTTTTCACCCAGGCGGCCCGGGTTCGACTCCCGGTATGGGAAGTTTGTGTTGTCTTTGATTCACTTATGGAAACAGACAGGACGTTTCTCTGTGCCTCTAGCACTTTTAGTCAGCAGGCGACGCTCAAGAAACCTGACAGATTTAGGTTCTGACCACAACCGGTGTGCCTTCGATAGCTCAGTTGGTAGAGCGGAGGACTGTAGGTGGCAATTTGGCAATCCTTAGGTCGCTGGTTCGACTCCGGCTCGAAGGAGGAATTTTTCGCATGCAAACATTTAATTGGCTATGCTTCTCGGCGAGGCCGTCAGCGCTTGAGTGTGTTGTTGGCCTCTTCGCAATTGCGACCACCACAACAGGGCAAAAGCTCATTCCCTGACCGGGAATCAAACCCTGGCCGCGGCGGTGAGAGCGCCGAATCCTAACCACTAGACCACCAGGGAAGGTCTGCACCCTCTTTCCCATCAAGCCTGGCTGTGCGCCTCTACCAGATTTCCCAGCAACTGCTCAAGCAGGACCACTAAGACTTGAATTTTCCTCCAGGAGAGGAGACGTCTCTGACCCTGGATAACAGATCTTCCACTGAGAAAGTGTCACAGGCTCTGTAGGAATATCCTGACAACACCACAACTTGCCAAAAAACAATCGTACAGAACTTGCCAATTGGGCTGCAATAGAGGTGGTCAGCTCAAGGCTCACAATACAAGGAGCAATACAATGTATCTTTTCCTCCATTTGCATACTTCACAGACTTCATATGCAGTGAAGCACGCAGAAGAAACGACTTCAAGCTTCACTCACCATGGGACAGTAAAGGTCCCTCCTCAGAGCATGGCCGGGAGGGTGAAAGGGAAACACTTCAGCAGGCAGCCACCTCTAGGTGCAAAGAGGTTTGCGATGATAATATGAAACCTAGATCCTGTTCCAAGATTTGCCTAGTGAAGGTTTATCCTAAAGCACGCCCTGGAAAATCTGTGAAAATGTATGTCATTCGAGATGACCAGAGCAACAGGTCCCTGGCCAGGTCTGAATTCTTTGACCTCTTTCAAATTGAAGGGTTAAACTCACCATATACTCTGCGCACATGTTCAGGGGTCACTGAAGCGTTTGGGAGAAGAGCCACAGGGTTCATGGTGGAGTCACTGGATGGAACAACAAGTGTGATGCTCCCCACACAAATGAGCACTCAGAGATTCCATCTCCAGCAGCTGCACAGCACCACACACACCTGAAGTCCATAGCTCACAAGATACCACAACTAGATCTAGAGGCCCAAAATACTCCTCCTTCTGGGAAACGACATCATCCAGGTTCACAAAATCAGAGAACAACACAATGGGCCACCCAGAGCACCCTACGCTCAAAGACTAGACCTTGGCTGGGTTGTTATAGGTGACGTTTGCTTGGGCTCAGCCCACAAGACAGAGTCTGTGACTTCTTTTCGGAGTAGCGTGCTTGAAAATGGACGTCCATCTATCCTTACTCCATGTCCCAATCACATTCAAGTCAAGGAGAGGTTTGGCAACGAAGGACTACACAGCACAAATTGTCATATGGCCTTACACACCACACCTCAGTCCTCCATGACAGCAGCCTCGGCAGCACAATCTTTGAAAGAACCAAGGATGATGACAAAGTGCGTCTCTCCATCGAAGATGAGCTTTTCCTGGAGCTTATGGATAAAGAAATGTTTATGGATGAGTCCAAAAGCTGGGTGGCACCTCTTCCATTTCAATCACATCGGCAAAAGCCAAAGGGCCTGCTCGAGGTACAAGGAAGTTCCCATATGGTCTAGCGGTCAGGATTCCTGGTTTTCACCCAGGCGGCCCGGGTTCGACTCCTGGTATGGGAAGTTTGTGTTGTCTTTGATTCACTTATGGAAACAGACAGGACGTGTCTCTGTGCCTCTAGCACTTTTAGTCAGCAGGCGACGCTCAAGAAACCTGACAGGTTTAGGTTCTGACCACAACCGGTGTGCCTTTGATAGCTCAGTTGGTAGAGCGGAGGACTGTAGGTGGCAATTTGGCAATCCTTAGGTCGCTGGTTCGACTCCGGCTCGAAGGAGGAATTTTTCGCATGCAAACATTTAATTGGCTATGCTTCTCGGCGAGGCCGTCAGCGCTTGAGTGTGTTGTTGGCCTCTTCGCAATTGCGACCACCACAACAGGGCAAAAGCTCATTCCCTGACCGGGAATCGAACCCGGGCCGCGGCGGTGAGAGCGCCGAATCCTAACCACTAGACCACCAGGGAAGGTCTGCACCCTCTTTCCCATCAAGCCTGGCTGTGCGCCTCTACCAGATTTCCCAGCAACTGCTCAAGCAGGACCACTAAGACTTGAATTTTCCTCCAGGAGAGGAGACGTCTCTGACCCTGGATAACAGATCTTCCACTGAGAAAGTGTCACAGGCTCTGTAGGAATATCCTGACAACACCACAACTTGCCAAAAAACAATCGTACAGAACTTGCCAATTGGGCTGCAATAGAGGTGGTCAGCTCAAGGCTCACAATACAAGGAGCAATACAATGTATCTTTTCCTCCATTTGCATACTTCACAGACTTCATATGCAGTGAAGCACGCAGAAGAAACGACTTCAAGCTTCACTCACCATGGGACAGTAAAGGTCCCTCCTCAGAGCATGGCCGGGAGGGTGAAAGGGAAACACTTCAGCAGGCAGCCACCTCTAGGTGCAAAGAGGTTTGCGATGATAATATGAAACCTAGATCCTGTTCCAAGATTTGCCTAGTGAAGGTTTATCCTAAAGCACGCCCTGGAAAATCTGTGAAAATGTATGTCATTCGAGATGACCAGAGCAACAGGTCCCTGGCCAGGTCTGAATTCTTTGACCTCTTTCAAATTGAAGGGTTAAACTCACCATATACTCTGCGCACATGTTCAGGGGTCACTGAAGCGTTTGGGAGAAGAGCCACAGGGTTCATGGTGGAGTCACTGGATGGAACAACAAGTGTGATGCTCCCCACACAAATGAGCACTCAGAGATTCCATCTCCAGCAGCTGCACAGCACCACACACACCTGAAGTCCATAGCTCACAAGATACCACAACTAGATCTAGAGGCCCAAAATACTCCTCCTTCTGGGAAACGACATCATCCAGGTTCACAAAATCAGAGAACAACACAATGGGCCACCCAGAGCACCCTACGCTCAAAGACTAGACCTTGGCTGGGTTGTTATAGGTGACGTTTGCTTGGGCTCAGCCCACAAGACAGAGTCTGTGACTTCTTTTCGGAGTAGCGTGCTTGAAAATGGATGTCCATCTATCCTTACTCCATGTCCCAATCACATTCAAGTCAAGGAGAGGTTTGGCAACGAAGGACTACACAGCACAAATTGTCATATGGCCTTACACACCACACCTCAGTCCTCCATGACAGCAGCCTCGGCAGCACAATCTTTGAAAGAACCAAGGATGATGACAAAGTGGGTCTCTCCATCGAAGATGAGCTTTTCCTGGAGCTTATGGATAAAGAAATGTTTATGGATGAGTCCAAAAGCTGGGTGGCACCTCTTCCATTTCAATCACATCGGCAAAAGCCAAAGGGTCTGCTCGAGGTACGAGGAAGTTCCCATATGGTCTAGCGGTCAGGATTCCTGGTTTTCACCCAGGCGGCCCGGGTTCGACTCCCAGTATGGGAAGTTTGTGTTGTCTTTGATTCACTTATGGAAACAGACAGGACGTTTCTCTGTGCCTCTAGCACTTTTAGTCAGCAGGCGACGCTCAAGAAACCTGACAGGTTTAGGTTCTGTCCACAACTGGTGTGCCTTCGATAGCTCAGTTGGTAGAGCGGAGGACTGTAGGTGGCACATTGGCAATCCTTAGGTCGCTGGTTCAACTCCGGCTCGAAGGAGGAATTTTTCACACGCAAACATTTAATTGGCCATGCTTCTCGATGAGGCCGTCAAGCGCTTGAGTGTGTAGTTGGCCTCTTTGCAATCGCGACCACCACAACAGGGCAAAAGCTCATTCCCTGACCGGGAATCGAACCCGGGCCGCGGCGGTGAGAGCGCCGAATCCTAACCACTAGACCACCAGGGAAGGTCTTCTCCCTCTTTCCCATCAACCCTGGCTGTGCGCCTCTACCAGATTTTCCAGCAACTGCTCAAGCAGGACCACTAAGACTTGAATTTTCCTCCAGGAGAGGAGACGTCTCTGACCCTGGATAACAGATCTTCCACTGAGAAAGTGTCACAGGCTCTGTAGGAATATCCTGACAACACCACAAATTGCCATAAAAACAAAGCAACCGAGATCCCCAACATGTGACGACTCCATCTCGAAGCTTTTTATAGCAGACCCCAAATCGCACCCCTTCCTGACGTTGGCTCCAGGCCTGCAAATGGCATGAGATAAAGTAGGTGTCATGAAAGGCCTCTGAACAGTCTGATGCCAACAAGCCACGTGCATACTTACTGGTGGGCCAGTGGCGCAATGGATAACGCGTCTGACTACGGATCAGAAGATTCTAGGTTCGACTCCTGGCTGGCTCGCTCACCCTCTTTTGCTTCGCTGCCAGCCCATTGCCATTTCATTATTTCCTTTCATTGGCCCGTCGTTTTTGTTATTTTTATTATTGCATTAGTTGAATGATATTTTAAATTGATAGTCCAACAATAGGCTCCTTTGTCAGTGGGATAACGGTTAGCATGAAATACCATGTGTCTTTTCAGATGCATTGCATGGGTACTGTCACAAGGACCTTGCTCTGCGACCAGTTTATAGTGTCTATTATGCCAGCACAGGACTGGGAGGAAACTGAACCCCCTGGGCGAGGCAAATGAGAGCTCCCTCCGATGAGCCTGATGAAATCGAATTCAGCAAACAATCCCTTCGGATCATTCCCATATTCTTAAAGGGGGTGGTCACACACTAAAAGCCAAAGGGCCTGTTTGAGACACGAGGAAGTTCCCATATGGTCTAGCGGTCAGGATTCCTGGTTTTCACCCAGACGGCCCGGGTTCGACTCCCGGTATGGGAAGTTTGTGTTGTCTTTGCTTCACTTATGGAAACAGACAGGACGTGTCTCTGTGCCTCTAGCACTTTTAGTCAACAGGCGAAGCTCACGAAACCTGACAGATTTAGGTTCTGACCACAACCGGTGTGTCTTCGATAGCTCAGTTGGTAGAGCGGAGGACTGAGAGCGCCGAATCCTAACCACTAGACCACCAGGGAAGGTCTGCACCCTCTTTCCCATCAAGCCTGGCTGTGCGCCTCTACCAGATTTCCCAGCAACTGCTCAAGCAGGACCACTAAGACTTGAATTTTCCTCCAGGAGAGGAGACGTCTCTGACCCTGGATAACAGATCTTCCACTGAGAAAGTGTCACAGGCTCTCTAGGAATATCCTGACAACACCACAACTTGCCAAAAAACAATCGTACAGAACTTGCCAATTGGGCTGCAAGAGAGGTGGTCAGCTCAAGGCTCACAATACAAGGAGCAATACAATGTATCTTTTCCTCCATTTGCATACTTCACAGACTTCATATGCAGTGAAGCACGCAGAAGAAACGACTTCAAGCTTCACTCACCATGGGACAGTAAAGGTCCCTCCTCAGAGCATGGCCGGGAGGGTGAAAGGGAAACACTTCAGCAGGCAGCCACCTCTAGGTGCAAAGAGGTTTGCGATGATAATATGAAACCTAGATCCTGTTCCAAGATTTTCCTAGTGAAGGTTTATCCTAAAGCACGCCCTGGAAAATCTGTGAAAATGTATTTCATTCGAGATGACCAGAGCAACAGGTCCCTGGCCAGGTCTGAATTCTTTGACCTCTTTCAAATTGAAGGGTTAAACTCACCATATACTCTGCGCACATGTTCAGGGGTCACTGAAGCGTTTGGGAGAAGAGCCACAGGGTTCATGGTGGAGTCACTGGATGGAACAACAAGTGTGATGCTCCCCACACAAATGAGCACTCAGAGATTCCATCTCCAGCAGCTGCACAGCACCACACACACCTGAAGTCCATAGCTCACAAGATACCACAACTAGATCTAGAGGCCCAAAATACTCCTCCTTCTGGGAAACGACATCATCCAGGTTCACAAAATCAGAGAACAACACAATGGGCCACCCAGAGCACCCTACGCTCAAAGACTAGACCTTGGCTGGGTTGTTATAGGTGACGTTTGCTTGGGCTCAGCCCACAAGACAGAGTCTGTGACTTCTTTTCGGAGTAGCGTGCTTGAAAATGGACGTCCATCTATCCTTACTCCATGTCCCAATCACATTCAAGTCAAGGAGAGGTTTGGCAACGAAGGACTACACAGCACAAATTGTCATATGGCCTTACACACCACACCTCAGTCCTCCATGACAGCAGCCTCGGCAGCACAATCTTTGAAAGAACCAAGGATGATGACAAAGTGCGTCTCTCCATCGAAGATGAGCTTTTCCTGGAGCTTATGGATAAAGAAATGTTTATGGATGAGTCCAAAAGCTGGGTGGCACCTCTTCCATTTCAATCACATCGGCAAAAGCCAAAGGGCCTGCTCGAGGTACAAGGAAGTTCCCATATGGTCTAGCGGTCAGGATTCCTGGTTTTCACCCAGGCGGCCCGGGTTCGACTCCCGGTATGGGAAGTTTGTGTTGTCTTTGATTCACTTATGGAAACAGACAGGACGTTTCTCTGTGCCTCTAGCACTTTTAGTCAGCAGGCGACGCTCAAGAAACCTGACAGATTTAGGTTCTGACCACAACCGGTGTGCCTTCGATAGCTCAGTTGGTAGAGCGGAGGACTGTAGGTGGCAATTTGGCAATCCTTAGGTCGCTGGTTCGACTCCGGCTCGAAGGAGGAATTTTTCGCATGCAAACATTTAATTGGCTATGCTTCTCGGCGAGGCCGTCAGCGCTTGAGTGTGTTGTTGGCCTCTTCGCAATTGCGACCACCACAACAGGGCAAAAGCTCATTCCCTGACCGGGAATCGAACCCTGGCCGCGGCGGTGAGAGCGCCGAATCCTAACCACTAGACCACCAGGGAAGGTCTGCACCCTCTTTCCCATCAAGCCTGGCTGTGCGCCTCTACCAGATTTCCCAGCAACTGCTCAAGCAGGACCACTAAGACTTGAATTTTCCTCCAGGAGAGGAGACGTCTCTGACCCTGGATAACAGATCTTCCACTGAGAAAGTGTCACAGGCTCTGTAGGAATATCCTGACAACACCACAACTTGCCAAAAAACAATCGTACAGAACTTGCCAATTGGGCTGCAATAGAGGTGGTCAGCTCAAGGCTCACAATACAAGGAGCAATACAATGTATCTTTTCCTCCATTTGCATACTTCACAGACTTCATATGCAGTGAAGCACGCAGAAGAAACGACTTCAAGCTTCACTCACCATGGGACAGTAAAGGTCCCTCCTCAGAGCATGGCCGGGAGGGTGAAAGGGAAACACTTCAGCAGGCAGCCACCTCTAGGTGCAAAGAGGTTTGCGATGATAATATGAAACCTAGATCCTGTTCCAAGATTTGCCTAGTGAAGGTTTATCCTAAAGCACGCCCTGGAAAATCTGTGAAAATGTATGTCATTCGAGATGACCAGAGCAACAGGTCCCTGGCCAGGTCTGAATTCTTTGACCTCTTTCAAATTGAAGGGTTAAACTCACCATATACTCTGCGCACATGTTCAGGGGTCACTGAAGCGTTTGGGAGAAGAGCCACAGGGTTCATGGTGGAGTCACTGGATGGAACAACAAGTGTGATGCTCCCCACACAAATGAGCACTCAGAGATTCCATCTCCAGCAGCTGCACAGCACCACACACACCTGAAGTCCATAGCTCACAAGATACCACAACTAGATCTAGAGGCCCAAAATACTCCTCCTTCTGGGAAACGACGTTCATCCAGGTTCACAAAATCAGAGAACAACACAATGGGCCACCCAGAGCACCCTACGCTCAAAGACTAGACCTTGGCTGGGTTGTTATAGGTGACGTTTGCTTGGGCTCAGCCCACAAGACAGAGTCTGTGACTTCTTTTCGGAGTAGCGTGCTTGAAAATGGACGTCCATCTATCCTTACTCCATGTCCCAATCACATTCAAGTCAAGGAGAGGTTTGGCAACGAAGGACTACACAGCACAAATTGTCATATGGCCTGACACACCACACCTCAGTCCTCCATGACAGCAGCCTCGGCAGCACAATCTTTGAAAGAACCAAGGATGATGACAAAGTGGGTCTCTCCATCGAAGATGAGCTTTTCCTGGAGCTTATGGATAAAGAAATGTTTATGGATGAGTCCAAAAGCTGGGTGGCACCTCTTCCATTTCAATCACATCGGCAAAAGCCAAAGGGTCTGCTCGAGGTACGAGGAAGTTCCCATATGGTCTAGCGGTCAGGATTCCTGGTTTTCACCCAGGCGGCCCGGGTTCGACTCCCGGTATGGGAAGTTTGTGTTGTCTTTGATTCACTTATGGAAACAGACAGGACGTTTCTCTGTGCCTCTAGCACTTTTAGTCAGCAGGCGACGCTCAAGAAACCTGACAGGTTTAGGTTCTGTCCACAACTGGTGTGCCTTCGATAGCTCAGTTGGTAGAGCGGAGGACTGTAGGTGGCGCATTGGCAATCCTTAGGTCGCTGGTTCAACTCCGGCTCGAAGGAGGAATTTTTCACACGCAAACATTTAATTGGCCATGCTTCTCGATGAGGCCGTCAAGCGCTTGAGTGTGTAGTTGGCCTCTTTGCAATCGCGACCACCACAACAGGGCAAAAGCTCATTCCCTGACCGAGAATCGAACCCGGGCCGCGGCGGTGAGAGCGCCGAATCCTAACCACTAGACCACCAGGGAAGGTCTTCTCCCTCTTTCCCATCAACCCTGGCTGTGCGCCTCTACCAGATTTTCCAGCAACTGCTCAAGCAGGACCACTAAGACTTGAATTTTCCTCCAGGAGAGGAGACGTCTCTGACCCTGGATAACAGATCTTCCACTGAGAAAGTGTCACAGGCTCTGTAGGAATATCCTGACAACACCACAACTTGCCATAAAAACAAAGCAACCGAGATGCCCAACATGTGACGACTCCATCTCGAAGCTTTTTATAGCAGACCCCAAATCGCACCCCTTCCTGACGTTGGCTCCAGGCCTGCAAATGGCATGAGATAAAGTAGGTGTCATGAAAGGCCTCTGAACAGTCAGATGCCAACAAGCCACGTGCATACTTATTGGTGGGCCAGTGGCGCAATGGATAACGCGTCTGACTACGGATCAGAAGATTCTAGGTTCGACTCCTGGCTGGCTCGCTCACCCTCTTTTGCTTCGCTGCCAGCCCATTGCCATTTCATTATTTCCTTTCATTGGCCCGTCGTTTTTGTTATTTTTATTATTGCATTAGTTGAATTATATTTTAAATTGATAGTCCAACAATAGGCTCCTTTGTCAGTGGGATAACGGTTAGCATGAAATACCATGTGTCTTTTCAGATGCATTGCATGGGTACTGTCACAAGGACCTTGCTCTGCGACCAGTTTATAGTGTCTATTATGCCAGCACAGGACTGGGAGGAAACTGAACCCCCTGGGCGAGGCAAATGAGAGCTCCCTCCGATGAGCCTGATGAAATCGAATTCAGCAAACAATCCCTTCGGATCATTCCCATATTCTTAAAGGGGGTGGTCACACACTAAAAGCCAAAGGGCCTGTTTGAGACACGAGGAAGTTCCCATATGGTCTAGCGGTCAGGATTCCTGGTTTTCACCCAGACGGCCCGGGTTCGACTCCCGGTATGGGAAGTTTGTGTTGTCTTTGCTTCACTTATGGAAACAGACAGGACGTGTCTCTGTGCCTCTAGCACTTTTAGTCAACAGGCGAAGCTCACGAAACCTGACAGATTTAGGTTCTGACCACAACCGGTGTGTCTTCGATAGCTCAGTTGGTAGAGCGGAGGACTGAGAGCGCCGAATCCTAACCACTAGACCACCAGGGAAGGTCTGCACCCTCTTTCCCATCAAGCCTGGCTGTGCGCCTCTACCAGATTTCCCAGCAACTGCTCAAGCAGGACCACTAAGACTTGAATTTTCCTCCAGGAGAGGAGACGTCTCTGACCCTGGATAACAGATCTTCCACTGAGAAAGTGTCACAGGCTCTCTAGGAATATCCTGACAACACCACAACTTGCCAAAAAACAATCGTACAGAACTTGCCAATTGGGCTGCAAGAGAGGTGGTCAGCTCAAGGCTCACAATACAAGGAGCAATACAATGTATCTTTTCCTCCATTTGCATACTTCACAGACTTCATATGCAGTGAAGCACGCAGAAGAAACGACTTCAAGCTTCACTCACCATGGGACAGTAAAGGTCCCTCCTCAGAGCATGGCCGGGAGGGTGAAAGGGAAACACTTCAGCAGGCAGCCACCTCTAGGTGCTAAGAGGTTTGCGATGATAATATGAAACCTAGATCCTGTTCCAAGATTTGCCTAGTGAAGGTTTATCCTAAAGCACGCCCTGGAAAATCTGTGAAAATGTATGTCATTCGAGATGACCAGAGCAACAGGTCCCTGGCCAGGTCTGAATTCTTTGACCTATTTCAAATTGAAGGGTTAAATTCACCATATACTCTGCGCACATGTTCAGGGGTCACTGAAGCGTTTGGGAGAAGAGCCACAGGGTTCATGGTGGAGTCACTGGATGGAACAACAAGTGTGATGCTCCCCACACAAATGAGCACTCAGAGATTCCATCTCCAGCAGCTGCACAGCACCACACACACCTGAAGTCCATAGCTCACAAGATACCACAACTAGATCTAGAGGCCCAAAATACTCCTCCTTCTGGGAAACGACATCATCCAGGTTCACAAAATCAGAGAACAACACAATGGGCCACCCAGAGCACCCTACGCTCAAAGACTAGACCTTGGCTGGGTTTTTATAGGTGAGGTTTGCTTGGGCTCAGCCCACAAGACAGAGTCTGTGACTTCTTTTCGGAGTAGCGTGCTTGAAAATAGACGTCCATCTATCCTTACTCCATGTCCCAATCACATTCAAGTCAAGGAGAGGTTTGGCAACGAAGGACTACACAGCACAAATTGTCATATGGCCTTACACACCACACCTCAGTCCTCCATGACAGCAGCCTCGGCAGCACAATCTTTGAAAGAACCAAGGATGATGACAAAGTGGGTCTCTCCATCGAAGATGAGCTTTTCCTGGAGCTTATGGATAAAGAAATGTTTATGGATGAGTCCAAAAGCTGGGTGGCACCTCTTCCATTTCAATCACATCGGCAAAAGCCAAAGGGCCTGCTCGAGGTACGAGGAAGTTCCCATATGGTCTAGCGGTCAGGATTCCTGGTTTTCACCCAGGCGGCCCGGGTTCGACTCCCGGTATGGGAAGTTTGTGTTGTCTTTGATTCACTTATGGAAACAGACAGGACGTTTCTCTGTGCCTCTAGCACTTTTAGTCAGCAGGCGACGCTCAAGAAACCTGACAGGTTTAGGTTCAGACCACAAACGGTGTGCCTTCGATAGCTCAGTTGGTAGAGCGGAGGACTGTAGGTGGCAATTTGGCAATCCTTAGGTCGCTGGTTCGACTCCGTCTCGAAGGAGGAATTTTTCACACGCAAACATTTAATTGGCCATGCTTCTCGATGAGGCCGTCAAGCGCTTGAGTGTGTAGTTGGCCTCTTTGCAATCGCGACCACCACAACAGGGCAAAAGCTCATTCCCTGACCGGGAATCGAACCCAGGCCGCGGCGGTGAGAGCGCCGAATCCTAACCACTAGACCACCAGGGAAGGTCTTCTCCCTCTTTCCCATCAACCCTGGCTGTGCGCCTCTACCAGATTTTCCAGCAACTGCTCAAGCAGGACCACTAAGACTTGAATTTTCCTCCAGGAGAGGAGACGTCTCTGACCCTGGATAACAGATCTTCCACTGAGAAAGTGTCACAGGCTCTGTAGGAATATCCTGACAACACCACAAATTGCCATAAAAACAAAGCAACCGAGATCCCCAACATGTGACGACTCCATCTCGAAGCTTTTTATAGCAGACCCCAAATCGCACCCCTTCCTGACGTTGGCTCCAGGCCTGCAAATGGCATGAGATAAAGTAGGTGTCATGAAAGGCCTCTGAACAGTCAGATGCCAACAAGCCACGTGCATACTTACTGGTGGGCCAGTGGCGAAATGGATAACGTGTCTGACTACGGATCAGAAGATTCTAGGTTCGACTCCTGGCTGGCTCGCTCACCCTCTTTTGCTTCGCTGCCAGCCCATTGCCATTTCATTATTTCCTTTCATTGGCCCGTCGTTTTTGTTATTTTTATTATTGCATTAGTTGAATGATATTTTAAATTGATAGTCCAACAATAGGCTCCTTTGTCAGTGGGATAACGGTTAGCATGAAATACCATGTGTCTTTTCAGATGCATTGCATGGGTACTGTCACAAGGACCTTGCTCTGCGACCAGTTTATAGTGTCTATTATGCCAGCACAGGACTGGGAGGAAACTGAACCCCCTGGGCGAGGCAAATGAGAGCTCCCTCCGATGAGCCTGATGAAATCGAATTCAGCAAACAATCCCTTCGGATCATTCCCATATTTTTAAAGGGGGTGGTCACACACTAAAAGCCAAAGGGCCTGTTTGAGACACGAGGAAGTTCCCATATGGTCTAGCGGTCAGGATTCCTGGTTTTCACCCAGACGGCCCGGGTTCGACTCCTGGTATGGGAAGTTTGTGTTGTCTTTGCTTCACTTATGGAAACAGACAGGACATGTCTCTGTGCCTCTAGCACTTTTAGTCAACAGGCGAAGCTCACGAAACCTGACAGATTTAGGTTCTGACCACAACCGGTGTGTCTTCGATAGCTCAGTTGGTAGAGCGGAGGACTGAGAGCGCTGAATCCTAACCACTAGACCACCAGGGAAGGTCTGCACCCTCTTTCCCATCAAGCCTGGCTGTGCGCCTCTACCAGATTTCCCAGCAACTGCTCAAGCAGGACCACTAAGACTTGAATTTTCCTCCAGGAGAGGAGACGTCTCTGACCCTGGATAACAGATCTTCCACTGAGAAAGTGTCACAGGCTCTGTAGGAATATCCTGACAACACCACAACTTGCCAAAAAACAATCGTACAGAACTTGCCAATTGGGCTGCAAAAGAGGTGGTCAGCTCAAGGCTCACAATACAAGGAGCAATACAATGTATCTTTTCCTCCATTTGCATACTTCACAGACTTCATATGCAGTGAAGCACGCAGAAGAAACGACTTCAAGCTTCACTCACCATGGGACAGTAAAGGTCCCTCCTCAGAGCATGGCCGGGAGGGTGAAAGGGAAACACTTCAGCAGGCAGCCACCTCTAGGTGCAAAGAGGTTTGCGATGATAATATGAAACCTAGATCCTGTTCCAAGATTTGCCTAGTGAAGGTTTATCCTAAAGCACGCCCTGGAAAATCTGTGAAAATGTATGTCATTCGAGATGACCAGAGCAACAGGTCCCTGGCCAGGTCTGAATTCTTTGACCTCTTTCAAATTGAAGGGTTAAACTCACCATATACTCTGCGCACATGTTAAGGGGTCACTGAAGCGTTTGGGAGAAGAGCCACAGGGTTCATGGTGGAGTCACTGGATGGAACAAGTGTGATGCTCCCCACACAAATGAGCACTCAGAGATTCCATCTCCAGCAGCTGCACAGCACCACACACACCTGAAGTCCATAGCTCACAAGATACCACAACTAGATCTAGAGGCCCAAAATACTCCTCCTTCTGGGAAACGACATCATCCAGGTTCACAAAATCAGAGAACAACACAATGGGCCACCCAGAGCACCCTACGCTCAAAGACTAGACCTTGGCTGGGTTGTTATAGGTGACGTTTGCTTGGGCTCAGCCCACAAGACAGAGTCTGTGACTTCTTTTCGGAGTAGCGTGCTTGAAAATGGACGTCCATCTATCCTTACTCCATGTCCCAATCACATTCAAGTCAAGGAGAGGTTTGGCAACGAAGGACTACACAGCACAAATTGTCATATGGCCTTACACACCACACCTCAGTCCTCCATGACAGCAGCCTCGGCAGCACAATCTTTGAAAGAACCAAGGATGATGACAAAGTGGGTCTCTCCATCGAAGATGAGCTTTTCCTGGAGCTTATGGATAAAGAAATGTTTATGGATGAGTCCAAAAGCTGGGTGGCATCTCTTCCATTTCAATCACATCGGCAAAAGCCAAAGGGTCTGCTCGAGGTACGAGGAAGTTCCCATATGGTCTAGCGGTCAGGATTCCTGGTTTTCACCCAGGCGGCCCGGGTTCGACTCCCGGTATGGGAAGATTGTGTTGTCTTTGATTCACTTATGGAAACAGACAGGACGTTTCTCTGTGCCTCTAGCACTTTTAGTCAGCAGGCGACGCTCAAGAAACCTGACAGGTTTAGGTTCTGTCCACAACTGGTGTGCCTTCAATAGCTCAGTTGGTAGAGCGGAGGACTGTAGGTGGCACATTGGCAATCCTTAGGTCGCTGGTTCAACTCCGGCTCGAAGGAGGAATTTTTCACACGCAAACATTTAATTGGCCATGCTTCTCGATGAGGGCGTCAAGCGCTTGAGTGTGTAGTTGGCCTCTTTGCAATCGCGACCACCACAACAGGGCAAAAGCTCATTCCCTGACCGGGAATCGAACCCGGGCCGCGGCGGTGAGAGCGCCGAATCCTAACCACTAGACCACCAGGGAAGGTCTTCTCCCTCTTTCCCATCAACCCTGGCTGTGCGCCTCTACCAGATTTTCCAGCAACTGCTCAAGCAGGACCACTAAGACTTGAATTTTCCTTTAGGAGAGGAGACGTCTCTGACCCTGGATAACAGATCTTCCACTGAGAAAGTGTCACAGGCTCTGTAGGAATATCCTGACAACACCACAACTTGCCATAAAAACAAAGCAACCGAGATGCCCAACATGTGACGACTCCATCTCGAAGCTTTTTATAGCAGACCCCAAATCGCATCCCTTCCTGACGTTGGCTCCAGGCCTGCAAATGGCATGAGATAAAGTAGGTGTCATGAAAGGCCTCTGAACAGTCAGATGCCAACAAGCCACGTGCATACTTATTGGTGGGCCAGTGGCGCAATGGATAACGCGTCTGACTACGGATCAGAAGATTCTAGGTTCGACTCCTGGCTGGCTCGCTCACCCTCTTTTGCTTCGCTGCCAGCCCATTGCCATTTCATTATTTCCTTTCATTGGCCCGTCGTTTTTGTTATTTTTATTATTGCATTAGTTGAATGATATTTTAAATTGATAGTCCAACAATAGGCTCCTTTGTCAGTGGGATAACGGTTAGCATGAAATACCATGTGTCTTTTCAGATGCATTGCATGGGTACTGTCACAAGGACCTTGCTCTGCGACCAGTTTATAGTGTCTATTATGCCAGCACAGGACTGGGAGGAAACTGAACCCCCTGGGCGAGGCAAATGAGAGCTCCCTCCGATGAGCCTGATGAAATCGAATTCAGCAAACAATCCCTTCGGATCATTCCCATATTCTTAAAGGGGGTGGTCACACACTAAAAGCCAAAGGGCCTGTTTGAGACACGAGGAAGTTCCCATATGGTCTAGCGGTCAGGATTCCTGGTTTTCACCCAGACGGCCCGGGTTCGACTCCCGGTATGGGAAGTTTGTGTTGTCTTTGCTTCACTTATGGAAACAGACAGGACGTGTCTCTGTGCCTCTAGCACTTTTAGTCAACAGGCGAAGCTCACGAAACCTGACAGATTTAGGTTCTGACCACAACCGGTGTGCCTTCGATAGCTCAGTTGGTAGAGCGGAGGACTGTAGGTGGCAATTTGGCAATCCTTAGGTCGCTGGTTCGACTCCGGCTCGAAGGAGGAATTTTTCGCATGCAAACATTTAATTGGCTATGCTTCTCGACGAGGCCGTCAGTGCTTGAGTGTGTTGTTGGCCTCTTCGCAATTGCGACCACCACAACAGGGCAAAAGCTCATTCCCTGACCGGGAATCGAACCCGGGACGCGGCGGTGAGAGCGCCTAATCCTAACCACTAGACCACCAGGGAAGGTCTGCACCCTCTTTCCCATCAAGCCTGGCTGTGCGCCTCTACCAGATTTCCCAGCAACTGCTCAAGCAGGACCACTAAGACTTGAATTTTCCTCCAGGAGAGGAGACGTCTCTGACCCTGGATAACAGATCTTCCACTGAGAAAGTGTCACAGGCTCTGTAGGAATATCCTGACAACACCACAACTTGCCAAAAAACAATCGTACAGAACTTGCCAATTGGGCTGCAAGAGAGGTGGTCAGCTCAAGGCTCACAATACAAGGAGCAATACAATGTATCTTTTCCTCCATTTGCATACTTCACAGACTTCATATGCAGTGAAGCACGCAGAAGAAACGACTTCAAGCTTCACTCACCATGGGACAGTAAAGGTCCCTCCTCAGAGCATGGCCGGGAGGGTGAAAGGGAAACACTTCAGCAGGCAGCCACCTCTAGGTGCAAAGAGGTTTGCGATGATAATATGAAACCTAGATCCTGTTCCAAGATTTGCCTAGTGAAGGTTTATCCTAAAGCACGCCCTGGAAAATCTGTGAAAATGTATGTCATTCGAGATGACCAGAGCAACAGGTCCCTGGCCAGGTCTGAATTCTTTGACCTCTTTCAAATTGAAGGGTTAAACTGACCATATACTCTGCGCACATGTTCAGGGGTCACTGAAGCGTTTGGGAGAAGAGCCACAGGGTTCATGGTGGAGTCACTGGATGGAACAACAAGTGTGATGCTCCCCACACAAATGAGCACTCAGAGATTCCATCTCCAGCAGCTGCACAGCACCACACACACCTGAAGTCCATAGCTCACAAGATACCACAACTAGATCTAGAGGCCCAAAATACTCCTCCTTCTGGGAAACGACATCATCCAGGTTCACAAAATCAGAGAACAACACAATGGGCCACCCAGAGCACCCTACGCTCAAAGACTAGACCTTGGCTGGGTTGTTATAGGTGACGTTTGCTTGGGCTCAGCCCACAAGACAGAGTCTGTGACTTCTTTTCGGAGTAGCGTGCTTGAAAATGGACGTCCATCTATCCTTACTCCATGTCCCAATCACGTTCAAGTCAAGGAGAGGTTTGGCAACGAAGGACTACACAGCACAAATTGTCATATGGCCTTACACACCACACCTCAGTCCTCCATGACAGCAGCCTCGGCAGCACAATCTTTGAAAGAACCAAGGATGATGACAAAGTGGGTCTCTCCATCGAAGATGAGCTTATGGATAAAGAAATGTTTATGGATGAGTCCAAAAGCTGGGTGGCACCTCTTCCATTTCAATCACATCGGCAAAAGCCAAAGGGCCTGCTCGAGGTACAAGGAAGTTCCCATATGGTCTAGCGGTCAGGATTCCTGGTTTTCACCCAGGCGGCCCGGGTTCGACTCCCGGTATGGGAAGTTTGTGTTGTCTTTGATTCACTTATGGAAACAGACAGGACGTTTCTCTGTGCCTCTAGCACTTTTAGTCAGCAGGCGACGCTCAAGAAACCTGACAGATTTAGGTTCTGACCACAACCGGTGTGCCTTCGATAGCTCAGTTGGTAGAGCGGAGGACTGTAGGTGGCAATTTGGCAATCCTTAGGTCGCTGGTTCGACTCCGGCTCGAAGGAGGAATTTTTCGCATGCAAACATTTAATTGGCTATGCTTCTCGGCGAGGCCGTCAGCGCTTGAGTGTGTTGTTGGCCTCTTCGCAATTGCGACCACCACAACAGGGCAAAAGCTCATTCCCTGACCGGGAATCGAACCCTGGCCGCGGCGGTGAGAGCGCCGAATCCTAACCACTAGACCACCAGGGAAGGTCTGCACCCTCTTTCCCATCAAGCCTGGCTGTGCGCCTCTACCAGATTTCCCAGCAACTGCTCAAGCAGGACCACTAAGACTTGAATTTTCCTCCAGGAGAGGAGACGTCTCTGACCCTGGATAACAGATCTTCCACTGAGAAAGTGTCACAGGCTCTGTAGGAATATCCTGACAACACCACAACTTGCCAAAAAACAATCGTACAGAACTTGCCAATTGGGCTGCAATAGAGGTGGTCAGCTCAAGGCTCACAATACAAGGAGCAATACAATGTATCTTTTCCTCCATTTGCATACTTCACAGACTTCATATGCAGTGAAGCACGCAGAAGAAACGACTTCAAGCTTCACTCACCATGGGACAGTAAAGGTCCCTCCTCAGAGCATGGCCGGGAGGGTGAAAGGGAAACACTTCAGCAGGCAGCCACCTCTAGGTGCAAAGAGGTTTGCGATGATAATATGAAACCTAGATCCTGTTCCAAGATTTGCCTAGTGAAGGTTTATCCTAAAGCACGCCCTGGAAAATCTGTGAAAATGTATGTCATTCGAGATGACCAGAGCAACAGGTCCCTGGCCAGGTCTGAATTCTTTGACCTCTTTCAAATTGAAGGGTTAAACTCACCATATACTCTGCGCACATGTTCAGGGGTCACTGAAGCGTTTGGGAGAAGAGCCACAGGGTTCATGGTGGAGTCACTGGATGGAACAACAAGTGTGATGCTCCCCACACAAATGAGCACTCAGAGATTCCATCTCCAGCAGCTGCACAGCACCACACACACCTGAAGTCCATAGCTCACAAGATACCACAACTAGATCTAGAGGCCCAAAATACTCCTCCTTCTGGGAAACGACGTTCATCCAGGTTCACAAAATCAGAGAACAACACAATGGGCCACCCAGAGCACCCTACGCTCAAAGACTAGACCTTGGCTGGGTTGTTATAGGTGACGTTTGCTTGGGCTCAGCCCACAAGACAGAGTCTGTGACTTCTTTTCGGAGTAGCGTGCTTGAAAATGGACGTCCATCTATCCTTACTCCATGTCCCAATCACATTCAAGTCAAGGAGAGGTTTGGCAACGAAGGACTACACAGCACAAATTGTCATATGGCCTGACACACCACACCTCAGTCCTCCATGACAGCAGCCTCGGCAGCACAATCTTTGAAAGAACCAAGGATGATGACAAAGTGGGTCTCTCCATCGAAGATGAGCTTTTCCTGGAGCTTATGGATAAAGAAATGTTTATGGATGAGTCCAAAAGCTGGGTGGCACCTCTTCCATTTCAATCACATCGGCAAAAGCCAAAGGGTCTGCTCGAGGTACGAGGAAGTTCCCATATGGTCTAGCGGTCAGGATTCCTGGTTTTCACCCAGGCGGCCCGGGTTCGACTCCCGGTATGGGAAGTTTGTGTTGTCTTTGATTCACTTATGGAAACAGACAGGACGTTTCTCTGTGCCTCTAGCACTTTTAGTCAGCAGGCGACGCTCAAGAAACCTGACAGGTTTAGGTTCTGTCCACAACTGGTGTGCCTTCGATAGCTCAGTTGGTAGAGCGGAGGACTGTAGGTGGCGCATTGGCAATCCTTAGGTCGCTGGTTCAACTCCGGCTCGAAGGAGGAATTTTTCACACGCAAACATTTAATTGGCCATGCTTCTCGATGAGGCCGTCAAGCGCTTGAGTGTGTAGTTGGCCTCTTTGCAATCGCGACCACCACAACAGGGCAAAAGCTCATTCCCTGACCGAGAATCGAACCCGGGCCGCGGCGGTGAGAGCGCCGAATCCTAACCACTAGACCACCAGGGAAGGTCTTCTCCCTCTTTCCCATCAACCCTGGCTGTGCGCCTCTACCAGATTTTCCAGCAACTGCTCAAGCAGGACCACTAAGACTTGAATTTTCCTCCAGGAGAGGAGACGTCTCTGACCCTGGATAACAGATCTTCCACTGAGAAAGTGTCACAGGCTCTGTAGGAATATCCTGACAACACCACAACTTGCCATAAAAACAAAGCAACCGAGATGCCCAACATGTGACGACTCCATCTCGAAGCTTTTTATAGCAGACCCCAAATCGCACCCCTTCCTGACGTTGGCTCCAGGCCTGCAAATGGCATGAGATAAAGTAGGTGTCATGAAAGGCCTCTGAACAGTCAGATGCCAACAAGCCACGTGCATACTTATTGGTGGGCCAGTGGCGCAATGGATAACGCGTCTGACTACGGATCAGAAGATTCTAGGTTCGACTCCTGGCTGGCTCGCTCACCCTCTTTTGCTTCGCTGCCAGCCCATTGCCATTTCATTATTTCCTTTCATTGGCCCGTCGTTTTTGTTATTTTTATTATTGCATTAGTTGAATTATATTTTAAATTGATAGTCCAACAATAGGCTCCTTTGTCAGTGGGATAACGGTTAGCATGAAATACCATGTGTCTTTTCAGATGCATTGCATGGGTACTGTCACAAGGACCTTGCTCTGCGACCAGTTTATAGTGTCTATTATGCCAGCACAGGACTGGGAGGAAACTGAACCCCCTGGGCGAGGCAAATGAGAGCTCCCTCCGATGAGCCTGATGAAATCGAATTCAGCAAACAATCCCTTCGGATCATTCCCATATTCTTAAAGGGGGTGGTCACACACTAAAAGCCAAAGGGCCTGTTTGAGACACGAGGAAGTTCCCATATGGTCTAGCGGTCAGGATTCCTGGTTTTCACCCAGACGGCCCGGGTTCGACTCCCGGTATGGGAAGTTTGTGTTGTCTTTGCTTCACTTATGGAAACAGACAGGACGTGTCTCTGTGCCTCTAGCACTTTTAGTCAACAGGCGAAGCTCACGAAACCTGACAGATTTAGGTTCTGACCACAACCGGTGTGTCTTCGATAGCTCAGTTGGTAGAGCGGAGGACTGAGAGCGCCGAATCCTAACCACTAGACCACCAGGGAAGGTCTGCACCCTCTTTCCCATCAAGCCTGGCTGTGCGCCTCTACCAGATTTCCCAGCAACTGCTCAAGCAGGACCACTAAGACTTGAATTTTCCTCCAGGAGAGGAGACGTCTCTGACCCTGGATAACAGATCTTCCACTGAGAAAGTGTCACAGGCTCTCTAGGAATATCCTGACAACACCACAACTTGCCAAAAAACAATCGTACAGAACTTGCCAATTGGGCTGCAAGAGAGGTGGTCAGCTCAAGGCTCACAATACAAGGAGCAATACAATGTATCTTTTCCTCCATTTGCATACTTCACAGACTTCATATGCAGTGAAGCACGCAGAAGAAACGACTTCAAGCTTCACTCACCATGGGACAGTAAAGGTCCCTCCTCAGAGCATGGCCGGGAGGGTGAAAGGGAAACACTTCAGCAGGCAGCCACCTCTAGGTGCTAAGAGGTTTGCGATGATAATATGAAACCTAGATCCTGTTCCAAGATTTGCCTAGTGAAGGTTTATCCTAAAGCACGCCCTGGAAAATCTGTGAAAATGTATGTCATTCGAGATGACCAGAGCAACAGGTCCCTGGCCAGGTCTGAATTCTTTGACCTATTTCAAATTGAAGGGTTAAATTCACCATATACTCTGCGCACATGTTCAGGGGTCACTGAAGCGTTTGGGAGAAGAGCCACAGGGTTCATGGTGGAGTCACTGGATGGAACAACAAGTGTGATGCTCCCCACACAAATGAGCACTCAGAGATTCCATCTCCAGCAGCTGCACAGCACCACACACACCTGAAGTCCATAGCTCACAAGATACCACAACTAGATCTAGAGGCCCAAAATACTCCTCCTTCTGGGAAACGACATCATCCAGGTTCACAAAATCAGAGAACAACACAATGGGCCACCCAGAGCACCCTACGCTCAAAGACTAGACCTTGGCTGGGTTTTTATAGGTGAGGTTTGCTTGGGCTCAGCCCACAAGACAGAGTCTGTGACTTCTTTTCGGAGTAGCGTGCTTGAAAATAGACGTCCATCTATCCTTACTCCATGTCCCAATCACATTCAAGTCAAGGAGAGGTTTGGCAACGAAGGACTACACAGCACAAATTGTCATATGGCCTTACACACCACACCTCAGTCCTCCATGACAGCAGCCTCGGCAGCACAATCTTTGAAAGAACCAAGGATGATGACAAAGTGGGTCTCTCCATCGAAGATGAGCTTTTCCTGGAGCTTATGGATAAAGAAATGTTTATGGATGAGTCCAAAAGCTGGGTGGCACCTCTTCCATTTCAATCACATCGGCAAAAGCCAAAGGGCCTGCTCGAGGTACGAGGAAGTTCCCATATGGTCTAGCGGTCAGGATTCCTGGTTTTCACCCAGGCGGCCCGGGTTCGACTCCCGGTATGGGAAGTTTGTGTTGTCTTTGATTCACTTATGGAAACAGACAGGACGTTTCTCTGTGCCTCTAGCACTTTTAGTCAGCAGGCGACGCTCAAGAAACCTGACAGGTTTAGGTTCAGACCACAAACGGTGTGCCTTCGATAGCTCAGTTGGTAGAGCGGAGGACTGTAGGTGGCAATTTGGCAATCCTTAGGTCGCTGGTTCGACTCCGTCTCGAAGGAGGAATTTTTCACACGCAAACATTTAATTGGCCATGCTTCTCGATGAGGCCGTCAAGCGCTTGAGTGTGTAGTTGGCCTCTTTGCAATCGCGACCACCACAACAGGGCAAAAGCTCATTCCCTGACCGGGAATCGAACCCAGGCCGCGGCGGTGAGAGCGCCGAATCCTAACCACTAGACCACCAGGGAAGGTCTTCTCCCTCTTTCCCATCAACCCTGGCTGTGCGCCTCTACCAGATTTTCCAGCAACTGCTCAAGCAGGACCACTAAGACTTGAATTTTCCTCCAGGAGAGGAGACGTCTCTGACCCTGGATAACAGATCTTCCACTGAGAAAGTGTCACAGGCTCTGTAGGAATATCCTGACAACACCACAAATTGCCATAAAAACAAAGCAACCGAGATCCCCAACATGTGACGACTCCATCTCGAAGCTTTTTATAGCAGACCCCAAATCGCACCCCTTCCTGACGTTGGCTCCAGGCCTGCAAATGGCATGAGATAAAGTAGGTGTCATGAAAGGCCTCTGAACAGTCAGATGCCAACAAGCCACGTGCATACTTACTGGTGGGCCAGTGGCGCAATGGATAACGCGTCTGACTACGGATCAGAAGATTCTAGGTTCGACTCCTGGCTGGCTCGCTCACCCTCTTTTGCTTCGCTGCCAGCCCATTGCCATTTCATTATTTCCTTTCATTGGCCCGTCGTTTTTGTTATTTTTATTATTGCATTAGTTGAATGATATTTTAAATTGATAGTCCAACAATAGGCTCCTTTGTCAGTGGGATAACGGTTAGCATGAAATACCATGTGTCTTTTCAGATGCATTGCATGGGTACTGTCACAAGGACCTTGCTCTGCGACCAGTTTATAGTGTCTATTATGCCAGCACAGGACTGGGAGGAAACTGAACCCCCTGGGCGAGGCAAATGAGAGCTCCCTCCGATGAGCCTGATGAAATCGAATTCAGCAAACAATCCCTTCGGATCATTCCCATATTTTTAAAGGGGGTGGTCACACACTAAAAGCCAAAGGGCCTGTTTGAGACACGAGGAAGTTCCCATATGGTCTAGCGGTCAGGATTCCTGGTTTTCACCCAGACGGCCCGGGTTCGACTCCTGGTATGGGAAGTTTGTGTTGTCTTTGCTTCACTTATGGAAACAGACAGGACATGTCTCTGTGCCTCTAGCACTTTTAGTCAACAGGCGAAGCTCACGAAACCTGACAGATTTAGGTTCTGACCACAACCGGTGTGTCTTCGATAGCTCAGTTGGTAGAGCGGAGGACTGAGAGCGCTGAATCCTAACCACTAGACCACCAGGGAAGGTCTGCACCCTCTTTCCCATCAAGCCTGGCTGTGCGCCTCTACCAGATTTCCCAGCAACTGCTCAAGCAGGACCACTAAGACTTGAATTTTCCTCCAGGAGAGGAGACGTCTCTGACCCTGGATAACAGATCTTCCACTGAGAAAGTGTCACAGGCTCTGTAGGAATATCCTGACAACACCACAACTTGCCAAAAAACAATCGTACAGAACTTGCCAATTGGGCTGCAAAAGAGGTGGTCAGCTCAAGGCTCACAATACAAGGAGCAATACAATGTATCTTTTCCTCCATTTGCATACTTCACAGACTTCATATGCAGTGAAGCACGCAGAAGAAACGACTTCAAGCTTCACTCACCATGGGACAGTAAAGGTCCCTCCTCAGAGCATGGCCGGGAGGGTGAAAGGGAAACACTTCAGCAGGCAGCCACCTCTAGGTGCAAAGAGGTTTGCGATGATAATATGAAACCTAGATCCTGTTCCAAGATTTGCCTAGTGAAGGTTTATCCTAAAGCACGCCCTGGAAAATCTGTGAAAATGTATGTCATTCGAGATGACCAGAGCAACAGGTCCCTGGCCAGGTCTGAATTCTTTGACCTCTTTCAAATTGAAGGGTTAAACTCACCATATACTCTGCGCACATGTTAAGGGGTCACTGAAGCGTTTGGGAGAAGAGCCACAGGGTTCATGGTGGAGTCACTGGATGGAACAAGTGTGATGCTCCCCACACAAATGAGCACTCAGAGATTCCATCTCCAGCAGCTGCACAGCACCACACACACCTGAAGTCCATAGCTCACAAGATACCACAACTAGATCTAGAGGCCCAAAATACTCCTCCTTCTGGGAAACGACATCATCCAGGTTCACAAAATCAGAGAACAACACAATGGGCCACCCAGAGCACCCTACGCTCAAAGACTAGACCTTGGCTGGGTTGTTATAGGTGACGTTTGCTTGGGCTCAGCCCACAAGACAGAGTCTGTGACTTCTTTTCGGAGTAGCGTGCTTGAAAATGGACGTCCATCTATCCTTACTCCATGTCCCAATCACATTCAAGTCAAGGAGAGGTTTGGCAACGAAGGACTACACAGCACAAATTGTCATATGGCCTTACACACCACACCTCAGTCCTCCATGACAGCAGCCTCGGCAGCACAATCTTTGAAAGAACCAAGGATGATGACAAAGTGGGTCTCTCCATCGAAGATGAGCTTTTCCTGGAGCTTATGGATAAAGAAATGTTTATGGATGAGTCCAAAAGCTGGGTGGCATCTCTTCCATTTCAATCACATCGGCAAAAGCCAAAGGGTCTGCTCGAGGTACGAGGAAGTTCCCATATGGTCTAGCGGTCAGGATTCCTGGTTTTCACCCAGGCGGCCCGGGTTCGACTCCCGGTATGGGAAGATTGTGTTGTCTTTGATTCACTTATGGAAACAGACAGGACGTTTCTCTGTGCCTCTAGCACTTTTAGTCAGCAGGCGACGCTCAAGAAACCTGACAGGTTTAGGTTCTGTCCACAACTGGTGTGCCTTCAATAGCTCAGTTGGTAGAGCGGAGGACTGTAGGTGGCACATTGGCAATCCTTAGGTCGCTGGTTCAACTCCGGCTCGAAGGAGGAATTTTTCACACGCAAACATTTAATTGGCCATGCTTCTCGATGAGGGCGTCAAGCGCTTGAGTGTGTAGTTGGCCTCTTTGCAATCGCGACCACCACAACAGGGCAAAAGCTCATTCCCTGACCGGGAATCGAACCCGGGCCGCGGCGGTGAGAGCGCCGAATCCTAACCACTAGACCACCAGGGAAGGTCTTCTCCCTCTTTCCCATCAACCCTGGCTGTGCGCCTCTACCAGATTTTCCAGCAACTGCTCAAGCAGGACCACTAAGACTTGAATTTTCCTTTAGGAGAGGAGACGTCTCTGACCCTGGATAACAGATCTTCCACTGAGAAAGTGTCACAGGCTCTGTAGGAATATCCTGACAACACCACAACTTGCCATAAAAACAAAGCAACCGAGATGCCCAACATGTGACGACTCCATCTCGAAGCTTTTTATAGCAGACCCCAAATCGCATCCCTTCCTGACGTTGGCTCCAGGCCTGCAAATGGCATGAGATAAAGTAGGTGTCATGAAAGGCCTCTGAACAGTCAGATGCCAACAAGCCACGTGCATACTTATTGGTGGGCCAGTGGCGCAATGGATAACGCGTCTGACTACGGATCAGAAGATTCTAGGTTCGACTCCTGGCTGGCTCGCTCACCCTCTTTTGCTTCGCTGCCAGCCCATTGCCATTTCATTATTTCCTTTCATTGGCCCGTCGTTTTTGTTATTTTTATTATTGCATTAGTTGAATGATATTTTAAATTGATAGTCCAACAATAGGCTCCTTTGTCAGTGGGATAACGGTTAGCATGAAATACCATGTGTCTTTTCAGATGCATTGCATGGGTACTGTCACAAGGACCTTGCTCTGCGACCAGTTTATAGTGTCTATTATGCCAGCACAGGACTGGGAGGAAACTGAACCCCCTGGGCGAGGCAAATGAGAGCTCCCTCCGATGAGCCTGATGAAATCGAATTCAGCAAACAATCCCTTCGGATCATTCCCATATTCTTAAAGGGGGTGGTCACACACTAAAAGCCAAAGGGCCTGTTTGAGACACGAGGAAGTTCCCATATGGTCTAGCGGTCAGGATTCCTGGTTTTCACCCAGACGGCCCGGGTTCGACTCCCGGTATGGGAAGTTTGTGTTGTCTTTGCTTCACTTATGGAAACAGACAGGACGTGTCTCTGTGCCTCTAGCACTTTTAGTCAACAGGCGAAGCTCACGAAACCTGACAGATTTAGGTTCTGACCACAACCGGTGTGCCTTCGATAGCTCAGTTGGTAGAGCGGAGGACTGTAGGTGGCAATTTGGCAATCCTTAGGTCGCTGGTTCGACTCCGGCTCGAAGGAGGAATTTTTCGCATGCAAACATTTAATTGGCTATGCTTCTCGACGAGGCCGTCAGTGCTTGAGTGTGTTGTTGGCCTCTTCGCAATTGCGACCACCACAACAGGGCAAAAGCTCATTCCCTGACCGGGAATCGAACCCGGGACGCGGCGGTGAGAGCGCCTAATCCTAACCACTAGACCACCAGGGAAGGTCTGCACCCTCTTTCCCATCAAGCCTGGCTGTGCGCCTCTACCAGATTTCCCAGCAACTGCTCAAGCAGGACCACTAAGACTTGAATTTTCCTCCAGGAGAGGAGACGTCTCTGACCCTGGATAACAGATCTTCCACTGAGAAAGTGTCACAGGCTCTGTAGGAATATCCTGACAACACCACAACTTGCCAAAAAACAATCGTACAGAACTTGCCAATTGGGCTGCAAGAGAGGTGGTCAGCTCAAGGCTCACAATACAAGGAGCAATACAATGTATCTTTTCCTCCATTTGCATACTTCACAGACTTCATATGCAGTGAAGCACGCAGAAGAAACGACTTCAAGCTTCACTCACCATGGGACAGTAAAGGTCCCTCCTCAGAGCATGGCCGGGAGGGTGAAAGGGAAACACTTCAGCAGGCAGCCACCTCTAGGTGCAAAGAGGTTTGCGATGATAATATGAAACCTAGATCCTGTTCCAAGATTTGCCTAGTGAAGGTTTATCCTAAAGCACGCCCTGGAAAATCTGTGAAAATGTATGTCATTCGAGATGACCAGAGCAACAGGTCCCTGGCCAGGTCTGAATTCTTTGACCTCTTTCAAATTGAAGGGTTAAACTGACCATATACTCTGCGCACATGTTCAGGGGTCACTGAAGCGTTTGGGAGAAGAGCCACAGGGTTCATGGTGGAGTCACTGGATGGATCAACAAGTGTGATGCTCCCCACACAAATGAGCACTCAGAGATTCCATCTCCAGCAGCTGCACAGCACCACACACACCTGAAGTCCATAGCTCACAAGATACCACAACTAGATCTAGAGGCCCAAAATACTCCTCCTTCTGGGAAACGACATCATCCAGGTTCACAAAATCAGAGAACAACACAATGGGCCACCCAGAGCACCCTACGCTCAAAGACTAGACCTTGGCTGGGTTGTTATAGGTGACGTTTGCTTGGGCTCAGCCCACAAGACAGAGTCTGTGACTTCTTTTCGGAGTAGCGTGCTTGAAAATGGACGTCCATCTATCCTTACTCCATGTCCCAATCACGTTCAAGTCAAGGAGAGGTTTGGCAACGAAGGACTACACAGCACAAATTGTCATATGGCCTTACACACCACACCTCAGTCCTCCATGACAGCAGCCTCGGCAGCACAATCTTTGAAAGAACCAAGGATGATGACAAAGTGGGTCTCTCCATCGAAGATGAGCTTATGGATAAAGAAATGTTTATGGATGAGTCCAAAAGCTGGGTGGCACCTCTTCCATTTCAATCACATCGGCAAAAGCCAAAGGGCCTGCTCGAGGTACAAGGAAGTTCCCATATGGTCTAGCGGTCAGGATTCCTGGTTTTCACCCAGGCGGCCCGGGTTCGACTCCCGGTATGGGAAGTTTGTGTTGTCTTTGATTCACTTATGGAAACAGACAGGACGTTTCTCTGTGCCTCTAGCACTTTTAGTCAGCAGGCGACGCTCAAGAAACCTGACAGATTTAGGTTCTGACCACAACCGGTGTGCCTTCGATAGCTCAGTTGGTAGAGCGGAGGACTGTAGGTGGCAATTTGGCAATCCTTAGGTCGCTGGTTCGACTCCGGCTCGAAGGAGGAATTTTTCGCATGCAAACATTTAATTGGCTATGCTTCTCGGCGAGGCCGTCAGCGCTTGAGTGTGTTGTTGGCCTCTTCGCAATTGCGACCACCACAACAGGGCAAAAGCTCATTCCCTGACCGGGAATCGAACCCTGGCCGCGGCGGTGAGAGCGCCGAATCCTAACCACTAGACCACCAGGGAAGGTCTGCACCCTCTTTCCCATCAAGCCTGGCTGTGCGCCTCTACCAGATTTCCCAGCAACTGCTCAAGCAGGACCACTAAGACTTGAATTTTCCTCCAGGAGAGGAGACGTCTCTGACCCTGGATAACAGATCTTCCACTGAGAAAGTGTCACAGGCTCTGTAGGAATATCCTGACAACACCACAACTTGCCAAAAAACAATCGTACAGAACTTGCCAATTGGGCTGCAATAGAGGTGGTCAGCTCAAGGCTCACAATACAAGGAGCAATACAATGTATCTTTTCCTCCATTTGCATACTTCACAGACTTCATATGCAGTGAAGCACGCAGAAGAAACGACTTCAAGCTTCACTCACCATGGGACAGTAAAGGTCCCTCCTCAGAGCATGGCCGGGAGGGTGAAAGGGAAACACTTCAGCAGGCAGCCACCTCTAGGTGCAAAGAGGTTTGCGATGATAATATGAAACCTAGATCCTGTTCCAAGATTTGCCTAGTGAAGGTTTATCCTAAAGCACGCCCTGGAAAATCTGTGAAAATGTATGTCATTCGAGATGACCAGAGCAACAGGTCCCTGGCCAGGTCTGAATTCTTTGACCTCTTTCAAATTGAAGGGTTAAACTCACCATATACTCTGCGCACATGTTCAGGGGTCACTGAAGCGTTTGGGAGAAGAGCCACAGGGTTCATGGTGGAGTCACTGGATGGAACAACAAGTGTGATGCTCCCCACACAAATGAGCACTCAGAGATTCCATCTCCAGCAGCTGCACAGCACCACACACACCTGAAGTCCATAGCTCACAAGATACCACAACTAGATCTAGAGGCCCAAAATACTCCTCCTTCTGGGAAACGACGTTCATCCAGGTTCACAAAATCAGAGAACAACACAATGGGCCACCCAGAGCACCCTACGCTCAAAGACTAGACCTTGGCTGGGTTGTTATAGGTGACGTTTGCTTGGGCTCAGCCCACAAGACAGAGTCTGTGACTTCTTTTCGGAGTAGCGTGCTTGAAAATGGACGTCCATCTATCCTTACTCCATGTCCCAATCACATTCAAGTCAAGGAGAGGTTTGGCAACGAAGGACTACACAGCACAAATTGTCATATGGCCTGACACACCACACCTCAGTCCTCCATGACAGCAGCCTCGGCAGCACAATCTTTGAAAGAACCAAGGATGATGACAAAGTGGGTCTCTCCATCGAAGATGAGCTTTTCCTGGAGCTTATGGATAAAGAAATGTTTATGGATGAGTCCAAAAGCTGGGTGGCACCTCTTCCATTTCAATCACATCGGCAAAAGCCAAAGGGTCTGCTCGAGGTACGAGGAAGTTCCCATATGGTCTAGCGGTCAGGATTCCTGGTTTTCACCCAGGCGGCCCGGGTTCGACTCCCGGTATGGGAAGTTTGTGTTGTCTTTGATTCACTTATGGAAACAGACAGGACGTTTCTCTGTGCCTCTAGCACTTTTAGTCAGCAGGCGACGCTCAAGAAACCTGACAGGTTTAGGTTCTGTCCACAACTGGTGTGCCTTCGATAGCTCAGTTGGTAGAGCGGAGGACTGTAGGTGGCGCATTGGCAATTCTTAGGTCGCTGGTTCAACTCCGGCTCGAAGGAGGAATTTTTCACACGCAAACATTTAATTGGCCATGCTTCTCGATGAGGCCGTCAAGCGCTTGAGTGTGTAGTTGGCCTCTTTGCAATCGCGACCACCACAACAGGGCAAAAGCTCATTCCCTGACCGGGAATCGAACCCGGGCCGCGGCGGTGAGAGCGCCGAATCCTAACCACTAGACCACCAGGGAAGGTCTTCTCCCTCTTTCCCATCAACCCTGGCTGTGCGCCTCTACCAGATTTTCCAGCAACTGCTCAAGCAGGACCACTAAGACTTGAATTTTCCTCCAGGAGAGGAGACGTCTCTGACCCTGGATAACAGATCTTCCACTGAGAAAGTGTCACAGGCTCTGTAGGAATATCCTGACAACACCACAACTTGCCATAAAAACAAAGCAACCGAGATGCCCAACATGTGACGACTCCATCTCGAAGCTTTTTATAGCAGACCCCAAATCGCACCCCTTCCTGACGTTGGCTCCAGGCCTGCAAATGGCATGAGATAAAGTAGGTGTCATGAAAGGCCTCTGAACAGTCAGATGCCAACAAGCCACGTGCATACTTATTGGTGGGCCAGTGGCGCAATGGATAACGCGTCTGACTACGGATCAGAAGATTCTAGGTTCGACTCCTGGCTGGCTCGCTCACCCTCTTTTGCTTCGCTGCCAGCCCATTGCCATTTCATTATTTCCTTTCATTGGCCCGTCGTTTTTGTTATTTTTATTATTGCATTAGTTGAATGATATTTTAAATTGATAGTCCAACAATAGGCTCCTTTGTCAGTGGGATAACGGTTAGCATGAAATACCATGTGTCTTTTCAGATGCATTGCATGGGTACTGTCACAAGGACCTTGCTCTGCGACCAGTTTATAGTGTCTATTATGCCAGCACAGGACTGGGAGGAAACTGAACCCCCTGGGCGAGGCAAATGAGAGCTCCCTCCGATGAGCCTGATGAAATCGAATTCAGCAAACAATCCCTTCGGATCATTCCCATATTCTTAAAGGGGGTGGTCACACACTAAAAGCCAAAGGGCCTGTTTGAGACACGAGGAAGTTCCCATATGGTCTAGCGGTCAGGATTCCTGGTTTTCACCCAGACGGCCCGGGTTCGACTCCCGGTATGGGAAGTTTGTGTTGTCTTTGCTTCACTTATGGAAACAGACAGGACGTGTCTCTGTGCCTCTAGCACTTTTAGTCAACAGGCGAAGCTCACGAAACCTGACAGATTTAGGTTCTGACCACAACCGGTGTGCCTTCGATAGCTCAGTTGGTAGAGCGGAGGACTGTAGGTGGCAATTTGGCAATCCTTAGGTCGCTGGTTCGACTCCGGCTCGAAGGAGGAATTTTTCGCATGCAAACATTTAATTGGCTATGCTTCTCGACGAGGCCGTCAGTGCTTGAGTGTGTTGTTGGCCTCTTCGCAATTGCGACCACCACAACAGGGCAAAAGCTCATTCCCTGACCGGGAATCGAACCCGGGACGCGGCGGTGAGAGCGCCTAATCCTAACCACTAGACCACCAGGGAAGGTCTGCACCCTCTTTCCCATCAAGCCTGGCTGTGCGCCTCTACCAGATTTCCCAGCAACTGCTCAAGCAGGACCACTAAGACTTGAATTTTCCTCCAGGAGAGGAGACGTCTCTGACCCTGGATAACAGATCTTCCACTGAGAAAGTGTCACAGGCTCTGTAGGAATATCCTGACAACACCACAACTTGCCAAAAAACAATCGTACAGAACTTGCCAATTGGGCTGCAAGAGAGGTGGTCAGCTCAAGGCTCACAATACAAGGAGCAATACAATGTATCTTTTCCTCCATTTGCATACTTCACAGACTTCATATGCAGTGAAGCACGCAGAAGAAACGACTTCAAGCTTCACTCACCATGGGACAGTAAAGGTCCCTCCTCAGAGCATGGCCGGGAGGGTGAAAGGGAAACACTTCAGCAGGCAGCCACCTCTAGGTGCAAAGAGGTTTGCGATGATAATATGAAACCTAGATCCTGTTCCAAGATTTGCCTAGTGAAGGTTTATCCTAAAGCACGCCCTGGAAAATCTGTGAAAATGTATGTCATTCGAGATGACCAGAGCAACAGGTCCCTGGCCAGGTCTGAATTCTTTGACCTATTTCAAATTGAAGGGTTAAATTCACCATATACTCTGCGCACATGTTCAGGGGTCACTGAAGCGTTTGGGAGAAGAGCCACAGGGTTCATGGTGGAGTCACTGGATGGAACAACAAGTGTGATGCTCCCCACACAAATGAGCACTCAGAGATTCCATCTCCAGCAGCTGCACAGCACCACACACACCTGAAGTCCATAGCTCACAAGATACCACAACTAGATCTAGAGGCCCAAAATACTCCTCCTTCTGGGAAACGACATCATCCAGGTTCACAAAATCAGAGAACAACACAATGGGCCACCCAGAGCACCCTACGCTCAAAGACTAGACCTTGGCTGGGTTTTTATAGGTGAGGTTTGCTTGGGCTCAGCCCACAAGACAGAGTCTGTGACTTCTTTTCGGAGTAGCGTGCTTGAAAATAGACGTCCATCTATCCTTACTCCATGTCCCAATCACATTCAAGTCAAGGAGAGGTTTGGCAACGAAGGACTACACAGCACAAATTGTCATATGGCCTTACACACCACACCTCAGTCCTCCATGACAGCAGCCTCGGCAGCACAATCTTTGAAAGAACCAAGGATGATGACAAAGTGGGTCTCTCCATCGAAGATGAGCTTTTCCTGGAGCTTATGGATAAAGAAATGTTTATGGATGAGTCCAAAAGCTGGGTGGCACCTCTTCCATTTCAATCACATCGGCAAAAGCCAAAGGGCCTGCTCGAGGTACGAGGAAGTTCCCATATGGTCTAGCGGTCAGGATTCCTGGTTTTCACCCAGGCGGCCCGGGTTCGACTCCCGGTATGGGAAGTTTGTGTTGTCTTTGATTCACTTATGGAAACAGACAGGACGTTTCTCTGTGCCTCTAGCACTTTTAGTCAGCAGGCGACGCTCAAGAAACCTGACAGGTTTAGGTTCAGACCACAAACGGTGTGCCTTCGATAGCTCAGTTGGTAGAGCGGAGGACTGTAGGTGGCAATTTGGCAATCCTTAGGTCGCTGGTTCGACTCCGTCTCGAAGGAGGAATTTTTCACACGCAAACATTTAATTGGCCATGCTTCTCGATGAGGCCGTCAAGCGCTTGAGTGTGTAGTTGGCCTCTTTGCAATCGCGACCACCACAACAGGGCAAAAGCTCATTCCCTGACCGGGAATCGAACCCAGGCCGCGGCGGTGAGAGCGCCGAATCCTAACCACTAGACCACCAGGGAAGGTCTTCTCCCTCTTTCCCATCAACCCTGGCTGTGCGCCTCTACCAGATTTTCCAGCAACTGCTCAAGCAGGACCACTAAGACTTGAATTTTCCTCCAGGAGAGGAGACGTCTCTGACCCTGGATAACAGATCTTCCACTGAGAAAGTGTCACAGGCTCTGTAGGAATATCCTGACAACACCACAAATTGCCATAAAAACAAAGCAACCGAGATCCCCAACATGTGACGACTCCATCTCGAAGCTTTTTATAGCAGACCCCAAATCGCACCCCTTCCTGACGTTGGCTCCAGGCCTGCAAATGGCATGAGATAAAGTAGGTGTCATGAAAGGCCTCTGAACAGTCAGATGCCAACAAGCCACGTGCATACTTACTGGTGGGCCAGTGGCGCAATGGATAACGCGTCTGACTACGGATCAGAAGATTCTAGGTTCGACTCCTGGCTGGCTCGCTCACCCTCTTTTGCTTCGCTGCCAGCCCATTGCCATTTCATTATTTCCTTTCATTGGCCCGTCGTTTTTGTTATTTTTATTATTGCATTAGTTGAATGATATTTTAAATTGATAGTCCAACAATAGGCTCCTTTGTCAGTGGGATAACGGTTAGCATGAAATACCATGTGTCTTTTCAGATGCATTGCATGGGTACTGTCACAAGGACCTTGCTCTGCGACCAGTTTATAGTGTCTATTATGCCAGCACAGGACTGGGAGGAAACTGAACCCCCTGGGCGAGGCAAATGAGAGCTCCCTCCGATGAGCCTGATGAAATCGAATTCAGCAAACAATCCCTTCGGATCATTCCCATATTTTTAAAGGGGGTGGTCACACACTAAAAGCCAAAGGGCCTGTTTGAGACACGAGGAAGTTCCCATATGGTCTAGCGGTCAGGATTCCTGGTTTTCACCCAGACGGCCCGGGTTCGACTCCTGGTATGGGAAGTTTGTGTTGTCTTTGCTTCACTTATGGAAACAGACAGGACGTGTCTCTGTGCCTCTAGCACTTTTAGTCAACAGGCGAAGCTCACGAAACCTGACAGATTTAGGTTCTGACCACAACCGGTGTGTCTTCGATAGCTCAGTTGGTAGAGCGGAGGACTGAGAGCGCTGAATCCTAACCACTAGACCACCAGGGAAGGTCTGCACCCTCTTTCCCATCAAGCCTGGCTGTGCGCCTCTACCAGATTTCCCAGCAACTGCTCAAGCAGGACCACTAAGACTTGAATTTTCCTCCAGGAGAGGAGACGTCTCTGACCCTGGATAACAGATCTTCCACTGAGAAAGTGTCACAGGCTCTGTAGGAATATCCTGACAACACCACAACTTGCCAAAAAACAATCGTACAGAACTTGCCAATTGGGCTGCAAAAGAGGTGGTCAGCTCAAGGCTCACAATACAAGGAGCAATACAATGTATCTTTTCCTCCATTTGCATACTTCACAGACTTCATATGCAGTGAAGCACGCAGAAGAAACGACTTCAAGCTTCACTCACCATGGGACAGTAAAGGTCCCTCCTCAGAGCATGGCCGGGAGGGTGAAAGGGAAACACTTCAGCAGGCAGCCACCTCTAGGTGCAAAGAGGTTTGCGATGATAATATGAAACCTAGATCCTGTTCCAAGATTTGCCTAGTGAAGGTTTATCCTAAAGCACGCCCTGGAAAATCTGTGAAAATGTATGTCATTCGAGATGACCAGAGCAACAGGTCCCTGGCCAGGTCTGAATTCTTTGACCTCTTTCAAATTTAAGGGTTAAACTCACCATATACTCTGCGCACATGTTAAGGGGTCACTGAAGCGTTTGGGAGAAGAGCCACAGGGTTCATGGTGGAGTCACTGGATGGAACAAGTGTGATGCTCCCCACACAAATGAGCACTCAGAGATTCCATCTCCAGCAGCTGCACAGCACCACACACACCTGAAGTCCATAGCTCACAAGATACCACAACTAGATCTAGAGGCCCAAAATACTCCTCCTTCTGGGAAACGACATCATCCAGGTTCACAAAATCAGAGAACAACACAATGGGCCACCCAGAGCACCCTACGCTCAAAGACTAGACCTTGGCTGGGTTGTTATAGGTGACGTTTGCTTGGGCTCAGCCCACAAGACAGAGTCTGTGACTTCTTTTCGGAGTAGCGTGCTTGAAAATGGACGTCCATCTATCCTTACTCCATGTCCCAATCACATTCAAGTCAAGGAGAGGTTTGGCAACGAAGGACTACACAGCACAAATTGTCATATGGCCTTACACACCACACCTCAGTCCTCCATGACAGCAGCCTCGGCAGCACAATCTTTGAAAGAACCAAGGATGATGACAAAGTGGGTCTCTCCATCGAAGATGAGCTTTTCCTGGAGCTTATGGATAAAGAAATGTTTATGGATGAGTCCAAAAGCTGGGTGGCATCTCTTCCATTTCAATCACATCGGCAAAAGCCAAAGGGTCTGCTCGAGGTACGAGGAAGTTCCCATATGGTCTAGCGGTCAGGATTCCTGGTTTTCACCCAGGCGGCCCGGGTTCGACTCCCGGTATGGGAAGATTGTGTTGTCTTTGATTCACTTATGGAAACAGACAGGACGTTTCTCTGTGCCTCTAGCACTTTTAGTCAGCAGGCGACGCTCAAGAAACCTGACAGGTTTAGGTTCTGTCCACAACTGGTGTGCCTTCAATAGCTCAGTTGGTAGAGCGGAGGACTGTAGGTGGCACATTGGCAATCCTTAGGTCGCTGGTTCAACTCCGGCTCGAAGGAGGAATTTTTCACACGCAAACATTTAATTGGCCATGCTTCTCGATGAGGGCGTCAAGCGCTTGAGTGTGTAGTTGGCCTCTTTGCAATCGCGACCACCACAACAGGGCAAAAGCTCACTCCCTGACCGGGAATCGAACCCGGGCCGCGGCGGTGAGAGCGCCGAATCCTAACCACTAGACCACCAGGGAAGGTCTTCTCCCTCTTTCCCATCAACCCTGGCTGTGCGCCTCTACCAGATTTTCCAGCAACTGCTCAAGCAGGACCACTAAGACTTGAATTTTCCTCCAGGAGAGGAGACGTCTCTGACCCTGGATAACAGATCTTCCACTGAGAAAGTGTCACAGGCTCTGTAGGAATATCCTGACAACACCACAACTTGCCATAAAAACAAAGCAACCGAGATGCCCAACATGTGACGACTCCATCTCGAAGCTTTTTATAGCAGACCCCAAATCGCACCCCTTCCTGACGTTGGCTCCAGGCCTGCAAATGGCATGAGATAAAGTAGGTGTCATGAAAGGCCTCTGAACAGTCAGATGCCAACAAGCCACGTGCATACTTATTGGTGGGCCAGTGGCGCAATGGATAACGCGTCTGACTACGGATCAGAAGATTCTAGGTTCGACTCCTGGCTGGCTCGCTCACCCTCTTTTGCTTCGCTGCCAGCCCATTGCCATTTCATTATTTCCTTTCATTGGCCCGTCGTTTTTGTTATTTTTATTATTGCATTAGTTGAATGATATTTTAAATTGATAGTCCAACAATAGGCTCCTTTGTCAGTGGGATAACGGTTAGCATGAAATACCATGTGTCTTTTCAGATGCATTGCATGGGTACTGTCACAAGGACCTTGCTCTGCGACCAGTTTATAGTGTCTATTATGCCAGCACAGGACTGGGAGGAAACTGAACCCCCTGGGCGAGGCAAATGAGAGCTCCCTCCGATGAGCCTGATGAAATCGAATTCAGCAAACAATCCCTTCGGATCATTCCCATATTCTTAAAGGGGGTGGTCACACACTAAAAGCCAAAGGGCCTGTTTGAGACACAAGGAAGTTCCCATATGGTCTAGCGGTCAGGATTCCTGGTTTTCACCCAGACGGCCCGGGTTCGACTCCCGGTATGGGAAGTTTGTGTTGTCTTTGCTTCACTTATGGAAACAGACAGGACGTGTCTCTGTGCCTCTAGCACTTTTAGTCAACAGGCGAAGCTCACGAAACCTGACAGATTTAGGTTCTGACCACAACCGGTGTGCCTTCGATAGCTCAGTTGGTAGAGCGGAGGACTGTAGGTGGCAATTTGGCAATCCTTAGGTCGCTGGTTCGACTCCGGCTCGAAGGAGGAATTTTTCGCATGCAAACATTTAATTGGCTATGCTTCTCGACGAGGCCGTCAGTGCTTGAGTGTGTTGTTGGCCTCTTCGCAATTGCGACCACCACAACAGGGCAAAAGCTCATTCCCTGACCGGGAATCGAACCCGGGACGCGGCGGTGAGAGCGCCTAATCCTAACCACTAGACCACCAGGGAAGGTCTGCACCCTCTTTCCCATCAAGCCTGGCTGTGCGCCTCTACCAGATTTCCCAGCAACTGCTCAAGCAGGACCACTAAGACTTGAATTTTCCTCCAGGAGAGGAGACGTCTCTGACCCTGGATAACAGATCTTCCACTGAGAAAGTGTCACAGGCTCTGTAGGAATATCCTGACAACACCACAACTTGCCAAAAAACAATCGTACAGAACTTGCCAATTGGGCTGCAAGAGAGGTGGTCAGCTCAAGGCTCACAATACAAGGAGCAATACAATGTATCTTTTCTTCCATTTGCATACTTCACAGACTTCATATGCAGTGAAGCACGCAGAAGAAACGACTTCAAGCTTCACTCACCATGGGACAGTAAAGGTCCCTCCTCAGAGCATGGCCGGGAGGGTGAAAGGGAAACACTTCAGCAGGCAGCCACCTCTAGGTGCAAAGAGGTTTGCGATGATAATATGAAACCTAGATCCTGTTCCAAGATTTGCCTAGTGAAGGTTTATCCTAAAGCACGCCCTGGAAAATCTGTGAAAATGTATGTCATTCGAGATGACCAGAGCAACAGGTCCCTGGCCAGGTCTGAATTCTTTGACCTCTTTCAAAT
This sequence comes from Cyprinella venusta, assembly GCA_038021265.1. Taxonomy (NCBI): domain Eukaryota; kingdom Metazoa; phylum Chordata; class Actinopteri; order Cypriniformes; family Leuciscidae; genus Cyprinella; species Cyprinella venusta. Next base: position 6,863,245 of record CM075879.1, on the reverse strand, counting down.
TGAAGGGTTAAACTGACCATATACTCTGCGCACATGTTCAGGGGTCACTGAAGCGTTTGGGAGAAGAGCCACAGGGTTCATGGTGGAGTCACTGGATGGAACAACAAGTGTGATGCTCCCCACACAAATGAGCACTCAGAGATTCCATCTCCAGCAGCTGCACAGCACCACACACACCTGAAGTCCATAGCTCACAAGATACCACAACTAGATCTAGAGGCCCAAAATACTCCTCCTTCTGGGAAACGACATCATCCAGGTTCACAAAATCAGAGAACAACACAATGGGCCACCCAGAGCACCCTACGCTCAAAGACTAGACCTTGGCTGGGTTGTTATAGGTGACGTTTGCTTGGGCTCAGCCCACAAGACAGAGTCTGTGACTTCTTTTCGGAGTAGCGTGCTTGAAAATGGACGTCCATCTATCCTTACTCCATGTCCCAATCACGTTCAAGTCAAGGAGAGGTTTGGCAACGAAGGACTACACAGCACAAATTGTCATATGGCCTTACACACCACACCTCAGTCCTCCATGACAGCAGCCTCGGCAGCACAATCTTTGAAAGAACCAAGGATGATGACAAAGTGGGTCTCTCCATCGAAGATGAGCTTATGGATAAAGAAATGTTTATGGATGAGTCCAAAAGCTGGGTGGCACCTCTTCCATTTCAATCACATCGGCAAAAGCCAAAGGGCCTGCTCGAGGTACAAGGAAGTTCCCATATGGTCTAGCGGTCAGGATTCCTGGTTTTCACCCAGGCGGCCCGGGTTCGACTCCCGGTATGGGAAGTTTGTGTTGTCTTTGATTCACTTATGGAAACAGACAGGACGTTTCTCTGTGCCTCTAGCACTTTTAGTCAGCAGGCGACGCTCAAGAAACCTGACAGATTTAGGTTCTGACCACAACCGGTGTGCCTTCGATAGCTCAGTTGGTAGACCGGAGGACTGTAGGTGGCAATTTGGCAATCCTTAGGTCGCTGGTTCGACTCTGGCTCGAAGGAGGAATTTTTCGCATGCAAACATTTAATTGGCTATGCTTCTAGGCGAGGCCGTCAGCGCTTGAGTGTGTTGTTGGCCTCTTCGCAATTGCGACCACCACAACAGGGCAAAAGCTCATTCCCTGACCGGGAATCGAACCCTGGCCGCGGCGGTGAGAGCGCCGAATCCTAACCACTAGACCACCAGGGAAGGTCTGCACCCTCTTTCCCATCAAGCCTGGCTGTGCGCCTCTACCAGATTTCCCAGCAACTGCTCAAGCAGGACCACTAAGACTTGAATTTTCCTCCAGGAGAGGAGACGTCTCTGACCCTGGATAACAGATCTTCCACTGAGAAAGTGTCACAGGCTCTGTAGGAATATCCTGACAACACCACAACTTGCCAAAAAACAATCGTACAGAACTTGCCAATTGGGCTGCAATAGAGGTGGTCAGCTCAAGGCTCACAATACAAGGAGCAATACAATGTATCTTTTCTTCCATTTGCATACTTCACAGACTTCATATGCAGTGAAGCACGCAGAAGAAACGACTTCAAGCTTCACTCACCATGGGACAGTAAAGGTCCCTCCTCAGAGCATGGCCGGGAGGGTGAAAGGGAAACACTTCAGCAGGCAGCCACCTCTAGGTACAAAGAGGTTTGCGATGATAATATGAAACCTAGATCCTGTTCCAAGATTTGCCTAGTGAAGGTTTATCCTAAAGCACGCCCTGGAAAATCTGTGAAAATGTATGTCATTCGAGATGACCAGAGCAACAGGTCCCTGGCCAGGTCTGAATTCTTTGACCTCTTTCAAATTGAAGGGTTAAACTCACCATATACTCTGCGCACATGTTCAGGGGTCACTGAAGCGTTTGGGAGAAGAGCCACAGGGTTCATGGTGGAGTCACTGGATGGAACAACAAGTGTGATGCTCCCCACACAAATGAGCACTCAGAGATTCCATCTCCAGCAGCTGCACAGCACCACACACACCTGAAGTCCATAGCTCACAAGATACCACAACTAGATCTAGAGGCCCAAAATACTCCTCCTTCTGGGAAACGACGTTCATCCAGGATCACAAAATCAGAGAACAACACAATGGGCCACCCAGAGCACCCTACGCTCAAAGACTAGACCTTGGCTGGGTTGTTATAGGTGACGTTTGCTTGGGCTCAGCCCACAAGACAGAGTCTGTGACTTCTTTTCGGAGTAGCGTGCTTGAAAATGGACGTCCATCTATCCTTACTCCATGTCCCAATCACATTCAAGTCAAGGAGAGGTTTGGCAACGAAGGACTACACAGCACAAATTGTCATATGGCCTGACACACCACACCTCAGTCCTCCATGACAGCAGCCTCGGCAGCACAATCTTTGAAAGAACCAAGGATGATGACAAAGTGGGTCTCTCCATCGAAGATGAGCTTTTCCTGGAGCTTATGGATAAAGAAATGTTTATGGATGAGTCCAAAAGCTGGGTGGCACCTCTTCCATTTCAATCACATCGGCAAAAGCCAAAGGGTCTGCTCGAGGTACGAGGAAGTTCCCATATGGTCTAGCGGTCAGGATTCCTGGTTTTCACCCAGGCGGCCCGGGTTCGACTCCCGGTATGGGAAGTTTGTGTTGTCTTTGATTCACTTATGGAAACAGACAGGACGTTTCTCTGTGCCTCTAGCACTTTTAGTCAGCAGGCGACGCTCAAGAAACCTGACAGGTTTAGGTTCTGTCCACAACTGGTGTGCCTTCGATAGCTCAGTTGGTAGAGCGGAGGACTGTAGGTGGCGCATTGGCAATTCTTAGGTCGCTGGTTCAACTCCGGCTCGAAGGAGGAATTTTTCACACGCAAACATTTAATTGGCCATGCTTCTCGATGAGGCCGTCAAGCGCTTGAGTGTGTAGTTGGCCTCTTTGCAATCGCGACCACCACAACAGGGCAAAAGCTCATTCCCTGACCGGGAATCGAACCCAGGCCGCGGCGGTGAGAGCGCCGAATCCTAACCACTAGACCACCAGGGAAGGTCTTCTCCCTCTTTCCCATCAACCCTGGCTGTGCGCCTCTACCAGATTTTCCAGCAACTGCTCAAGCAGGACCACTAAGACTTGAATTTTCCTCCAGGAGAGGAGACGTCTCTGACCCTGGATAACAGATCTTCCACTGAGAAAGTGTCACAGGCTCTGTAGGAATATCCTGACAACACCACAACTTGCCATAAAAACAAAGCAACCGAGATGCCCAACATGTGACGACTCCATCTCGAAGCTTTTTATAGCAGACCCCAAATCGCACCCCTTCCTGACGTTGGCTCCAGGCCTGCAAATGGCATGAGATAAAGTAGGTGTCATGAAAGGCCTCTGAACAGTCAGATGCCAACAAGCCACGTGCATACTTCTTGGTGGGCCAGTGGCGCAATGGATAACGCGTCTGACTACGGATCAGAAGATTCTAGGTTCGACTCCTGGCTGGCTCGCTCACCCTCTTTTGCTTCGCTGCCAGCCCATAGCCATTTCATTATTTCCTTTCATTGGCCCGTCATTTTTGTTATTTTTATTATTGCATTAGTTGAATGATATTTTAAATTGATAGTCCAACAATAGGCTGCTTTGTCAGTGGGATAACGGTTAGCATGAAATACCATGTGTCTTTTCAGATGCATTGCATGGGTACTGTCACAAGGACCTTGCTCTGCGACCAGTTTATAGTGTCTATTATGCCAGCACAGGACTGGGAGGAAACTGAACCCCCTGGGCGAGGCAAATGAGAGCTCCCTCCGATGAGCCTGATGAAATCGAATTCAGCAAACAATCCCTTCGGATCATTCCCATATTCTTAAAGGGGGTGGTCACACACTAAAAGCCAAAGGGCCTGTTTGAGACACGAGGAAGTTCCCATATGGTCTAGCGGTCAGGATTCCTGGTTTTCACCCAGACGGCCCGGGTTCGACTCCCGGTATGGGAAGTTTGTGTTGTCTTTGCTTCACTTATGGAAACAGACAGGACGTGTCTCTGTGCCTCTAGCACTTTTAGTCAACAGGCGAAGCTCACGAAACCTGACAGATTTAGGTTCTGACCACAACCGGTGTGCCTTCGATAGCTCAGTTGGTAGAGCGGAGAACTGTAGGTGGCAATTTGGCAATCCTTAGGTCGCTGGTTCGACTCCGGCTCGAAGGAGGAATTTTTCGCATGCAAACATTTAATTGGCTATGCTTCTCGGCGAGGCCGTCAGCGCTTGAGTGTGTTGTTGGCCTCTTCGCAATTGCAACCACCACAACAGGGCAAAAGATCATTCCCTGACCGGGAATCGAACCCGGGCCGCGGCGGTGAGAGCGCCGAATCCTAACCACTAGACCACCAGGGAAGGTCTGCACCCTCTTTCCCATCAAGCCTGGCTGTGCGCCTCTACCAGATTTCCCAGCAACTGCTCAAGCAGGACCACTAAGACTTGAATTTTCCTCCAGGAGAGGAGACGTCTCTGACCCTGGATAACAGATCTTCCACTGAGAAAGTGTCACAGGCTCTGTAGGAATATCCTGACAACACCACAACTTGCCAAAAAACAATCGTACAGAACTTGCCAATTGGGCTGCAAGAGAGGTGGTCAGCTCAAGGCTCACAATACAAGGAGCAATACAATGTATCTTTTCCTCCATTTGCATACTTCACAGACTTCATATGCAGTGAAGCACGCAGAAGAAACGACTTCAAGCTTCACTCACCATGGGACAGTAAAGGTCCCTCCTCAGAGCATGGCCGGGAGGGTGAAAGGGAAACACTTCAGCAGGCAGCCACCTCTAGGTGCAAAGAGGTTTGCGATGATAATATGAAACCTAGATCCTGTTCCAAGATTTGCCTAGTGAAGGTTTATCCTAAAGCACGCCCTGGAAAATCTGTGAAAATGTATGTCATTCGAGATGACCAGAGCAACAGGTCCCTGGCCAGGTCTGAATTCTTTGACCTCTTTCAAATTGAAGGGTTAAACTCACCATATACTCTGCGCACATGTTCAGGGGTCACTGAAGCGTTTGGGAGAAGAGCCACAGGGTTCATGGTGGAGTCACTGGATGGAACAACAAGTGTGATGCTCCCCACACAAATGAGCACTCAGAGATTCCATCTCCGGCAGCTGCACAGCACCACACACACCTGAAGTCCATAGCTCACAAGATACCACAACTAGATCTAGAGGCCCAAAATACTCCTCCTTCTGGGAAACGACATCATCCAGGTTCACAAAATCAGAGAACAACACAATGGGCCACCCAGAGCACCCTACGCTCACAGACTAGACCTTGGCTGGGTTGTTATAGGTGACGTTTGCTTGGGCTCAGCCCACAAGACAGAGTCTGTGACTTCTTTTCGGAGTAGCGTGCTTGAAAATGGACGTCCATCTATCCTTACTCCATGTCCCAATCTCATTCAAGTCAAGGAGAGGTTTGGCAACGAAGGACTACACAGCACAAATTGTCATATGGCCTTACACACCACACCTCAGTCCTCCATGACAGCAGCCTCGGCAGCACAATCTTTGAAAGAACCAAGGATGATGACAAAGTGGGTCTCTCCATCGAAGATGAGCTTTTCCTGGAGCTTATGGATAAAGAAATGTTTATGGATGAGTCCAAAAGCTGGGTGGCACCTCTTCCATTTCAATCACATCGGCAAAAGCCAAAGGGCCTGCTCGAGGCATGAGGAAGTTCCCATATGGTCTAGCGGTCAGGATTCCTGGTTTTCACCCAGGCGGCCCGGGTTCGACTCCCGGTATGGGAAGTTTGTGTTGTCTTTGATTCACTTATGGAAACAGACAGGACGTTTCTCTGTGCCTCTAGCACTTTTAGTCAGCAGGCGACGCTCAAGAAACCTGACAGGTTTAGGTTCTGTCCACAACCGGTGTGCCTTTGATAGCTCAGTTGGTAGAGCGGAGGACTGTAGGTGGCACATTGGCAATCCTTAGGTCGCTGGTTCAACTCCGGCTCGAAGGAGGAATTTTTCACACGCAAACATTTAATTGGCCATGCTTCTCGATGAGGCCGTCAAGCGCTTGAGTGTGTAGTTGGCCTCTTTGCAATCGCGACCACCACAACAGGGCAAAAGCTCATTCCCTGACCGGGAATCGAACCCGGGCCGCGGCGGTGAGAGCGCCGAATCCTAACCACTAGACCACCAGGGAAGGTCTTCTCCCTCTTTCCCATCAACCCTGGCTGTGCGCCTCTACCAGATTTTCCAGCAACTGCTCAAGCAGGACCACTAAGACTTGAATTTTCCTCCAGGAGAGGAGACGTCTCTGACCCTGGATAACAGATCTTCCACTGAGAAAGTGTCACAGGCTCTGTAGGAATATCCTGACAACACCACAACTTGCCATAAAAACAAAGCAACCGAGATGCCCAACATGTGACGACTCCATCTCGAAGCTTTTTATAGCAGACCCCAAATCGCACCCCTTCCTGACGTTGACTCCAGGCCTGCAAATGGCATGAGATAAAGTAGGTGTCATGAAAGGCCTCTGAACAGTCAGATGCCAACAAGCCACGTGCATACTTATTGGTGGGCCAGTGGCGCAATGGATAACGCGTCTGACTACGGATCAGAAGATTCTAGGTTCGACTCCTGGCTGGCTCGCTCACCCTCTTTTGCTTCGCTGCCAGCCCATAGCCATTTCATTATTTCCTTTCATTGGCCCGTCGTTTTTGTTATTTTTATTATTGTATTAGTTGAATGATATTTTAAATTGATAGTCCAACAATAGGCTGCTTTGTCAGTGGGATAACGGTTAGCATGAAATACCATGTGTCTTTTCAGATGCATTGCATGGGTACTGTCACAAGGACCTTGCTCTGCGACCAGTTTATAGTGTCTATTATGCCAGCACAGGACTGGGAGGAAACTGAACCCCCTGGGCGAGGCAAATGAGAGCTCCCTCCGATGAGCCTGATGAAATCGAATTCAGCAAACAATCCCTTCGGATCATTCCCATATTCTTAAAGGGGGTGGTCACACACTAAAAGCCAAAGGGCCTGTTTGAGACACGAGGAAGTTCCCATATGGTCTAGCGGTCAGGATTCCTGGTTTTCACCCAGACGGCCCGGGTTCGACTCCCGGTATGGGAAGTTTGTGTTGTCTTTGCTTCACTTATGGAAACAGACAGGACGTGTCTCTGTGCCTCTAGCACTTTTAGTCAACAGGCGAAGCTCACGAAACCTGACAGATTTAGGTTCTGACCACAACCGGTGTGCCTTCGATAGCTCAGTTGGTAGAGCGGAGGACTGTAGGTGGCAATTTGGCAATCCTTAGGTCGCTGGTTCGACTCCGGCTCGAAGGAGGAATTTTTCGCATGCAAACATTTAATTGGCTATGCTTCTCGGCGAGGCCGTCAGCGCTTGAGTGTGTTGTTGGCCTCTTCGCAATTGCAACCACCACAACAGGGCAAAAGCTCATTCCCTGACCGGGAATCGAACCCGGGCCGCGGCGGTGAGAGCGCCGAATCCTAACCACTAGACCACCAGGGAAGGTCTGCACCCTCTTTCCCATCAAGCCTGGCTGTGCGCCTCTACCAGATTTCCCAGCAACTGCTCAAGCAGGACCACTAAGACTTGAATTTTCCTCCAGGAGAGGAGACGTCTCTGACCCTGGATAACAGATCTTCCACTGAGAAAGTGTCACAGGCTCTGTAGGAATATCCTGACAACACCACAACTTGCCAAAAAACAATCGTACAGAACTTGCCAATTGGGCTGCAAGAGAGGTGGTCAGCTCAAGGCTCACAATACAAGGAGCAATACAATGTATCTTTTCCTCCATTTGCATACTTCACAGACTTCATATGCAGTGAAGCACGCAGAAGAAACAACTTCAAGCTTCACTCACCATGGGACAGTAAAGGTCCCTCCTCAGAGCATGGCCGGGAGGGTGAAAGGGAAACACTTCAGCAGGCAGCCACCTCTAGGTGCAAAGAGGTTTGCGATGATAATATGAAACCTAGATCCTGTTCCAAGATTTGCCTAGTGAAGGTTTATCCTAAAGCACGCCCTGGAAAATCTGTGAAAATGTATGTCATTCGAGATGACCAGAGCAACAGGTCCCTGGCCAGGTCTGAATTCTTTGACCTCTTTCAAATTGAAGGGTTAAACTCACCATATACTCTGCGCACATGTTCAGGGGTCACTGAAGCGTTTGGGAGAAGAGCCACAGGGTTCATGGTGGAGTCACTGGATGGAACAACAAGTGTGATGCTCCCCACACAAATGAGCACTCAGAGATTCCATCTCCAGCAGCTGCACAGCACCACACACACCTGAAGTCCATAGCTCACAAGATACCACAACTAGATCTAGAGGCCCAAAATACTCCTCCTTCTGGGAAACGACATCATCCAGGTTCACAAAATCAGAGAACAACACAATGGGCCACCCAGAGCACCCTACGCTCAAAGACTAGACCTTGGCTGGGTTGTTATAGGTGAGGTTTGCTTGGGCTCAGCCCACAAGACAGAGTCTGTGACTTCTTTTCGGAGTAGCGTGCTTGAAAATGGACGTCCATCTATCCTTACTCCATGTCCCAATCACATTCAAGTCAAGGAGAGGTTTGGCAACGAAGGACTACACAGCACAAATTGTCATATGGCCTTACACACCACACCTCAGTCCTCCATGACAGCAGCCTCGGCAGCACAATCTTTGAAAGAACCAAGGATGATGACAAAGTGGGTCTCTCCATCGAAGATGAGCTTTTCCTGGAGCTTATGGATAAAGAAATGTTTATGGATGAGTCCAAAAGCTGGGTGGCACCTCTTCCATTTCAATCACATCGGCAAAAGCCAAAGGGCCTGCTCGAGGCACGAGGAAGTTCCCATATGGTCTAGCGGTCAGGATTCCTGGTTTTCACCCAGGCGGCCCGGGTTCGACTCCCGGTATGGGAAGTTTGTGTTGTCTTTGATTCACTTATGGAAACAGACAGGACGTTTCTCTGTGCCTCTAGCACTTTTAGTCAGCAGGCGACGCTCAAGAAACCTGACAGGTTTAGGTTCTGTCCACAACTGGTGTGCCTTCGATAGCTCAGTTGGTAGAGCGGAGGACTGTAGGTGGCACATTGGCAATCCTTAGGTCGCTGGTTCAACTCCGGCTCGAAGGAGGACTTTTTCACACGCAAACATTTAATTGGCCATGCTTCTCGATGAGGCCGTCAAGCGCTTGAGTGTGTAGTTGGCCTCTTTGCAATCGCGACCACCACAACAGGGCAAAAGCTCATTCCCTGACCGGGAATCGAACCCGGGCCGCGGCGGTGAGAGCGCCGAATCCTAACCACTAGACCACCAGGGAAGGTCTTCTCCCTCTTTCCCATCAAGCCTGGCTGTGCGCCTCTACCAGATTTTCCAGCAACTGCTCAAGCAGGACCACTAAGACTTGAATTTTCCTCCAGGAGAGGAGACGTCTCTGACCCTGGATAACAGATCTTCCACTGAGAAAGTGTCACAGGCTCTGTAGGAATATCCCGACAACACCACAACTTGCCATAAAAACAAAGCAACCGAGATCCCCAACATGTGACGACTCCATCTCGAAGCTTTTTATAGCAGACCCCAAATCGCACCCCTTCCTGACGTTGGCTCCAGGCCTGCAAATGGCATGAGATAAAGTAGGTGCCATGAAAGGTCTCTGAACAGTCAGATGCCAACGAGCCACGTGCATACTTATTGTTGGGCCAGTGGCGCAATGGATAACGCGTCTGACTACGGATCAGAAGATTCTAGGTTCGACTCCTGGCTGGCTCGCTCACCCTCTTTTGCTTCGCTGCCAGCCCATAGCCATTTCATTATTTCCTTTCATTGGCCCGTCGTTTTTGTTATTTTTATTATTGTATTAGTTGAATGATATTTTAAATTGATAGTCCAACAATAGGCTGCTTTGTCAGTGGGATAACGGTTAGCATGAAATACCATGTGTCTTTTCAGATGCATTGCATGGGTACTGTCACAAGGACCTTGCTCTGCGACCAGTTTATAGTGTCTATTATGCCAGCACAGGACTGGGAGGAAACTGAACCCCCTGGGCGAGGCAAATGAGAGCTCCCTCCGATGAGCCTGATGAAATCGAATTCAGCAAACAATCCCTTCGGATCATTCCCATATTCTTAAAGGGGGTGGTCACACACTAAAAGCCAAAGGGCCTGTTTGAGACACGAGGAAGTTCCCATATGGTCTAGCGGTCAGGATTCCTGGTTTTCACCCAGACGGCCCGGGTTCGACTCCCGGTATGGGAAGTTTGTGTTGTCTTTGCTTCACTTATGGAAACAGACAGGACGTGTCTCTGTGCCTCTAGCACTTTTAGTCAACAGGCGAAGCTCACGAAACCTGACAGATTTAGGTTCTGACCACAACCGGTGTGCCTTCGATAGCTCAGTTGGTAGAGCGGAGGACTGAGAGCACCGAATCCTAACCACTAGACCACCAGGGAAGGTCTGCACCCTCTTTCCCATCAAGCCTGGCTGTGCGCCTCTACCAGATTTCCCAGCAACTGCTCAAGCAGGACCACTAAGACTTGAATTTTCCTCCAGGAGAGGAGACGTCTCTGACCCTGGATAACAGATCTTCCACTGAGAAAGTGTCACAGGCTCTGTAGGAATATCCTGACAACACCACAACTTGCCAAAAAACAATCGTACAGAACTTGCCAATTGGGCTGCAAGAGAGGTGGTCAGCTCAAGGCTCGCAATACAAGGAGCAATACAATGTATCTTTTCCTCCATTTGCATACTTCACAGACTTCATATGCAGTGAAGCACGCAGAAGAAACGACTTCAAGCTTCACTCACCATGGGACAGTAAAGGTCCCTCCTCAGAGCATGGCCGGGAGGGTGAAAGGGAAACACTTCAGCAGGCAGCCACCTCTAGGTGCAAAGAGGTTTGCGATGATAATATGAAACCTAGATCCTGTTCCAAGATTTGCCTAGTGAAGGTTTATCCTAAAGCACGCCCTGGAAAATCTGTGAAAATGTATGTCATTCGAGATGACCAGAGCAACAGGTCCCTGGCCAGGTCTGAATTCTTTGACCTCTTTCAAATTGAAGGGTTAAACTCACCATATACTCTGCGCACATGTTCAGGGGTCACTGAAGCGTTTGGGAGAAGAGCCACAGGGTTCATGGTGGAGTCACTGGATGGAACAACAAGTGTGATGCTCCCCACACAAATGAGCACTCAGAGATTCCATCTCCAGCAGCTGCACAGCACCACACACACCTGAAGTCCATAGCTCACAAGATACCACAACTAGATCTAGAGGCCCAAAATACTCCTCCTTCTGGGAAACGACATCATCCAGGTTCACAAAATCAGAGAACAACACAATGGGCCACCCAGAGCACCCTACGCTCAAAGACTAGACCTTGGCTGGGTTGTTATAGGTGACGTTTGCTTGGGCTCAACCCACAAGACAGAGTCTGTGACTTCTTTTCGGAGTAGCGTGCTTGAAAATGGACGTCCATCTATCCTTACTCCATGTCCCAATCACATTCAAGTCAAGGAGAGGTTTGGCAACGAAGGACTACACAGCACAAATTGTCATATGGCCTTACACACCACACCTCAGTCCTCCATGACAGCAGCCTCGGCAGCACAATCTTTGAAAGAACCAAGGATGATGGCAAAGTGGGTCTCTCCATCGAAGATGAGCTTTTCCTGGAGCTTATGGATAAAGAAATGTTTATGGATGAGTCCAAAAGCTGGGTGGCACCTCTTCCATTTCAATCACATCGGCAAAAGCCAAAGGGCCTGCTCGAGGCAAAAGGAAGTTCCCATATGGTCTAGCGGTCAGGATTCCTGGTTTTCACCCAGGCGGCCCGGGTTCGACTCCCGGTATGGGAAGTTTGTGTTGTCTTTGATTCACTTATGGAAACAGACAGGACGTTTCTCTGTGCCTCTAGCACTTTTAGTCAGCAGGCGACGCTCAAGAAACCTGACAGGTTTAGGTTCTGTCCACAACTGGTGTGCCTTCGATAGCTCAGTTGGTAGAGCGGAGGACTGTAGGTGGCAAATTGGCAATCCTTAGGTCGCTGGTTCAACTCTGGCTCGAAGGAGGAATTTTTCACACGCAAACATTTAATTGGCCATGCTTCTCGATGAGGGGGTCAAGCGCTTGAGTGTGTAGTTGGCCTCTTTGCAATCGCGACCACCACAACAGGGCAAAAGCTCATTCCCTGACCGGGAATCGAACCCGGGCCGCGGCGGTGAGTGCGCCGAATCCTAACCACTAGACCACCAGGGAAGGTCTTCTCCCTCTTTCCCATCAAGTCTGGCTGTGCGCCTCTACCAGATTTTCCAGCAACTGCTCAAGCAGGACCACTAAGACTTGAATTTTCCTCCAGGAGAGGAGACGTCTCTGACCCTGGATAACAGATCTTCCACTGAGTAAGTGTCACAGGCTCTGTAGGAATATCCTGACAACACCACAACTTGCCATAAAAACAAAGCAACCGAGATCCCCAACATGTGACGACTCCATCTCGAAGCTTTTTATAGCAGACTCCAAATCGCACCCCTTCCTGACGTTGGCTCCAGGCCTGCAAATGGCATGAGATAAAGTAGGTGTCATGAAAGGCCTCTGAACAGTCAGATGCCAACAAGCCACGCACCTACTTATTGGTGGGCCAGTGGCGCAATGGATAACGCGTCTGACTTCGGATCAGAAGATTCTAGGTTTGACTCCTGGCTGGCTCGCTCACCCTCTTTTGCTTCGCTGCCAGCCCATTGCCATTTCATTATTTCCTTTCATTGGCCCGTCGTTTTTGTTATTTTTATTATTGCATTAGTTGAATGATATTTTAAATTGATAGTCCAACAATAGGCTCCTTTGTCAGTGGGATAACGGTTAGCATGAAATACCATGTGTCTTTTCAGATGCATTGCATGGGTACTGTCACAAGGACCTTGCTCTGCGACCAGTTTATAGTGTCTATTATGCCAGCACAGGACTGGGAGGAAACTGAACCCCCTGGGCGAGGCAAATGAGAGCTCCCTCCGATGAGCCTGATGAAATCGAATTCAGCAAACAATCCCTTCGGATCATTCCCATATTCTTAAAGGGGGTGGTCACACACTAAAAGCCAAAGGGCCTGTTTGAGACACGAGGAAGTTCCCATATGGTCTAGCGGTCAGGATTCCTGGTTTTCACCCAGACGGCCCGGGTTCGACTCCCGGTATGGGAAGTTTGTGTTGTCTTTGCTTCACTTATGGAAACAGACAGGACGTGTCTCTGTGCCTCTAGCACTTTTAGTCAACAGGCGAAGCTCACGAAACCTGACAGATTTAGGTTCTGACCACAACCGGTGTGCCTTCGATAGCTCAGTTGGTAGAGCGGAGGACTGTAGGTGGCAATTTGGCAATCCTTAGGTCGCTGGTTCGACTCCGGCTCGAAGGAGGAATTTTTCGCATGCAAACATTTAATTGGCTATGCTTCTCGACGAGGCCGTCAGCGCTTGAGTGTGTTGTTGGCCTCTTCGCAATTGCGACCACCACAACAGGGCAAAAGCTCATTCCCTGACCGGGAATCGAACCCGGGCCGCGGCGGTGAGAGCGCCGAATCCTAACCACTAGACCACCAGGGAAGGTCTGCACCCTCTTTCCCATCAAGCCTGGCTGTGCGCCTCTACCAGATTTCCCAGCAACTGCTCAAGCAGGACCACTAAGACTTGAATTTTCCTCCAGGAGAGGAGACGTCTCTGACCCTGGATAACAGATCTTCCACTGAGAAAGTGTCACAGGCTCTGTAGGAATATCCTGACAACACCACAACTTGCCAAAAAACAATCGTACAGAACTTGCCAATTGGGCTGCAAGAGAGGTGGTCAGCTCAAGGCTCGCAATACAAGGAGCAATACAATGTATCTTTTCCTCCATTTGCATACTTCACAGACTTCATATGCAGTGAAGCACGCAGAAGAAACGACTTCAAGCTTCACTCACCATGGGACAGTAAAGGTCCCTCCTCAGAGCATGGCCGGGAGGGTGAAAGGGAAACACTTCAGCAGGCAGCCACCTCTAGGTGCAAAGAGGTTTGCGATGATAATATGAAACCTAGATCCTGTTCCAAGATTTGCCTAGTGAAGGTTTATCCTAAAGCACGCCCTGGAAAATCTGTGAAAATGTATGTCATTCGAGATGACCAGAGCAACAGGTCCCTGGCCAGGTCTGAATTCTTTGACCTCTTTCAAATTGAAGGGTTAAACTCACCATATACTCTGCGCACATGTTCAGGGGTCACTGAAGCGTTTGGGAGAAGAGCCACAGGGTTCATGGTGGAGTCACTGGATGGAACAACAAGTGTGATGCTCCCCACACAAATGAGCACTCAGAGATTCCATCTCCAGCAGCTGCACAGCACCACACACACCTGAAGTCCATAGCTCACAAGATACCACAACTAGATCTAGAGGCCCAAAATACTCCTCCTTCTGGGAAACGACATCATCCAGGTTCACAAAATCAGAGAACAACACAATGGGCCACCCAGAGCACCCTACGCTCAAAGACTAGACCTTGGCTGGGTTGTTATAGGTGACGTTTGCTTGGGCTCAACCCACAAGACAGAGTCTGTGACTTCTTTTCGGAGTAGCGTGCTTGAAAATGGACGTCCATCTATCCTTACTCCATGTCCCAATCACATTCAAGTCAAGGAGAGGTTTGGCAACGAAGGACTACACAGCACAAATTGTCATATGGCCTTACACACCACACCTCAGTCCTCCATGACAGCAGCCTCGGCAGCACAATCTTTGAAAGAACCAAGGATGATGGCAAAGTGGGTCTCTCCATCGAAGATGAGCTTTTCCTGGAGCTTATGGATAAAGAAATGTTTATGGATGAGTCCAAAAGCTGGGTGGCACCTCTTCCATTTCAATCACATCGGCAAAAGCCAAAGGGCCTGCTCGAGGCAAAAGGAAGTTCCCATATGGTCTAGCGGTCAGGATTCCTGGTTTTCACCCAGGCGGCCCGGGTTCGACTCCCGGTATGGGAAGTTTGTGTTGTCTTTGATTCACTTATGGAAACAGACAGGACGTTTCTCTGTGCCTCTAGCACTTTTAGTCAGCAGGCGACGCTCAAGAAACCTGACAGGTTTAGGTTCTGTCCACAACTGGTGTGCCTTCGATAGCTCAGTTGGTAGAGCGGAGGACTGTAGGTGGCAAATTGGCAATCCTTAGGTCGCTGGTTCAACTCTGGCTCGAAGGAGGAATTTTTCACACGCAAACATTTAATTGGCCATGCTTCTCGATGAGGGGGTCAAGCGCTTGAGTGTGTAGTTGGCCTCTTTGCAATCGCGACCACCACAACAGGGCAAAAGCTCATTCCCTGACCGGGAATCGAACCCGGGCCGCGGCGGTGAGTGCGCCGAATCCTAACCACTAGACCACCAGGGAAGGTCTTCTCCCTCTTTCCCATCAAGTCTGGCTGTGCGCCTCTACCAGATTTTCCAGCAACTGCTCAAGCAGGACCACTAAGACTTGAATTTTCCTCCAGGAGAGGAGACGTCTCTGACCCTGGATAACAGATCTTCCACTGAGTAAGTGTCACAGGCTCTGTAGGAATATCCTGACAACACCACAACTTGCCATAAAAACAAAGCAACCGAGATCCCCAACATGTGACGACTCCATCTCGAAGCTTTTTATAGCAGACTCCAAATCGCACCCCTTCCTGACGTTGGCTCCAGGCCTGCAAATGGCATGAGATAAAGTAGGTGTCATGAAAGGCCTCTGAACAGTCAGATGCCAACAAGCCACGCACCTACTTATTGGTGGGCCAGTGGCGCAATGGATAACGCGTCTGACTTCGGATCAGAAGATTCTAGGTTTGACTCCTGGCTGGCTCGCTCACCCTCTTTTGCTTCGCTGCCAGCCCATTGCCATTTCATTATTTCCTTTCATTGGCCCGTCGTTTTTGTTATTTTTATTATTGCATTAGTTGAATGATATTTTAAATTGATAGTCCAACAATAGGCTCCTTTGTCAGTGGGATAACGGTTAGCATGAAATACCATGTGTCTTTTCAGATGCATTGCATGGGTACTGTCACAAGGACCTTGCTCTGCGACCAGTTTATAGTGTCTATTATGCCAGCACAGGACTGGGAGGAAACTGAACCCCCTGGGCGAGGCAAATGAGAGCTCCCTCCGATGAGCCTGATGAAATCGAATTCAGCAAACAATCCCTTCGGATCATTCCCATATTCTTAAAGGGGGTGGTCACACACTAAAAGCCAAAGGGCCTGTTTGAGACACGAGGAAGTTCCCATATGGTCTAGCGGTCAGGATTCCTGGTTTTCACCCAGACGGCCCGGGTTCGACTCCCGGTATGGGAAGTTTGTGTTGTCTTTGCTTCACTTATGGAAACAGACAGGACGTGTCTCTGTGCCTCTAGCACTTTTAGTCAACAGGCGAAGCTCACGAAACCTGACAGATTTAGGTTCTGACCACAACCGGTGTGCCTTCGATAGCTCAGTTGGTAGAGCGGAGGACTGTAGGTGGCAATTTGGCAATCCTTAGGTCGCTGGTTCGACTCCGGCTCGAAGGAGGAATTTTTCGCATGCAAACATTTAATTGGCTATGCTTCTCGACGAGGCCGTCAGCGCTTGAGTGTGTTGTTGGCCTCTTCGCAATTGCGACCACCACAACAGGGCAAAAGCTCATTCCCTGACCGGGAATCGAACACGGGCCGCGGCGGTGAGAGCGCCGAATCCTAACCACTAGACCACCAGGGAAGGTCTGCACCCTCTTTCCCATCAAGCCTGGCTGTGCGCCTCTACCAGATTTCCCAGCAACTGCTCAAGCAGGACCACTAAGACTTGAATTTTCCTCCAGGAGAGGAGACGTCTCTGACCCTGGATAACAGATCTTCCACTGAGAAAGTGTCACAGGCTCTGTAGGAATATCCTGACAACACCACAACTTGCCAAAAAACAATCGTACAGAACTTGCCAATTGGGCTGCAAGAGAGGTGGTCAGCTCAAGGCTCACAATACAAGGAGCAATACAATGTATCTTTTCCTCCATTTGCATACTTCACAGACTTCATATGCAGTGAAGCACGCAGAAGAAACGACTTCAAGCTTCACTCACCATGGGACAGTAAAGGTCCCTCCTCAGAGCATGGCCGGGAGGGTGAAAGGGAAACACTACACTGGTGTGCCTTCGATAGCTCAGTTGGTAGAGCGGAGGACTGTAGGTGGCAAATTGGCAATCCTTAGGTCGCTGGTTCAACTCCGGCTCGAAGGAGGAATTTTTCACACGCAAACATTTAATTGGCCATGCTTCTCGATGAGGGGGTCAAGCGCTTGAGTGTGTAGTTGGCCTCTTTGCAATCGCGACCACCACAACAGGGCAAAAGCTCATTCCCTGACCGGGAATCGAACCCGGGCCGCGGCGGTGAGAGCACCGAATCCTAACCACTAGACCACCAGGGAAGGTCTTCTCCCTCTTTCCCATCAAGCCTGGCTGTGTGCCTCTACCAGATTTTCCAGCAACTGCTCAAGCAGGACCACTAAGACTTGAATTTTCCTCCAGGAGAGGAGACGTCTCTGACCCTGGATAACAGATCTTCCACTGAGAAAGTGTCACAGGCTCTGTAGGAATATCCTGACAACACCACAACTTGCCATAAAAACAAAGCAACCGAGATCCCCAACATGTGACGACTCCATCTCGAAGCTTTTTATAGCAGACTCCAAATCGCACCCCTTCCTGACGTTGGCTCCAGGCCTGCAAATGGCATGAGATAAAGTAGGTGTCATGAAAGGCCTCTGAACAGTCAGATGCCAACAAGCCACGCATATACTTATTGGTGGGCCAGTGGCGCAATGCATAACGCGTCTGACTTCTGATCAGAAGATTCTAGGTTTGACTCCTGGCTGGCTCGCTCACCCTCTTTTGCTTCGCTGCCAGCCCATTGCCATTTCATTATTTCCTTTCATTGGCCCGTCGTTTTTGTTATTTTTATTATTGCATTAGTTGAATGATATTTTAAATTGATAGTCCAACAATAGGCTCCTTTGTCAGTGGGATAACGGTTAGCATGAAATACCATGTGTCTTTTCAGATGCATTGCATGGGTACTGTCACAAGGACCTTGCTCTGCGACCAGTTTATAGTGTCTATTATGCCAGCACAGGACTGGGAGGAAACTGAACCCCCTGGGCGAGGCAAATGAGAGCTCCCTCCGATGAGCCTGATGAAATCGAATTCAGCAAACAATCCCTTCGGATCATTCCCATATTCTTAAAGGGGGTGGTCACACACTAAAAGCCAAAGGGCCTGTTTGAGACACGAGGAAGTTCCCATATGGTCTAGTGGTCAGGATTCCTGGTTTTCACCCAGACGGCCCGGGTTCAACTCCCGGTATGGGAAGTTTGTGTTGTCTTTGCTTCACTTATGGAAACAGACAGGACGTGTCTCTGTGCCTCTAGCACTTTTAGTCAACAGGCGAAGCTCACGAAACCTGACAGGTTTAGGTTCTGATCACAACCGGTGTGCCTTCGATAGCTCAGTTGGTAGAGCGGAGGACTGTAGGTGGCAATTTGGCAATCCTCAGGTCGCTGGTTCGACTCCGGCTCGAAGGAGGAATTTTTCGCATGCAAACATTTAATTGGCTATGCTTCTCGACGAGGCCGTCAGCGCTTGAGTGTGTTGTTGGCCTCTTCGCAATTGCGACCACCACAACAGGGCAAAAGCTCATTCCCTGACCGGGAATCGAACCCGGGCCGCGGCGGTGAGAGCGCCGAATCCTAACCACTAGACCACCAGGGAAAGTCTACACCCTCTTTCCCATCAAGCCTGGCTGTGCGCCTCTACCAGATTTCCCAGCAACTGCTCAAGCAGGACCACTAAGACTTGAATTTTCCTCCAGGAGAGGAGACGTCTCTGACCCTGGATAACAGATCTTCCACTGAGAAAGTGTCACAGGCTCTGTAGGAATATCCTGACAACACCACAACTTGCCAAAAAACAATCGTACAGAACTTGCCAATTGGGCTGCAAGAGAGGTGGTCAGCTCAAGGCTCGCAATACAAGGAGCAATACAATGTATCTTTTCCTCCATTTGCATACTTCACAGACTTCATATGCAGTGAAGCACGCAGAAGAAACGACTTCAAGCTTCACTCACCATGGGACAGTAAAGGTCCCTCCTCAGAGCATGGCCGGGAGGGTGAAAGGGAAACACTACACTGGTGTGCCTTCGATAGCTCAGTTGGTAGAGCGGAGGACTGTAGGTGGCAAATTGGCACTCCTTAGGTCGCTGGTTCAACTCCGGCTCGAAGGAGGAATTTTTCACACGCAAACATTTAATTGGCCATGCTTCTCGATGAGGGGGTCAAGCGCTTGAGTGTGTAGTTGGCCTCTTTGCAATCGCGACCACCACAACAGGGCAAAAGCTCATTCCCTGACCGGGAATCGAACCCGGGCCGCGGCGGTGAGAGCGCCGAATCCTAACCACTAGACCACCAGGGAAGGTCTTCTCCCTCTTTCCCATCAAGCCTGGCTGTGCGCCTCTACCAGATTTTCCAGCAACTGCTCAAGCAGGACCACTAAGACTTGAATTTTCCTCCAGGAGAGGAGACGTCTCTGACCCTGGATAACAGATCTTCCACTGAGAAAGTGTCACAGGCTCTGTAGGAATATCCTGACAACACCACAACTTGCCATAAAAACAAAGCAACCGAGATCCCCAACATGTGACGACTCCATCTCGAAGCTTTTTATAGCAGACTCCAAATCGCACCCCTTCCTGACGTTGGCTCCAGGCCTGCAAATGGCATGAGATAAAGTAGGTGTCATGAAAGGCCTCTGAACAGTCAGATGCCAACAAGCCACGCACATACTTATTGGTGGGCCAGTGGCGCAATGGATAACGCGTCTGACTGCGTATCAGAAGATTCTAGGTTTGACTCCTGGCTGGCTCGCTCACCCTCTTTTGCTTCGCTGCCAGCCCATTGCCATTTCATTATTTCCTTTCATTGGCCCGTCGTTTTTGTTATTTTTATTATTGCATTAGTTGAATGATATTTTAAATTGATAGTCCAACAATAGGCTCCTTTGTCAGTGGGATAACGGTTAGCATGAAATACCATGTGTCTTTTCAGATGCATTGCATGGGTACTGTCACAAGGACCTTGCTCTGCGACCAGTTTATAGTGTCTATTATGCCAGCACAGGACTGGGAGGAAATTGAACCCCCTGGGCAAGGCAAATGAGAGCTCCCTCCGATTAGCCTGATAAAATCGAATTCAGCAAACAATCCCTTCGGATCATTCCCATATTCTTAAAGGGGGTGGTCACACACTAAAAGCCAAAGGGCCTGTTTGAGACACGAGGAAGTTCCCATATGGTCTAGCGGTCAGGATTCCTGGTTTTCACCCAGACGGCCCGGGTTCGACTCCCGGTATGGGAAGTTTGTGTTGTCTTTGCTTCACTTATGGAAACAGACAGGACGTGTCTCTGTGCCTCTAGCACTTTTAGTCAACAGGCGAAGCTCACGAAACCTGACAGATTTAGGTTCTGACCACAACCGGTGTGCCTTCGATAGCTCAGTTGGTAGAGCGGAGGACTGTAGGTGGCAATTTGGCAATCCTCAGGTCGCTGGTTCGACTCCGGCTCGAAGGAGGAATTTTTCGCATGCAAACATTTAATTGGCTATGCTTCTCGACGAGGCCGTCAGCGCTTGAGTGTGTTGTTGGCCTCTTCGCAATTGCGACCACCACAACAGGGCAAAAGCTCATTCCCTGACCGGGAATCGAACCCGGGCCGCGGCGGTGAGAGCGCCGAATCCTAACCACTAGACCACCAGGGAAGGTCTGCACCCTCTTTCCCATCAAGCCTGGCTGTGCGCCTCTACCAGATTTCCCAGCAACTGCTCAAGCAGGACCACTAAGACTTGAATTTTCCTCCAGGAGAGGAGACGTCTCTGACCCTGGATAACAGATCTTCCACTGAGAAAGTGTCACAGGCTCTGTAGGAATATCCTGACAACACCACAACTTGCCAAAAAACAATCGTACAGAACTTGCCAATTGGGCTGCAAGAGAGGTGGTCAGCTCAAGGCTCGCAATACAAGGAGCAATACAATGTATCTTTTCCTCCATTTGCATACTTCACAGACTTCATATGCAGTGAAGCACGCAGAAGAAACGACTTCAAGCTTCACTCACCATGGGACAGTAAAGGTCCCTCCTCAGAGCATGGCCGGGAGGGTGAAAGGGAAACACTTCAGCAGGCAGCCACCTCTAGGTGCAAAGAGGTTTGCGATGATAATATGAAACCTAGATCCTGTTCCAAGATTTGCCTAGTGAAGGTTTATCCTAAAGCACGCCCTGGAAAATCTGTGAAAATGTATGTCATTCGAGATGACCAGAGCAACAGGTCCCTGGCCAGGTCTGAATTCTTTGACCTCTTTCAAATTGAAGGGTTAAACTCACCATATACTCTGCGCACATGTTCAGGGGTCACTGAAGCGTTTGGGAGAAGAGCCACAGGGTTCATGGTGGAGTCACTGGATGGAACAACAAGTGTGATGCTCCCCACACAAATGAGCACTCAGAGATTCCATCTCCAGCAGCTGCACAGCACCACACACACCTGAAGTCCATAGCTCACAAGATACCACAACTAGATCTAGAGGCCCAAAATACTCCTCCTTCTGGGAAACGACATCATCCAGGTTCACAAAATCAGAGAACAACACAATGGGCCACCCAGAGCACCCTACGCTCAAAGACTAGACCTTGGCTGGGTTGTTATAGGTGACGTTTGCTTGGGCTCAGCCCACAAGACAGAGTCTGTGACTTCTTTTCGGAGTAGCGTGCTTGAAAATGGACGTCCATCTATCCTTACTCCATGTCCCAATCACATTCAAGTCAAGGAGAGGTTTGGCAACGAAGGACTACACAGCACAAATTGTCATATGGCCTTACACACCACACCTCAGTCCTCCATGACAGCAGCCTCGGCAGCACAATCTTTGAAAGAACCAAGGATGATGGCAAAGTGGGTCTCTCCATCGAAGATGAGCTTTTCCTGGAGCTTATGGATAAAGAAATGTTTATGGATGAGTCCAAAAGCTGGGTGGCACCTCTTCCATTTCAATCACATCGGCAAAAGCCAAAGGGCCTGCTCGAGGCAAAAGGAAGTTCCCATATGGTCTAGCGGTCAGGATTCCTGGTTTTCACCCAGGCGGCCCGGGTTCGACTCCCGGTATGGGAAGTTTGTGTTGTCTTTGATTCACTTATGGAAACAGACAGGACGTTTCTCTGTGCCTCTAGCACTTTTAGTCAGCAGGCGACGCTCAAGAAACCTGACAGGTTTAGGTTCTGTCCACAACTGGTGTGCCTTCGATAGCTCAGTTGGTAGAGCGGAGGACTGTAGGTGGCAAATTGGCAATCCTTAGGTCGCTGGTTCAACTCTGGCTCGAAGGAGGAATTTTTCACACGCAAACATTTAATTGGCCATGCTTCTCGATGAGGGGGTCAAGCGCTTGAGTGTGTAGTTGGCCTCTTTGCAATCGCGACCACCACAACAGGGCAAAAGCTCATTCCCTGACCGGGAATCGAACCCGGGCCGCGGCGGTGAGTGCGCCGAATCCTAACCACTAGACCACCAGGGAAGGTCTTCTCCCTCTTTCCCATCAAGTCTGGCTGTGCGCCTCTACCAGATTTTCCAGCAACTGCTCAAGCAGGACCACTAAGACTTGAATTTTCCTCCAGGAGAGGAGACGTCTCTGACCCTGGATAACAGATCTTCCACTGAGTAAGTGTCACAGGCTCTGTAGGAATATCCTGACAACACCACAACTTGCCATAAAAACAAAGCAACCGAGATCCCCAACATGTGACGACTCCATCTCGAAGCTTTTTATAGCAGACTCCAAATCGCACCCCTTCCTGACGTTGGCTCCAGGCCTGCAAATGGCATGAGATAAAGTAGGTGTCATGAAAGGCCTCTGAACAGTCAGATGCCAACAAGCCACGCACATACTTATTGGTGGGCCAGTGGCGCAATGGATAACGCGTCTGACTTCGGATCAGAAGATTCTAGGTTTGACTCCTGGCTGGCTCGCTCACCCTCTTTTGCTTCGCTGCCAGCCCATTGCCATTTCATTATTTCCTTTCATTGGCCCGTCATTTTTGTTATTTTTATTATTGCATTAGTTGAATGATATTTTAAATTGATAGTCCAACAATAGGCTCCTTTGTCAGTGGGATAACGGTTAGCATGAAATACCATGTGTCTTTTCAGATGCATTGCATGGGTACTGTCACAAGGACCTTGCTCTGCGACCAGTTTATAGTGTCTATTATGCCAGCACAGGACTGGGAGGAAACTGAACCCCCTGGGCGAGGCAAATGAGAGCTCCCTCCGATGAGCCTGATGAAATCGAATTCAGCAAACAATCCCTTCGGATCATTCCCATATTCTTAAAGGGGGTGGTCACACACTAAAAGCCAAAGGGCCTGTTTGAGACACGAGGAAGTTCCCATATGGTCTAGCGGTCAGGATTCCTGGTTTTCACCCAGACGGCCCGGGTTCGACTCCCGGTATGGGAAGTTTGTGTTGTCTTTGCTTCACTTATGGAAACAGACAGGACGTGTCTCTGTGCCTCTAGCACTTTTAGTCAACAGGCGAAGCTCACGAAACCTGACAGATTTAGGTTCTGACCACAACCGGTGTGCCTTCGATAGCTCAGTTGGTAGAGCGGAGGACTGTAGGTGGCAATTTGGCAATCCTTAGGTCGCTGGTTCGACTCCGGCTCGAAGGAGGAATTTTTCGCATGCAAACATTTAATTGGCTATGCTTCTCGACGAGGCCGTCAGCGCTTGAGTTTGTTGTTGGCCTCTTCGCAATTGCGACCACCACAACAGGGCAAAAGCTCATTCCCTGACCGGGAATCAAACACGGGCCGCGGCGGTGAGAGCGCCGAATCCTAACCACTAGACCACAAGGGAAGGTCTGCACCCTCTTTCCCATCAAGCCTGGCTGTGCGCCTCTACCAGATTTCCCAGCAACTGCTCAAGCAGGACCACTAAGACTTGAATTTTCCTCCAGGAGAGGAGACGTCTCTGACCCTGGATAACAGATCTTCCACTGAGAAAGTGTCACAGGCTCTGTAGGAATATCCTGACAACACCACAACTTGCCAAAAAACAATCGTACAGAACTTGCCAATTGGGCTGCAAGAGAGGTGGTCAGCTCAAGGCTCACAATACAAGGAGCAATACAATGTATCTTTTCCTCCATTTGCATACTTCACAGACTTCATATGCAGTGAAGCACGCAGAAGAAACGACTTCAAGCTTCACTCACCATGGGACAGTAAAGGTCCCTCCTCAGAGCATGGCTGGGAGGGTGAAAGGGAAACACTACACTGGTGTGCCTTCGATAGCTCAGTTGGTAGAGCGGAGGACTGTAGGTGGCAAATTGGCAATCCTTAGGTCGCTGGTTCAACTCCGGCTCGAAGGAGGAATTTTTCACACGCAAACATTTAATTGGCCATGCTTCTCGATGAGGGGGTCAAGCGCTTGAGTGTGTAGTTGGCCTCTTTGCAATCGCGACCACCACAACAGGGCAAAAGCTCATTCCCTGACCGGGAATCGAACCCGGGCCGCGGCGGTGAGAGCGCCGAATCCTAACCACTAGACCACCAGGGAAGGTCTTCTCCCTCTTTCCCATCAAGCCTGGCTGTGCGCCTCTACCAGATTTTCCAGCAACTGCTCAAGCAGGACCACTAAGACTTGAATTTTCCTCCAGGAGAGGAGACGTCTCTGACCCTGATAACAGATCTTCCACTGAGAAAGTGTCACAGGCTCTGTAGGAATATCCTGACAACACCACAACTTGCCATAAAAACAAAGCAACCGAGATCCCCAACATGTGACGACTCCATCTCGAAGCTTTTTATAGCAGACTCCAAATCGCACCCCTTCCTGACGTTGGCTCCAGGCCTGCAAATGGCATGAGATAAAGTAGGTGTCATGAAAGGCCTCTGAACAGTCAGATGCCAACAAGCCACGCACATACTTATTGGTGGGCCAGTGGCGCAATGGATAACGCGTCTGACTACGTATCAGAAGATTCTAGGTTTGACTCCTGGCTGGCTCGCTCACCCTCTTTTGCTTCGCTGCCAGCCCATTGCCATTTCATTATTTCCTTTCATTGGCCCGTCGTTTTTGTTATTTTTATTATTGCATTAGTTGAATGATATTTTAAATTGATAGTCCAACAATAGGCTCCTTTGTCAGTGGGATAACGGTTAGCATGAAATACCATGTGTCTTTTCAGATGCATTGCATGGGTACTGTCACAAGGACCTTGCTCTGCGACCAGTTTATAGTGTCTATTATGCCAGCACAGGACTGGGAGGAAATTGAACCCCCTGGGCAAGGCAAATGAGAGCTCCCTCCGATGAGCCTGATAAAATCGAATTCAGCAAACAATCCCTTCGGATCATTCCCATATTCTTAAAGGGGGTGGTCACACACTAAAAGCCAAAGGGCCTGTTTGAGACACGAGGAAGTTCCCATATGGTCTAGCGGTCAGGACTCCTGGTTTTCACCCAGACGGCCCGGGTTCGACTCCCGGTATGGGAAGTTTGTGTTGTCTTTGCTTCACTTATGGAAACAGACAGGACGTGTCTCTGTGCCTCTAGCACTTTTAGTCAACAGGCGAAGCTCACGAAACCTGACAGGTTTAGGTTCTGACCACAACCGGTGTGCCTTCGATAGCTCAGTTGGTAGAGCGGAGGCCTGTAGGTGGCAATTTGGCAATCCTTAGGTCGCTGGTTCGACTCCGGCTCGAAGGAGGAATTTTTCGCATGCAAACATTTAATTGGCTATGCTTCTCGACGAGGCCGTCAGCGCTTGAGTGTGTTGTTGGCCTCTTCGCAATTGCGACCACCACAACAGGGCAAAAGCTCATTCCCTGACCGGGAATCGAACCCGGGCCGCGGCGGTGAGAGCGCCGAATCCTAACCACTAGACCACCAGGGAAGGTCTGCACCCTCTTTCCCATCAAGCCTGGCTGTGCGCCTCTACCAGATTTCCCAGCAACTGCTCAAGCAGGACCACTAAGACTTGAATTTTCCTCCAGGAGAGGAGACGTCTCTGACCCTGGATAACAGATCTTCCACTGAGAAAGTGTCACAGGCTCTCTAGGAATATCCTGACAACACCACAACTTGCCAAAAAACAATCGTACAGAACTTGCCAATTGGGCTGCAAGAGAGGTGGTCAGCTCAAGGCTCACAATACAAGGAGCAATACAATGTATCTTTTCCTCCATTTGCATACTTCACAGACTTCATATGCAGTGAAGCACGCAGAAGAAACGACTTCAAGCTTCACTCACCATGGGACAGTAAAGGTCCCTCCTCAGAGCATGGCCGGGAGGGTGAAAGGGAAACACTTCAGCAGGCAGCCACCTCTAGGTGCAAAGAGGTTTGCGATGATAATATGAAACCTAGATCCTGTTCCAAGATTTGCCTAGTGAAGGTTTATCCTAAAGCACGCCCTGGAAAATCTGTGAAAATGTATGTCATTCAAGATGACCAGAGCAACAGGTCCCTGGCCAGGTCTGAATTCTTTGACCTCTTTCAAATTGAAGGGTTAAACTCACCATATACTCTGCGCACATGTTCAGGGGTCACTGAAGCGTTTGGGAGAAGAGCCACAGGGTTCATGGTGGAGTCACTGGATGGAACAACAAGTGTGATGCTCCCCACACAAATAAGCACTCAGAGATTCCATCTCCAGCAGCTGCACAGCACCACACACACCTGAAGTCCATAGCTCACAAGATACCACAACTAGATCTAGAGGCCCAAAATACTCCTCCTTCTGGGAAACGACATCATCCAGGTTCACAAAATCAGAGAACAACACAATGGGCCACCCAGAGCACCCTACGCTCAAAGACTAGACCTTGGCTGGGTTGTTATAGGTGACGTTTGCGTGGGCTCAGCCCACAAGACAGAGTCTGTGACTTCTTTTCGGAGTAGCGTGCTTGAAAATGGACGTCCATCTATCCTTACTCCATGTCCCAATCACATTCAAGTCAAGGAGAGGTTTGGCAACGAAGGACTACACAGCACAAATTGTCATATGGCCTTACACACCACACCTCAGTCCTCCATGACAGCAGCCTCGGCAGCACAATCTTTGAAAGAACCAAGGATGATGACAAAGTGGGTCTCTCCATCGAAGATGAGCTTTTCCTGGAGCTTATGGATAAAGAAATGTTTATGGATGAGTCCAAAAGCTGGGTGGCACCTCTTCCATTTCAATCACATCGGCAAAAGCCAAAGGGCCTGCTCGAGGCACGAGGAAGTTCCCATATGGTCTAGCTGTCAGGATTCCTGGTTTTCACCCATCGGCCTGGGTTCGACTCCCGGTATGGGAAGTTTGTGTTGTCTTTGATTCACTTATGGAAACAGACAGGACGTTTCTCTGTGCCTCTAGCACTTTTAGTCAGCAGGCGACGCTCAAGAAACCTGACAGGTTTAGGTTCTGTCCACAACTGGTGTGCCTTCGATAGCTCAGTTGGTAGAGCGGAGGACTGTAGGTGGCAAATAGGCAATCCTTAGGTCGCTGGTTAAACTCCGGCTCGAAGGAGGAATTTTTCACACGTAAACATTTAATTGGCCATGCATCTCGATGAGGCCATCAAGCGCTTGAGTGTGTAGTTGGCCTCTTTGCAATCGCGACCACCACAACAGGGCAAAAGCTCATTCCCTATCCGGGAATCGAACCCAGGCCGCGGCGGTGAGAGCGCCGAATCCTAACCACTAGACCAACAGGGAAGGTCTTCTCCCTCTTTCCCATCAAGCCTGGCTGTGCGCCTCTACCAGATTTTCCAGCAACTGCTCAAGCAGGACCACTAAGACTTGAATTTTCCTCCAGGAGAGGAGACGTCTCTGACCCTGGATAAGAGATCTTCCACTGAGAAAGTGTCACAGGCTCTGTAGGAATATCCTGACAACACCACAACTTGCCATAAAAACAAAGCAACCGAGATCCCCAACATGTGACGACTCCATCTCGAAGCTTTTTATAGCAGACCCCAAATCGGACCCCTTCCTGACGTTGGCTCCAGGCCTGCAAATGGCATGAGATAAAGTAGGTGTCATGAAAGGCCTCTGAACAGTCAGATGCCAACAAGCCACATGCATACTTATTGGTGGGTCAGTGGCGCAATGGATAACGTGTTTGACTACGGATCAGAAGATTCTAGGTTCGACTCCTGGCTGGCTCGCTCACCCTCTTTTGCTTCGCTGCCAGCCCATAGCCATTTCATTATTTCCTTTCATTGGCCCGTCGTTTTTGTTATTTTTATTATTGTATTAGTTGAATGATATTTTAAATTGATAGTCCAACAATAGGCTGCTTTGTCAGTGGGATAACGGTTACCATGAAATACCATGTGTCTTTTCAGATGCATTGCATGGGTACTGTCACAAGGACCTTGCTATGCGACCAGTTTATAGTGTCTATTATGCCAGCACAGGACTGGGAGGAAACTAAACCCCCTGGGCGAGGCAAATGAGAGCTCCCTCCGATGAGCCTGATGAAATCGAATTCAGCAAACAATCCCTTCGGATCATTCCCATAGTCTTAAAGGGGGTGGTCACACACTAAAACCCAAAGGGCCTGTTTGAGACACGAGGAAGTTCCACTATGGTCTAGCGGTCAGGATTCCTGGTTTTCACCCAGTCGGCCGGGGTTTGACTCCCGGTATGGGAAGTTTTTGTTGTCTTTGCTTCACTTATGGAAACAGAGAGGACGTGTCTCTGTGCCTCTAGCACTTTTAAGGCGCTTTTCCACTACACAGTACCGGCTCGACTCGGCTCGCCTCGCCTCGGCTCGCCTCAGCTCGCCTCGCCTCGGCTCGCTTTTGGCTCCGTTTTCCATAGCAGATAGTACCGCCACAGATAGTAACCGGTCGTCATAGCGACGCCGCAGTAAACTGCCGTGACGTAATCTAATACGCGACACATATCCGCGCTACCCACACACACAGGACAATGGAGGAAATCGAGTGTATGCTGTTTTTGATCCTCGGGATGTGGCTGTTTCTCACAGCAAGAAGAGAAACGTTGTTTCATGAGAGGCTGAGGGCAGCAAAACGAAACACTGCTGAAAAAACGAGACGAATCCGGTTGGCGCGTGCAAGATGACGCAGTGAATAGTGACGATTCTCTCTGACCAATCGGCAGTCGGCATTGTTTTACGTCACATTTTAGTATCGCCTCAGCTCGCTTAGAACCTCGCCTGAGGTGGTACGAAAAACAGTACCCGAAAGCAGGTACAGGTACAACTTTTACACAGTGGAAAACCAAACAAAGGCAAGTCGAGTCGAGCCAAGCCGAGCTGAGGCGAGCTGGTTCTGTGTAGTGGAAAAGCGCCATTAGTCAATAGGCGAAGCTCACGAAACCTGACAGATTTAGGTTCTGACCACAACCGGTGTGCCTTCGATAGTGCCGGGAGAATGTTCGTCTGTCTGCTTCGACCAATCACGTCTCTGCATGTCCATCTTTCACATTTTTTGAACAGCCCATCAGATCGCAGCATTTCCATTTTCTCCATTTTACGACCGCCAATAACCGTGGCCCTTTACCATCATTGCCGGATCATGCGCAGTTCTCCATTTACGGCCGCCAATCACCGCGGCCCCTTTCCATCATTGCCGGATCATGCGCAGTAAGTCCACCTCCTATAAATCATATTTTTCACTTTTTCATCAGTTATTTTTGTAAAAGCCGCGCGAAGTCCGTCATATTTTTGTGAGTTATTTTTGAAAAAGCCGCGTGAAGTCTGTATAAGTCCGTAGGTAAGATTACTAATTATTTAACTAGCTTTAATTCATAGTTTTTAATAAACTTTTACATTGTTTTAGGTTGCCGGTGACACCGAGGTAAGATTTTAAGTTTACATTGTGTTAGGTAAGACGTTGTTGCTTTGTTTAGTCTCCTAACTATCATAGCAATGAATGAATGAATGAATGAATGAATGACAGAGAGAAATTAATGGTTTAACTTACATTGTTATAATTGGTACAAGGTTGGTACAACACCTGATATTGTGTTCACTTTTAACAACCACAATGATTGAATTTGAATGAATGAGTTTTGTGTTGTGTTCAGGTGTTGCACCTGTTATAACAGGAGACTGTGTTTATCAACTGATAATAATCTTAATATGATTGTACTAAATTACTTTTATATCTGCTACTGCTATGTATCAATATAGTAAACACTGAGGTACTATGCATGAATACATTATACACTGAGGTGCTATGTATGAATAAATTATACACTGAGGTACTGTGTATTCATATATAGTACAGTGAGGTACTATCTAATGCCATCTACATACAGGACTTTTATAGTAGTGAGTTAAAACTACCCACAATGTACTGAAGATTTACAAATTTAAAGTGAATAGTTACAATTTTACTGGAAGATGGCATTAAAATGCAAAAAGCACAGGGCTATAAGCGAAAAAGAGTGGATGTCACGCCTGCAAAGGTTTTCTGTTTTAGGGGTCTGGTCTTCTGAGGCAGGAAACAGGTCGTCACCCCGCCAGTGAAAGTGGCGTGAAGGCGTGGTTTTCTGTTTTAGGGGTCTGGTCTTCTGAGGCAGGAAACAGGTCGTCACCCCGCCAGTGAAAGTGGCGTGACCTGTATTTGAAGGTATATTTAGATAAAGTGTCATGTGTACAATCACAAAACATAAGGTTATGTCAAATTGAAAGGGGTCACATTCTTATGATTCACTGCCAAACAATATTACAGTTTGAAAAATGTCAAGTACATTTTAGGGGACATGTATTTGT
The DNA here is from genome assembly GCA_038021265.1 of Cyprinella venusta. Classification (NCBI taxonomy): domain Eukaryota; kingdom Metazoa; phylum Chordata; class Actinopteri; order Cypriniformes; family Leuciscidae; genus Cyprinella; species Cyprinella venusta. The sequence goes on along the minus strand of CM075879.1, from coordinate 6,832,412 downwards.
GGATTTCATATAGCAAAGGACAATGTTTTCCTAAAATTATGAAGTGTTGGTGTTGTTGTCTCTATTAATAAATTTAATTTTCTCTTCCCTCAACCTGTAGCCTTCCAGGTCAGTTTCCTTCCACTACACCTGCGTAGATGGCAACATCTGCTCTGACTTCTCACCACCACAACTTTGACTATGGCATCAGTAAGTAATGAATATTTACTGATAATGATATTTACATTTTCAGCACATTCAAATATATGCAGTATAAAAATAATAATAAATGTACTAATAATATATTATCATTATTACATTTGACAGGTTTCCAATGAGGACACCACTGCACCCTCTGGCCCAACAGCTGTGCCCACCAGCCTAGCCAGCTGCTCCTACGTACTTTCCCATCGTCCTAGCCTCTCTTCCCACTGCTACAACTACAAGTCCCTCTGGGACACCTGCCATGACTCCAGCAGCACCACAGCAAGAGCTGGTAGGTCTAGTGAAAGATGTGCTATTTTGTGATATTGTTGTTATTTTATTTTTATATATTCATATATTTAACAGGCTGTGGATGAGTGCAGTATCCCAGGGATGGACAGAGTGGACAGCCTGGCAGAGTACTTGGTGGGACTGAGTAATGAAACTGGACAAACACTTAACTCCCAGCAGGGTGGACTGCCTGGCAGAGTACTTGGTGGGACTGAGGAATGAAACTGGACAAACACTTAACTCCCAGCAGGCCAGTACCATCATCCCCAGCCCTGCCCAGTGGCCAGACTGTTATCCTGTTGCTCCCGTACCTCTCCCACCAGTACAGGTATGCCCCACTGCTGCACCATCACAGCCTGGCCCTCAACATCAGTACCACTTGCCTCAAAGTACAGCAGGACAAGCAGTGGTCAAGAGGAAGCAACAAAGAAAGTGGCCACAGCCAGTATTATGGGTACATATACTTTCCCCAAAATGCTGGTATTTAACCTCACCAGTGGATGGAGGAGATGCAGAGGAAGAGGGCAGATAAGAAATAAACTGTTCAATATTCATCCCATATAGGTCTGGTCTGGCATTTCAAAAATAATTAACATAGCAGAAAAAAACATTGTATATTACAGTTTTTGGTGTAAGCTTGATTTTGTCTTTTATATATATTTTTTTTACCAGTTGACCAGAATCTTCTACCTTTATTACTTTTTTATTGGGTTTATTTATTTATTTTACATTTGTATTTTACTTTAATTATTCAATTATTTTTTATATGTGCCATACTTACTGTGTGTGTGTGAGAAAAACATAATTAAGATGAATATTTTGTAATAAATGTTAGATATGTTTAAACAGCAATCCTTTATTTATTGCCAACATTCACTCTGAGAAGACAATTACATTGTTGCAGTTCTTTCAGTTCTAATTTATTTCATTTTTAAATTGGACTGTATTAATGAATTGAGTATTTTTTCTCCAGAAAATATGTAAAATACATACATACAAATAACACATATGAATATAGAAATAATAACTTTTTATCATTGATTATTCTGCGAGTCAAAACACTGACTTTGCAAATACGCTGCTTAACTATTATTATTATTATTATTAGTACATTTCAAGGAACTCCATATTCATATGGGTAATAAATAAATATAAACATGTATCTATATAATGAGAAATATGTTTTTTTATAAAATAAGTGTTAATGCATAAAAGCACATGAAATTTATACATATATGTTCATTCATTAAGAAAAGATTAGAAAAGATATTGGGCGATTTCAACCTTGTCAGAGGTGGGATTCGAACCCACGTCGTTCACGTCAGTGATTTACCCATGAAACATATAAAAAGGCAATTTTCTATAAAATATGAATATCAATCTACCAAAAATCAAACAGATGGGTCAAAGGTGGATTTACCTTTTCCCTTTCCTTTCATTTTTTTTTCTCTTTTTTTCCTTCTTTTTCCTCTCTTTTTCCTTTTCTTTCTTCTTCCCCTTCTTCCCCTTCTTTTTCCCTCTTCCCTTCCGCAAACAGACTAATGTTCCCCAGCTTGAGGAGAAGAACACGCATGTCAGGCTGTTGTTCCTGGACTTCAGTTCAGCTTTTAATTCCATCATTCCTCAGCATCTTGTAGACAAACTGGGACCTCTGGGTGTCAGCACAACCTTGCGGAATTGGCTGCTTGATTTCCTCACGGACAGACCTCAATCAGTGAGGGTTGGTCAGAATACCTCCAATGTCATTACTCTCAGTACGGGCTCCCCTCAGGGCTGCGTCCTGAGTCCTCTGCTGTTCACCCTGATGACACATGACTGCGTCCCTAGTCATGCCACAAATCACATTGTGAAATTTGCAGATGACACAACAGTGGTAGGCCTAATTAAAGATGACAACGATCTAGCCTACAGAGAGGAGGTGGAGCAATTGGTGGGCTGGTGCAGTGATGACAGTCTGATCCTGAATGTCGACAAGACCAAAGAACTCATTGTCGACTTCAGGAAGAACCAGCCCAGCCATGCGCCTCTACTCATCAACAACATTCACGTGGAGGTGGTTGGTACCATAAAGTTTCTGGGTGTGTTCATTACTCACAATCTCACCTGGTCTGTAAACACTACATCATTGGTGAAGAGGGCAAAGCAGCGAATGTACTTCCTACGGAGGATGAGAGGAGCTCATCTGTCCCCGCCTGTCCTCACCACTTTTTATAGAAGCACCATAGAGAGCATCTTGACCAGCTGCATCTCAGTGTGGTGTGGAGGCTGTAGTGCCTCTGACTGGAAGGACGTTGGAAGGGTGGTGAGAACAGCAGAGAGAATTATCGGAGTCTCTCTCCCCTCCATTCAGGACATTGCAGAGAACCGCTGTGCAGCTCGGGCCAGGAAAATCTGCAGGGACCCCTCTCATCCCCTGTACGGTCTGTTTAGTTTACTGGCCTCCGGAAGGAGGTTCCGCAGTTTGCGGTGTCGGACCTCCAGGTTTTATAACAGCTTTGTCCCCCAAGCCATCAGACTGTTGAACACTGATAAATAAGTACTTGGTCTTACACTTTGACTGCTGTCAGGTATTGAGCTAGATATTTAGATAGTAAATTATTTTTTTCCACTTTGCTAGGTGTTTATTAACATTTATTTATACTGCATTGAAACTGTAAAAACTGTGGCCTATGCAAACGAAATTTCGTTCTGTATACACTTGTTGTATTATGAATGACAATAAAGTCTGTCAAGTCAAGTCAAGTAGGCCTGAGACGAGAGTTCAAGAGATTAAACGATGCATGCGCAAGAATTGAACTAGAAGTAGTAGAATCAGAGTAGAATAAGAACGCAATTCTCGATCATGCGTCGTGGAAATCTCTTGAACTCTTGTCTCAGGCCCAGAAGGAAGAAAAGGATTAGTCTAATAAAAAAGATAGTAATAATAATAAATAAATAATAAAGTCGTTATTTTTGTTTGTTTTTTCCGTACAAAAAGTATTCTCGTCGCTTGATAAACTTATACTTGAGCCACTGTTGTCACATGGAATATTTAAACATTTTCTTCATTGACTTTCTGGGCCGTCAAGTTTCGATCCCTTAGGCAGCCTATGTAGCAGTGATCCACCTCTCAAATTTGAGAGGAACATGATCTAAAACAATGTCATATTTGCATTAAAAATGTCATAACTGAGAGAATGACACTTAATGACAGTTGTCACAAACATGCATAAAACTTTCTTCATATTCACAACATATGTCATGTCATGATTATCAAGGTGTCATATTAGTCTTATGCACACCCCTTACCAAGTTTTCTTCAGACTGTTGACCATAGACAGTTGACACCTGATGTGATCATCTTTGGATCGGCTGCCTCATGCCAAATCACATCTGTGCTGACACAACAGCGCCCCTTGTGGTGTGATACTCCTTTGGTATTTATTGATTATTGTTTTTTAATGATCATGCCAAAGAAGAAGAGGGTGTGTGTGTGTGTAGTACTGTATATAACATGCTGTACCTATTCATTATGAACAGTATGTCTTTTGTTTTGTCATTTTTGTGGAATGTTTTATTTGATAAAAAAAAGTGTGCCTGCATGCCAAGGTTTGATATATGCAAGTTACAACATATAACTCTTGGTTGGTTAAGAGTCTAAATATTTTTGGAGGCCACTTTATTGTTTTCACATGTTTTCCGGTTTGGTCACTTGACGCTCGAATCCAATGTCAAGAAAATGGAATACTCGTTCTGTCCAGTAGATGGAAACAATATACTGTGCAGTCCAAAAGTTTCTGCACTTTAAAATGGGACGTGCATATATCAATTCTCAGAAATGGCCTAGCCCTAGCCTGATACACATGCCATTTCAATCACTTGATCAGATAATTTCAGATAATAGGCCTATCCTAAATTAAATATATACATGTGTTTATTATCTGACTTGTGTCTTTGGTGCATTTTTAAGCTGGTTATTAAACATAAGAAATATTGGGTGTTTGTGAATACTCCATGCGTAAATATTCATTATGCTTTCCATTTGTTCATAATAGTATTTTGGTCTTGGCAACCGAGGTTGTTTATCGAGGATTATTGCGGATACAGCGTAGGCTATATGTTTGCATGAGAGCAGATAGACATTATTGGTGTCTGCGATAAAAGGGAAGGGCCCGCGCAGGGAACGTCGCCAAATGTATAGATAGCACTATATAGCGTACATATATGTAGCCTATGTCATGTATATATGTAGCCTACACCTCACACAGATGAAGACGGGCGGGGGGTTAAAGGGTCTGCTTTTCTAAGTGGGTTTCGGACATCAACACAAATATATCACCAGGCCCAAACACAAATCTTTGGCGCAAAGGTCATTTAGTGTTGAGTCATTTGTAGATGTTTCCTATAGAATGGGGGAAGGCAGCCCCATTGATTCAGAGGTTTGGAATTTGCATCTGATTGCTGTTTGTCAACCAATGGTTTGCCTCTCCGACCGCGGGGCACCGCCTCAGATTAGACGCACATATGATGTTACTGCCAAATTAACCTCTATATCGAAATCAAACGAGGAAGAGAGAGGTGATTTAGAAAGAGCACAGTCCATATTATTGTTATACGCTCTCGTGTGTTCGTGACTGTGAATAAATATTGACTAAGAGAGCGTCGCGAGCGTGTTGTTTTTACGGGCAAATCAGGAATGTTCCTTCCGCTTCCCAAGAAAAAAAAAATAAACGGAAGTTAAACTGGTAAGTGAAGTGTCTTTTTTCCTCTCATCACACATCCACATTTTCCTGTTTGTGTTGGCTAACGTTATATGAGAAATATAGCACCTCTCTGGCATATAATCACACTTAAGAATGTTTAATGCGTTTTATTTTCTGTCTTTTGTTGTTTAAAGCTCTTCTAATGATGTGTTTGTTTGTTTGTTTGTTTGTTTGGTATTAATGAGAGTAGAGTTGGTTATAGCCGAGTGTATGTTAGCTACTGCCATCAGAATAAACACTCGAAACAAACCCATAGGCTAACTGCCACCAGACAAGACACGAGATTTATATGAGTGTAAATCCCCGGATTTCTATTTATTTACTATTTCTTACTATTACTTCTTGGATGCCGTTTTGATGAGGAAAGTACTGGTGTAATGATTTTTTTTTTTTTTAAATCTGAGTCGATTATTTGTGATCTTGTGGATGTGGAAGTAGTATATTGATTTTCTATTTAATTAAAACATGCCTTTTAAAGGCTAAACAAATAGTTTTACAAACAGAATTGGTTCATGCTCTGAACAATATTTTACAAGACAGACAATAATTGTCTATTGTTAAATTTTCAGTGCTTAATAATGTAATCTATTATTCTTTACTTTGTATTTCTGCTTTAATGTTGACACAATAATAAAATCATTAGACTGGAAATATGAGTTGCCTAATAAAATAATCCCCTTCTATTCCATTGTAAAGTTGTTTAACATTCTAAATGTGTTTTTTAAGGTTATGTTTAAATGTTGAATATAAAATGTTACACTTTGCTCACTTTAGAATTGTCTTTAAGGTTGAATAATTATGGAATTTACAATAAATGACAAAAGGAAATGCTAGAGCACACTGTAGTAAAATAGTTGGCTGCTGTTTTTAGAAACCCATCAACATTTATCAATAGAACTGATAATTCAGATCAGAAGTATTGTATGTAAAGAATATTGAACCAGTTGTTTATCTCTTACTTATGAAATATAATGGATATTGGATAATATATAATAACCTGCTTAGGCTATATGTTAATTCTTTATAATATGGGTGAGATATGACTTGTATCTGAATTGAGCATTATCTCGGTATGCACTAATTGATTTTGGTCTCTCATTGGGTTTTTGTGTTGTTTGTTTATTGCATAAATACCTCTCAAAGCTCTAGATCCCTAAAGATCTATTACTCCCAAGAGTAAACCTTTAAATAGTCTTATTTCTGTCCATTTCTAACAAGCTCTTTAAATCTGCACAGAGCAGATTTCTTCGGCCTTAATTTGATTGCTGTTCCACATAAACAGAAAAGTCCATTTGCATGTGTAGACTACACATGGCTTCATCACGCACTGTACTGAAACTCTACACGCACTTGTGGACAGTCCAATTTTTTTTAATTTGCAGCTTCTGAAAAAGATATTTAATCCGTTATACACTTATTATACTAATCTTGATATACAGTGGGTCCAAAACATATTTAGTCAGCCAATGATTGTGCAAGTTCTCCCACTTAGAATGAGAGGTATGTAATTTTCATTTTAGGTACACTTTAACCATGAGAGACAAAATGAAAAAAATAAAATCCAGGAAATCACATTGTAGGATTTTTAAAGAACTTATTTGTAAATTATGGTGGAAAATAAGTATTTGGTCAATAACAAAAGTTCAACTCGACACTTTGTAACATAACCTTTGTTGGCAATGACAGAGGTTAAATGTTTCCTGTAAGTCTTCACCAGGTTTGCACACACTGTAGCTGGAATTTTGGCCCATTCCTCCATGCATATCTCCTCTAGAGCAGTGATGTTTCGGGACTGTTGCCAGGCAACACGGACTCCACAACTTTTCTATGGGGTTGATGTCTGGAGACTTGCTAGGCCACTCCAGGACCTTGAAATGCTTTTTACTGAGTCACTCCTTAGCTGCCTGGGCAGTGTGTTTGGGATCATTGTCACGCTGGAAGATCCAGCCACGTTTCATCTTCAAGGCTCTCACTGATAGAAGGAGGTTTAGGCTTAAAATCTCATGATACACGGCCCCATTCATTCTTCCCTCAACAAGGATCAATTTTCCTGTCCCCTTTGCAGAAAAACTGCCCCAAAGCATGATGTTTCCTCCCCCATGCTTCACAGTAGGTACGAGGTTCTTGGGATGCAACTCTTCATTCAACTTCCTTCAAACACGACAAGTTGAGTTTTTACCAAAAAGTTCTATTTTGACTACATGATATTCTCCCAATCCTCTTCTGGATCATCCATATGCTCTCTGGCAAACTTCAGACGGGCCTGGACATGTACTGGCTTAAGCAGGGGGACACGCCTGGCACTGCAGGATTTGAGTCCCTCTCGGTGTAGTGTGTTACTAATGGTAGCCTTTGTTACTTGGTCCCAGCTCTCTGCAGGTCATTCATCAGGTCCCTCTGTGTAGTTCTGGGATTTTTGCTCACCGTTCTCATGATCATTGTGACCCCACGGGATGAGATCTTGCGTGGAGCCCCAGATCGAGGGAGATTATCAGTGGTCTTGTATGTCTTCCATTTTCTTACAATTGCTCCCGCAGTTGATTTTTTTTCACACCAAGCTGCTTGCCTGTTGTAGATCACTCTTCCCAGCCTGGTGCAGGTCTACTTCGACAGCTCTTTTGTCTTGGCCATGGCTGAGTTTGGAGTGTGACTGAGGCTGTGGACAGATGTCCTTTATACAGATAACAGGTTCAAACAGGTGCCAATAGTACAGGTAACGAGTGGAGGACAGAAAGAGCTTCTTGCTTAGTAGTTACAGGTCTGTGAGAGCCAGAAATCTTGCTGGTTTGTGGGTGACCAAATACTTATTTTACACCATAATTTACAAATAAATTCTTTTAAAATCCTACAATGTGATTTCCTGGATTTTTTTTTTCTCGTTTTGTCACTCATAGTTGAAGTGTACCTATGATGTAAATTACAGACCTTTCTCATTATTCTAAGTAGGAGAATTTGCACAATCAGTGGCTGACTAAATCCTTTTTGGCCCCACTGTAGGTGATGAGGGAATATATTTTATCAAAGTCAATAGTCATTTGTAAAAATTAACTCCTCAATGCGCAATGTTTACATTTATATCAATTTCTATAATTAATCTTCGACAGTTGACTCTACAAAATTTGATTCTGGACTGATAAATGAGAAGTGTGTGTTGGTTTTTTGCCAATATTTGGGTACTCAAAAGTGCAACAGAAGTGAAAGTGCATGTTACAATTATCTGTATGTTGTTTGTGGCATTGCATTTAAATTTTTGGACAAATTGGAAAACTTTTCAATTTGGAAAGAGGGTGTTTTTATCTCACTGTTATACATGTTAACATATTACACTGTTATACATGTTATATATATATATATATATATATATATATATATATATATGTCCGTATATATATATATATATATATATATATATATATATGGAATAACTAATACTGTTTGTTTGCTGGTGGGTGATTTTAGGCACTCTTAAAAGTATTGGTTTGAAAGAGAGGATTATTTCATTAGAGCGTGTTCAGTGATATACTATCTGTGGCTACAGAGATCGTATTGTCTTAAACTTGTTCACAGGAAGTGCACAATGAAGATGAAAGTCTAGTGAATTTCTATTAATGTGGGTCAGTTTTCGCTGTGCCAGCTACCCAGACGGCGTGATTCTACATTAGCAAACGTAATCCATCCTGTGGCTACATTAGAGACCGTTGTAATAGCGTGAAGAGTCTATTTGTCTGCATTTGCATGACACACTTAAGGGTATTTTATATTTTATAAAGATGACAGTACAACAAACAGAAGGGACGGCACCAGGAGAGGAACTTGTTAGTCGTTTGGGGCCGTTTTGCACGACATGTTGGAAATTTCATGATACAATTCAACATTTTGTTCTAATTCCTTATCACACCTTTCTTCAGTGTTTATATGCAAGCACAACAAATACTAAATCTTATCAGTCACTATTGTGTGCACTACATATCCTATGTATCCTATGTGGGTGTTGGTTACCTGCATATGTGATGTTTTGTAAGTCCTGTTTAGTAAGTTCCTTGGTTGTTTGTATGTGAAATAATTGGGTGTGGGGTTTGAACTGATAAGATGAGGTATGTAGGAATGAGGCCCTGCATCCTGTCACACTTGTGATCATAATGAAGCAACCATATCAGCCATCATCTTATATGCAGGTTTCTAGGTTGGCAAAGTCTGCTCTGAGCTGGCCGAACTGGTTTCAGCTTGGCGTGTTACTAGGTAGTGTTGAGAGGGATCACATATCTAGTGTCGCAGCTCAAGGAAGGAACTGCTCTGTTTTTAGATTAATCCATATGCATGTCTCGGTGTGCCATTTTAGCACAGGGCTGTTGGGCAACACTTTACACAAGTGAAACAGAAAGCACCCTTGAAACAAAAAATGCTATACTAACAAACAGTGAGGTAAGAAAACAAGTTGGCGTTATATGCCTCACATCATGATACACATCCCCCTTTTTGGAACTTTGTGTGCTGCATTCATAGACACACACTGCCTTAAAACTATTAGATGTGACTATAAAAAGACAGAGTTCACTGCTTTTGAATACCATTCTGAGAGTCGGGAGGAGGTTGTGTGGACTCCATTGAGTGGCTTGGCTCGGGTTCAAACTGTGCTTTTGCCAGAAGCCACATATTAAAACGTTTCTGTGGTGCACTGCTGTTCACCTCAAGCACCTGCCAAAAAAGTGATGATTTCACTGTTTGGGAGTGTGCCATAAGGGAATCCCAGCCAGCTGAACTTCGGTTTTCTTTCTGCTGAGAAACTCGGGAGTAATGTTTGGAGATGTTTCTGTATACAGAAACTGCATTCTTCGAACCTGTGGTCTGCAGCGTTTTTGGCCATTGCTAGATTTGGTTAACAAACAATTCTTCTGTATTAAGGCTGGCAGTTTGCCATCATAGTTGCATGCAAACAAAATCAACAGACTTGATTTGCTGAATTACAGCTGCATTAATCATTCTGACTCTTTTGTCATAGCTGAAAAGATTTTAGTCTTTTTAGGTTATAATACAAAGCAAAACACATACCCTCTACTCACAACAACTAACTCGTTCTGCCAGTTTATTTCCATCAGGTCTTTACAGGCAGAAAATTTACAGGCTAATACTGATGGAAAATTGGCAGTTCTAACCTACCCCCACTTCCTCCTGAATACTAAATCATCAACATCCAAATGTTTGTTTGTACGGTGATTTCAGTCACAGCTAGCAAAAGAATGATGAAAATGAAAAATGACATGCACTTTAATGATACATTAATGAAATTAATGTATATCTGATATCTGATAATGAAATTAATGTATATCTAATATATATCTGATAATGTAAAAAAAAGAATTATCTTATAAATAGCATTTATAACTATATTATATAATATAAATTGTTATTGTTTAAAACATCTCTTCTGATTAAATGTTATATTTATATTAGGGCTGGGGAAAATGTCATATTGCGATTATTGATGTCAATTATGAGATTTCGATATAAACAAATGGTTTCATGAGTTAACTTGCTTCAATGAAAATGCACTCACAGATTAGTGATAAAACTCTGTTTTTTTGTTGTTTTTTTTTACAAAATTAAATAATGACATCTTTGCATTACTGCAAACTTGAAATTGTTTCAGTAGTAGAATAGTATAAAAAAGACCAATAATTAAGAAAATTTGCATGCTCATGAAAATAAGATATTTGGAATATTTCTGTCCTGACAAACAGGGACATTTAAGCAGGATGTGTATTGTGAAGCAGAATTTAGTGTCAGTTTAGTTTTTTTTTATTATTGCTTGATCTTATGATTTGATACTGATCTTGATACAATATTGATTAATTTGGATAAATATTAGGTACAGTAGATGCATGTTAATTTTTCTCAAGAAAAAAAAAAACTCACCTAATGCTGTAAACTTAAGCCCTGTCACCTGGTATTATTATTAAAGGGTAAAAATAACAACTCAAATTAAATATAATTTTGTTTTTACTTGGCTGTAATAACAACGTTGCAATATTCCAATGATATAAGTAAAAATGTAATAAATATTTAATAGTGCACTGGCCACCGGTGCACTTTTTTCTGGCCACCAGTTCAGTATCCATCTGCTCGACATCATCTCTACCTGACCATACGTCGTGCCACTGCCTAACTGAAAAGAATTGGTCCTCTTTTTATTAGCGGTGTAGAAAATGGGATAACAGCTCTCAGAGAAAATGGGTTGTCATGTCCACACATGCATTTATTTATTTCATAAAATAGCAGCATTTTGCGTCATATAATCGCATAGGTCTGTAAGTCTATTTTCTTAATATTGTCTTTTTATACTTTTCCTATTATGTCGATCCATTATCTAAAAATGCGTGGAACACATTCATTCCAATGTGATGGCTAGTTTTATCACACAATACCAACATTTCTGTAGTACAAATACCACTACAATTTCATGGTTCTCTGTACCAACCCTCAATATCAACAATTACATTTTTTTGATATCAAGAATTCAATTCTTGATATCAACATTTAATTGTATTGTATTTTCACTAGTGAAATGTTACCATAGTCTGCCATTCAAAATCAATTGTTGATATCAAGAATAGATTTTTTTACTAGTAGAAATATCATTTTTTGATATCAATAATTACATTGTTGCTAGTAAAAATGCGAATTCCTGATGTCAATAATTAAATTGTCACTAGTTAAAAATGTCTATTCTTGATATCAACAATTAAATTGCTACTAGTAAAAATGTTCAACAATTGAATTGTTTATCAAGAATTCATATCCTGGAAATGAACAAAAGTGAAAACGGCTTGCCATAGTCCTTCTTGGCCGATAAAAAGTTGTGAATGGGACCAAAAAGCCGAACCGTACCACTTTTTGGGCACCCTTCCATTGGGGTACCTAGCACAGTGGTACGGTAATAAAAGTTGGAGTTATACTCACTGTAGAACCTTGATTGGTTGACAGAGTATCGTCACTTGCGTGTGCCACAAGGACATTAGAAGTGGCATTTTTTTATATATATATACAATTGAATTGTAGTTTTTTTTTTAAAGCTCAAATCTGTGGTTTATTTATAGATTTATTATAATTTGACTGATAGCAATCACCGGGCGCTCAGCACTCATGCATCCCTCCTGGAACAGCCTTTCCTCGGCTAGTCGTTTTGATGTTTGCCGCTGACTTTGACGTCTAGTGGTTAAACATGAGATATAATTCATCTTATATAGACCTAACAGGCGATCTTTGGTCTCGTGAATCTAGTAGCCTATAATTCGTTCCCTGGCCAATAGTTTTGGCAGAAGGCTAACTGAAGTTTCATATATTTGAGCGCTGAATTTGTATATTTGACTGATTTGTTTGCTTTATGTTATTAAAGCTTTGCTGTATAGCTTTTTGTACCTTTTACTTTCATAATGGCTATTATTGATAAAACTGAAATTTAACAAAAAGAGAGTTTTGTCAAGATCATCTGTAATGTTGTTTATTGGAACATTTGTACCAATGCAATATGCAGTACATTACATATTGCCTGGAATATGTTTAATATATTTAAATGAAAAGAGGCAGGGTTGTGTTTTATATTTCGTTTTGTTATAAATACATGCAGTGAATATAATCAGTAGGCTATGCATTGCCTGAACCACATTTGTGTGCTTATAATGTTTAAAATGTATTTAAATGAAATCGAAAAGAAGCAGAGTGGTGTTTTATAACATATTTTATCTTATTGTTTCCTAAAATAGCATAGCAGAGCGAGCTGAGTGGCGCATTCAAGAACGCGCTGTTCCAATAGCAGAATTACTGGACTCGTGTCCTCGGGAGTCATTCTCCTGAGTCGGAATTTTCTCAGGCTACTTGGTATTGAGAAAAGCCTAATGCCAGCGGTTGTTTCTTGTGACAAATATGCCGAGAAGCTAGAACAAGATCTGCTGTGTTATCCATTGTTGTTTACTATGTCTCTTTCTTTACGTCAGTTTTCAAAAATTAAAACATTTTAACAAATGGACTAACGTTAGATGCCTTGTCTAATAAACAAACTAAACTAATAAATATAGTTTCAACTGATGTGGTGGAGAATGTGACGTTAGCTAGAATGATCGAGTGAGCTAACATTATCTGTGAGCAACTAAACTAAGATAGCTAGCCCCTGACATGTTGTTGATGAAATAGACGAAAGTAAAATCATTTGACAAAGGGAATTTACATATGTATCTATCTACAGTATTATTTTGTAGATTTATATGACAACATGGGTAAGAAACCTAAGTGTAAATACTTTGTCATATTTAGTCATGAACGCCGTTGACTTAACGTTATTACTGTGTGTATATAAATATATGACTTACCTCAACGCCGTCCCTAAACCTACCCGTCACTGGGGTTAATAGCATTTATGAGTCTTCCCCTACCATCCTAGGGGAAAAAAAAAGATCGCTCTCCAGATGTAGATCTACATTTTGCTTCGTTTCGCTCGGACTTTTGATGGCGTGTACTGACACGCGGAATCACTCGGACATTAATGGCGTAGACGTACACGTATACATGCGGATACACGCGGATAGCTCAAAATGCATAGAGATAACACGCCACTTGACTCGAAAGTGGAGTGTATGTTTACGCAAAAGTCATGATGTCATGTTGAGATAACACAGTGTAAATTATCGTTAATAAAATCCCTATTTACCACTTGCCAGAATATAGGTGGAATTGCCCCCGCCTTCAGTGTGAGATGCTGAGAGGAGCCTGCTTGATATTGTCCCAGGTTACAAAATAAGTGTGTGGCGAAATGGGCAGAGCAAACTAACAACTTTGAATTAAATTGTTGTCTGAGGTCAAGTTATGACATTCGCTTGATTTTTACATTCAGAAACATCTAAATGAATAAGTAATAGGCTATTTTCTACTCTAGTTTTGAGCCTAGCTGAAAAACTTTCGTTTATATGGCCGTCTCACACTGAAGGCTTGGAAGTAAATGCCCACTGCTGTGAGTGGATAACAGTTTTGCATATATTATGAGTTGCAACTCACTCGTCAGTGCATGTGGGGGCAAATTGTTTTGAAAACGTCCAATGTTGTAAAATGGCAACCAGAATGATTCAACCCATATGTTCGACCCAGAATCCGTGTGTTGCACCATTCCTGCCGGATCCAATATAGATGGCACAACAACATTCTTTAATCTTAATGCTCTACAAATCCAGTCTTGTTTACAAAACAATCCTCAGTGAAATGAAGCGAACAGACGGACAATGTTTTACCCTCATCAGCTGGAACGTCGTTAAAAATAGTTTAACCATGCAGTCCTATTGGATTCCAGGCACTGCACAATAATCTGTATTGCTCGGTAGCTCGATCCAGTTTGTCATCAGGAGGTAGGCCTATGTTATTTAGCTGTGTGTGTAATGTGCAAATCGGTGGGCGGGGCTAAACCGACAGTGTTGAAGTAGGAATTGACCTTCTTCTGCGGGGGTGGTGTTTTATCCTCTTTGACGTCATAGTTTCCCACGAAAAACGAGTGGTTTGCTGAGCCTGATGTCAATAAAAGCTTTTATTGGACTAACAAAGACGTTTTCAGTTCTGAAACTTGCAGGATATTCTTATAATATGATGACCCCTTAGATGTCAAAAGCTCAAGGAAAATTTGATTTCTCAGTTCATCACCCCTTTAACTAAGCCAAGATAAATTCAATTTCAAATTTTAGGGCACCTTTAAAGTTAATTTTACTGCACAAATGTAGAGTTTAAAAAATAATATTTAAAATATTACGTTGAAGAAATATTTTTTTTAATATTTTTTTTTAATATATATATATATTTTTTTAATTTTTTTAAATTTTTTTACCCACATATTGCCTACAATAACAGTAATATAAAGTTGTCTATTCTTCTGTCTGTCTATTCTTAATGAATATTAGTTGTTTATTTAAAATATTCAAATTTAATTATTCAGGGATGTATTTGATAAGTAGTGAACCTACTCTATATATATTGCTTATGGCTTACCTACCCTAGAATACAAACAATATATTATATTTTTAAATCATACCAGAATTGCCCCTGCTTAGCAGGATGGAAAACGTGTGCCTTGCTTGAGGTGATGCTCTCAGGAACACCAAATGTACCCTTCTCTGTTTTCTACATCAGCAGAGTGCATTTGCTATGTGTTTTCCAATCTAGACTTCATCAAGCTGTGTTGAGTAAAACACGTTTTCAGTTCTTTGTATTTACTATTATGTGAAATAGACAAATTGGGTTTCTTCTTGCATCATATTGGCGCCTGTATATGAGGATGTAAATTTAAGTTGTTATGTTACATCCTGTTCTTGAAGAGAAAAAAGGTGTTGAAGATATTGTTTTTAGACAATTTGCACGTTCACTATTAAACATGATGACAATTTATTGCTTTTGGATCCCACCATTTTAGCCCATTGCTTTTATATTCACTAATATTTGCTTGTTTTTTAACCAAATTTTCTAGGAGCACTATTGTGTTGGTACATAACATTTCCTTATTTTATAAGAGAAAAAGTTGTTCTCTTAATTTTTCTGTGAATTTTCTGTTGTGTGTCAAGTCTTCTCAATGGCACAATATCCTGAAGAATACAGGACCAAGAATGTGAAATCATGTGCACTTCTGTTCTCTTACTGTTCTGAGGAAGGAAATCTCATGTATATGGAGGCCCACGCTTTTGACCTCAGATTTGCCCACAGCCCTTACACACGCCATCGTCATGGGAACTGCTGTAGAGATGGCTCACCTTCCCTGAAACATTGAAAAATACCATTTCAAGAGACATCAAACTGATGCTTGAGGTTGAAGCCCAGGATTTCTTGCTGTAATTTTATGTAAAGGGTTTTTCCATTGCCCAACACAAGCTCAAAAAAAAAACCCAAAACCCACTTTAATTACATCTTTCCCGTTATGAAACTCCATCATTTTATGTCAATATTTAGAACATTTTAGGGTTTTAGATAAAAAGGATGTTAAGTTTTAAATACTAATTTGTTCATTAATTAAAAAATAGGTACTATTTTATATTTTTAGGTAGTCACTTTCACATGGTTGATTAACTGAAATGTCAAGTCAATCCAATGTCAGTTTCTGTTTTATGTTGTAGTGAATCAAGTTTCCAAATTTATATTGTGTAAATAATGCCATCTATTTTGGCATTATTGGTCACCCTGCAGTCTAGTTTTGTTTGCATCATCAGTAATTTAAAAGAGAACCCCTTCGATCAACCACTGCAGAAAACGTTTAATCTCCTTTGACAACGGTGTTGGTAGATTTTAGAACCGGTACAACTATTTGCAAGATTAGTAAATCATAAAACAATCAAAGATTTTCATCTGTATAAATAAATGTCCTATCTACTTGAGTATTGAGCTTGACCCATTAGGCATAATTTAATGATCTGTGATGCACGCGCACACACACACAAATCCCCTTTAAGATTCCACTATAGGCATTTAGAAAGCACAGAGAGTTTGATTTTTGTGATTAACAGGTGCCTCATTGTTAGTACACATGAGAAATTTGAAATGTTGACACTGGTGATGCGAAATTAGTAGTGTTGGTTTCTGTGTTCTGTTTAAAAACCAAATTGATACATTCGTATTAAACCTGGATGGTTAGTTTGTTAAAATGGTTATTTGGCTATTGATTAATTGACATCAACGTACAAGGAAATTAATTCCAGAGGAAACCGTATTACATTTTGTTTAGAAAGGAAATGGATTCCATTTCATATTATGAGAAACTTGTAGCTTGACAAGCGGCAGTTTTAATGTGGCTTCTCCAAAACTGATCTGATGTTTTTAATAATCCTGAGATCTCAATGCTAGAGTAAAGAATGTCACCATACCAGAACATCTCGATTTCATTTCCATTTTTTTGCTATGCAAATAGAACAGACTGAGTTCGTCTATGCAGGTATTAGAGATATTAAAGTGTTAACCTTTTAAACTCGTTTGTCTTTATCTGTTTGAAGAACTTTTTTACTCTGTTACATGCCTAAAAGAAAAACCCATAATCATTATTCTCTGTCCATCTTCATCATGACTTATCTATTCCATACTCCTAGCTGATTAGAATATGATATCTTAAATGTATGGTGTAAATACATGGATTTCAGACCCCTATGGTGAATCTGGATGTTGGCCAACTTGACACTCATTATCAGTGTGGAATTAGACCCTTAGTGCTGCCTTAATCTTCACTGTGTTTGCTCAGACTTCACAATCGCCAGTGCCCAACATCCATTTCTGTGGGTTAACCCATAAACCTCCAGAGTCCTTCAATTTCCTGTCCATCTGAATTGTCTCCCCTTAACTAAATTTCATAGTTCACTCAAATGTGAAAACTGTTATCAATTATTCATCCTCATGTTGTTCCAAACTCCACTGGACTTTCATTCATCTTCAAAACACAAATGAAAATATAGCTGCGAGCAGCGATTGCGGGCCCAAGCCGGTGGCACCGCAATGGTCTTCCTTTGTGTTCAGCAGAACAAATAAACACATAGAGGTTTGGAACAGGTTTGGTGAGTAAATACTGACAGAATTTTCATTTTTGGGTGAACTAACCCTTTAATGCATAATAAAATGTTGTTGTTGTTTTACTCAATTAAGCATTTTAACTAAATGCTTTAGGCTTTTTATATGATGGGTCGATTTAGGCTTTTATTCACATATAAACAATGGTCAACGGAAGCTCAATCGTACTTGTTTGACGTACAAGAACAAACCTCATTGATTCTTCACGGAAGCTCAAATCTGCTTGTGTGACCCACAATATGGACAAGACAAAAGAAAAAGGATTTAAGGTTTGAGGGTATATAAAAATGAATGGAGTCAAAGACACAATTATACATATTTTAAATTTAACGTCCAGTATCAAGGGACTAAGTTGGTTACACAAAGAGCGCCGTAACATGACAACTCGAACTCTCCCTATATAATCAACAAAGCATCACATGGCATGTTGACACTGTCATGGTGAATTGTTTTTTAATTTTATTTTTTTATGAAGTGCAGTGAATCGACTAAGGTGTGGTTATGATTGATGACAAATAGTGAAATGCAAATGTGTGGAGAAAGATGATTTCCTTGTAGGACAAGATAAATTAGCCTGCAAATGATTGTGAATAGGCTGTGTGTTTCATAGTCCCTTCTTGTGTCAAAGTCTGAAGACAGTATTTCTGATTTACACTTGTTACAACATTAGACTTGGTAAGTTTATTTGATTTCCCCTTCAAATGCTGCACGATCATTGTATCAGTTCAAATTCTGATTGTACTATTTGTTTGTGTGTAATCACTTAAAAATATTCACTGAAATGAGAGTGCAGTTTTTCATGTAAAAAGTTTTAATTATTACTATTAATAAATGTTAGTGATATGTTTGCGGTTATGGTCTTTATTCGTAAAAAAAACAGTGAGGAGAATGTGTAATTGTTTTTATTCTTGCACCACAGGAACGTACACATTCTCATATTGTTTAAATATTACTTCTATTCTTTTATTTTTTTTATTCTCCAGTGAAACTGGAGGATTCAAAATAGACTATAAACCTTTTAAAAATGTAACCCGTATGACAAATTGTTTGAATAGTCTGAAATTTACGTCATTACGCATGCATCATATGTCATTACTACTAACTACTTGAATGGATATCAAAATCCTTGTGTATAAAGAAGAAGTCTTTGAATATGCTGCATTGTTCCACTTGATGAATAAATAAATTCACGAAATTCACAAATGAATAAATAAATAAATGTGCCGTGTTGTTTTTCCCCAGAGCAAAGACATAAATATTTTCATATATCAAAAATTGTCAAAAGTTTTCTGAATGTGTATTTTTTTTTCTGTTATTTTCTCTCTCAGGTAGGCCCCTGTGTGTGGGGGATCATCTTCCCCTTAGCTGTCTGCAGGTGTATGTCGAGTAGAGAAACCTACTCTTCCTGTTTCCTGAAGCCCTACCTCTGGATCAAGTTCTAAAAAGTGGTCCCGCCTGTTTTCGAGTGTGGGGGAAGTCAAGGGGCCAGAATCCCAGCTTGTCCTGTTTCTCAGGCAATGAAGCTGCAGGCGGTGATGGAGAACCTGCACAGACAGCAGAGAGCCAAACTGCTGATGGAGCAGGCGGGGCAATCACGCAGCCCTCCCCCTATGGGGGAGGAGCTTAAAGCAATCTCTGCCTCTGACACAGAGCAGGCACAGATGGCGGCGCTAGCAGCGATGCGCGCAGTAGCAGCTGGACTTCAGAGGGCTGACAGCCCCATGTCTGAACACAGCAGTGGAGGAGATGTAGATGACGAAGAGGAGGATGAAGAGGAAGTGGACGAGCCATACAAAGATATGATGGGGTCTGAAGAGGAAGAGCAGATGTAAGTGGGCAGTCACATGCAAATGAATGCAAGTGAGTTTTTGGTTGCTGCTTGAGCTGGTTGTTTACATTACAGTAACAATCAAAAGTTTAATGATAATGTATTTTTTATGTTGTTTAGGTATTTTTGGTTCAAGGCTGTATTTATTTGATCAAAATGTAGTAAAAACATTAATATTGCAATTTTTTACAATTTAAAAGAACTTCTTTATTGTAAT
The DNA here is from genome assembly GCA_038021265.1 of Cyprinella venusta. Classification (NCBI taxonomy): domain Eukaryota; kingdom Metazoa; phylum Chordata; class Actinopteri; order Cypriniformes; family Leuciscidae; genus Cyprinella; species Cyprinella venusta. Next base: position 6,812,581 of record CM075879.1, on the reverse strand, counting down.
TTATTTCTTTACACCAGTCTTCAGTGTCACATGATCCTTCAGAAATCATTTTAATATGCTGATTTGATGCTCAAGCCACAGTTCTAATTTTTATTAATGCTGAAAACATTTGTGCTGTTTCATATTTTGTGGAAACTGATACTACTATTCAAAAGTTTGGGGTTAAGTATGAAGAAGAAAAAAAGAATCAAGAATGATTTCTGATGGATCATGTCGTTTGACGCTGAATATAATCAGTAAAGATGCTGAAAGTTCAGCTTTGCATCACAGGAATAACTTGCATGTGAAAATATTACAATAAAAAACTTGTTTAAATTGAATTGTTGTAATATTTCACAATATTACTGTTTTACTGTATTTTTAATCAAATAGATGCAGCCTTGGTGTGAGCATTAGAGATTTCTCTCAAAAACATAACTTTAATTATTCCCAACATCTGACCGACAGTCGATCGGGTCGAGGGAGAAAAAAAAAACTTTAAATCTATTCTGAGCTTACAGATTGAAACAAGCTAAAAAATTGTCTCAGATTGAGAGACTCAATCTAAATTGTTACAGATTGAACCCAGCTAAAAATAAATTGGATATTCATCCAATTTCATCCAAGAAATATCTTAAGACAATGTACACATCTACTTGCACCTACTATATATTTAATGTGTAGCTGTAAATTATTTTCTCACAAAAATTTTGATGGAGTGCGTTTGGAGAACATTGAACCCATAGCAATGTTTCCTTAAATTAATGAGTTGCCTGAATTTATAACCATCTGTCATGTGTTGCCTCTTTAACATTTCACCTTCTAATGTGTTTCAGAAAACAGAAATGGGATGAAGATGACTTTGAGGGTGAAATGGAGGAAGACTATGATGACGATCTAGGTGACGAAGGGCTGCCATCAGGCCGTGAGGCCGTTACCCCAGGCAGAGGCATCCTCCTCTTACCCCACCGCCATTTACACCCTCACTCCCAGCTGCTAAAGGCTCGGCCTTCTTCAGAAACCGAACCGCGAGCATTGGCTCACTCCGCTCATTCATCCCATGGGCCACTCCATGGGCAGGACCACGCAGACTGGACCTATGAAGAGCAGTTCAGACAGGTGGGTGCTATGGGTATATTTTTCTTGAAACAGGTCTTGCCACAATTATGTTAGTCTAGACTCTAGAGGAAATGCTAACTAAATTAACACTCCCCGCACACCTGGACGGTTGCAGGTGTGTAGGATAAATGCAGTGTAAATAATAGTATTTGCTACGTTCACTGTCATAATGCGCAAATATTTATCTGGAATGGAAACATATGTTAAAAACACGTTTTGAAATACCAATGTTCTGATCTTCCTCAGGGAAGTTTGTTAAAGTTAAACAGTATATCCAATAAATATTTGCAAGCAACGACAGGGTACAGTCCTTGACTAATTTATCCAAAAGGCCTCACTGAAGCTGCAAATGTCTATGCTGAGTGTGATATTTTGTGATTTTAAGGTATGAAATCAGAACTCCAGAAGCAATATACAGCCAGAGACATTGAGACATTTTTAATCATGTTTGTGTAATTTTTACACAACTAATTGCAAACTAGATGTGTTCATTACAAGATCGATCAGACTAGCTACTGATAATCATTTTCTCAAAAGCCACTTTGTTGAAAGTTATTTTATTACATGCTTTTGTTCTTGCCATTTGTTAAACCTGAACCATGTATCAAAGAGTCACACACGTTATCTGTCACATAGATTAGCTGTGGTTTTGCCTGTAAGTGCAGGCTGTGGCTTATGATGTCAAATTGTGACCTAAAAATGAAATAGGTTCAAGACATAATTGCTGATTATCTCAGAACATAAAGGCAAACGTTGGATCGTGCAGAATCTCACGCATCGTATTTGTGGTTTGTCAAAATGAACTTTGAACGGTGAAGGACTTACCCTTTAAATTAGCTCCTGCAACAAGAAAAGTTCTGGATGAGACGTTAAACCGAGGTCCTGACTCTCTGTGGTCATTAAAAATAATCCAGAAATATACATTGAAAAAGAGTATGGGTATAACCTTGGCATCCTGGCCAAATTTGGCCCTTGGCCTCTGTCCATCATGGCCTCCTAATTATCCCCATATACTGATTGGCTTCATCCCTCATTGGTCTCCTCTCCACCAGTGTGTGGTAGGCATTCTGGTGTAGTATGACTGCTAGGGCTGGGTATTGACACAGATTTCAAAATTCGATTCGATTTCAATTCACCAGTTTGCAATTCGATTCGATTTCGACTACGATTCGATTTGATTCAATATTGATTATTTTGGATATCAGGTACAAATACATGGCAAATTTTCTCAAGGAAAACAAATCTCTTAACTAATGTTGTAAACTATGGGAGTCAGTTGTAGTGTATAGGCTTCATTAGCCGCCTATGATATTGAAGATAAAAATTAACTGTTTTGAAGCTATACAAGCACTTAAATTACACATTTATTTTTATAATAAGAAAGTTATATGAAATATAAACATTTAAATGGTGGCTGTCATAAAAACTTGCCAGATGTATTCAAACATGCATTAAATATTGAAGAACATTAAAAATTATAATGAATATGTAATATGGTTCATATATTTAGCAAAATTCTCCTCTAGAGTTATTTTTTCTAGCTGACTGACTAACTTTATGGTCACATGGTTTTTCTGAAGTAAATATGACGTTACATGACATTGTTTACCTACTGTTTAACTGACGTCTTCCACGGATGAAACACTGATTGAGCGATTCCATGTGACGATACGGATTTCGATAAATTGTACTCTGTCTTTTAAAGGGGGGGTTGACTGCTTTTTTTCTTTGCATGATTGTTTATGGGGTGCAATATAACATGTATTCGTGGATTTTCGTTTTTAAAAAGTCTTATTTTTCATAAACTTCACGTTTATTGTCAGCCGCGCTGTCCTCGAACGAGCAGTTGACTTCCTGAGTCTATGAAACCACTCCCTCAGAAACACGTCGTGGGCTCAAATTGGTTAGCTTGGTCCGGTGTGTTGTGATTGGCTAAACTGTCGCTTACTTTGTCCGGAAAGTTAACGCCCATTACCTTTACGGGCACGTCATGAGCTCCGGTCCAGATGTAAATATGCGTTGAACTGCAGTATCAGTATAACCCAGAATCAGACCGAGAAAGCCGCGATGAAGCGAGTCAAACAGAACCACACCACACACGGCTCTTAATAAACGTTTCTGAATGATAATTTGCTACATTTTTTAACTTTATACACGTTTGTTTAACACAATAGTATCTGACTGGCAACAATAGCAACTGACTGGCTACTAATGTTATACTCAAACAGCGGTGGCAAGTTTACCTTCTTGATCAAATCGAAAATAACGTCATAAAACATATATACATGAAAAATACATTTACAACATTAGCACTTATACAAAATTCATGTTTGTACGCGTTTGTCGTAGACACAAAATAGCATAACTAATAGCCTAGTGGCAATAAAGCTAGCGCTGGCATTTGAAAAAAACTAAAACACAAGGCTACGTCTGGAATTATACATGCAAATACATTTTAAAATGGTTAAGTCTTTGTATCTTAAGCATTTGTATCATAAATTGTATCCATTGTTGACGAAATACAGCATCCTTGGGAAGTTCGAAGTCATAAGACCTGACAGCTGCGTGAACAACTCACTCGACGAGCTGCTGGAGCTGCTGAAATATGGCCATGCCCTTTTCTGCTTATTCCGGAGGGAGTGGTTGATGCAAATCTGTGGGTTAGTGACGTACCATAACCCAGCTGTAGTCCCAATCCAGCCGTTTTTGTAGGCAATATACTTCCTGATTTTTAAAAGACGATATCTCTGCTTACACTGAACTTTCAGCGCTGCAACTTTGCAGATACTGTTAATGCACCATCAGCAACATTACACACTATTTAAAATGAAGAAAGTGAAATCGCAGTCAACCTCCCCCCCCTTTAACACACTTTCAGATGCTTGTTCATGTTTATATTTGGCACTGTAACTGGTATTATTAAGGCGGAGCAACTGATATTTAGGCGGAAGAGAAGATCATGTGCTGCTACTTATCTTGAGCTGAGCCAGAGCGTTCTCAAGCCACAGTGCCAAAATCCTGTGAAAACTATTGCCAAAATGCATTCAAAACTATTTATGTTTTTGAATGTCATAAGAAAATGGACCTAATTCGAAATTTGAGACTTTATTTCATAATAATAGTAACAAAGCACAAAGATTATTACGATTTATTGGATAGGATATGCGCTTCAATGTTCCATTCATTCATCAAATGAAAACAGGATGACTAATCGATTCTTGAGATTTAAGAATCGATATCGGTTAGTAAAAATGAGAATCGATTAATATCGAGAAATCAGTATTTTTTTTTTACCCAGTCCTAATGGCTGCCGTCACATCATCCAACCAAATGAATGCTGCACACATTGGTTTTCCCCCTTCCATGTAGAGCACTTTGAGTACCCAGAAAAGTGCTATATAAATGTAACGAATTATTATTTGTTTCTCTATGATTTAGGCCAATAAAGTGCCTTCATCCTAAACAGCTGTCAATGACTGTGACTCCTATCAGTCAGCCACATGTTACACACTGCAAGCCATATTAAAATGCTCCTGAAACAATTTAATATGGTTTTTAAATTGTGCGAAGCCATCCCTGATATCCATGATATATTGAAACATTGTCTCAATTAAAGGGTTAGTTTGCCCAAAAAGTCCCAGAAAGGTAGTAAAGACAACAAAAAAAATAATAATCCATGTGACTCCAGTGGTTTAACCTTAGTTTTATGAAGCAATGCGAGTGTTGTTGTTGTTTTTTTGTTTTTTTTTTGCGAATCTCCCCATAATTTACCACTTTATTTACAAAATAATTAATCTCAGACGCACATTCACTTAACACCTGACATGAGGGCGAGTAATCAATGGGTACGTTTACATGCAGCCAATAACCTGTTCAAAACCGGGATATTAATAACACGGTCGCGAACGGCCATGTAAACACCACCAAAAACCCGAATATGCTCATATCCCGGATTTTAAAAACCAGGATATTATACCGGGGGTACCCCTTTTCGAACCCGAATTTTTGGTCATGTAAACGCGTATCGGCATATCCCCATAGTGATTTGTGTTCTGTGCATGTTATATTCGCAAAGAATCTTGGTCTTTTGAGTAGAGAAATTTATCGGCGCATACAAAAATCCGCATGCAGTATACCGGAAGTAAACATGGCGAGACCAGGCGAGACACAGCACAGGCCCTGTCCCAAATCGCGCACTTCACGCGGACTTGCGGTCTCGTGGACTTCGATTGCGCGTGCTCGCCGAGTCCACGAGTCCGTAGGCTGTCCCATTTGGCATTTTAATGCTCTGAAGTGTGCTCAGCAGCGCCCCCTTTGTACCCTTGAAGCGGTGTTCCGCGAAGCCCGCATAGATGCAGGCTTCACGCACTTTAACTACCCAGGAATCCTTGCGAAAGGCCAATCAGACAACATATGGGAGGAGATTTCACTCACGGACTATAAACATGACTGAGAAGAGAATATTTAAGAGTTTAATTATGTTTTTTCCATGTATACATGAGAAACTCTCTCAGCTCACGTATGTAAACGGGTTATTCCCAATGTTTCAGAAACCTGAACAGTGACCTTAACCTGACCATAACCCGTAAATTGGCTGCATGTAAACGTAGTCAATGACAGAATTTTTACTTTTGGGTGAACTATCCCTTTAAGTCATAGCCAATCCTTTTTGATTCTGGCCCACTTTGCTTCCTGTCCACTCTCCTCTATACTGTCTAATAAAGTTAAAAAAAAAATCTTAGGAAAACTAATTTGTCAATTGAATTTGTCACTAAGTTTAATTTTATTCTCATTTATTGTGATTTCCTTTCTGGTGACTGTCTTTAAACATTTGCCTTATTTGTTCATGGTTTTATGCCTGATTTATGGAACTGAAAGGCATCATTCAGTAGCTCTATTGTGAATATGTACCATGCTGTAGCAATAATGCTTTCCCATTATGACTGTTTGCTCCAAACGTGCTGTGACCGTTTGTACCTTTCTTAAGGGAATTTTTTAAACACAGATTTCCAGTTAAGGAGCAGTGTAGGTTTTTTTTTTAATGCTCATGTATGATTTGGACATTTTGTACCCTTCTTGAGAACAAGATCATGTGATTTGTGTATGCTGGGCATGTGATGTGCTGAGTGAAGCGTTTGCAGGTGTTTACAACAGTTGGTTGGCGGGCGACAGAAATGCTATCTGGGTTTTAGCATTCAGTTCGAAGCTTGATCTTCATATCAAGTCGTTGCCAGAAAACGTGGGCAGTTGCGTAATCAAGACAAGCAGGACTCTCTGTACGTTGAGATGTTACACAATGATTGGGTGGCATTTGAATGGTTGTATAATATATACTTTACACCCCGCCCCCATTCTGAATATGAGAATGCCGAAACTGGATGATACACCCAGTTACAACAACACGCATATGGTTTTATACATAATTGCCTGTTGCAGAGAGAGAGTATGTGTTGAAAGGGTTAAGGCCTGTGGTTTATTTTTGGGCAGGTGGGTGGGGGCAGTGAGGAATGTGCCTGAGGGAAAGTGATAATCTGGACCCTGTCAGAAAAGAAAAAAAAAATCCGCCAATGTCTTTATCGGGCGTCACAGCTGGAGCCTTTCCAAACTGAACTCTGACACACTTTAACAAATAAAACCCATTACTCAAGTAAAAACTCACATCGAGCTACAAGTAAACCTGTCCTCTGGCGTTACACCGAGCATGTCAAAGGCTGACAGCTGGTCTCTGTCCTGAAACAGCTGGGACATGGCCAAAATAATTACAAAGCTTCTGTGTTTCCGATTATGTTTGATACAGATATTAATTAATCGTGTTGTAAGGCATGCTGCCAAAGTCTCTCTAGCATAACTATCTGTGCCTGCCATTAAGTGACTTGAATAAAAAGAAACTGATTTATTCGCTGATATCAAAAATGGCATGTCTTAATCATTTACACACTGATGATGGCTTTATTGCTGCTGTTTGCTGCCGGCCAAGATTGTGGTTTAAATTCATTGGGATTGTTGTGATTTGCCCGTTTTTTCTTTAATATATATTGTAACGTTAAATTAATTTTCTTGTAAATAAGATGTAGTCACATGCTGGATCTTAAACGTTTGTTGTGGCTGATTTTTGTCCCTATGAAAATTTCCCTCTTGGTGCTGCCCAGGTGCTCACGGTTTCATATAAACCTCCAAGAGACTTTTCTTTTGAACTAAATCGTCCTCTGAGTCTGAGCAGAAGTCATATAGGAGTGTATATCTATATGTACCCGCTGTCTAGGTGGTTTTATGCAACTTCCTCTTCCTGATAACTAAGCTCAGAGCGCCAAACATTTATTCAACATTGCTTTTAGCCTTTTCAGGATGTAGCCATTTGTATTACTTGAACTACATTTGCAATGCACTGTATATATGATTTTAAAACAAACAGTCCTGAAGCTAAATTCTGATTGGTCGACATGGCAGAAGACATTATTCATTTGAATCCCTGTTACCGTGCATTTTATATTATTGTGACAAGTTACTTGCTACAGTACTTGGCAACCCTAAACAGTCTACAATTGATTGGATTTCAAAGGGACTGTCACTGATTTTGTGATTTGCTACTTACTACATTAATTTTTTATTCTAAATATATTTAAATTTACTGTTACTTTAGTAAAGTAGTTGCATGAATTAATTTCAAATGTGATTCACTTGATATGAATAACTGCATGTTGGTATCAGTCATACCGAAGAGATCGGACTGAAATTTTCACCCATAAATGCATTCCGTCGTTTACTCATTCTTCAAAAGGTGTGGAACGGCATAATGGTGTTTTTGATACCATTGACTTCTGTTGTGTGGTAAAAAAAAGAGCACTTATTATTTTATTTTCAACAGAGGTAAGTTGCAAGGGTTTGTACATGAGGGTGAGTAAATGATGATACATTTCATTCATAAAATTAGATTACTGTATCTGGTCAATGTAATTTCTGTGGTTTAAGGTGATAACTGGCTTTCCCACACAACTGTATTTGAGAATTTACTTTTAATTTATGTTCCCATTAACCAACTGATGCATTGTTATTTTATAATAAGAGACTACCATGATATCATATATGATGGTAAAATAGTTCTTATTTTGTAGCTCTATAAAATGTTACACTTCCTCTCGCACATACTTCATGAGAAAAGAAGTAATATACTTTGTCCGCTGTAAACGTGAACAGCAGGGCAAATGGAGCCCAGATGGACCGTAAAGAAAAGAGCTCTTTAAAAATTCATCACACCCTCTACTGACAGTTGGTATTTAGTGGTTTTAACATTAAACATTGATTTGCTCACTGCAAAGTGTAAGGTGGAGGGTGACCATTAAAGGCACATGGCTGTGTGGAGCTTGGAATCTTTATTTATTTTTATGTGATTTTAGTCACTACTCCATTGTTTCCTCAATATATCACACTAGCTCAAAATATTGACAATTTCATGAATTTAAAAAAAAAGTATTCACATGCATTCTTGCTAATTATTCTTGGTATTGTCAATTTGGTGTTGTTGTACACTTACACGCTTGCTAATTGGTTTTGGTGTCCTCGGTTTGTTTTTATCTGTCAAACTGTTGTTAAATTGTAGTGTTGCTAATTGCCTTTATGCACAGCTGCACTACTTCCTGAACTTAAGCCAGCTCCTTGTTTCCTGTCTGCCATTATTGGCCAAACTTGATTAATTCAGGTGTGTCTGATTAATGTTGCCATGAAAACTGAGGTCAGGCACACCTGAATTAATCAATTTGTCCAATAATGGCAGACAGAAACAAGGAGCTGGCTTAAGTTCAAGAAGTAGTGCAGCTGTGCATATAAAGCCAATTACATTTGGAATTTAATGTTTTTTATCAGTTGATTGACTGTCAAATTTTAATAAACTCTTGCTGATTATGTTCTGTATTATTGTTTTGCCTTTATCGGTTGACCAGTTGTTGAACTGCTGTAAACTCTTGCTTATTATGGTTGGTATCGGTGCTTTGTTTTTATAGTTGTTGAATTGCAGTTTGCTTGCTTTAAAGGGGTCATGAACTGGCTTTTTAATTTTTTTTATATCGTTGTTTGAGGTAAACTTATGACGTTCGCTTGTTTTTTACATTAAAAAACAAAAATGAATAAGTAATAGGCTATTTTCTACCCTAGTTTTGAGCCCAGCTCAAAAACACTCGGTTTTTATGGGCGTCTGGCATTGAAGATTTGGAAGTAAACGCCCACTGCTGTGAGTGGATAACAGTTATGCATATTATAATGAGTTTCACTCTTGATTTGTTATTACGAAGTAGGCAGGCCTATGTTATTTAGCTATGCATGTAATCCGCGAATCGGTGGGTGGGCCTAAACCGGCCATGTTAAAGTAGGCGTTGATCTTCTCCTGCTGGGGTGGTGTTTTATCCTCTTTGACGTCCCCACTTTGAAAATCGAGGCGTTTGCTGAGCCTGGAGTCAATAAAAGCTTTTATTGGACTAACAAGGAAGTTTTCAGTTCTGAAACTTACAGGATATTCTTATAATATGATGACCTCTTAGATGTCAAAAGCTCAAGGAAAATTTGATTTCTCAGTTCATCAACCCTTTAAATACATTTGGTATCACTTTTTTTAATTCAGACCGTTACGTGTATCTCCAGGTTCCACTCTTTGTTTAAACAAATAAGGTTATCATTGTTCCTGATGTAAACACATCAGTGCCTCATTTGCTTAATTCCCAGATTTGCTTTCAATTCTGAACTATTGTCCGTCAGCCGTTTAATTATTTCTGTCTCGGGAAAGAAGTCATGAAAGGAATCCAGACAGTGAATAAATCGTCTGATTAATGTATAATTGACATCATGTGTTCATATTAATTTCAGACAGACATCTCCCACAGGAATTGCTGTTATGGGGAGTAGTTCATAGCTGGATATTGTCCAGGCATTGCTGCTGCTTCTGAGCTGATGTCAGACTGAGGGTTCTAGACGCTGGAATGTAAACAAAGATGGCCGAAAATTTTAGGCTAGCACTTTTTTCCAGTGCATCACACTTCTCTCTGAAGCTTTTTTTTGTTCAGTACATCTGGTTTTAAGTGGTTCTAAATGTATAAATATGTGTGTAAATTTTTTTATGAATCATGATCTCTGTGTGAAACCATTCACCCACGCTAAAGTTTTTGTATGTATGGTTGGTGAATGAGGGTATTGGACAAATCTGGGATCAGAAATCAAGTGTTTGACCACTTTCTAATTGATGGGGTGAACAGGCCATGTGAACTGTGAGACAACAAGGTAGTGATAAATGACAGGGGCTGTCACAATTTCAAATGTAATTGATTCAGAGCAGATAGTTTCATCCCTTTTGCTCTCTTTATTTCTGTCTGAGCAGTCATCTCAAATTTAAGATAATTGTGTCATCTGTGTAGTTCATTCTGTGCAACTTCTTTCTATTTCTGTGACTTCAGACATTGGGTTCAATAAAAAGCTTGTGAAAATCTAATGTGTATTAAACGGGTTTAACTTGGGTAATAGTTGATAAATGTTGCTTCTATTGTTCAGATCTTTTAGAAATTCAGATTTTAATGTTCATTATTAAATCAACTAAAAACAAACAACAGTTAATATGATACAGTAAACGATAATGATTGAATCATGATATAATGCTTCATTGTGGAGTATTAAAGATACATTTAGGTAGTGGTTGTTGATAGTTTTGTTTTTATACTATCTATTAAGTGTTTTCGAAACTTTGAACTGACTTTAAGCCCACAGAGATTTCAGTATACGTTAAAATTAAAAACATATTTGAATAATTTAGCCAGAATTCAGAGTTTCAGGTTTCTGAAATCAATTTCTCGTTCCCTGCAGGTGTTTCTGGTTAGGCGTGGTTTAGTTAAGGACGTTATGACCCTCTAGTTTCTCTTAGTAATACAGAAACCACAGTCTCCTATGCCCTCAATGCAACCCCATCATTTAAATGAAGTAAGATTGAAGCGTCTGAGAACAGGCATCTTCATGAGATCGATACTGTTCTTTTGTGCTTTCATTGTTACCCTCCCCCACTTGGGCCTCACTTATTTCCGGCCCATCCTCCCCGTTGTCGTTTTGCCTGCCTCTTGAGGTGATTGGCAGGTGTGAAATGTTGCTGCATTGTTTCAAGGCCAACAGCTCACGTGTCATCGAAATACAATGTCAGACCTTCTCAATGTCAATCCAAGGTATCCAATTCAGCATTCATTCACTCGCTCACTTCTGAATACCTTTTGAAAAATAAAACTGACCCACAAAAGCATTTCACACCTTTATTACGTCTTTGTTACTTTTAACGTGATTGTTAGGTGCATTCAAGTAAGGACACATATGCTCGTTTCTGTTCTGTCGGTTAGGTTCTTCATTATGTTGGATGTTTATCTTTGCATAGCTCTGATGTTAGTCATTACTTCTATTTTACCACCAAGTTTGATGAAACATTTAGAGCCTAAAATTCATATGCAACTGACTCTTTTATGGTACATTTCTCCACCCTGAATTTGTGGTACACTCAGATCTCTACAGTCTCTTCTTCCACCCGCTTAAAACAGATAAACAGATGTGTTTCCAGGGTATGAGGGTGGGGGCTTAGGGTGAATCAGCAGAATTTGGGGCAAAAGGATCTATAGTTCTATCCATTAGTGAGAGCTGAAATCCCCTAAAGGGGGAGATCTCGGAGCAAGAGTTAAAATCTTAATGTTTGGTTTCTGTTTACCTGGTGATTTCTTAGGATTCCTTAGTTATAGTTCACCCAAAATTGAAAATTCATATGGATTAGTTTTAGGATCTCTTTATGAATGTTTGAAACGTCAAAGCGTTAGTTACTTAGGCTGTCAATGGAGGGTCAAAAAGCTCTCAGATTTCATCAAAAAGATCTTCATTTGTGTTATGAAGATGAACGAAAGTCTGGAAGTTTGGAATAACATCACAAGGGTTGTTTTAATTTTTGACCAAATTTTAAAGCTTCACTGTGTGAATTTTTTTTTAAACCCCATCTAGCGGTGAAAAGGTATATGACCATCCAGTGAATATTAGTTTCTGTTCCTCTCAATTCCGATTTCGTTTTAACTCCTATGGTGGCCAATGTAGTCCAAGATTAACATGGCTTCCAGTTCGACCTCGTCCATGAGTGTCAACTCAATCGTAAACGCAAAAGGCAAAGCTTGAATTAATGGGTATGTCCCTCTTTGGCTAATGTACTTTCAAGATGGAGGGGCAACATGGTGACCGACATTAGAACCCCTTACCCGTATGTATTTTCAATGGCATATTATACACTCACGAGAATACTTTATTACTTGAACGAAGTAAGTATACATTAATGAGCACACATATTTTTGAAAGAACTAAGTGTTTTTAGCAAAGAATAAACTAATGCCGAGTTCAGACTGCATGATTTTAGCCACGATTTTGGCTCGCCGACAGGTTTTGAGAAATCGCCGACAAATGCCCGAAATCACAGGCAAATCGGTGCTCGTTCACGCGAGTGACAATCACGCAGTGTGAATGAGCAAAGACGCGAACTGAGAGAATCACCGACGAGTCGCCGACGCCCGTGAGATATTTGGCATGCTAAATATCTGGACCTGTCGGCGATTCAAAATCCTGCTGTGTGAAAAGTGTTTTGACTGAAAACTACATCGGCGATCACCGGCAGCCAGTGAGAGAGCAAGATACAGAGCAGCAGGGAGTTCGGAGAGGAGTTATAGATCACATATCAACATGATATGGCATTGTTTCAGAAAAAAAAGCTTCTTCTCGGTCTATTTGGACACAATAAATCCAAGAAAAAATAAGTAGAAATTTGGCAGGAGCACTCACGTCTGTTTGACGTTTCACCTGAGCTGTACTACAACCTGGTCGAAAAAAAAAAAGTCTCACGTGAGAACTCCGGGGACCGGTCTTGCACGTGTGTTGTCGCGTTGTTTCCTTTTCACATCTCACGTGTGTTTGTTGTGAAACGTAGTTTGCGCGCAGCGTGTTTAGACGGAGTCTGTCGGCAATTTTTCCTATTGTAAAGTCATGCAGTGTGAAACCTGTTGCCGATCAATCGTCCAGTGTGAACACAGCAGTGACTGAATGCTGGCCAAGATAGTCATGCAGTGTGAAAAGAACAGCGACCCGACTACTTTGAAAATCGTGCAGTCTGAACTTGGCATAAAACATTACACAGTGTAGCTTTAATTTTTGGGTGAACTATCCATTTAAGCATTACTTTGAGGTATTATAAAGATCTAGAATGGAATGGAGTGCTGGGCGGCTGTTTTTTTTACAGACTGGCAGGTAAAAGGGACACTGATAGTAAAATTATGAGTAAGAGAAAAATAAGGGTGTGTTCTGAGTACCCAACTGAAAATAGAAAAGAGGCAAGCCATTTGAGAGATTTATTGTATGGCACTCCTCAAAAACGTGCATATCCTGTAATTAACCCTCTGCTGGCCCCCAGCATTGCCTTTACCCCCCTTCCCCCTGCCCCCTTCTTTCATTGGAAAGAATGAGCAATTTAATGCTGCCCATTGCTCAGCTACCATCGCTGTTTTTTGCCTGTGCGTGATTAAATAGCCTGACTTTTCGGCACATGATGTGGCTTCTGCTATTATAAAGGTCCTTCAGGCATTCACACACGTTTCTTTATAATATTGCTTTAATTAAATCCAAAGATCTGATTAAAATACCATTTTACATTACATATGTGTCCATTAATGAATCATAAAATGAACAATGATCGTTCACAACAGTGTATTGGATCACTGCATACAGTTTTGGAAGGTTCTAGCTTGATACTTGATACTTGATACTTGATCAACTACACCACATATACTGTATATTGACTACTTTTTATAGTATTTGAAACAGAATTCATTATGCAATGATAAACGTTTAAAAGTATAGTATGCTGTATTGTTAAAACTTCATCACCTCATCATGTTGCAGTGTCCAGTTATCGTCTTTTGCATTGTAGACATTTTTATGAAACATTATAATAAATAATAAAACAAATATGTTTAGCACCTTTCAATCAACATCAAAAATAAAATCATAAGAAAATGTAATTGATCTAATACTGAATCGAAAACTGGCACAGGTATTACTTGTGGCTCATTCACTGGAGTGTAAAAGTAAGGTCTTGCATATTGCATAGTTGTGTTTACTGTTCTGCACAATGTGCTTTGTTTACTGCTCATTTTGGAAAGTATAGTTGGTCTTAGTATGGTAGCATGCTGTTCCAAACATGGCCATGGAAAGAGCTGTAATGGATAGATAGATGTGCTTTTATTTTTTATTTTTTCTAGTGTTTATTAGAAGCAATAGTGCACTTAATGTTAATAAATAAGTTTCAAGCACGTCATGGGGGTTATGCACAACAAACTTCCATATTCAGTAAAAAAGGTTGCATGGCTTCCGGTTCAGGTCTTTGTATGTGCTTTGAGCTGTTTTACTAAGATAACTTCAAAGTTGGAAGATGAGCATAACCAATGTCCATTGCATGCATATCTATGTCTTTTGAGTTTTCTTCTTACTAACATTTAGATATTTAAAATAGAAACTGCAGCAATAAAAAGAACAAGCTAGGTTAACTGATTAGCCATAGTCCAAAGATATCGGTATCAGTTCACACCGCAGTCAACACTTTCCTCAGTAAATTGGATGCAGTGAGACACTGCGACCGGTTTTCCTGTTTGTAAAGCCTATTACTAGCTAACCATGCTTTTTAGCCATGACTTCAAAATATAGCATGGCCTCTTGTGCTTAACTTCTTAGATAATGCAATTCCTGATCAGGAAGTCAAGAGTGATGAGAACACATTTTCTTGCACTGTGCGTTTATCTTTTTTTTTGTCCGTTTTTCCTTATGCAGCTCTATGAACTGGACAGTGACCCAAAGAGGAAGGAGTTCCTGGACGATCTGTTCAGTTTTATGCAGAAGAGAGGTATGTGTAAAGAAAATTACCTATATGACATCTTATAGAGTCCTTTATCACTCAGACCTGTCCAAAGTCTCCCCTTATGCACTGAGATCAACACCCAGCTCATCTTTCACATGTCCACTGTTTATGTGTATTTTATATCAAAGCTCTGCAGTTTCCTCTGTTTGTATCATGCTGAAATTGGGCTGTGGCTCCCACATTCATGTGTGATTATAATATAAACGTGGGAGTGCTAACACATGTCTATGTCATGATTGGCCTTGGAACTGTTGAAGCATGTGTTCCCATATACATTTACATAAACCCGCTCCACCGGCTTTGGAAAATGTTCTCCAACAGCTGTTAAATCCTCTCCTGATTTATAAATGAATGACCTGTGAGAATTTTATCAGCCATGTTTTTGCATGGCACAAATGCGTGTCCGACAACCTGCTGCCTTGGAAAAACGCTGACATTTTTCCAAATAAAGGCTCAAATGGTAGTTTCTTTCTTTTATAGTGTATATTTTCAAACTGCTATGACGCTCAACGCAGCTGTTTGTTTTTGTGCAGGGACCCCTGTGAACAGGATTCCCATCATGGCCAAGCAGGTGTTGGACCTCTACATGCTGTACCAACTGGTGACAGAGAAGGGGGGCCTGGTGGAGGTCATAAATAAAAAGTTGTGGAGGGAGATCACGAAGGGCCTGAACTTGCCGACCTCCATCACTAGCGCTGCCTTCACTCTCAGAACACAGTACGTACTCGCTGACACCTGCACTGCAGGAGAAATGATGTTTACTTACATGTGTACAGCCTGACATTTATGTAGTCATTATTTAAAGGTACATTTTGGAAATTTTTTGTTCAAAAATAAATTGCATATTGTACATGAGTCACAAAAGAGAAAAGTGGCTCCGGCTGCTTTGACGTGTGTATGGAGTGGTAGTGGCATAGGTTCGTTGTCTGCTGGCAAAAAGAGAATGCGACAGAGCTTGTAATAAAACCAGAATAAACATTGGCTTGGCTTTTTTTGAGATCGCCAGAACTATGGGATTTGAAATGTTTTAAAAGCAATACAGAGATGCCATTTTATTACTCAACTCGTGAGTAAGGTATTTCAATCAATGGATAAGTTGCCAGATCTCAAACTTAATTCCTGGAGGCTCACAGTTCTGCACAGTTTAGCTCCAACCAGCTCCAACTCACGCCTGTAAGGAAGTTTCTAGTATCCTGAAGACCTTGATTAGCTCAATGGATCTGGATCAGGTGTGTTTGGCCATACGTTTCAAAACGTATATTTTTCTCTCCGTTTTGGCCTTCCGTCCACACTGAGATGCCGTTTTAAGTCAACAAAAACGTATCGTTTGGAAAACGCTCTCCAAAGTGGATAAATTTGAAAACGCCGTTTTCGCGTTGTAGTGTGGACAGTGAAACCGGAGGTATTTCAAAACGATGACGTAAGTTTAGTCATGTGATCCATGTAGTACCAATAGATTTTCATGTTTATCGGTATTGTGCCTGTTATGTGTTATTCATTTTTACACTGTCTGTTGCTAAAATATGTTACTTTCTATGTTACTTAATATGTGCTATTCTTCATAGTACAGTACTGCAAAGATGACAGATAATGTACTTACATTTGCTGTCCTGCGGCAAAACAGGAGAGCAGTTGCGTTTTCGACCAAACATATGGTGACTAAATGTGACTTGGACGCATCAGTGATGGTGAGATATTTTGCTAAATAAAATGACCCTGTTATTGTGCGATAACATTATTATTTATTTTCCCATCTGTAACATCTCAGTGAGCTTTTGTGAAGTTTCACGCATGCGCAGTAAAGTGAATTTAGAAGTTTCTCATCCACACTGAAACGTCGGAAAACACCTGAAAACGCTAGTGTGGACAGAGAGCGTTTTTAAACGAAAACCCCGTTTTCAAATGTATCCGGATTAATGTGGACGTAGCCTTTGATTAGGGATGGAGCAAAACTGTGCAGAGCTGTGACCCTCCAGGAATTGAGTTTGAGGGGGCTCGCGCCGAGCCCTAGGGCGTTTGTTCCCGGCGCCCCCCGCAGCGTTGGTCTGGTTTCACACTCAACTTGATTCTATCGAACCCTGGTGCGTTTGCGTGCAACTTACGTCATCGCAAACGTGCGCGGCGCATGATAGGAAGCAGAACATGGGTAAATATTGTGTGTTTTTTTAATTAATTTGCTGCTATTATGAGCAGTTGAGTGAACAATACAGGTTTACTGTCCGTGTGTCACATAAGGCGGACTTCTTCTGCTTGCAAACGGAATCTTTTGAGGAGACAGTGGATTTCCAAATGTGTTGCTCTGATTCCATGGGCAATGCACGAAAACACTGCAGGCTCACTCTCGCTCATATCCAAGGTAAATCATCAACACTATCATCCCTTACAAGTGTTTTATTTAACAGAATACATCACAATAAGCTAAAACGCATGTGCAGGATACTTTACTTCCTGAACACGCGCCCGAATCCGTGTTGCATTCACATTTACGTAAGCAACCGAACTCAGACCACCTCCTCCAGGTAGTCTCGGGTTCGGTACCCCAGTGCACACCCGGGTCCCATGACAGCGTTCACATTAGCGATTTTTCATGCGAACCGTGCCCCGTTCTGAACTAAACTGCCAGTGTGAAAGCCCCCTGAGATCACTGCCATATGTTGATAAAACATTATCTATTGTGAAGGGTCATTTCATTGGCTTTTGTAGCACTGTGCTGGAATTTATTTTCAAGGAATTATTGTGTCTATTAATGGGTATAGCTGTAGTAACTTCTTCAGCTAGTCAGTCTGATATCTGAAGCACAACGAATTCTACTGTACAAATTATTGTTGTGGTCTGACTTTAATTTTTAAAGGTACACTATGTAACTTTTGGCCCTCTAGTGCAGTGTTTCCCAACCCTGTTCCTGGCGGCACACCAACACTGCACGTATTCTTTGTCTCCCTAATCAAACACACCTGATTCAACTCATCAGCTCATTAACCCATCTGATTATGAGCTGATGAGTTGAATCAGGTAAGGGAGACAAAGAATACGTGCAGTGTTGGTGTGCCGCCAGGAACAGGGTTGGGAAACACTGCTCTAGTGACTGTGCAGATGAATATGACCCTTCACAACAAGGGCTGGTATTGACACAAATTTCACAATTCGATTCGATTTCGATTCACAAGCTTGCAATTCGATTTGATTTTGATTCCGATTCGATTCAGTATTGATTATTTTGGATATCGTTTACAATAAATGGCAAATTTTCTCAAGGAAATCAAATCTCTTAACTAATGCTGTAAACTATGGGGAGTCTAGTTGTAGCCTACTTGGCTTCATTAGCCTAATATGAAGGTAATAATGAACTGTTTTGTAGCTATACAAACACTTCAATTACACTTTTCTTTATTTTTACAATAAGAAGATTATATGAAATATAAGCATTTAAATGGTGGCTGTCATAAAAAAAACTTGCCAGATTTATTCAAATATGCCTTAAATATTGAAGAACATAAAGATTATAATGCATATGTCATATGGTGTATATATTTAGCAAAATGCTCCTCTCTAGAGTTATTTTTTCTTGCTGACTAACGAGTATATGTGGGTTTTCTGAGGTAAATATGTCGATACATGACATTGATTACAAGCTGTTTAACTGACGTCTTTCTACGGTGGAAACACTGATTGAGCGAATCAATGTGACATGATACGGATTTCGATAAGCTGTACTCTATCTTTTAACACATTTTCAGATGCACATTCATGTTTATTTCGCGCTGTAATTGGTATTATTAAGCTGGAAGAGAGAACAGTGCTGTTGCTCCTCTTGAGCTGCGCCAGAGCGATGTCACGCCACAGTGCCAAAACTTATGTTTTTGAATTTCTAAAGAAAATGGACGTAATTTGAAATTTGAGACTTTGTTTCATATCAAGAGTAACAAAGGACAACGATTATTTCGATTTATTTTTTATTTTTTATTTTTTTTTTTTTTGGATGCGTGCAGCCGCGATACAATGTTCCATTCATTCAAATGAAACAGGGTGACTAATCGTTTCTTGAGATTTAAGGTTCGTAAAAATGAGAATCGATTAATATCGAGAAATCGATATTTATTACCCAGCCCTATTCACAACAGATAATGCTTCACAATAAATTCTGTTTGAGAGCTACATATGGCAATTCATCTGTTAAATAAAATACCTTACTCACCCATTGAGTTATAAAAACACCATTACTGTGTTGCTTTTACAACATTTCAAATCCCTCAAAAAACTAGTCAAATCCTCTCTGAAAATTCAAGCCGATGTCATTTTATTACGAGCTCTGTTGCGTTCTGTAATTGACAGCAGACACTCCTGTTCAGCGTTTTTTCAGCGGTTTGAGATTTAGCTGCTCCATGTCAGTCTTTCTCGCTCATTGTGACAACTAACATAATTATGCCATTTATACTTTGGACTTAAGACTACATAATACCAGGTGACTCCAGGGAGCCCATCCTTGTAAGAGGACTGCAGGTTGGTTTGTCTGAAAGGGACAGTTAGATCGTGAATTAGTACGGAACTTACTGTGTGTTCTTAATTTCTCCCCCCTCTGCAGATATATGAAGTATCTGTATCCTTACGAATGTGAGAAGAGGGGTCTCAGCAATCCCAACGAGCTACAGGCAGCCATCGACAGTAACCGGCGTGAGGGGCGCAGGCAAGGTTTTGGCAGCTCACTCTTCACCTACTCGCCCAATGGAACACCCACCATGCTCTCCTCTCCCAAACTCTCCATGCCACCTATGGGCATCGCCCTGCCCAGCAACGGAGCCTCCATCTTATCCTTACAGAAAGTTAAAAAAGGTAAAAACCTGCTCACAGACATGCAGAAATAATGCAGAGGATCATGGTAACATCTCTTTAACTCTTTCCCCGCCATTGACAAAAATTTACATCATTTGTGTGAAAAGACTTTTCCGCCATTGGCAGAATTTTACGTCTTTGTGTTTTCACTGTTATAGACCATTTTGCAAGATGTCAACAACACTGGTCCAGAAACACTTCCTGTTTCAGTTTGTAACTGTTTTCTTTATTTCACATGAAAAGACAACATCTTAAAGATGGTTGTTTAACTTTTTGATTCAGTTTTATATGTTCCGTTGGTTGTATTTTATCCCAGCTTTTATGTAGTGTTAAAAAACTGAAACAGGAAGTGGTTCTGGACCAGTGTTGTTTACATCTTGCAAAATGGTCTATACGGTTGGGGCACTTTAAAACCTCTTCTCAAAGAGTACTGAATCTCCTGTTCAAAACACAGACGAAGAAGCAGCAGAAACAAGCGAAAGCGATTGTAAGCATATCCATATGTAAAATAAATAAAAAATGCTGGTGGGGAAGGAGTTAGTGACATCTTGTCCTTTTATGTTGCCACATGGTTTGCTTTATTTCAAATGTGTTTTGTCTTTCTAACTTTTTCTCTGTTGTAGAGGATGACGGGGTTCGTCTGCCAGTGTCTCTGGCTAGTCAGACAGTAGCTGCGGCCCAGGCTGCAGCTGCGCAGGCCACCATCGCACAGGTAGCTGCCCTGGAGCAGCTGCGGGACAAGCTGGAGTCAGGCGAGCCCCCGGAGAAGAAAGTTGCACTACCACTGGAGGAACACCAGCGGTTATTGCAGAGAGCTCTGCAGCACAACCTACTGGCTATGACGGCACAAATCCCTATGAACATTCGCATCAATAATCAAGGTACTGACACTTTAACATTCTGGGCTCTAGGCAAGTTATGAACCAAATATATTAGTTACAGATGTGCAGACAAATTTTAATACCAACTACACCAGGGATGGGCTCCACTGAGATTCAATTTTCTTGCAGAGTTTAGCTCCAACCTCAATCAAACTCACATGCCTGTAGCTTTCTAGCAGAGATGGCCTCATTATTGGGAAAGAACAGGATCTGTGGCTCTTCAATTGGCTTTATGCCCAGCTGCACTACTTCCTAAACTTCAGCCAGCTCCTTGTTTCCTGTCAGCCATTATTGGCCAAATTGATTAATCCAGGTGTGCCTGACCTCAGCAGTCATGGCAACAATAATCAGACACACCTGAATTAATCAATTTGGCCAATAATGGCAGACAGGAAACAAGGAGCTGGCTGAAGTTCAGGAAGTAGTGCAGCTGGGCATAAAGCCAATTGGAGAAAGCCTAACGGCCAACTTGGATCACATTGGTCTGGATGACCAATCAGCTTGAAGTCAAGGAAATTTCTTTCAGAGCTGTGTGATGGGTAGTCACTCTTTGCATACAAAAAAGTCTGTGATATCTCTTATAAAACAGACGTTTTCCCTAAAGTTTAATGGCAATCATGTTGAAGATTAGCTGATACCCAGCAAACACAGAACGTTCCCCTAACGTTCCCAAATGGTCCCATGAGGTTATTTTTTTGGGGGGAACCAAACAAGAACGTTATAGAAACGTTCGTTTTAGGTTCCATTTTTATAACGTAAGGAGAACGTTCTGGCAACGTTCCCCTAACCTTAAGGGAAAGTTCTAGGAACGTTAAAACTAACATTCCCAGAACCTACATTTGTTTGCTGGGTTGGCGATTGAGTCATTAAATAAGCTGTTTTCCAACAAAAGCAGTTTATTCAGTGTAGTGAAGCCTCTCCTCCATTGACATCCATTCAAAAAGACAGCTAAGCTTTGCTAACCTTGAAGGCCTTAAATTGATTTTGTTTCTATTAATCCAGGGTCGGAGGTAAACTCTGCATGAAAGCAGATCTTGAGGGCTGGATTTGACTAGCCCTGGACTAGACATAAGGTTGCTTGACTAATCTGTCTTAAAGGGGTAGTTCACCCAAAAATGAAAATTATGTCATTAATGACTCACTTACATGTCGTTCCAAGCCCGTAAGACCTCCGTTTATCTTCGGAACACAGTTTAAGATATTTGAGTTTTCTGTCCCTCCACTGACATCATCAAAGTAGTCCATGTAACATCAGTGGGTTAGTTAGAATGTTTTGAAGCATTGAAAATACATTTTGGTCCAAAACTTACAAAAACTATGACTCATAAGACTTTTGTTCATCTTCAAAACACATATTAAGATATTTTTAATTAAGCTTTAGAGATTTCTGGTCCTCCACTAAGTTTCATTCAACCAAATCTTTCAACTTCAAAAAGACATTGTAAAAATAATCCATATGAATCAAGCAGTTTAATTAAAGTCTTCTGAAGAGACTCAATCGCTTTACAGGATGAACAGAATACACATTGGTCGGCACACATACATATAAAGCATACGAAATATGGTAAACAGAAGCTCCACTGTACGCATGAAAGCCAATGAGGTTTGTTCTCACATTGCGTGCAAACGCGGTTGAGCTTGTGCAAGAACCAATGAGATTTGTTCTCGCACATCAAGCAAGCTATTGTTGAGCTGCCATTTACCATATTTGATGTGCTCTACGTATTTGCGCTGATCATTACCATGGAGGACATTCTACATACTATAATGTTACACATTTGCTCAATTAAGAGATATGTAAATATCCTTGTTTAGATGTGGTGTACTAATGCATACCTTTAAATACATATAGTATGATCATATACATTGTAATGTACTTTGAAACATATGTGAAACATAATCATTACAGTTAGCCTACGTAGAGTTGCCTCAATTTGCATTCTTACTGTGGTTTTATCTTTTCCCATAAACACCAACCTGAGAAAAAACACCTTTTATAAAACGTCTGATGTTTCAGGGAAACCTGTGTGTGGAATATCCAACTTCTGGTTCCTGAGGTTATGAAATGAACTCAGTGTGTTTTCTAGTGCAGTACTGCAAAGCCCCTCTTACATCATCATTCACTGGTACTGACTTTTTTGTAGAAAAGTGTGTGAAAATATTACCACAGACTAAATTACTGGCATGTGGTGAGTGCACTTTGCAGATCAGATAGTCATGAGTCATTAGTCTGAGCTCTCATTATCCCACAGTAGTAACTCTAGTACTGTTCTTACTAAAGGCTGTTCTTGTGAATGGGGAAAGAGGATGTGTAAAAGTGCTCTGATTAGATCTTATCAGAGTTGAAAGTTGGACTGATGTCTTTACCGATGCAGGATCTGATTCATTAGACGACTGGAGGTGTTGACCCATTTTAAACCGCAAAGACAAAAATACAAGTCAAATAGCTTTTCTTTTGTGGGGAATCCCTGCCTCAACACAGATTGATTTCCTTTTCTTGGTTAGAGGTGTTCAATGCTTGAGGTTTCACCTTGCATATTTTATCGGAATATGAATAAGAGACTGAGCAAATTCCCCTTGCCACTGCATGTGAACTGTTTGCATCGTTTTTTTTAAGTTGTTTGACTGGGAAATGGCTGAAGTAGCGTCCCCTGCTGGTAGCCACTATGCTTTCAGATTACGCTGCCCGAATCCTACAGAGGATTATTACTATTGCACATACTTTGGGTTAGTGATTTGTATAAATCCCCACCCCATGTATTAAATGTTGGCACTCAACTTGTACTAGACTGTGTTGCATAAATAAGTAAGAAGGAGAGTGGTGCTATTATAATGAATCCGCTTTTATTCAGATGTAAACTGTTTGTTGTCCATCAGAGAGCAGACCAGACTCTGCCATGAACCTGACCACCAATGGCCTAAACAGCATCAGCATGTCTTTGGAGCTTAATGGAGTCGTCTACACTGGTGAGGAGCCTGTCACGACCACATATATGTTGTGTGTGTTCAAGTTCCGCCTTGTTTTGATTGTGACCAATCTTCCTGTTTTCTCATAATAGGTGTTCTCTTCGCTCAAGCTGCGGCGCAGACCTCGTCGGGTGCATCTACCAAATCTTCCGCAGGCAACAGCGGGCCTCAGTCAGTTCTCCACACGCCTACCTCATCCTCCTCCAACAACCAATCGCCTTAGCACCTCAGACTCTCGCCCTCAATGCAAAACCAAAATCTCAGTTACTACAGAAGATATGCCAAAAACTAGTCAGGAATAACTGAATCGTTCTCAACTTGAAGTACACTAGCTCAGGTCTTTTATTTACACGCTCCTTTGTTCGGGAGTCAAAAGAAATCTAAAATAACAACAGAGTTTATTATAAAGATAATGTATATGCAAAACCTGTGAATAATTTATTTCTCTTTCTGTGAGCACACTGTCTGGCGTTAACAAGGCAGTAGGATTCTGCTTTTTAGGGTTTTATAATCTCCGACTGATGAAAGCTTTTCATCTATAGGCAAAACCGTAACAATAGTAGGATTGTTATAACGTGTGATGCAAACAGCTTAAAGGTCTGAACTAATAATATATTATTATAGATTGTATTTTCCCTGTGTATGTATCTGCAGTGCCTTGTGAAGGTTTTTCCTCAGCACACTTTGAATGTGCTGTTGACAGGCGAGCGTCTAAGCTTCAGCGCTAACACGATACAAAGTGCGTGAAGATGTGGAGGTTTTTTATTGCAAGTATTCAACCGTTTGATTTCCCATCTTAGAGGTCTGCTCTGTGATGGCGTTAATGA
Organism: Cyprinella venusta; assembly: GCA_038021265.1. NCBI lineage: Eukaryota > Metazoa > Chordata > Actinopteri > Cypriniformes > Leuciscidae > Cyprinella > Cyprinella venusta. The sequence continues at coordinate 6,788,030 of CM075879.1, read as the reverse complement.
TCTTAATTTCAGGCAGTGAACATTCATGCTAAGGAACTCATTTAAAAAAAAATTGTTGGCATGCATTTGTAGATGTGTATAATTGCATTTATAATGTTTGCATTATTCATGTTTGTTTTATTTTTGCCCCTTCGTACTGGCAAACTCTGGAGGCTTCGTTCTCCATGAGCCTGGGGCATCGCAGGGAACGAACGACGTTACCTGGAACTGCCACAGCCCACAAACGTTTTTGGCACATGGTTGCTCTAAAGCAGAATTGGAAGTAGTTCAGAGGTTGTTTTACTTGTTCGTGTTTAACTTTGCGGCGCTTTCACTCAGATCAGTAGTTTGACTCATTGCATGACAGTTTAATTATACGTTCTTTTTAAGATTTGAACAAGCAATTCATCCTGTGTTTGATTACTACACTAACTGGAGATTTAGTCTTTTAGTGTTGAGTGTCATTTAGGGGTCCAACAATGCAGCCTTTGCTTCATCACGCAGCAACAGCACAAATCAGAGAAAATTACAATGGGATGTTTTGAACGTGCAAAGTGTCTTGAGCAGAATGGATTATTCTCTTCTAAAGGGATTTGTTTTTTTTTTTTTAGGTTGTTTTTAATCATGCCATCAACTGCTCCGGACAGTAAGGTCTTTTTCCTGTCCTGATCAACTTGTAGCTGCAATTTATTGTCAAACTCTAGCATTACACTGTATGCAAGGTCAAAAAAACTCACTTGGTGGGCATCTAGGGGTGAAACTTTGTTTTTTAATTGATACAAACATGGTCTTTCATCTGAAATTGAATAATTTAGTTTGTATTTCAAGTTAGTTGATGGAAAAATGGTGTTTCCAGAAGCTTAAAGCTATATTTTGCTTGCAGGTACAGATTCTTTGGAGAAACTTAAATGCCTTGATCTTTTATTTGGGATCAAACTTGTGGCCTTTGCTTTCACTGATGAGATCCTTAACCGTCAAGCTACCGCATCCTCTTTTTCTCATTTTAATGCCCTTTATTATTCACAAGGACCATAGTTGCTGTACAGGAAACAGTCTAGAAAAGGTTGTTAACTGTTTCTGTCTGTATTGTACAACTGTACATATTAGGTTTTTTTTTTTCTATTTATGTCAGGACAATCACACATCTAAGTCATTACTGCCAAATCTCTACCTCAGACTCATTTATCAGCTCAGAATTGTTTGCAAGCCTTCCCAGTTTGCCACTTTTCACATGGATTTACCTGCTGTGAAGTAGAACAGGACATACATGTCCACTTTTATTCTGTTAATTTCAATATATTAGCCATGATATCTATAAAGCTCCTTCTTGCTTGTAAAATGGCACCTTGAGATCATGGCATTTTTCCTCTGCTTTTTCCCGTTTCTTCTGCCAGTCGGCCTTTTAGAATCAAATCCCTCGACTTTTAAGTGCCCATTGTCATGGAACAGTAGTTTTTCCATTATAATGGCCTTTAGTGTATTTCAATCAGAGATGCTGTTTTTGCTTTCTTTCTTAGGAAACAATACTGTTACCATGCAGAGTAAGACCCGTTTAAAGCAGTTGGTATCCATAAGAGGGATGTCGGATCTGTTTTCACTTTGATGTATGCCTTGAAGAAGGCACATTTTAAAGATTAAATATAGCATGCTAATGTAGTCAACTTTATTGCCAGGACAACCAAAATTGCTGTACAATACAACTTTGCTATTAATGCAGGATGCCTTATTCTTTGATATTTCTTTGTAAGCTTTTTTCTTTTCAGAACTTAACATTACACTAAAAAAAATCAAGTAATTCACATTTCCAATACATAGACAGCTGTGAAATGTAGGATTTATGTTAAGAAAAGGCATTTGTCGTCTTCTCAGGAAATACAATTCTACCTCTAGTTATACAGAGATATTCATCTTAGTGCTGTGGTCGGTGCATGTAACATTTATTTTACCCTTTTATAATGGTAATGGTAAATGTTTCCCTTTGCTCACTGACTCAAGGGTTTTTATTAATTGCAAGTATATTATATGAATTTTGTTCTTTTCTTTTTAAAAATCTCTATCCCTTTTTTATGTGAGTGCTTTTGAGTTTTGGCTTGCTTAGTTTGAATCTGAAATTGCTCCTTGGAGAGACCAGGTTTTGGTTACGGTGCTGAACGTACCACTGATGCATCATTCTGTGTATTTCCACTTGTGCGTTTTTAAAACGTTTGAATTGCTTGGTGTCGACCTCTTGACTGTTTCTCTTAGGGGTGAAGGACAAAGACAATCCTTACCTTTTTCTTTTGTATCGATATGTAATTGGGGGAAAGGGGATCTGACGAATTGCTCACAAAAGTGCTGTTATGGCTGGGATATTATGGATTCAAAATACTCTTTAACCTATATCTTAGGAAATCGTCTCACAACAACTGTACCTCTCTCAGTCTGAATTCTGAAAACCCAGATAATGACAATAAACGCACACCTCGACACATTTGAAAACAAAATGCAGTTAACAGACAAAACAGATTTTTTTTTTAACTGAAGTTATTGCCTTTTTTATATGATGTAATGTAATCGTACTTCTGGAGCTTCAGTTTGGGTGTGTCTGTTTTCTGTTGTGTTCAGTATGTTATTGCCCTGTTTAAAAGAGACAGTTCACGTTCATGAGTTTTGTTGTTTCAGAATTTGCAAAATGTACTCTCAACGTTTACATTTTATAATTGTCAAGCATCAGATCTGTCAATGTTTGATTTTTCAAAATTGAGATCTTCAGCTGTTAACATTGAATACAATAAAATGTAATTCTGATGTAATGTTAGTGCAGTTCTTTATTCTTTTTCATTTAAAACCCCTCCATATAGAAATATGTCAGCAGCACAAATTTGTGAAAAGTTCTTGTTCAGAGAGAACTTTTAGAGGTACAGAATGATTTTTTTTATACCCAAATGAACCATACTTTTAAAATGCACATTAAATAGTATTGTAACAATCAAGTGTTGGAGATAATGCTTTACAAGTAATGCGAGTTAATCAGATTACTTTTGTAACTAGTAAAGTAACACATTAAATTAATTCAATTTACAATAAAATTTCTTTTACTTTTTTCAAATTTGTAATACAAGTTACTTTCTGTCCCCATGAGAAATCAGTAAGTGCAGAGGAGTTGTGTGCGCTGTGTGAACATGATGCTAGTTCTAGACTAACATGCATGTTAATATGTGAACATGCATTTGCTCATCTCACTGAAAAACAGATTGTTCCTCAAAATGAATAAAAACCTTGAAATGCAAACACTGAATATTACAAAAACCTGCAATAATTAATTGTATTTAATCTCATTTTACTAACCAATGAATAATAGGCAAAAAAAATAATAAACCTCACATTTGTTTCATTTTTTAATTGCTGAAGTAAGAGTGTTGATCTTTCTTCCGGTTCTATTCTTCAGTAATCCAGAACAGCAGCACATCTGAAAGGGGTTTTTTTTTTTTTTTTGAGCTGCACCTCTACTGTACATGAATGAATTTGTATTTGCACTTTTGGTGTGAAAGGGCCTTTACATTTGCCAAAAATAATACTTTTTTTGTTATAAAAAACAAACAAGCAAGCCCAGCCCATGTGAGAAAAATTAACGTAATGAATTATTTTCCATACTAGGTTATGAAATTAGTTACATTTTTAAGAAGAAACACAATATTGTAATGCATTACTTATAACAGTAACTTTTGGTAACTATACACTTAAATATGCACACATTTTCTTATTTTGTCCAAAAAAAAAAAAAAATCATAATTGTCAAAATTTTGTTCAACAAAACACATTGAATGTGTAAATGATTTTTGTTTTTTGACCCTATAACCTTCAGGTTTGGCATCATATTGAATTTAGATGAACAATGTATGGTATTAAACAACAGTACAGTTCATTGAACACATTTGATCCCTCAGAACCTTATTTTCATTCCTGTCGAAATCTAAATATGGTGATACCCTGATTAAGGTTTATTTAAAGGGATATTTAATCCCCTTCCATCCAGTGTGAGACAAAAGGACACATTTAAAGGGATAGTTCACCTAAAAAAAAAAAATCTGTCGTCATTTATTCACCCTCATTTTGTTCCACCTGTATGAAGTTCTTTCTTCTGCAGGTATAATAGCATATATTTTGTCGGTAACTAAACGGTTGATGGAGCAGATTGACATCCATAGTATTTTTTTTTTTTTCATACCATTGAAGTCAAGAAAGGGGTCCATGAACTGTTTGGTTACCCATTTTCTTCAAAATATCTTCTTTTGTGTACATGACGCATACATATAGGTTTGGAGCAACTTCATGGTGAGTAAGTGATGATAAAATTTAAATTTGTGGGTGAACAATCCCTATAAGAGAAAGAATGAAAAACATTATTAAAATTCAAGAAGAAAAATGTCACATCAAAGTCTCTAATTTTTATGAAACATTAGGTATTATATTGGCAAATGGCATAAAATAAAATATGCATTAAAGGGATTTGGTGAAGTTTTCAGAAACCTTTTTTTTATTATTTAATTTTAATAACAAAACATTTTACACACAAGAGTACATATAACCATACATGGGGTAGAGAAGAAATAAAATAAAAATTAAAAAAAAACCAAATAAAGTAAATAAACAAAAAATAATAAATAGGCTACTGAAAGACTTTTTACAAAAAAAGCTTGTACTTGTCGAACAGCTGTTTAGATTTCATAGCTTTCAGGTTTTTACTTTTGGAAATGGTTTCTAAATATATCTTAACATCAATTTTAAAATGTTCAAAAGTTCGTATTTTTCCATTCCATTTGACCTTATGAATAGTAACGGGAAATTATAACAATTAAATCAAAAATAAACAAAATGTTTTTTCACCCTCAAATGAGAAACATTTTAACATTACATCAATTTCTTCAAAGTTAACAGGAGTCATAACTTTACTTTGCAAGTAATTACTAAGTTATTTCCAAAACATTTGGGTCTTGGGACATTCCCAAAGGGGTGGTTTTACAAAAAGCACAAATATCTTCAATGTTCACTTTAAAACGTTGTACCACAAGTGATTTAACTGGGTAAATTCGATGGAAAATTTTATATGAAACCTCTTTTACTTTGTAATGCAATACTTGTGAGGTGTCATCCAAACTTTACTCCACTCCACTGTTTCTTAAATAAAGAATTCCAGTGAATAGTAACAGCAAGTAACGTATACATTTAGATTGAAGAAGGGACCGCAAAAAAATATTATTACATCCAGAACTTGTGAAATCCTTACCCAGTTTTCAGAAACCTGTGCTGCCAAAAATGACTTCCGTAATGAAAAAGATTCGCCCTGCCCTGTCAATGTGACTTCCGCATCACGTTGCGCCGTTGTTCTTTGAGCTTGAGGTCTGATTGGCTAAAGCGCGATTGTGTTTTTTCAACAGTTTAAACTGAGGTCAGGCAGTCTGGAAACAGCGAGACGACGCCGATCAATGCAACTTTTGGTCTACTACATTATTCCTGCGAGTTTAACGTGTTTTGTTCCGTTGACGACATCGTTTAATCAGGGCTGCAGGCAAAATGAGACTTCGCTCAAGAAATATTTTAAATGAAAACCCATCGACACCGTCCCGCCGCCGACGAGCCGTTCCGTTGAGCCCGAGCCCTCAGACTCCGTTGGAGAACCAGGTCAGTCCTGCTGTAATGTTATTGAACGCCAGATATGAAAAAAAAAACTTACGTGTGTTTGGTGTGATTGAGTAGTTATGTGATTGCGCATGTACTTGCCTGGGTTAGCATGATGCTAAATGATTTAAAGCATGAGATATTCGGATTTCGGGCCGAAATTAAACTACGATAAAATAATAATATTTCATCAAAACATTAAATGCTGAACAGGGTAATTGTTATAGTTCATATGGATAATAATGATCTGTGTTTGCTGCTGGAATAGTTTCTCAGCGTTGTCCCAGATGTGTTTATGGACAGGGCCTGTTCTCACCGTGTAGCCAATAAGATTTCAGTATTATTGAATTGGAACGGGAAGTTGTGTCTCGGCCAATCAGCTTCTCTGTATATAATCGACGGAGGAGCACGTGGATCATGTAGTAGTTGCTGTTTATTAAAACACAAACTTAAAGTATATAGATTATTTATAATTTCAGTAATTTTGATATCCAAAGGTAAACATTTTAAGTTTTTAATTTTAATTATTCATATGAAATCTGTACCATTCTTAATAGGTTTATTAAATGGCTGCTGTTGTTGTTTTTTCATCCTTGTTTTAGGATGAAGTAAACCTTCTTGAGGACTGCCCAAATCTGGATCCTGATTACATCCCAACAGCAGCCAAACGTCCACGGAGGAGGAGAAAAGCTTTATCAACTGTTGACAGTAAAGGTAAACCATTTTGTTTGACAAACTAATGTTATTTAAGAGTCTATTAATGATGATATTATATTAAGAATGCTCGCCACTGTGTTTTTAGAGTCAGATTTCAAGACTCCAGTTCGTCACCTTCGGGAAAGGCATTCCTTATTGAATCCTGCTGCTCGGAGCCTCTACTCTCCTGCAGTTCACTTTCTCACACCACCAAGAGACAGTGAGTGCATTTAAACTTTTACATAACTTAATCGAGTCAAATACTGTGAAACTATAAGATATAGCTCATCTTACATTTTTGATAGCCATGCATTATAGGGATGCACTGATTCCCTTTTTTCAGAACCGATCCAATACCAAAAATTCGGAGTATTGGCTTATACTGATCCGATATCAGCGCAGTGATTAAAAAAAGAGAGAATTTCTATACCTCTTTGTTGAACTGATAATTACTCTTTTGTGTGTTAAACATCATCATATAAACAACAAATGCAAAAATTATATGATCATAATCTATGACAAAACACTATTGTAAATTAGATTTGTGGAAATTTCTGTGGCAAAAGTCACTCTAGAAAAATCATGAGTGCAAAATAAGTGTATTAAATCTAAGACCTGGATTTCATCTTTTGAATTTAAGCTTAATAACGCCTGAACCTCGTCGTCGTTCCATCTGTCATATTTTTTTAACTCCATTGTGGATTCGAATAGCAAAGAACTCTTACTGTACACAACGCAACCGATTTTTAAAAAAATGGGTGAAATAAATGCTGCGTGGCCTCAACCAATCAAAATGGGGCATTAAATCAACCGATCTGCATTTTCAGCAGTAACCTCAAGTGAATCAGGATTAAGGCCAATAACCGAGCCAGCCTTTCTAATCAGTTTATTAATCCAATTTGTATCATCTGCAGTGATAATACATCCCCAACAGAGCACTGCAGAAAACAAAACACTAGCCACAATTCTCTGAGAAAAAAACTAGTCTTGATTGCACCTTCTTAAAAAAACAGCCTCACTATTCTTCTAGTTCATTTTACTGTCCAAATGAACTGAAGACTGAACAATCTCTACTTTCTGACCGTTAATTATCACTGGTACTATCAATTATTTTTTTCTTCTAAAATCAATGATCAACTCCTTTAGCCTGGTTAAAACCAGACCATTCTTAGTTCGTAACTGAGTTATGGTCTGGCAAAGCTTCATAGACAAATCATTTCCAAAGGGGTGTCACCAACGGACGTAGCTCAAATGCCTCTGGGTGCAATTGGATAGACATGAAACCAATCAGAGCGCTGAAGGAGATAACGTATGCAGAGCGACGTTCGTCTGTTATAGAACAACTTAGTTTGAGTAAACGAGCAGACCCTGATTAGCTACTTGCTCTACGTTTATTTAAAATTAACAACAAGACAACTATAAGTGAATGTGCTTTCCATTATATAAATAGCACACAGGATTTTCGTCTTTTTTTTAATAAAATCAAAAACATTTGGAGTGTTTTTGTATCACCTTCTTATAGCTGATGCCCACGTTAATCTTATATGGCCGTTCAGTTTAAAACCTCAGAAAGTGAAAATTTTATTTCATGGGACCTTTAATTAACCACTTGTAAACTTATGTTTACTGTTATTTTTCTCTTATAAATATACAATTTGTATTACATCTACATTAGGGCTGTCAAACGATTAATCGCATCCAAAATAAAAGTTTGTGTTTACATAATATATGTGGATGCACTGTGTATAATTATTTTGTGTGTATATATATATATATACACACACACACATGCATGTATATTTAAGAAAAAAAATATTATTTATATATAAAATATTTATATATAATTTAAATTATATATAAATATATGTACATGAAAATATTTCTTAAATATATACAAGCATGTGTGTGTATTTATATACCTAAAATAATTATACACAATGCACCCACATATATTATGTAAACACAAACTTTTATTTTGGATACGATTACTCGTTTGACAGCCCTAATCTATATTCAATACAAACCTCTTTGGATGTGTCTGAAATTCACTCGTCATTTATTATGAAATATTTTGTCTGTACTCTGTATTTTTAAATTAAATGAGTAATGACTTTCCAGATACCTTGTGGTTTTGATTTGGTGTAACAATAGTTTTTTTTTTTTTGTTTTTTTTTTAATAGGTGAGCATCCAAACACAAGTCCCATCTTCAGTCCTGAACACTGTGTGTTTGGCTACAGCACTGCCAGCCCTCTTTCAGAGGATGAGGAGAATGAGGAAGTGTTTAGCCCGTAAGTCTCTTTATCAAAGGCATTTTTGTTGCTTTTACAATTCAGACTGATTGAAGTGATTCATCTGTGGTTTAATCTGATTGTTGTCACTGTTTTTGTATCAGCTTCACATTCATTAAGAACATTCCGAACCGTTCACAACAGTCCAGGCCTGTCTCAACAGTGCGGGACATTCCGCCCAAGACGAGGAGCACACCTGCAGCTACCCTGGTGCTCGATTTGGTAAGTTCGTCTCTTATTATAGGACAACAGTTTGAATAAACGAGCAGACACTGATTAGCTACTTGCTCTGCTTATTTAAAATTAACAGCAAGATGACTAGAATTGAATGTGCTTTCTATTAAAGGAACACTCCGACATTTTTGGGACTTATTATTCACCATATCCCCCAGAGTTAGATAAGTCCATACACACCTTTTTCATCTACGTGAGTGCTGTAACTATGTCTGACGCACCCACCGCAAGTCTAGCTTAGCACAAATTGCGAAGTGCACCACACCACGGTGCGTTTCGGGTGCTGCGGTAATCACTCCGCCCAAGTGGTAGTGCTTTGGCTTCTGAGAATATAGTTCCCAATATCTATACAGTTAAAATATGTCTGTGTCTCATATGACCTTGTTATTTGTACACTCTGTGACTATACAAATCACAACATGTTAATTGGAAAATGTTTGCGTAATTTTGTCTCTTATTGGGAGTAGTATGCTAGCTGTAGCCATTTACATCCAGTCTTTGTGCTGAGCTAGGCTAGCAGTGGGTGCGTCAGACAGAGGTACAGCACGCACAGGGATGAAAAAGGTAACTCTACCTCCCTTGTAAGCTGATATTAGTATTTAAACATTCTCTATGATTAAAAAAATGTGAAATTTAATAACATGATTTTGGCAGTTATAGAGTTCTAATGACTGTGTTCAACTCTAACCGCCGGTCTCACGGTTATATAATAACCGTCTCACCCCTATGGTCAACTCAGCATTTAACATTTGTCACTGAACTGATTGAATTAGCATGCAATTCATTGACTGAATAATTCCAAACTGTTGGAGGTTAATGGCAGGGCCATTAATTCAATCAGATGGACCATTAGCACTCCCTTGTTGAGAGAGAGGCTTCAACAACTAGGCCCTAGTTTACACCTGGTATTTAAGATGTGTTTTGGTCAATCGGATTAGTAGACGAGGGAGACTCATACCCCTTTACACTTTCAACCACTTTTTTCATGATTTGTTCGAGGGAAAGTTCCTGTGGAAGTGGACTAGCTCATAACATTTAGACCTCATTTACGTTTGTATTTAGCGTCTTCCACTTGTGATCCGATCTGATGAAAACACATTGTATTATCAGGTTTAAACAGAGCCATAGATAAATGAAAAGCTGACTAGTGCACTAATTTGATGTGGTTTGATGTGAAGCGACTGTTTTGATTCTTTGGATTTTATTTTTGTACAATTCCAGGATGAAACGCTCGTGTTCAGTTCACTCAATGTGATTTCTGATGCAGAATACACCTTCAGTACCCGCTTTCAAGATCACAAGTACAAGGTTGGTGAAATTTGAATTAACACTATGACGTGTACAATCACAACAGTGTGATTAGAACGTTTGATGTGTCGCTTGATGAACTGCCAAATAAAAATTTGCTTTGGCTGGCTCTGACCATGTCCATCTCTATCGATCTCGAAGGCAAATTTGAATCATATAACTGTTTATATATAGACCATTTTGCAAGATGTAAACAACACTGGTTCAGAAGCACTTCCTGTTTCAGTTTTTTAACACTACATAAAAGCTGGGATAAAATACAACCAACAGAACATATATAACTGAATCAAAAAGTTAAACAAACATCTTTAAGATGTTTTCTTTACATGTGAAATAAAGAAAACAGTTACAAACTGAAACAGGAAGTGTTTCTGGACCAGTGTTGTTTACATCTTCCAAAATGGTCTATAGTCATATATTGACAGCTGTTCAGTTTTTTCCATCCACTTAATGTTTATTTTAGATATTAGACATTTAAATAAACAAAAAAACATTTATGGTTTGTTAAATACACTGATGTCGATAGAAACAATAATGATCCTTTCAAACGTAATTGCTTTATTCAGAGCAATTCACAACAAAATACATTTATTTGCATGTATTTGAGAATAGGAATATCAGATATTTCACATAATAGTTAACAAGTTTGTTAAAGTGTTAGTTCACCCAAAAATGAAAATTCTGTCAGTATTTACTCACCCTCATGTTGTTCCAAACCTCTATGTGTTTAGTTGTTCTGCTATACATAAAGGAAGATATTTGGAAGAATGTTTTAATCAAACAGATCTCATTCCCCATTGACTACCATAGTAGGAAAAAATACATATGGTAGTCAATGGGGAATGAGATCTGTTTGATTAAAACATTCTTCCAAATATCTTCCTTTGTGTTCAGCAGAACAAATAAACACATAGAGGTTTGGAACTACTTAAGGGTGAGTAAATACTGACAGAATTTTCATTTTTGGGTGAACTAACCCTTTAAAACTATAATAAACTTGATTTTTTTCATGCACAGTAATTTTCATTTTGGTAGAGCTATACACAATACATATTGTCACTATCCATGATGCATATTATGTATAAAATAACATATTATAGCATTTTTGTATTGCAACTGTAACTGATGTGACTGACAGTCAGAGAATCATCACTACCAGCCGATGTATTTGCAACACAAGACACCAACCCACTAGATTTAAATAGTCAGCAACAGCCACCGCAGTATCATTTGTTTGCACAACTTTTTTTTAAAAGACTTGCTTTAAATGACTGTCACACACAACTTAAAAAAAAGAAATGACTGTATTGTGGTTAGTATATGAGGCGGCGGTGCAGCTTTAAAGATCAGTCTATAATCCTAACCACTGTGAAGCGGTACAAAACTGCAGTGTAATAGCAAACGGAGTAGGGTTGTAACGATATTCAAACCGAAACGAAAAAATTTGACGCACCACCCACGGTACATAGAGTGAGGTAAATAAGTATCAATGTTAATAATATTTGGTACAGTAGCCTTTGTTTGCAATTACATAGGTCAAATGTTTCCTGTAGTTTTTCACCAGGTTTGCACACACTGCAGGAGGGATTTTGGCCACTCCTCCACACAGATCTTTCAGGTTTCTGGGCTGTCGCTGAGAAACATGGAGTTTGAGCTCCTTCCAAAGATTCTCTATTGGGTTTAGGACTGGATACTGGCTAGGCCACGCCAGAACCTTGATATGCTTCTTACAGAGCCACTCCTTGGTTATCCTGGCTGTGTGCTTCGGGTCATTGTCATGTTAGAAATAAACAGGACGGGGATGTTCAGGGAGGAGTTATAGCAAACAGAAACAAAGCACAAACATTTGCTTGACCAACAGCAGCACATTGCAAATTACTTTGCAGAACACACAATCCTTGCTCCCCTTGTCTTCCCAACCATTTCCTCCTATATTATCGTTTGTTTGTTTTTTCTCCTTTTCATTGCAAATCAGCGGACAGACAATTTGAATCTCAAGCTTCTTGTGGGCTATCATTTTTATAAAAATTTCAGCATCACGTATGATCTTGCGTTATTTCCTTATCACTTCTCATGTGTGTTTGGTTGTGAAAAGTACTTTGTGGACCAGACAGAAGTTGTCATGATTCTTTCTTTTGTAAAGTCATGCAATGTGAAATCCCCTGTTGCCAATCCATCGTTCAGTGTGAACACAGCAGCAACTGAATGCTGCCCCAAATAAACGTGCAGTGTGAGAAGAATAGTGACCTAACGACTTTGGCTCAGTTTTATGCGGAGTTCACACTGCACGATTTTAAAGCGAGCAGAGTTGTACAAAGACATACCATAGAGTGGAAAAGTGTCGATACATGCGTTTCTTGGAATAATGGTTAACATTCTCTGACTATCATGAAAAAGTTTTGGATTTCTGCTGTTCTTGAAGTGTGATGTGATTAACTAAACATACTTTCACAGGTCTACGTGATCCTCCGACCATATGTGAAAGAGTTTCTACAAGCCATGACCAAACATTTTGAGGTAAACATTGTGAAGATGGTTCAGGATGTTTTTTTGAAACACTGACGGATGAATGTCCGGTGCCAGAATTTAGATCAATTAAACATTTAAATTTGAATTAAGTTAAGTCAAATATATTTATATAATGCCTTTAACAATATAGATTGCATCTCAGGAGCTTCACAGTATCGATCAAAATTTCTTAGTGGAAAAACATCAACGTTTGGTAGAGCTGATCAAGGGTATTACTGATTGGTTAATCAATTTGGATATATTATTTATTTATTTATTTATTTTAGCTTAATCTGACCTGAAAATACTTTTCCAGACTTCATAGGAACACTATTGGCTACTTTTTCATAAATGTCACCTACTGTCAGAAAGTGATTTTTATTCAGTCCGTGTGTTTTTTTGTTTGTTTGTTTGTTTGTTTGTTTTTACACATTTGTCTACTCTGGAAAAAAAAATCGGATATATCTGTTCAAACAATTGTGTTATGGCTGGCTATAATTGTCACCAGTGAGAAAATCTATTAATAAATCTGTTCTGTCCTTTTTCTCTTCCAGATGTTTGTTTACACATCTGCTAAAAAGGAATATGGAGAGAAGATCGTGGATATATTGGACCCTAATAAAAAGCTCTTTAGGTGAGACATTTTACACTTCCTTATGCCCAAAATCGTCCTGGAGATGGTGTCTTGTCAGAATCTGGAGAAACCTGTCTCATAACTCACAACCCATTTACCTTGAAGGAAGCATGATAATGTAATTCTGTGTTTTTCTTATTTTTAAGACATCGTTTGTATCAGGATGATTGTGCCTGTGTGCTTGGACACTACATTAAAGACTTGACCGTTCTGGAGAGAGACTTGTCGAAGACTGTCATCCTGGACAACGCCCCCCACACCTTCCCATACCACGTATGTTTGCCTTTACCACCTAGTGTGCAGGAATTTTTTTCTCTGTGAGTGTTTGTTAAACATCAGGTCTAACTAGAACTGCTTGATTAATTGTTAAAAGAATGCGGATTTTCGATTCAAACCCCCACGTGATTTAATTCTTAAATTCCTTTGACAGAATCATACCGACATAGGTTAATTTTTTTTAATCTAGAGTAATCTCACTGTAATCGCCCGATTTATATTTTCTCTCTATTTTTGTAACTATTCTCTACATTATACATTATACTCCTGAGGCAAGCATTTTGGCTATATTTATTTCGTATTTATTAAATCCAGGCAATTGGTTGATGAAACACTGATTGAAATTAAGATACAATTAATACAAACGAAATTCACCTTAACAAAAGGTTTTGTGCTTTATGATTGATGTGAAGTTTTAAAGCAGTCTCTCAGTTGTGCTTTCAGAGTGGTCACGTCCGTAACGGGGAACTGTCACGTAACATTGTTTTTCCCTCATAAATACGTACACGAAAAATAAGACAACATTTATATTTTATGTTCTGTGGAGAGCCAACCCTTCCTCTTCCGGTGGGTAGTATTACTTTTTGTACTTTTGCCACCTAAAAGTAATTTTTGTGTGTGTCATCTGTTACGGATGTGTATTTTCCTCATGTTAAATATAAAATGCATAGACTGATATTTTCCTAATGTCTGGATAAACAGACGTTTCAATATATTGATATTAAATGCCCCTTACAGTGCAATTCGGCTAGGTATACATCTGCGATAAAATTTCAACGTGAAAGTCATCATAGCTTGCGTAGTGTAGACCCAGCTCCAAACCCAACTTTGAGGATAGATTAACACCGATATATATTTTTTTTTATCGCCCGATATGAGTCTCACATTAATGCCAATCACGGCCCACCACTAAATATAGTCCTTGCATTCTTTCTCGTGTGACACTCCAGAATGAAAGGCTCATTATGCGGGTCTTTGTCGTCTCAGGTGAGAACCACCTAATTGTTCATGAAGAGGGTAGGCCATTCACGCCCATTCGCATATTGCCTTTCCAAACAAAAAAAATGTTTTTCACAATTTAAAACAATCTATTGTTTTATGTAAATGATTAGGCAGAATGATTTTCTGATCATTTTGGAGCAAAAACTCTTGGCGGCAACGTCCATTAGTCAAGTCTTGTGGACAGATATTTGGTATGTGTTTTGTGGCCTTATTTCAGAAACTTTCGTTTTTAGTTTTTTCAATAACCACGCATAAACAATATTCTCTCAAAAATACAAACATGTTCATACATGTTGCTCACATATTATGATATCCCTTTTTGTGCTAAATTTCACTTTTCACAATTTCACCTGTGCCATTAATATGTTTATATGTTTATAAGCAACTGAAAAAAGCACAAATGTCAGGACAGGTCAAAACATCTCAAGGACCGCAAAAACACCTTAGACCCCAGAGGGTTAAACCATTATAAATAGTCGTCAGTAGTTAATATTTGATTATATAGCAGTAATATATATATATATATTAGGGCTGTCAAAACGATTAATCGCATCCAAAATAAAAGTTTGTGTTTACATAATATATGTGGGGCACTGTGCATAATTATTTTAGATATATAAATACTAGGGCTGTCAAAATAACGCGTTAATTTCGATTAATTAATCAGAGAAAAAATAACGCGTTAAAAAAAATAACGCAGATTAATCCATTCCGTATTGACCTTTGACCAGAAGCCGTTCTAACCACCATTCGACTGTAAAATAGAGGAGGGAGACGAGAATCTGCCTAGATCTTGATGCCTTGATGATGGAAGTATTGAAGTCATCTGCAATATCTGCCGCCAGGAATTTGCATATTAGTTCGTCAACTCTACGACATCGAGTTGAGCATCCAGCGGTTAATGTATTGAGGTAGGCTAGCCTACGACACGACCTAGCACGTCCCTGTTTATGAGCACGTCGTCCCGTGATACAAACTCTAGCGGTCAATGTCATCTTCAAACTTAAACCACTGGAGCAAACTCTGACGCGCAAACTTAGCAAATCTGCGTGCGTGTGCGTGACTGAGTAAGTGTGTGTGTCTGAGAGAAAGCGTGTGTGAGACTAGTGCGCGCGCGCGCGTGTGTGTGTGTTAACAGTGACTGGCTGAAGGATAAATAGCTGCCTCATGTGTCTGGCTACAAATTAAAACTTGTTTTTTTTTTGTGTGTGTGTGTGTGAAATGTGGTAAAAGGAGCTGATTTTTTAATGAAGGTTTATGTTCAACTGCACAAAATAGCCCTGGAATTGATATTGCACTATGTTAAACTATGAGTTTTTTCATTGCACGTAACAAGAGAAATAGTGTTGACATTTCAGGGGAGTGTTAATTTGTTCATTGTGTCCCCTTGGTCACTGTGGTCTGAGATGCCTTGTACAGTGAAAAATATTTTTTGAATTTATTTCCTCATATTATTATTATTATTAGGTTATATTGTTGAGTCCTAAGGACATTATTTGAACAGTAAAAATAGTAATAAAAGAGTTGATGATGTGAAATGTCACTAATGCTGATTATTTATTTGATTCGAAATATTTAAAAGACTTTTACTGCAAAAATTATGTATGCGATTAATTTAGATTAATTAATCACAGAGTATGTAATTAATTAGATTAAAATTTTTAATCGATTGACAGCCCTAATAAATACACACACATGCTTGTATATATTTAAGAAATATTTTCATGTATATTCTGTATATGGATTTATATATAATTTATATTATATAATATAAATAATAATAAAATAAAATAAAAAATAAAATAAAAAAATATTTTTTTTTCTTAAATATACATGCATGTGTGTTTTTATATATATATATACAAAATAATTATGTAAACACAATATTTTATTTTGGATGTGATTAATCGTTTTGACAGCCCTAATATATATATATATATATATATATATATATATATATATATAGTTGTCTATTAGGTAACGGGGAAGAATCGTGATCTTTATTTGAAATAAATAAAAAAAGGGTGATTGTCAGTTTATCCAGAATAGTGCCGTGCTAGGTTTAACCAGTATATCAGTGACATGTTCTTATTGGATATGTGTTTGGTTTTTTTAGCTGATGAATATGATTCCCATAAAGAGCTGGATTGGAGATCAAGAGGACCGTGAGCTGCAAAAACTCATTCCATACATGGAGAAACTAGTGCATGCGGTGAGTGTTCATTGATGTTTTAAATTAAGAGTAGATAGCATAAAACATAGCCTACTGCAATTTTCAGAACTCCAAATGTCCTATCCAGATCAAAAAGGCCACTTATTGAATCTTAAAGGGTTAGTTCAGCCAAAAAAAGACAATTTTTGTCAGTAATTACTCACCCTCATGTTGTTCCAACCCTGTAAGACTTTTTCACCTTCGGAGCACAAATTAAGATATTTTATATTTAATCTCTCGCTCCTCCATACATACCTGCAAACTTGTAGCTTTTCGGCGATAATCGCCGTTTTCTTGGTCAATTGGGTCATTTACGTGAATCGCGTAGAACCGCAGAGTTTTTAATTGGGGGGGGGGGGGGTAGGTGCGCAGATGCGCTGAGACAAGGACGCGACAGTGGAGACATAAAAACACCCATCATTTTGTTCATACAGGACAACATTCAGTCTGCAAAGTGTTTACTTACATGTCGAAAGAGATGTTAACAGGTTAAAGAAAACAGAACATTCTGTAAAACGCTACAAATCAAAGTGGAAGTAAATACATTTTAATAAAACAAACCCGCGATAGACCAGTTTCCTTCCTCTTTGCGCAAGCATTCTCACTCTCACAGAGTGAGCGCGCTCACATAACAACACCACGCATACTAGTGTTGTCAAAAAAGTCGGTACTAAAAAAAATGTTACGGTACCAGCTTTTCTAGGTACCGAATACCAGGTTAATCCAGTTGTAGACGCGCTGTCTGAAAGGTGCACAGTTGCGTCCTCTTCATAACGCTGATACGGCTCTCTCTCTCTGAATGAATCCACTTCTTGACACGAAAGGATAGAGCCACATATGGAAATATTTTGCATTAGGCTTCGCATTTTTAAATATAGGCGCGGCAAGCGCGCTCATAATATTCGTTGCATAGCAACGACAGACGCCGCGTGAGACAAAGCGCTTTGGAAAGAATAAGCACGCACAAATATATTATAAAACACGCGCGATATGTGAACGGCCTCTGAAGTGCTTTCGGGGTAGTTTTACGAGTACATGAGCACAGTGGTATTCAACCGACACCAGAGTACTGGTAGTATTAGTATCGATGCATCCCTACTTATGTCATTTAATGTCAGTGCCAGTTCTAGGCGTATTCTTGCCTTTATAACTCAGCAGGTTTAAAAAGCCTTTTTAAAATTAAATATGAATGCAGTTTTAGATTAAATAAAAGTACAGTCAAGTCAAATAAAACATGTTTTATCTCCTTTATAGTTTGGTAATGCTAGATACCATTCATCAACATTACTTAATTCACATCAACATACTGAGTGAACAATATATTTTTACAACATTAATTAATGTTTGTAAATGTTATTTAATAGAAACACTTGATTGTTCATGTTTGTTCACTTCACTCATTGTGCATTAAATAAATGTTTACAGATTAAAACTTTACAAACAACTTTAAATATGTGTTAGTGTATACTATTGTTTATTTTAGGTCATTTTATCTAATCTTTTTCTAAAGTGTTTATAATACAAATGTACAGTTCCCATACTTTTAACCATGAAAAACACTTAAATATATGTAAATTAAACTAAGCTTTGGTACTGAAATTGGTACCGAGAACCGTGAATTTTTACTGGTACCGTGACAACACTAACACATATAATTAAGAACGCCATAGAAGAAGTCATCTTAAAGGCATATCAACATGTCATGAACACTACTGAACACTGGGTGGCCGTTACAGAGTTCCATCTTTTGGACATTCATCATACCGCATTGGTTTTCATTTTTCTCGTGATCAAAACAGAGCACTAATCTGTTTTATTTTTAAGTGTTTGTAGTATTATTTTTACGGAATTATTTATAATTCTGATGAGAATACAGTGGTTTAATTACAATTAAGGAAAACAAATATATTGATCTGAAATATAGCAAATTAACTTTAAATTCATTTAGGTAAAATTACCAAACATATCTCAAAGTCTTTTTTATTTTTTTATTAGTTTAATTAATGAACTAATTATATAAAACTATTATCACTGCACTATAACTGATTGTATGCCTCTATTAATAAAACCTATTTAAAACATACAAGGCGTAAGACGTTTACAAAAATAGCCCCCCCCCTCAAACACCCCCCCCCTCCTCAAACACCGCTCCCCCAAACACCCCCCCCCCCCCCCCCCCCCCCCCCCCCCCCCCGACCACCCCACTGTCACCTTTTTTACGATGAGGAGTTTGCAGGTATGTCCATAGGTTTCTATTGTAATTGAAACTTGCCGGCCCAGAAAGTTATTAAAGACATTGTTAAAATATTTCAAATTACTATAGTCAATCTTAAGTTTATCAAGTGACGAGAATTGGCCATCATCACACACGACCAGCGTTGGTCAATAGCGACCCTACATTCTGACGTAAAACCAAGAAGCGCTGCACTGTTACACTAGATGAGCTCACGTCAGAGGCCCACTCAGAAAAAAATGAATAGTTGAATAGACGTTGTTTTTGTTTTGCGCACAAAAAGTATTCTCGTCACTGTAGTCACTTGGACTATTAACGATACGTAACTTTCTGGGCCGACAAATATCAATTACAATAGATGCCTAATCAAGGTGTGATCCAGCTCTCAGATTTAATCAAAAATATCTTAGTTTGTGTTCCGAAGATGAACGAAAGTCTGACGGGGATGGAACAACATGAGGGTGAGTAATTACTGACAGAATTTTTGGGTGAACTAACCCTTTAAGTTGTCTGAATTTCATGATATGATCTCTTTCATTTACAATATGAAAGCAACAAATATGAAAGCAGCAACATCTGTTTGGTATCCAGTATCAAATTTCTCATGGTTCAGTTTGTATCTACGTATTAGGGTCATGGTTTCGGTATGATTCTGTATGTGCTCTGTTCAGGAAAATAAGAACTACTGTCAAATAAAATAAATAAATAAATAAGAACAAATAATCTAACTACGAGCAACAGCACAAAAAATACAATAGAGTAAGGATACAAATAAAATAAACAGTGATTTTCAGTAAGTCTAACATTACTTTGCAGGTACAGAAATTGTAAAATAGCCTAACTTTTGCATATTTAACTGTGTGAATTAAAGATTAATCCTTATTAAAGTTACAAAAGGTATTCAATCTAGAGCAGAGTGTTTTCTCTTGATTATTCATAAACTTTGCCAATCCAGTCATGGTAAAATAATGCAGAGGAAGCAGGCTACATACTAGTTCCTGAACACTAATTAACAGTTGAGTCAAATATGGGAAAGTCACACCTTGTGCTTTTTCTGACTGTGTGAAGCACCTGCTGGTCTGCATCCTTAGAAACTAGTGTTGGATCCAAACGGGTACAATTCAGCAAGGATTTTGTGAATCTTTATAGCAAGGCAGTTATTGAAGGATTGGGCAGGTTTTGGGACAAAATTTAAATTAAATTAATTCATATTATATTTTGTTCTAAATACTTGCTGTATTAATAAAAAAACAAGTTAATCATTACTAAAAACATTTTTTTTTCTGTTTTCAGGATGACTTCAGAAATGTTTTAAAGAAGAGAACTGACCACTTCCACAGGCTGCTTTCTGAAGACTAAAACCTGCATCAAGTGTAATTACATGTACAGCATCCTAATAAATGCAGTGAAATTACCAGGCTACAAACTAGCAAAGGCTAAATTTGTAGTATGGCTATGATATAAAGAAATTGTTTATTTGATCTAGAGTAGTCTTACGGTTTCACTTTAAATCACCCTGGTGATCAGCTGGTGTTCTGACCCATTTAGAAAATTAGGATTAGAATTTTGCCTTTAAATTATTGATAAATCTTGAGATTTGTACAGGTTTGTGCCATTGGAAGAGTGTTTTCACAATTCACACTGTTAAATTAATTGCAATATGTGATGTACTCAGAAGTGTTTTATTTTTTAAGGACACTAATTTTCAATAACCATTAAAAAGAAAAAGAAAAACAGTTTTTCATGAAAAACTTTTGGTCTCTAAATTGATTCCACCCCAGATTCTTCTCAGACAGTTAAAATGGCTGAAAAAAAAAATGTCTTGTGTGGTTTGTCGATTTTGCTTCAGGATGCAATTAGAGCTTTATTTGGGGGGGAAATTTGTTTTTTCAGAATGAATATTTCCAACAATGTTTATTTCCACCATCTCCAGTGGTACAGCTTCAGTCTGACCGCCACCATTCTCATCCTCCCATATCCTGCAACTGGAGCCCAAAACAATTATAAATCTCAGTGCCAGTATAAATAGTGACCCACCATACAGTGCCATCAACCTCCACATCTCTGCTGAAACATTTGATGGAATGGAACTGTTGAGGAACACAGATTGACCCTCAAAAGAGGGACCAATATGTTAAATTAAGACCAGGGGACAAATTTGTGTAGTGGACGCGCTCTTCACACTTCCAAAGGTGTAGAAATTTGATCCAGCCTTATAGGAAAAAGAAAACCAATACTTATAGCTATATGGATCAGTTGATATCATTTCGACTGGTTCTGATTAACAGCACAGGTTAATCAGGTTAACTGTACAAATCATTCTAGTCATTTCTAAAAGTCGTGTTTGGTTCTTAATTTAAATATGGTTGTTTAAAAACAATATCTCTGATGTACTGTTCCTTTGGTATGGTCACATATATTCCTAAACAACCCTTTACACACTCCATTAGACAAAAAATGAAGATGTCCTTTCCTTGCAATGTTGTGAACAAGTGAAAGTAAACTAATTGTATTTGTCCCAAACAGGGTGGGCATTTTTGGTCTCCCATTTAATTTATCTTGTTTAATAAATGGTGAAATGTATTTACTTAAACTTGACCAGAATATTTTTTGTGTGTGTGTGTGTTTTACATCACTCCTATTATGACTGCACAATCATTTATTTTAGAAACTGAGTTTTGTACTGAGTTTATGAACTGATTTTCTACATTTTATAATGAACAAAAGGAAGAATACCAGGAATGGACCAAATACAATAAATGCCATTCCTGTTGCACTTTTAGTACTATTTAATTGGTTAGTATATTTGGCCCAAAATGTTGACCACTATTATTTTTATTAAAGACGTCATAAATGAATGACATTTTTGTGTATAATTTACATAATAGCGTTTAAAAATGTGAAATATATGGTACTATGGCAGTGATAGTGCAGTGCTGTAATTTATTTTTTTATTTGGTTTAAATAAACCATTTATTTGGTTTATTTTGGAGTTCGTTTGACACAAGGCGGAAGTCGAGTTACCACCGGATGTGGATGTTATGCAAAGATGGCGGCGTTGATGGGTGAGTAAACGAGCTTAGTTCTAGACGATTTTAAGTCTCTTCGTTACGCAGTATTAATATTACTGCATCATATAGATTGTTTGCATTAAGTGTAAGTATATTACAGCGTATCTTCAGTTGGTAAATTAATTATGTCGTGCTTTGAAGGACTTACTCGCTGAGTGACCTTGTTACTCAACATGACTTGATCAGAGACAGAGACTGTTACCAAATACAGACAACTCACATTATTTACAGATCAAAGTTGATCAAAGATATGTTATATTACTTTCAGAATAATATAATCAAAAATACCCTTTGGTCAGGCGATATGCAGTGATTAACTGAAATCACTATCACGGAGTTTATAACGTTACTTGTTATAAATAATGTTCAAGTATTGAAGTATTGACATATTTTTTGCCGTTAAAAAAAATCTTTAACCACATAGCATAGTGAGCAGTGATGTAGCCGTAGTATTTACTTATGTACTATTTGTTTGTTAGTGTTGTTGTTTTTATTGTTTGCTCTCATGTGCGAGTTTGTTTATGCCGTTTTCTTGGGATTCAACTAGACTGACAGTGTATGTATGTGTATATATATATATATGTGTGTGTGTGTGTGTGCTGAAGGTGAGAAAATAATGTGACTTGACTTTTAAGTAATGTTTTGTTTTGTTTTTTTTCCCCCCCAGTTCCTCGCCTTCCCGCCCTTGGCTTCTTTAATCTAAGGTAAGTTTGGATTTTGGATTTTAAGATTTCTTAAACTCTGACTATTAGCCTAGCTTTTTGTTTATAATTGCTCTACATTACCTGGTAACTTTGGTTTGAAAGAAGGTAAAGAATAAAATGAGGGTTTGACGAGTATTCTGCATGTAAACCTCAATCTTAAAGGCCCTTTCACACCGAACGGTTTATCCGGATTTTCTCCATATATTGGACGTCAATGGGAACCAAACGGTTCAAGGTTCAAAAGACAGTTTCAGTGCAAACTGTTCAAAGGGCTTTAAACGATTCCAGATACACGAACGTGCATCACACAACAGAGCAAGGCGACCATTTGAGCTTATATATATATATATATATTTTTATTTATTTATTATTTTTTTTTTTTTAATGAGTGATCTATCATTTAAAAAAAAAAAAAATTGGGAAAATTTATGGGTAGGGGTAGGGATTGGATAAGGACTTTATTTTGGGACAGGAGTTTTGATCCAGGAATCAGGATCAACAAAAATATGTTGATAATATTCATGTCTTACTAGCTTGTTAACTTATTTTAATTGTCTATATCAACTGATAAACACACTGTATTTACCACAGTAGATTGACAATAATCGATGTCACAGTCAAACTGTTAATTTGTAGTTTTAAATTAAGATACTGTTACCTTTTGATTACAATGGGCTATATGCACCATAAGTTCCGCATTTGACGCAAGGATGCTCAACAGTTTCCGGTTGTGGAGATTAAAGCGGAGGAAAACCGAGGAAAACGGGATTATGGCAGAGTCTTCAAAATTTACTGTCCTCCCCTCTTTGAAACGAAACGTTCATACGTTTAGATGTAAATTTATTTTATAGTTATGTTTATTTAATATCATTTTAAAAAGAAGCATAAACACAACGAGGGGTGTCTGTTTTATCTGTTTTTGTGACTAACGTTTCTTTAGTATAACCATGGAGTATAAAATTCAATTTAAATTCTCGGTATTGCATTGGACTCTACGATCGCCGAAGTTATCGAGCATCCTTAAACCTTCACCGGAAATACCGCCGTGCATAGAGCCCATATCATGTCGCATTCCAGTGGGAGTAGAGTAAGAGAGCTAGTTGCGCTCTCTCTCAATTGATTCCACTTTTATGTCCCGAAACAACCGTTTTTGATGGTCGACGGCTTATAAAAATGTATTTATGAGTCATTTAGCTTGTTTGCTGTACACCTTGTCACACAGCAGCTTTTAAACATTGTTTTGTAAGTCATAAATGACAAGGAGGCATCCTTTCACAATGCAAAGTAAATGGAGACAGAATATATATATATACACACACACACATATAACTATATAAAACATTTTGTATACAAATGTTGTAACCACTTTTTTCTTGATGTTGTGTTGACAGGGCTATTTCATCAATTGCGGTCCATAAAAAGGTTCCTCTCACTGACAAAAAGGATGAAAACTCCTCAAGGTGTGAAATGAATGGTTTTGTTATAATTGACCCTTCGCTAAGCCACGCCCGAAAACCGCCACTGGCCAATCATGTCTTAGCAACCGTAACTATGCGCGGGAGGTCTGTCGAGCTTTAGAACAAGGGAACATGCTGAAGCATTGTGCGTATGGATTGTGCAAAACTGATACCGGTATACTAAAAGTTTGGACGGGGTAGAGGAATTGTTTTTCTTCCAGAAAATCTAAAAGCCAAGGGGAGAAATGATTGGCGTGATCTATGTGTGCGAGACCCATTCTGGTAAATGTCGACATGCTTAACAAAAACACCTATTGCTTGGAAATATTGTCGGTTCTTTGGTCATAATGATATAACGTAAAATAAGACGATTAAAGAGACAATACAAAGGCTCAATGACATACTTTAAAATATATTTCAGCATTTTGTTAATCGACGTCCTACTAACGTTACCCCTTAGTAACTTAACCCAATCCGATCGCGTCTCTCCCGGTATTAGTGTTATTCCACAAGATTTATTGATAAGCTGTTTGATTTATAATTAAGATTATTTTCACATACCCTGCAGTGTATGAACATAGCTGTTCCTCAATTTGTGTTTTCCATTTGAACGGTCAGCGTGAGGCGCTGCTGTTTACGATAACGTTAGGCTTTAACTTCAATTTTTAAGAAATTATTCTCTAATCGGTTGTATATAATGTCGTGAATATATCCCTCGAATGCATACTGTAGTCCCTTTTGTCTTGCTCTCTCAGATATTTCACTTGTTCGCCGAAAATTACTAATTATCTCATTGGGAATGTCTGACACCGGGTGCATCCACACTATAATAGATGGGCCAGCCGCGAAAGCTTGACAGGCGTAGCAACAGTAACTAGGGAGGGCGGGGCTTAGCGAAGGGTCAATTGTTTGTCACACATCCTGGGCAATTATGAAATAACTTTTGCATTGAGTAGTTGTTGTGACCCTTCGACCCTTCTTTCCAGTCTGGTCCCATTCAGAGAGAAAAGCACAGCTCTGGCACCAAAACCAGCTTCAGCGGTCAGCAGTAAGGGTGAATACGTCATCACAAAGCTAGATGACCTGGTCAACTGGGCACGCAGAGTACGTAACTCTTTACACGTTTACAAAAATGTCCCTTATGCTCACAAAGGGTGCATTTATTTGATTGAAAATACAGTAAAAAAATTTCTCTCATACAAAACCAAGAAAACACTCAAAAAACAAAAAAAAATTGTTATTCATTATTAATAAAACGCAGGCAGCTGGTTTACTTGCACTGAACACAAATTAGCTTTCTTTCATCATATTTTGTGTTCATCTGCTTTTCTGTAGTGTACATTATTAGTATGGTCTTTACTAAGTTTGATAATATCATAAAATCTGTCTAATGCATTACGCCATGTTAGCGTTTCAGAACATCCACGAGGAGGCGGGTTTCATGACATCATCTCGTACAATAGAAGTCCCATTTCATTGGCTAGGCGCCAACCAATAAAGCGGCTCCTTTGAACACCCCCGCTCTCGCTGCCACTGAGTTACAAGTGCACAAGTTAGTTTTGCATCTCATATATCGTGAAAAGAGTAGCAAAAGTCAAGTCAAAAAATTTGCACTTGCAGTGACAGATTTGAGAAGTTGCAAGTGCCAATTTGAGGTTGTACTGAGAATTTGAGTGTTAGAAGAAGTTTGTCATTGTATCTTTGTGAATGGCATTTTACACATGCGGCTTCAAATTCCGAATACAGGTTTGTGACCTATCGTCTGCGAGTGCAAATCTCAGCGTTCAAGTTCAGATTTTTATTTTATAGGTTTTCTCATCAGAGCTGTGAGTGTAAATGTTTGCGTACACGTACGAATATATGCCCTTGAGTTTTGCCGAAATCAATTTAGCACAGAAAGCAATCCAAAAGCAGCAGCATACACTGCTTAGTTTAATAATTTGGAGTTGATATTGTTCTTTGGTGTTCAGTTTACAGTATACAGGGTTTTCACATGTTATTTAATTAACATATTAATAAATTAAGAGTTCAGATGCAAAAGCCTCTAAATGCCATTTGAAATTTTCTTCTAAAATGATCATTTTTATCAAGCTTGTATATTTAAGTTCATTAATTTCACTTAAATGGCAATGAATATTACCTATTAATTGTCATTTAAGTGAAATTACTGAACTTAAATATACAAGCTTGATAAAAATGGTCATTTTAGAAGAAAATTTCAAATGGCATTTAGAAGCTTTTGCATCTGAACTCTTCAAACATACAGCAGGATTTCTTGGTGTCCTGTACCCCAAGACGGTAACACTTTATTTGAAGGGGTGTGCATAAGACTGACATGACACTGTCATAAACATGACATAAAACCTGTCATGAACATGAAGGAGTCTTTATGAATGTTTATGACTGTTGTCATTAAGTGTCATTCGGTAAATTATGACAGTTTTAATGCAAAGTTGACATTGTTTAAAATGTCTTTGTTATGACATCTTGACATTAACCAAGACAAAAATGTCTTGATTATGACAACTTGACATTAACACAGACAGAAATGTCTTTATGACAACTTGACATTAACCAAGAAATCATAACCTGTCACAAATATGTCATAACAGGTCTAATTATCAAACTTAAAGAAGTTATTTAGCTTTGCGTTAACATTACATTACCCTGTCATATGTGTTTGGTTTTGACTTTGGGCGTCATGACACCATAACTCTGTCATGAATATTTTACTTTTCCTCAAGTAAAGTGGAACACATTGTAGTAGTTATAAAGATGTCATTAAGGGTTATTACACTGTCAAATGCTGCCAAAAAACAGTGTCATTAATATTTCCCCTTACCTCAAGTAAAGTGGAACACGTTGGACTAGTTATAAAGATGTCAGGTTGACAGTTTATGATTTTTTGGTTAATGTCAAGTTGTCATAATCAAGACATTTTTTGTCTTTGTTAATGTCAAGTTGTCATAACAAAGACATTTTTGTCTTGGTTAATGTCAAGTTGTCATAACAAAGACATTTTAAACAATGTCAACTTTGCATTAAAACTGTCATAATTTACCGAATGACACTTAATGACAACAGTCAAACATTCATAAAGACTCCTTCATGTTCATGACAGGTGTTATGTCATGTTTATGACAGTGTCATGTCAGTCTTATGCACACCCCTTCAAATAAAGTGTTACCAAAAAAGGTTTGCTGGAACTGTACAAAAATGGGGACATACTGGCAAAATCTTAACCTAGTTTTTAAAAATGTTTTGGGATATGAAATCCCAAACACTTGTCTAGTGATGTACCTAGGGAATGTTGAGGAGGTCGTAAGGAAAGAAGACCTGTATTTGACTAAAATATTACTTACTTCCAGTAAGAAAGCGATCACAAGAAATTGGCTCAATATTAATATCCCAAAACAGGAACAGTGGTTGGAAATTGTCCAGGAAATCTTTGAGATGGAAAAACTGACATACATTTTGAGAGTCAAACAGAATGTCTTTGAAAAGAACTGGGAAAAATGGAACATTTATATGACACGTGACACAAATTGAACAAATGCCAAACAGAAAAGTGTACTGTATAGCACATCATCTCCAGACAGATTGTTAGATTGTTAATGTTATTGCTATTGTTATTTTTATTTTTGTATCATTTTCTTTGTTATTTTGTTGATATACATGTGAAAATTTAATAAAAATGTAAGTTATAAAAAAAGAAAAAAGTTTTGCTCTGCAAGAAAAAAAATAAGAGGGAACATTGATCATGACATCTTAAAAGTATTCCTAATATGTTAGACTTTTAATTGAAAATAAACTACCTTAGAGCCACGTCTTTACAAGCACCCAGATCTGTGTTTGTGATTCTCGCACAACGCGTGAAAGGGGTCCTTGAAAGGTTGTTTAAAAATATATGCTTTATTTTTGTAATTCCGCTGCTAGATGGCACTAGTGTTGCAGAAACGACATGCTTAAAAATAATTATTTTTAATGTAATTGCATTACTTTTAAAGTAGACAAATGATTCATTTTCTGAAGTAGCTAAATGAACATTTCATTAAATTTGTTTGTATTTTAGAGCTCCTTGTGGCCCATGACCTTTGGCCTGGCTTGTTGTGCTGTGGAGATGATGCACATGGCCGCCCCGCGTTATGACATGGATCGGTTTGGTGTCGTGTTCAGGGCCAGTCCCAGACAGGCTGATGTCATGATAGTTGCTGGGACACTCACCAATAAAATGGCCCCTGCATTGCGGAAGGTATTTTAATAAACCTCTATGGCATATATTCAATATATTTTGGAGACTAGGTTTAATTTTCTTTTTATGCTTGGGTCTAATGACTGTTCTGCTACTGTAATTCCTGAATGTCTTGCTGATAACAGGTATATGATCAAATGCCAGAGCCCAGATACGTCATTTCCATGGGAAGGTATAGACCCTACTTCAATGAGTCAAAAAGACTGTTTTATCATATTATGTTTTGTTTTTTTTCTAAATCTGATTTCTTTCTTGCGTTAGCTGTGCTAACGGTGGTGGCTACTATCACTACTCTTATTCTGTGGTCCGAGGTTGTGATCGCATCGTTCCAGTGGACATCTACGTCCCAGGTGTGTTTCATTTTATGATGCTATTTTGGAAGTTCATTATTTTGTTTATTGGGTGTAAAAGAATAGGTTAAATTGCTTTAATGCTCAAAAACCATAATTTTTCCCACACTTTACACAATTTTTCAATTAAATTTGAGTACTCGTTTTAAAAAAAAAATCCTCGATTGGAATTTACCCGTATCGAGTAAGCAGCAGGATACCGGAAGTGCCACATTCCATGAACCGCATTATCAGACCATTTTCTAAGGCTGCATAATGCATAAATACTAGATGTAGGAACAGGCAAGTGGACTCAGAATATGAACGTAACACACAAAGTTTCACATTAAGCGATTCCCAGTGAAATACTGGCATAAAGTTGGCTTGATACTGGATATTCGCACAATTAGGGACCGTCTCTAAAGTTACATGAGATATTGGTACACATGTTTCTAACTGCAATATCATCTGAAGAGAATGACTTGCAGTCATAAAACCACCTGTAAATTGTTCAGTCTGGATCAGTGTTCTCTGTTAGAATAAATCTCTTTGTGGGTGACTGAGTTTTTTAACTTTGCATGCACAAACAGATTGCACACTACAAGAAAACATTGAAAAACATCACATAACCACTTTGAAATTCTGAAAGAAGATCAACCTGTAGCCTTTATCAGAATTTTCTGATTATAAAATGTCTGTCTGTCCTACCAGGTTGTCCTCCTACAGCAGAGGCTCTGCTTTATGGAACGCTGCAGTTACAGAAGAAGATCAAGCGAGAAAAGAAACTGAGAATTTGGTATCGCAAGTGAGGTGTGATTGTGTTTGTGTGTCTGTTCTGAAATGTTTATTTAATACTGGTCATTTGTTGCTCAGAAGGCTGATTTCTCAGGAGCTGCTCTGGTTTGAGCGACGCTCCTCCTCTTTGTAGCTACAATAAAAGACTTTCTGCTTCAACACTGAGTGCACTGAGTTCTGTTTGATGCAGATTGTAGTTTGTCATCAGTATAGGCTCTATGCACAGCTCCACTACTTCCTGAACTTCAACCAGCTTCTTGTTTCCTGTCTGACATTATTGGACACATTGATTAATTCAGGTGTTTTTGATTATTGTTGCCGTGACTACTGAGGTCAAGCACACCTGAATTAATCAAATTGTCCAATAATGGTATACAGGAAACAAGGAGCTGGCTGAAGTTCAGGAAGTAGTGCAGTTGTGCATAGAGCCCATTGCTGTAATTGAAGAGTTCAGATGCAAAAGCCTCTAAATGCCATTTGAAATTGTCTTCTAAAATGACAATTTTTATCAAGCTTGTATATTTAATTTCAGTAATTTCACTTAAATGACAATTAATAGGTAATCTTCATTGCCATTTAAGTGAAATTACTGAACTTAAAAATACAAGCTTGATAAAAATGATCATTTTAGAAGAAAATTTCAAATGGCACTTAGAGGCTTTTGCATCTGAACTCTTCAATTAATGCTGTTAATTAATATTACTCAGTATTTAATTGTATAATTACACTGTAACTAGGATACATTTAAAATAGTGTAACCTTTCTGCATTGTTTTTAGCACATTTCCACCAAATTCTCATTGTCATTTAAAAAAATGATAGTAAAAGAATGTGAGTTTAATTATATGTAGATATATTAACAAATGGAACCTTATTGTAAAGTGTCACCATCATAATTGTATTAAATCTGCTCAAAATTAAAACGCAAATATCAAAAATACACAAAAATCATATGAATGTAAGAAATTTTATTTATTTTTTAGTAATTATTATATTTTATTTTTTATTTTTTTGAATTTGGTCATTTTTCCATTTAAATTTGCTTTCAAATCTGAAATGCATTTGTCATTTTCATTATTTTTATTTCAGTTTGTAATTTTAGTACTTTTTTTCAGTTATTTAAAAGCAACATTTCAAAATGTTTGATTAGTTTAAAGTTTTCACAGTGTTTTTTTTTTTTTTTTTATTAATTTTTTTAGTAAACCATAAGTACGTTTGCTGGCATATCTTAAGGAGACTGATGCACTCTCAAAGGCAGCAGTTCTTTAGGCTCTTCAGGGCTGAGGGGTTCGAATTTCCAAAAACAGTACAGAGGAAAATCACTTTTAAATTTACACTTTTTTGTAAATTCACTTTTTGTATTTACACAGCAACTGTTTAAATACAAATATTCTTTAAAATATCTTCTCTTGTGTTCAGCAGAAGAGAGAAACTCGTACATTTTTGGGTGATCTATCCCTTTAATAACAAATCTATAAGTGTGTCGTGCTGTGAAAACGTGATTCAATCTGCTCAACCCCTAAATTCCTGTAGTAATCTTGACAAATGCCATGACTATTTCGAACAAAACACAAATTCCTGGACCCTTCAGGGCACGGGTACAATACCTGAAAAAAGTGAATTCCCCAATGATAAATAGTGTCTGCAAAAATCCAAATTAAACAGCTGACTTAGGCAAAAAAGCTCAAAAGGACTGTAGCTCTGCGGTCGCTTTATCAGTAAATACATTCACAACAGCCAGCGCCTTATTAAATCTAGCATAGTATATGAAGCACAACAGCTAACAGTATGTAAATTATTTAGTGTTTATTTTCAAGCAGTACAATCAAAAAAAACTGTTGTTGAATGGCACAGCTATGCATGGTCATTTATAAAAACATTTCTAGTAATTTTGAGATTTTAGTCCATGTAGATAAATTAAATAAGTTTCGAGAAAATTAACAATAGAATGATTGAAATGCAGTTTGTTGTCTTATTCTTTAATAATAGTGGGTGTGATCATCTTCTTAAAGGAGTAGTATTTGCATTCACTGGGAGGACTGATGTCCATCAATGTGGTGCTGATCTTCTCCTTCTTGAATCCTGCTTCCACCAGTTGGGGAACTTGTGTCTCCTGAAAGAAAAGATCGTCAATAAGACCAGAGCACAATGGGATGGATATAATTGTTCCTTGTACCTTCCTTTAACCGTCCAGTACTTGTGTGTACTTACCTAGAAAGTACTGGCTAATATAGGGTAAGTACATGGGGTAGGTTCAGGGTCAGTACCTAGTTATTACCCAGTCATTTTTAACTACTATAATAAGTGCATAGTATGTACATGGGTAACAGGACTGTAAAAGGAAGCATTACCACAAAATTGTGTCAAATTCAGCTACTCACTTGGAACATTTTGTCGATGTCGTTATATTTGTTTTTCAGCAGTTCACCCCAGGAAGTGAGATTACAGTATGTGAGCACACCGCCGGGCTTCAGCAGTCTGTTAGCATGACCCTGAGAACACGGTTCAGTCAACATTATGGAGTGTGATCTCTGACCGAAATTAAACTGAAATTTAACCGTCCACAAACCTTGATGAAGTTGAACTGATGCGTGTGCCACGTCTCCTCTGACAAAGGATATGTGTCATAAAGAATTCCTGTGATCGGAAGGCAAATATATGCAGATTTGTCACAACTTTCTTAATTGCCACTACTCATAAATAGCCTACACATGTGTTCTGTTTATGTATTTCTTTATCTATGTAGTTTAATATATTACATACAGAATTTTATTAGATCAAATTTACAATACCGTTCAAAAGTTTGGGGTTGGTAAGATTTGTTTGTTTTTGAAAGAATTGTCGGGAACACTTTACAATAAGGTTCATTAGTTAAAGCTACACTGTGTGATTTTTACCCCCATCTAGAGGTGAAAAGGTATATGACCATCCAGTGAATATTAGTTTGTGTTCCTCTCAATTCCGATTTCGTTTTAACTCCTACGGTGGCCAATGTAGTCCAAGATTAATATGGCTTCCAGTTCGACCTCGTCCATGAGTGTTAACTCAAACGTAAACGCGAAAGATGAAGCTTGAATTAATGGGTATGTCCCTCTTTGGCTAATGTACTTTCAAGATGGAGGGGCAATATGGCGACCGACATTAGAACCCCTTACCCGTATGTATTTTCAATGGCATATTATACACTCACGAGAATACTTTATTACCTGAATGAACTAAATATACATTAATGAGCACATCACTAAGCGTTTTAAGCTAAGAATAAACTAAAAGAGTTACACAGTGTAGCTTTAACATTAGTTAGCATGAACTAATAATGACTGAACTGCACTTATACAGCATTTATTCATCTTAGTTCATTTCAACTTTTACTAATACGTTAGTAAAATCTTGTTAACATTAATGCACTGTAAACTAACTTGAACAATGAACAGCTGTATTTTTATTATTAACTAACATTAACAAATCCAATATTGCTCATTGTTAGTAGCCTAATGTGTTAACTAATGAACCTTATTGTAAAGTATTACTGAAATGTCTTATGCTCACCAAGCCTGCATATTTTTTTTTTATTAAAAACAACATAACTATCTTAGGAGTAAATAACTTGTTTCTATTTCAATATATTTAAAAAATGTAATTTATTCCTGATCATGTGACGGTCTTCGGGATCACGTGATCCTTCAGAAATCATCATAAAGACGCTGATCTGGTGCTCAATAAACATCAATTATTATTATCAATGTTGAAAACAGTTGTTTTTCAGGATTTTCTGATGAACAGAAAGTTCAAAATAACAGCATTTATTTGAAATATAAATCTTTTTTAACATTATGCATGTCTTTATTGCGACAATTGACCAATTTAATGCATCCTTATAGAATAAAGTATTATTTTCTCTTAAGAAAGGAAAATTTTACTGTATCCAAACTTTTGAATGGTAGTGTATATTTTCTTAATTTTAATGTGCAGTCATGGGAAGGTAAACAACCTACTAACAACCAATTTTAACAATCCTTAAAAGATATTTTGCTTGCAATATAGTAAATATTAAAATAATTTTACCATCAAAGTGATTGTCAGGTAGGGTTGGCACAACATCTTCCCACAGGCCTTTCAGAGGAACAATCTATGCAAGTAAAACCAGTTTAATAAGTCGTTAATTGCTTCGTAATATGTAATAATAGCCCAACAACACAATATACAATATACTTTACTTTATGTGGCTGACTCTTGGCCCATTCCTGTAGCCTCTGGAATACGCCATCATTACACTCAATGATCCAATGCTCCTCAATGGGGAAGGACTCCACTTTAGTGGCTGCTATGGCCATTCCAAAGCCGATCTCAAGCACCCTTCCACCTGCATTCCCAAGCAAGAGGAGACACGTTGGTAATGCTTAGGATTTCTTATTTATAGTTTATTGCTCCTCACTACAACTGCCTTTTGTCCATTAAGTGGATTGGTGCATCATGTTATAAAATGAATATTTGTCATGGAATATTTACTGTGAAAGTCTGACTTAGCCAATAAACATTAACTAATTTTGATACATGCTTGGTTAATATACAGTGTAAATTACATCACATTTTATATTATAATGTTTTGTATTATGTTATTACATCTAGCATAGTAAGATTAACACACAGATCTTACTATGGCAGATATTAATGACAGAGTGGTGGTCATGGGAAAGGTCGTGACTCCTGCCACTGGAGTTGCAGGAGGTGGTATTTCAGGGAAGAGTAAAAATAGACATGAGCAAAGTAGAAGACAGTAATGACCAGCCCTTCTCAAATGAATGGCATTTCTACAAATTCAGTTTGTGATCCATTGATGTGATGTGACACGTGCTCTGTATGAATATGAACATACACTATAAAGGTAGTAGCCTGGACTAACTTAATATATGTATACTCAGGCAAAATGCAATGCACAGCAATTGATTGCAGTCATACAAGCCGTGATTAAATTTAAATGACCGATTGTTTCGCTAGATAAGACCCTTAGTCATTGTCTGGTGTCGTTTAAAGCCCTTTGAACAGTTTGCACTGAAACTCTCATTTGGACCTTGAACCGTTTGGTTCCCATTAAAGTCCATTATATAGAGAAAATCCTGGAATGTTTTCATAATTTCTTTTCGACTGAAGAAAGAAAGACATGCATCTTGGATGACATGGGGGTGAGTAAATTATGAGCAAATGTTTTTTTGTTTTGTTTTGTTTTTTTTAAAGTGAACTACTCCTTTATAATAGTTACCTGTTGCACACAATACCAGAGTTATACACTTTCAAAGAAAGATTCAAAGAAAAAAAACACAAAAGCGCCTACTTTTTTGTTTCTTTTAATATTTTAAACACATACAATCATTTTTATTATATTTGACACTTGATTTTGTTTGTTTCAAGGGTTTCCTATAAAATGACACCAGTTATTTGCATTTACTTCACTGTATGTGGGTAGAGGGACTGGGAGCCATCAGATTTGGAATTCCAAAATAAACCAAAGAGTTTAAGGGGTTACGCGTCGCGAATTGAGAAAATCTAAATCAAATTCAGACTTAACTGTAGTATTTTACCTCTACATTTTGCGTGGAGAAGTTTTGCACCTGTCGTCGTGACACAAGCACGTGTTTGTGTCACATTCACACAGATAACGCATTCTTATCTCGCGTCACGAATGCACTATCTGGCAATGTGATGAAGGAGTAAGTGATGAATATTGAGTAAGGCCACTGGGAGCTCCAGAAAGAGTTTGAAGCAACGTCAGCATTTCCAAATTAATATTCATACGTTTCTTCGCCATAGTAGTGAGGGGAAGACTCGTTTTCGGAATTGATTCTTTCAAACTGATCGAGTGTATGACCGGGCGGTGTGCTCAACCATAGACATCATATCTATGTTCTCAACTGTTTCATACATTCTGCTGGTACAATCACTTTATTGGCGTATTCCTGCCTGCATACCATATTATGTGCATATACAGACTTTCTGGGACAAATAAATACTGTTTAAGTAATAATTTGGTGAGTTTTTGACTTGCACAATGGATTTGCGAACGAATCGTTTAAACCGGTTTGTTAAAAAGATTCGACTCAAATGAAGGATTCGTTCAAGAATCTGATTCCCTTCGCCATAGTAGAATTCTCTGTTATTGACTAATTGAAAACACGTCTTGTTTCAAAAGTTTTAAGTTTTCGACACTCGACAGATCATATAATGTGATGTTAAATGTAATATTGCAATTAAGTAATTTTTAATTGAAAACAAATACATAACACCCATTGAATGCATGTTGTTGTTTCAGCTGAATCAAACATTTAATAGGAAATTACCTTTAGATGCAGCAACTGTTGCAAGAGAGTGCATGTATGGAGTTTCCCAGCGCTCCATAACAGGTTTGCCCATGATCTCCAGGTGTGTGTCCGCTGCATTGTAGTCAGCACTAGCGTCATGCCACACTTGTTTGCAGTTTTCGCCTTGTGAGAAGATCGGCTGTGCGGTGGCCATGGTGGTTTGTTGAATGTTGACAGTTGTGGCGTGGTGTGTATTAACACGCAGTGGCTGAAGAGATCGTCTCTGCAGTGACTTGAGTGTTATATATTTAAAGAACTGCTGATTGTGCAAGAATCTATGTAGTCAAAGAGTGAGTGTTGATAAGGAGTCCACTGAGAAGGGGGTGGACTCTGACATGCATTGCTAGACAGCTGGAACTGCTTCTGATTCATGATGGTTTACCCAACAGCTGTTCCTTCACTATTCTTCACTATTTAAATGCCATGGTTATGCTTTCCCATGTGACAGAATTTTGGTACAGTGATTGTGTGAGATAATAATACAATACAATAATACTTTGCTCAACATCTGATTTAGGCTAAAGCTGGAAATAATTAAGAAATATTTAATAATATGCACTATTTGTAAGTCACAATATGCAAATTTGTGTACTCCTTTACAAAAGGTAAGATATGCTTAAATAATTACCATATGCATTCTTACATGTCCAAAAACATGGTACTTATGTTATTCTTGTCGAAAAAAACAAACAAAAAAACACTACTGTAATACTTTTCCAAGTGTGTGTGCGAGTATGTAGTTTCAAGAGGTGTAGTTTCAGTATATTAATGAGATCACTCACACTCAAGTTGTTCCAAACCATGAGTCCTCTTACGAGAGGTTCTCTTGCGGTTCTCGTACTGCATAATATCTTACGCTAGGGGAAAACCTCTTTTCACACGATATTGAAGCCAAAAATTATCCTTAATTTTTAATTAATGTAAAACACGTTGCAGCAGCATGCAGGCGTAGGCAAGACGGCTTGCGTGCCTATTGGCTGTCCTGTGGCAACTGCAGAGCCTGCTGAGAGAGGCCCTTGGTTATGTCAGATCCAATGGGGGCGCTTTGCAACCACTACGTCACTTCCTGCCTAAGCGGTCGTGGCCTGGGCCTATGAATATAGCTCTCCTGCCGCTAATGCCAAGCTGCACTCAGCGATGGGGACCGCCCATAGACAGTACAAGAAGTGGACAGAGCAATCTCATTGGAACTCCATTGAGACAAGTGAAGCCTGTTTTTGGCGATTTTTTTATCACTTCTGTTCCTGACATGCAGACTCAAACTGACTCAAACAGAGCTTGACGACGTAGATGTGACGTGAGCAACCCGTCTGTCTTCTAGTGGCTGTGGCATGAGAAATCTGAATCATTCCCTTCTGAAACGTGCAGAGGCGGAGAGTGTGAGTAGGAGATGTCCATGAGCTAGGAGCAGGAGAAACTTTTGCTAGGTATTCTGATTAAATATTTTGTAATTTTGCCTCCACGTTTCCCCGATTGCCTGCGAGCTTCTCCTCCTGTCCATACGTAATCTCTCTACTGTGCAACAGAGAGTGGCTTGGTTATGACACAATCGTTAGTCAACTTTTTCAAAAAACTGCTTCTACGCGGACATAACATAAGCTACAAGGTAATGGAGCATTTTATACATTGTAGTGTTTCTTTAGAAATAAATAAAGGACAAATGGGGTCTTTAAACACCTCAGATGTAAAGTTATTCGCTGTCAAAGTGATGCCAAAATGAATGGGAGTCAATGGAAATGCTAGTGCAGGTGAAGTTCTGCTACAAGATGGCAGCTCCCGTGAGGCTTCAACTTCCGGTCGATGGATTACCTCCTTGGGACCGCCATGTCATCTGCGTTCCCTGCCTGGGAGAGGATCATGTAGCTCTCGCGGTCAGTGACGGCAGCTGCCCTCACTGCAAGCTATTGCCTATGGTGACACTGAGGACTCACCTGGAATCCTTCACTGAAACTGCACTTCCACCCGCTGAAGTGCCGCACTGTAAAAAGCTCCGTACTCAGCAGGTCCTCAAGCCTTCTCCAACCCGCGACAGCTTGCCGGTTCGCCTGCCAGCTTCGCCTGCTTCATTACGGTCGCTCCCCGAAAGACAACGTCAAGCCCGGGACCAAAGACCACATTCTCGCTCTGCTGGCTGCCGCCCCCCTCTGTGTGGGCCCTGGCCGAGGATTGAAATAAAGCCTGTGGCCTCAAAGTCTTCCTAGCCCTCCTAAGAAAACGACGGTGTTCAAGTCTCGCTGCGGCCATACTTGCACCAAAGCTTTTCGCTCATTCAGTTCCAGACAACTGTTCCAGTGTATTCTGCAGTAAACATGTCAGTTCCACGGCCCACTTGCCTGCACACAAACGCCGTTTTTACAGCGACCCAAATTAATCACATAAGAGTGTAATTTCTGGTGTCCTGGCCATGGCCGATGGTGTTATGAGTATGAGTCATAAAAATGCCAACAACCCAGTGTTCATTTCTACACACAAACACAACCCACCACAATATAGGGCTCGCACAAATAAAATCGACTCGTGTCGAATAAATTTTGTGAACGTGCCCACAACCCAGTGCCCACAGACACTACACACTGCATGTCCCACGGTTTCTGTAAAAACGAAACCAACATACACACAGTCAGCTCAGGCCGACAGTGTTTTCAGTACAGTAAATGTGTACGCTGTCTCACGCGCCCACAACAGACATGATAAGCCCCACGGGGCCCGCCCCACTTTCTCTCTCTCTCAGCAAACTGCTATAAGGGAATCGAGCATGGCCTGGCTACCTGCCGCGATCGGCAACCCCAACCCCAACCCCCTCGAACGCTGCAAACACAGCGTATACGCTACAGTGCACCAAATGTCTGCTATCGCCACTACGTTGCAGTCGAAGCCCAGATTCTACCCCTAACTATTCATGCAAATGTGTGACCAAAGCTCCCCTGGGTATCAGAATGGGTGCTGAGCATTATAAAAAGAGGCTATTCGCAGCAGTTCGTTCGACGTCTCCACCGCTACACGGCGCGGGCCAAAACTACAGTAAAAACTGAAGTAGCCCATCTACTTCGAGCTGAAATATCGAAACTATTGGACAAAGGGGCAATAGAGTCTTTATCACAAGCTCAAAGCGAAGGGGCCTTATACAGCAGATATTTTCTGGTACCAAAAAAAGAGGGGGGTCCCAGACCCATTCTGGATCTAAGACAGGCAGATTTAAGGTGACTGGTTTATATCAGAAGGTTGGTGGTTCAATCCCCAGTTCCACCTGACCAAGTGTCGAGGTGTCCATGAGCAAGACACCAGCAAGAAGGGTCTGTGAACGTGTTATATAAATGCAGTCCATTTACCATTCATGTCAATAGATCTGAAGGACACATTTTCAAATCAAAAAGCGTCACGTCATTCGTCTTAGAGTGCCAGGCATATCAATACACAGTCCTACCGTTCAGCCTGTCCTTGGCACCCCGTACATTTACAAGGTGCATGGATGCAGCTCTCGCACCCCAGAAACTCATGTGAGTTTTGAATCCCTCAACAGATGCAAGCTTCCTTTGCCCAGTCAGGGCGTTAAGAGCTTATGTGTCTCGCTCGTCTGTTTTCAGACAGACTGAGCAGCTCCATCGAAACAGAGCCTATCCAGATGGATAGTTGATGCCATAACGCTGGCATGCACATCAAAAGGATTGAAGTGTCCTTTAGGTGTCAGAGCGCACTCCACAAGAGGCATGGCCTCGTCGTGGGCTTGGTCTAGCGGGATTACCTTACAGGATTTCTGTATGGCGGCAGACTGGGCCTCCCCATCTAGATTTTAAGGTTTTATAACCTAGAGGTTCCCGCCTTACAGGCTAAACTACTTTTGGCTAAAATCAGTAATGTCTGCACCGTTGCTTCGGCTCAGAATACTGCAACTGCTCGCTGATTGATTAAATTAGAAGTAAGACCCATACTGTTACACAGTTCAGGCCGAACATTTTCAGCCTGACTGTGTGGAACTCTGTTAATATGATTAACTCCCTTAGGACGCTAAATTATTGGGAATGGCACTTCCAGCCTCTCTTATCAGACTCTTTGTGAGTCCTGGTGATTATGCACTACATGAGCCCCGGGCACCTATCTTTGGGACTTTGGTGTTGGATCCCAGCACGCACAAGGTTTTACACTGTGTTCCCCTAGCTCAGGGTTTCTCAAACTCGGTCCTGGAGGGCCGCTGGCCTGCAGTGTTTAGCTCCAACCCTGATCAAACACACTTACGTGTGACTTTCTAGTGATCCTAAAGACCTTGATTAACTTGCTCAGGTGTGTTTGATCAGGGTTGGAGCTAAACTCTGCAGGACAGCGGCCCTCCAGGACTGAGTTTGAGAAACCCTGCCGTAGCATAAAATATTGCGCAGTACGAGAGAACCTCTCCTAAGAGAATGAACTCGGTTACTAACGTAACGTCGGTTCTCTCTAGAAGAGGGAACGAGTACTGCATATCTTTACCGTGCCTGCAACACGCTCTGGTTTGCTTCGGCGATGAAAAACCAGATTATCAGCCCATCAAGGTATATTTAGGCACAGGCCCCGTTGGCTTAGGCGGGAGGTGACTTAGTGGGCACGAAGATCTGACATCACCAAGGGCCTCTCTCGATAGGCTGCTGCAGTTGCCGCAGGACAGCCAATAGGCATGCGAGCCGTCTTGCCAATGTCCGCATGCTGCCGCAACGCGTTTTACATTAATTCAAAACTAAGGATAATTTTTGGCTTCAATATCACATGGAAAAGAGGTTTTCCCCTAGCGTAAGATATTACGCAGTACTTGTTCCCTCTTCTAGAGAGAACCGAGGTTACGTTAGTAACCGAGTACGTTTCTTTTTTTTTGTTGAACACAAATAAAGATATATTTTTTAAAAATTGGTAATGAAACAGTTGTAGGAAAAAAATATTATGGAAGTCAACTGCCTGTTTACCAACATTATTGAAAAAAATCCTCATTTGTGTTCAAGAGAAGAAAGAAACTCATACAGGTTTGGAACAACCATTTCTGGGTGAACTATCCCTTTAAGGTTATGCAATTGTTCAGAACAAGTGGACTTTCTGAACTATTTACATACTAGACAGCCACCGTTTTTTTTTAGTTTTCGTCAATATTTCTGTCAATAATTCAAGGATACTTGCATACCCAACATTCCTGTTGTTACAAAATGGTTGCAAAAAATGATAGTGAGGCACTTCTATTTTCTGCTGCGACATTTTAATGGATCGCTTTGCTTGTAACAATTCACATTCTGTGCGCAGCAAACAAGAACATTTGAAGAGTTCAGATGCAAAAGCCTCAAAGTGCCATTTTTATCAAGCTTGTATATTTAAATTCAGTAATTTCACTTAAATTGCAATGAAGATTACCTATTAATTGTCATTCAAGTGAAATTACTGAACTTGAATATATAAGCTTGATAAAAATGATCATTTTAGAAGAAAATTTCAAATGGCACTTAGAGGCTTTTGCATCTGAACTCTTCATTTGATCTTCTAACTGCATATCTGAATTAATTAATTTATATCAATATTTAAATATGTTATTAAGAGCTTATTCTTTGTACTCCCACATGACTGTATGTTATTCAAACAAATACACAACCGATTACAGCAATATAGTCAGATTTAATCAAGTGGCTGTATAAATCCTCTGCTTTTCGTACTGAAGCACCTCCTTCTCCTGTCCTGTAAACACTGATATCTTCACCCCCAACAGTGTAGGCCTATGTGAACCTGTTGAACCAGGTTTGCTGATAGTACAATCCAAACAGCATATTATTGAATCACGATTAAGCACACTCACTACTGACATTTCTTAAAGGGATCATTCATTCATTCAAAAAAAAGGAAGATTCTGACCTTATTTACTCACTCATGTTGTTATAAGTGAGTGTATGCTCTCTCTTTTTCTTCCATGAAATAAAAATGAGAAAATTTTAAGATGGGCACTCTTTTCCATGCAATTACGATTAATGAGGACTGTTGTAAAAGCACCATAAAATACCATAAACGTGGCCCATACAA
Organism: Cyprinella venusta; assembly: GCA_038021265.1. Lineage (NCBI taxonomy): Eukaryota > Metazoa > Chordata > Actinopteri > Cypriniformes > Leuciscidae > Cyprinella > Cyprinella venusta. Next base: position 6,746,014 of record CM075879.1, on the reverse strand, counting down.
CTTGCACTCCATTTCAGTCCTTATGAAGTCATGTGATGGATTTTTGTGTGGAAACAAACTGGAATATGGAATAATTCTTCCCTCCAGTGATGTGATCACTTCGACCAGATCAATGAGTCAGGTACTGAATCAGCCTTGTTACCTGGAACAAGTTATTTATTGAAAAGACCTGATGAAAAGTAATGCTTCATTTCTGGTTATCCCTTCTGGGCTTTCTTAACTTTTTTTATGCCCTAGCCTTATTATATTATTTCCTCTGTCTCATCTTCCTCTGTTCATCATTGCTTACATTGCATAAATGCCAACTACTGGCACTTTACCTGGGACCCTTGCGATGTTTAAATGGAACACTCTACATTCTTGATCACTGGGTAAATTAAGGGTGAATTCCAAAGGGGTTTTTGCACCCTTGTAGGGCACTTTCGGAAGGGGATGGCATTTTGTAGGTCTGTTTTCAAGTGAAAGTGAACAACTGAATCCCTTCGAAGAGCCCTTCCATGGGTCTGTTAGCGAAGGAACATGCAATGGATGGTCACTTCAAGGAAGTAATCTAATAGTTTATGGTCATGTTTTGCCCTTCGGAGTGAGTAGGGCATAGGGATGCTCAGTTCCGATTGTAATTTTCCCTTAGTGCGAGCGCTGTGAGTTGCTTGTTGTCTGTGGATCTGCCACAAGAAAGTAGACTTGCTCTCCCTTTCAAAATCAAGGGGTCGATGGTCTGTCCAAATAAACTTCACTCACCCACTTGACAAAGACAAAGTTGATCGCACTTCAAAATGGTGGCAGGGATTCTCCTGAGGGGAAGTGTTTAGGGAAGCATGGCTGCGTCCTAAATCGCATAGGCCTACTGTCTTTACGTATTTTGATTAAGTAATTACTTCACAGCTGCTGAAAAAGTATGTTCAAGAATGAATGTAATCTGGACGCACAACATTCGCCATGTTGTCATTATCATGTGACCTAGTCAGTTGCATTGCTTCACAGCCATTCATGGTTCAGAAATCCCTTAAAACTGACGTGCCTCATAAAGTGTCGTGAAAATTTCAGAAACTCACTGAAATTAGTAAGTCATCCGGGTACTTTTTGCCTACTTATTTATAAGTACTATAAGTACTGTGAATTCGGACATAACGTTACCTATTTTGTCACATACTCTTTTTTTGACAACTATAGTAGTCTAGAAGTGCAGTTAAACACAGTCCCAGATGTCACTGCAAGACGAGGCGAAGTTATTTTGATTAAATATTATGAGGGCACATGAATTTAAAAAAAAAGTGTTTTACATGGATAAAATAATTTATAAAAAATACTGCAATATTTTTAAATTGTCAAATTTAAATTTACTTTAACTCTCGTGGATGTATCAGCGAAAGCTGAATCAGTGAATGGTGAAAAAACATGACAGCTGCAGTCCTACTTATTAACTTTTATTAAATTAAAAAGAGTAGCAATAGAATTCAATTTATTTTTAAGTGAACAATTCCTCCAAGAACACGTTCACCTTCAAAAGTCCTTTTTTTACTGTTTGTTATTTCTTTTTCTTTTTTACTTCATCCAAGTGGACTCAATTACCCAACATGCTGTGCTGTCATCGCACCGCCCTTGCTGGGGCGCCCCGTGGCTCGCGTCAGTGTTGCGCAGATTCGGTTTGAACCGAAAGCGGAGTGTGACCTTCCCGGGCGGCGGAGACCGGCAGGAGACCGAGCGAGCGGACCCATGTCAGCACTCCCGTCCACAACCCTCGCCACAGAGATGAACAACAACAACTTAGCTGGAGATGAAATCGGGTAAGACTCTGTGTGTTATATGACAGTGTTTGGATGTAACGTAACGTTACCCGTCCGTTTCCAGCGGAGAGAGATGCGCAGCGGGCCGCCGGAGGACAGCAGATAGCAGGGAACCTGCCCGCCGGGATCCGCACTCACACTGGTGCACCAGCAAACTCCTTACATTTGAGGATCACGGCGACACCGACTCGTTCTCGGTTAATTTAGCTGATAAAATGCTTGGTTATCGAAGCAAAGAGAAAGACAGAAAATGATCAGCTGTCAAACTGGATGCTTGCATCACTCTCTTTTTATGCTGTAAGTTTCTTATAAACGAACTGAAGTAGTATTATAACCCCATTTTTGTCCTTTAAGTTGTTTAAATACAAACTGTAAGTTTAAACCGCTTTCTTTCGTAAGTTTATAGTCAAACTGGACTGGAGGCTCGTATGTTGTTTTGTAATCCTGTAAGTTTATAATCACAAACCGGAGATTTGTAAAACTCCCTTTTTATGTAAAGTCACATTGAAGGCTGACATGATGTAAGCCTTTTAATAATCATATCGAAGGATTGTATCTCTGAGACTTCTATTCGGAGCAGAAGAGGAAATCTTGATGCACAGTGTTCTCCAGCAGTGACCCAGCCTGCAGCATTTACATTAGCCAGGTGGATTTGTTAACCAGCTCATGTCTGACTCTGAGATGGTTTCGGAAGCAGATCAGGATAATTTGGATGCATTTTGTTAATGACCCGTTAAACCGCACTGATCAGTCAGATCAGGCTTTCAGTGCCAAGGGCATGTTTTCCCTCCTTCACCTTGACTCATGTTCCTTTCTGAATGATCACAAATGCATTGTGACGTTCCCTCATCTTTGTGTTGCAGGAAGCTGTTTGTGGGTGGATTGGATTGGAGCACCACCCAGGGTGAGTGGAACTGTCCTGGCTATTAACCACCATATAGTTTTATACTGTAACATTCGTTGCTATGTAGGAGCTCTTAAATAATGCAAGTGGCAGCTGCAAGGCTCTATCACACAGTGTGTGTTTCAATAAAAGCACAGTCTTGTTTTGCACTGCTGGGTATATTATGCGCGCTATAAAATTCTGCATAAACTTTAATATGTGCTCAGCATGTTCTGGGCGTAGAAACCCGCTTGTCACTCAGGGCTAAGCTTGCCTTTCAGTATGTGGGTGCAAGTGAGACAGCCTGGGTTAGACGCAAGCTCCAGAAATCCGATAAAGCCCGTATCAAGTAGCATGCGTGAAATGCAATGAGGAAATCAATGGAAAATGATCTAATAATGTACATGGAGTATATAATAATTTAATCATAATATATTTCAAAGCCTTGTCTGCTGTACTTGTCACTCCTGTTTCATGATTCCTTAATGTCTATTGCTTTTCCTGCTTTGACATGTTTCCACATGTGAAACAGATTTGTGACGTTCTGAATTTTGACCTTTGGGCTAGGGCTGCTCGGTTATGACAAAAATCATAATCACAATAATATTTTCTCAGTATTGAAATCACGATTATTTAACGCTATTATTGGTGGGCTATGTGATCAAATATTTTCGACTTCAGTAAAATTGCACAATTTTCTATAGGCTACTTCAGCAAAAATGAATACTAAGTTAACTAATGTAGTTAACAACAAGTATGACAAGTAAACAGCCTGCAATACAATAAGAACAAAGATACTAATTACAAATAAAATGGACAAATAAAGACAGCAAAAGGAAAATACAAATAAAATAAACCTTGCTTTAAGTTTTTCAGGAAACTGACTAATCAAATTTAAAATAACGCTGCTGTATACATTAAATATAGTCTAATCCTTATTGAAGCTACAAAAGGTATCCATTTAAGAGCAGTGTGTGATTTTATCTTTGTCTTTTGTTGTTTGATTAACATCAGTGACACAGATTAAAGCATTAATATTGGGCTGCTGTCACTTTAAGACCGATCACACGGATGCAATATGCTGTTATAAACATGTTTTCTTTCTCAACTGTTTACATTCACTTTTTTAGAAAAAAGTCATTTTTACATTTTTGAGTGTAGCCTTTTTGGCGCAAATCCGAAGCCCACAGTATACTTTGCTAATGTGTGTTCAGTTTCTTTCATTGCTTAAAAGAATAGTTCACTTTAAAATTAATTTTTTATATGTTTTAGCTTGCCTCAAGGGCATCCAAGATGTAGGTGTCTTTGTTTCCACAGTATTTTCAATTTTGATATTTTTAGGTCAAACCGTTCTTGTCTATCAGTCATATAATGGAGGTCTATGGTCACCACCTCAAAGAGCATGCACACAGAAGTCCAAATTAAACTTGATTTAATGACTCGTAAATGTAAGTAAACATTGATGGCCTAAGACACGAAACGAGCGGTTTGTGTGAGAAAACGAACAGTATTTATATTGTTTTTACCTCTTGTAACCACAGCCACGTCCAAGTGATCTGAAGGCACGGGCGCTTCGGTCTGCGTGATTTCTCGCGTGTACGTCTCTCATTGTTTACACAGAGATTTCTGAAGTTTTACCTTTCACTGTGAAGATCTAAACATATTTAGGTATACAGGAAATCACAATGGAAGATGATTTCGATATATCTAAATATGTTAACCCCCTGAGCCCGACGGCATCGTCGACGATGCCACACGTCACCTCCGATAAAAGTTAACATAAGTCGATGACAGATTTATCGATTTTCTTACCGTTTTTTTCGGCAGAAAGCTAACGAGCTAGCCATCACGGGGGTGTCTTTGGTGTCTTTCTAGCCTTTACAGAAGGTTTTCTATCCAGCCTGGAACTTGTGCTTCCTTTCAGAGGTTTTCAGCAATAAATCCAAACGCTTATGTCAATTTTGATACTTTAGAAGTCCATAATTCATAAATATTCCGTCATTTTTGCCGCTAGCTCGATGCTAGCGGCCATTCTGGATATCACATGATGTGTTCACGTGATGGTTTTTGACCAATTACAGGCTGATCCGTCGTAAACATTGGTGTGCGTCATTGCGCAGGAACCAAGCGCTGATATAGTGGAGAGAGATAGAGACGCACGGAGACGCGCTATTCACAGAGAAACACAGCGAAATTGACGTAAATAAAGCGCTAGTCTATTTTGGTGCATTGCAGGATGATGGATTTTCAGGAGAACAGAGCTTTTTGACGGATGAGGAACTAGATTACCAGGATAGACCCAGCTGAAGTGCCATTTATTTATTTACTGTAAAAAAAAGTATTATAGCAGTATAAATGTATTATAAAAGAATAAAAAGTACATAATAAATAAATAAAAGAATAAATAAAATAGAAATGCAAAAACCTTTGATGTGGACCTTAGTGTGACTGCTGAACTGTTTTGAGGCTTGGCATCAGTGAATCGCCTGGACTTCTTTTGGAAAAATGTCAATAGTTTTGGTTCTGTACAAGTTATAATGTTTATTCCTGTGCTCCAGGACTCCAAAGACATGAACAAACTATTTTCCAGAGGAAAATTGCTTAGCTTTTATTTATTTGTGTGTGATTTCAATAAATATTTGAGTGATTCCATTTCCGATTTATTTTTTCATTTGTATTTATGGTCCCATAACTTATTTTACATTAAGGTGACATCAATGTAACACAAATATTCTGAAAGTTCAATTTGTCCTGAAAACAAAGAGGTGTGTCAATTGTCTATGCACCAAAGGGTTCATGTTTTACAAGCTTTTTTAGTAAATGACACCAGACGGAAAATTTATTGTAAAAATACCCTTAGGTCTCAGGGGGTTAAATATGCGCCCGTGCCTTCAGATCAGTTGGACGTGGCTGTGGACCACAAGAGGTAACAACGAAATAAATACTGTTCGTTTTCTCACACAAACCGCTCGTTTCTTGTCTTAGGCCATCAATGTGTACTTACATTTACGAGTCATTAAATCATGATTAATTTGGACTTCTCTGTGCATGCTCTTTGAGGTGGTGACCATAGACCTCCATTATATGACTGACAGACAAGAACAACCGTGACCTAAAAATATCAAAATTGAAAATACTGTGGCAACAAAGACACCTACATCTTGGATGCCCTTGAGGTAAGATAAAACATATGAAAAATTAATTTCAAAGTGAACCATCCCTTTAATGCGCTTTTAATGAAACCGTTTAATACTAAGCACATCCCGCAGTTTAATACTCTTATTCAGCATATTTGGATGTTAAGGTTGGCTTGGTGGGAACGAAAGCGCACCGCTGAATGTGGCAGCGGCACAATAATTGTTTCACCTCAATTATCTTGTTTTCATATTTGTTGGAAGCTGAAATCAAAAATCAATTATGATCAATCACACAACCCTACTTTAGGCCATCTACTATCATTGGACTGAAAGCTGTATAAGATTTATGATTACGTGCTGAAGCGCTTTCAAGAATACATTACTCGCATACACATTACAGGTCATTTTGCTTGACTGAGATATGTACTGCAGTTTATAATTCCTACATTGCTTTTCAAAAGTTTGGGGTAGGTAAGGTAGAAAAAAATCTTTTCTGTATTAAAAATACATTAAAACAGCCATTTTGAATTGAAGTTGAATAATAATTAAGTAAAATATGATCATGATTTATTATATCTGTATATTCTGTCTCTATTTAATTTAATGTAATGTATTCCTGTGCAGAACTTTCAGTATTATCACTCAAGTCTAAAATGTAGGTACTCTGGACAATCTAAAATAAAAAAAAATAAAAACATATTTTGGGTTCTGTTGTTTACTACATAATTCCATACGTGTTCTTTCATAGTTTTGATGTCTTTAGTATTAATGTACAATTTTGGAAAATCCAAACCATATATATATATTAGGTCTGTAAAACGATTAATCGCGATTAATCGCATCCAAAATAAAAGTTTGTGTTTACATAATATGGGTGCACTGTGTATAATTATTTTATATATATATAAATACACACATGCATGTATATTTAAGAAAGAAATATTATTTATATATAAAATTACATATAAAAATATTTATATTTATTAGGGCTGTCAAACGATTAATCGCGATTAATCGCATCCAAAATAAAAGTTTATATTTACATAATATATGTGGGTGCACTGTTTATAATTATTTTCTTTATATAAATACACACACATGCTTGTATATATTTAAGAAATATTTTCATGTATATACTGTATATAGATTTATATATAATTTATATTCTATATAAATATAAATATTTTTGTATCTAAATAATATTTTTTTCTTAAATATACATTTATGTGTGTGTATTTATATATACAAAATAATTACACACAGTGCACCCACAAATATTATGTAAAAACAAACTTTTATTTTGGATGCGATTAATCGCGATTAATCGTTTGACAGCCCTAATATTTATATATAATATAAATTATATATAAATCTATATACAGTATATACTTGAAAATATTTCTTAAATATATACAACGTGTGTGTATTTATATATATATAAAATAATTATACACAGTGCACCCACAAATATTATGTAAGCACAAACTTTTATTTTGGATGCGATTAATCACGATTAATCGTTTGACAGCCCCAATATATAAAGACATCAAAGCTATGAAAGAACATGTATGGAATTACGTAGTAAACAAAAGAACCCAAAATATGTTTTATATTTTAGATTGTCAAGAGTACGTGAGTGTTGATACTGAAAGTTCTGCACAGGAATACATTAAATTAAATAGAGACAGACTATACAGATTGATTATGATAATATTTCACTTAAATACTCTTCAACTTCAATTCAAAATGCCTGTTTTTGCTGTATTTTTGATACAGAAAATATATATTTTTAAAACCTTACCTATCCCAAACTTGTTATTGTCCATAATGGCAGAGGTGAGCCAAACCAGATGGCTCACCTCTGCCATTTAACAGATGAACCAAAGTTTGTTCATTGGACACAATGATAGGATAGGTTTTTCCTCTCTTTTTACAGTGAAGTCTTTTTTTGCTATCCTAACTATACAAACCTGCAGTTCTGCCACCAGATCAGATCTACTGATCTAAATGTACTAAAATACATATTTTTCCTTTCTGTGTTTTTTAGAGACTTTGCGAAACTACTTTTCTCAGTATGGAGAGGTTGTGGATTGTGTCATCATGAAAGACAAAAGCACAAATCAGTCCAGGGGCTTCGGCTTTGTGAAGTTTAAAGACCCCAACTGCGTACGGACCGTCCTGGACACCAAACCTCATAACCTGGATGGAAGAAACGTGAGGACTGATAATTCTATTTTGCCCAATCATGATGATAACTGCATCACATATAAATGCTCATTTAAAGACACCTCAAAGTCAAAAACGTCTGTTCTCGTGGCATGCTGGTTTGAATAAGTGTTATCTGTTTATACTCACAGATCGACCCAAAGCCTTGTACGCCTAGAGGTATGCAGCCCGAGAAGACTCGAGCAAAAGACGGCTGGGTAAGAACTGTAACGTAAAGCCACGTTAAATGTGTTTTCTAAATCCAAGTTTGTTCATTAGACTCTGAAAACTAAAGTTGATTTACAGTCATTTCCAGTCCTTGCCTTACTCTAAAAAAATGTCTAAATATTCTCTTTTTTTGTGTGTGTTGTTTTAGAAAGGAGGCAAAAGCGACAGCAATAAATCTAAGAAGATATTTGTGGGTGGAATTCCTCATAATTGCGGTGAAGCTGAACTCAGGGATTATTTCAACAGATTTGGAGTGGTGAGATGGACACAGATACAGAAATGTACCATTTGTTTTCTTTAATCAGTCTGTGACACTCATAGGGCATTATTAATAACTAGATAAATTTCATAAAAATGTTCCACCAAAAATGGTCACATGGTCATGAACTTATTTGAATTTTGATTTATTACTAGAAATAGTGCAAAATCATGTCATTTCTTTGGTATATCAAGGTTTAAGTTCAATTTTGAATTCATGAATTTCAAAATTTGTACACGCCTCTGGCTCCACTGTTTTATAGATGATGGCTTTTTTTTATCGCCGTTTCGTCCTTCACTGGTTCTGTTCTCCCTTTTGAAGGTCACAGAGGTGGTAATGATCTATGACGCAGAGAAACAGAGGCCTCGAGGTAAACCACACATTCATATTTGCTCCCATTCAGTCTCTCTCTCACCTCATGCGCAAGACAAACTATTCCCACCCAAAGAGAAGAGAACATCACGCAGGACATCCATTGCTCTCATGTGTGCGATGCTTGGTTTGGTGTGTCTCAACTCTTGCATGGTGGCAAGGCAAATCAGCTGCATCCACATGACACGCAAACATTTGCATCAAACATGTGCAGTTCAGCTTCTTGCACATCTGCTTGTCCTAAAGGAGTAGGTCATCCAAAAATGTATTCCGACTTGTTTGCCTGTTTTTTCTTCTTCTGTGGAACACAAAAGGAGACATTTTGAAACCATCACTTTTTTTTTTTTTTGAGGTAACTGAATGTGATTTACTATTTTTGTATAGACGCTCTCTAAATGCAAGATATTCATTAGTGAATAACAATTTCAATTTGAATCTGTTCAAAAGACTTGGAACCTATAACGACTTGCACTGCTTCTTAAAGCTACACTGTGTAACTCTTTTAGTTTATTCTTAGCTAAAAACACTTAAATCTTTCAAAAATATATGTGCTCATTAATGTATATTTACTTCGTTCTAGTAATAAAGTATTCTCGTGAGTGTATAATATGCCATTGAAAATACATACGGGTAAGGGGTTCTAATGTCGGTCGCCATGTTGCCCCTCCATCTTGAAAGTAAATTAGCCAAAGAGGGACATTCATCAAGCTTCGCCTTTCACGTTTACGTTTGAGTTAACATTCATGGACAAGGTCGAACTGGAAGCCATGTTAATCTTGGACTACATTGGCCGCCGTAGGAGTTAAAACGAAATCGGAATTGAGAGGAACAGAAACTAATATTCACTGGATGGTCATATACCTTTTCACCGCTAGATGGGGGTAAAAATCACACAGTGTAGCTTTAATAAAAACAACAAAGAACTCGCTGTGCGTTTAAAGGGAATAGTTGCCCTAAAATGAATATTAAGTTAACACAGTCTCATCCCAATTTGTCATATAACTGACGTTTTGGGACGTCTTTTGACAATTCGTCACTATACGACTTTTTAGGGCCCCCTTAAACGTCGGTAGATGACGATCCCGGGTCGTCATACAACTGACGCTTTACCTTTAACGTCAGTTAGGTGACGTGTTGGGTTTAGGGTTAGGTTTAGGTCTGGGGTACAGTTAGGATCCCATAACGTCATCTACCGACGTTTAAGGGGGCCCTAAAAAGTCGTATATTGACGAATGGTCAAAAGACGTCCCAAAACGTCAGTTATATGACGAATTGGGATGAGACTGCGCTGATTAAGTCAACGTTTACTCACCCTGGTGTTGTTTTAATGCCGTATGCTTTTTTGGACCCAAAAAAATGTCCTGCTTGCCCATGTCAATGGCAGCGAATAGCGACCAGCATCAAGGTTTTTGAAGAAGACACGGAAGTATCACAAAATGATCTGACGCTACACGTGTCATATATTCCAAGCATCCTGAGTTTATATGATGGGTTTTGGTAAAATATGAACTGAAATTTAATGTACTATTTAGCAAAAATCCTGACCTTGGCAATTGGTCTTCAGGGCAAGGGTATGCGAAGTGTGTTCGTGTGACTCCAACTCGCCCAGGAAAAGCACACAAGTTGTGAAAAAAAAAACCCCGCGTCATGAAATACAACCTATGTACCTTCTTTTCTGAGGTGAATTTATCTATTGTGCTTGTCGTAAAAAGAAGTTATGGCGGTCACAACTGTCATTTGGACTGTTATCAGACCGGTCTGGAGAAATTCAGCTCTCCAAAAAATATACTGATACTTTTTTGGGAATTTCTAGGTGTTGTGTTTCATGTCGCGTATGTAATAATCTTGATTTCTCACAACTTGTGTGTTTTTTCTTGGCGAGACGGAGTGAACTGCTCCGCTGATAGAGTCTCACAAACGCGTACGTCGCACAGCCATTGAATAATACATCACCAAACCCTATCGTATACGCCCAGAACACATGGATACACGATACGTGTCACATGGGATCATTCTGTGATTCTTTTGGTTAAACCTGTTAAAATCTATTATTCTATCTATTAAAAAATCCATTTTGTGTTCCATGGGAATGTAAATAACAGGACAAAGAGTAAACCATTTTAAGTTTTGCGTGAACTACCACTGTAAAATTTGAAATTGTAGTGCATTATGGCTGACACCTTTCAGATATATGGTTCTCATTGTCATATTATAATTGAAAACGGACTGTGGCCATGACCCGGTCTGGCTGAAGAACCAGTGAAACAAAGCCATCAGTACGACTGAAAATTTTCATTTTAAAAGTTTCATTTAAACCATGTCCTTCCATGTCTTCCAGAAAATAGTGTGCTCTGCTTTTACTGTTTAAACTTAAAACGCTTTTCACCTTTCACTCTCGTTGGGTATGGATGGAATAGTTTGTCGTGTGAACATTTGTAGTTGACCTACTGAATTTCCAATCACTGAAATTAATTTCTATTAACCTATAGACATTTAATTAAGTTTTTTTTTCTTAACATTTACATTTGATTGATCTACGAAATGAGTGTTTATTGCAAAGTAGTACATTTAAGTAAGCCCTTTCTATCTTTCTTTTTATGTCCCTGTTTTCCTTGTCAAGTGTTTGAATGCATTAACGTTTTTCCTGAGATATGTCTGTTCTTTCTTGTAGGATATAGTACAGATAGTGGCACCACACAGATTAAGGCCTGGTGTGAAACACACTCATGCCTCTTTCTCTGGTGTAAACACAGTTAATGCTTCAGTTTGTGCCCAGCTAAAGGCAGTGGCTTATCCTCACTGATGGCTTTCTCTTCACTGATACTGCATAAAACACTTCCTATTGAGAGATGCAGTGTGTGTACAGTGTGGCAGATGTTCTCTGTTTGCGCTTTGCTCTTCTTAATAGCATGATTATACACTGTCTAGCTGTTAAAAGCAGAAAGACAGGTTTGTGTTCTCAGTAGCTTTATGGATGCATCTCCTTATTGGTCTTGACTGCAATAGCAATGGGCCAAGATGGTCGACTTACCATCCAGCAACCATCAATTACTAGTTTTTGGGCGTCAGTGCAAATGGGAAGGGAGAGAGGGTTTTAGAGTGCTGTGCATTAGCATCCAGTACTTTCAACACTCTTTGTGAAGTGTTGTCTCTTAAAGGGATACTCCACTTTTTTGGAAATAGGTTCATTTTACAACTCCCCCAGAGTTAAACAGTTGAGTTAACCATTTTCGAATCCATTCAGCCGATTTTCCTGATATTTAGAAGAATATCTGTAACCAGACAGTTTCTGGTCTCATTTACTACCATAGTATATATTTTTTCCTACTATGGAAGTCAATGAGACCAGAAACGGTCTGGTCACTGATATTCTTCTAAATATCAGAAAATTTGCTGAATTGATTCAAATACGGTAAAACTCAACTGTTTAACTCTGAGGGAGTTGTAAAATGAGCCTATTTCCAAAAAAAAAGTGGAGTATCCCTTTAATTCATCCCACTTAACTTTAAAAACTACATTTTTATGACACTGTGTCAAATTAAAAATAGTTAAATATAACTTTTAAAAACACAAGAATGTGTCCTGTGTGAACAGGCCCTAATCGGGGCCCTAAACAATCCAACGACTAGTCAATTTTGATAGTCCATAACAGGCAAGAATGCTTTAAATTAACTTATAAAGCCTCTATCACTGGCAACTTTCTTCTTTAATGAAACCAGGCCTGATGATGAAGGGCAGGTTGGGTATATTTAGTCCTCATTTAGACGGATGGTTCTGCTCCAAATAGTGTACGAATTCTCAGATCTCTTCAGTCTCAAAGGACGTGCAATCAGAATCAGGTTAGATCCCAAAGTGGAGATTCTCGCAGCCCTGTTCTGCCACAGTTATCTGATCGGACAGAAACTAGTTCACACTGGTGGATCTGGCGCAGCTAAACTCAGCTGCTGCTGGAGGATTGTGCTCTGTCTTATCGCCTAAGTGACCTTGGAATCGCGCTCCGATTCGGCGGCCCACTTTGATAGTTTTGCCTGCGTGACCCCTGCACGCGTGGGTGCACGCAGTTGCTTTTTTTTACTGTCCCCAAGCCTCCGAGTAGATCTTTGAAATTGAGCATTAACTGGGCTTACACACCACACGAGAAACGAGGCTGCATTAAATGTTTCACAAATATCCTTATATCCTTGTGGTGCTTTTGTTACAATCTATGTTCTCTTGGTTTGCCCAAAGTACTGAGGCATTTTGGGAAGCTTCGAGAAAACCAGTAAAAAAACCTGTAGTTGTAATGATCATTCTTCTTGTTATGCATTGATAATTGTGGTTGCTGCTCGCATTTGTTGTGTAAGATTGGGGTGGTGATGAAAATGAGGTTCGGATGAAACTTAAAAGGCAGATAAATATGTAGATATATGATTCAAGCCCAACACTTGACAAAGATCTGTCGTCAGTATCGTTGGGGTTGCATAAGACCCGGGCGGCTTCAGTTATCGAATGCCTTCTACTGCTGTTAATCATTAAATATGTCCAGGGTTTAAAGTATTGAAGGGAACAGAATAATACATAACACTTCTGTCCTTTTGGCCTCCACCTGCGATCTTTCCTGGTGACTCGGGCCGTGATGTCATCCGAACCTTAGGTACCCCCCACCCCATCCCTCTTATGTTCTTCTAGCTGTTCTGTCCCAACACCCTGCTGCTCTGTTGACTTTTGGTCGTTGGCTAGGTTTTGGATTTATTACTTTCGAGGCCGAACAATCAGTGGACCAGGCTGTCAACATGCATTTTCACGACATCATGGGCAAAAAAGTGTGTAGTTGTAGTTTTATTTTCCCCTACAACAGAAACTAAAGCTTGGGCGACCAAACATACGCAAATTAAAAGTTATAGAATTGACATTTAACGCCAAAGGGAGTTGTTTTTTTTTTCAAACACGATGGATTATTTCTCCCCCAAACTAGGGAAAGTTTGCAAAACTGTATAATCTCTGTCCATGTTAGTCGCTCAAGGTTTGGTTCATTTGGACCTCTCCTTTAGGTGCTGTAATGCTGTATAAAAGTGACAAACTTAGGGTTTGTACCCTAAATGTACCATATTAAAGTATTCAAATAAATTCAATTCATTTGTTAGTATACTTTGCTATTATAAAGGACCAATTTATATAAATGCTACGGGAGCTTTATAGCATATCAGCACTCACCTAAAGAACTGGTTAGTTTCCTTTTTTTTTCTTTTACTTTTTCTTTTATTCAGGTTAACACTGTCAGGTCACTTACTATTTGAGTTCTATAATATCTCATAAGGCAAAGAGAAATCTCAATTAAGTGACCTCAATGTTTGAATCTCCATACTGTGTCGGTTAATCTACTCCAAATGGGCTTTGGGCGGGTAGAAAAAGTCTCTGTAGAGTAAGATTTTTGTCTGATACCTAGGTGTATTGGTCTGTTTCGACGGATAGCGCAAGACTGAACAAGTCGCATGACGTGTTATCTCACCTCACCAGCTCGACTTAGTAAAGTATCACTCCCAGCGCGGTCGCTTTAAGGAAGTTGATCTGCATTCTGAAAATATAACACTAGCATTTTTCACATATTTGGACTAATAGTCTCATTTATTCAGAGACAATCACGTGGGTCTGCCTTGGACTTTCTGCGTTTGCTCTCCCGAGGCATTTCCTTGCTCTGTCATGACTGCACTGTGCTGATTTAAAGTGAAAAACCACTTCCAGCAAGTTTGCTCAAGACTCCAGAATAGCTCCGTAGTTTCTGTCCTACATTGAGTTTGTTCTCGCCTGCTTACGCTCTCCTTGACTTGGGTCTATGTTCCTGAAGGAATCAGGTGCTACGGTACCTGGGTTATTGTTCTTCACATGACATTATTTCATTGGGGGTTTAAGGGGGGTGGGTGGGGCTATATGTTATAAAATTAGAAACTGGAGCATATCAAACTGTGTACCAAATCCCAGCTCTACTGTTGGACGTGAAGACTTGCGCGAGGCCTCCCATCACTCTGAGCGGTGATGCCCGCGGGAATGGGGGGGGGGGCATGTTGCCGATTCGAGGATTGCAGACCACTCGCTCAAACTGATACCTAATTAGGTCGACAGTGAGAGAGGAGGAGAGAGACGAAAAGAGAGTCGTTACGTTTATGCTGCTTTCCAACGGAAAAATATCGTCTCTCGCTCTTGATGCAAGGTGACCCCAATAACTCACCCCCTTTAGAGTCTCAAGTCTATTTCTGGATTTCCACTTTAACTGGAATGAAACTTCCCTCTGTGTGTTTGTCCATTTTTTTTTTTAATCGGGTGGCAGGTCATAGACTGTCGTTGGCTTAATTGGCTAATTATATAATTAGTGGTAATTGCTACGGCTAGCATATGAAAAGCAAATCTAAAATCCTCTATTCTACTTAACTCAGATAGTTTGTGCTAAATGATAGCTCAAATAGTTTTTTTTTTTTGCGATTGGATTTAAGATTTTCACCTGACAGATTATACATTTATATTAAAGCCGGAATGAAATGAAAATTGGCCCTTATCTATTTTCCAAATGCATCTTATTGTTCATACTGTGGACAATATATTCATGCACTTTTCAGTTTGTACTTGATGTATTTATTTGGGGGATTTACATGGTAACACTTTATTTTAGGGTCATTGTTACATATGTTACATGTAGTTACTATAGTAATAACTATAAATTATGTAGTAAGTACATGAAGTTACTTAATATTACTTAGTACTTAAATGTATAATTACAGTGTAACAATGACACCTTAAAGGGTACCTATTATGGCATTTAAAATGTTCCTAATATTGTTCTGGGAGTCCCCAACAACAGTTTTACAAGCATGCAATGACAAAAAACACTTTTGTTGTCTTATAATATGCATTTATTTTGACCTGATTTGCCCACCGACTCCCATATGAATCGTTTAACGAGTCCTTTTCCAAAACCCGCCTTTGCGTGACGCTAATCTGCGGTGATTGGTCAGATGACCTAGTCAGTTGTGATTGGTATTCTCTGTGCAGATATTGTCGAAAACGGAACTCTTATCACCTTAAATGGGTTCTCAACTCCAGTCCTCGCGACCCACTGCTCTGCATATTGTGTATGTCTCCCTTATTTAATAACACACCTCAGATCCTCAGCTCGTTAAGATAGAGCCGGCTCGCGAATTCATACTTTATAGCGTTTAGGTTTGTGAAGCAATCATCTTCAAAATGACGCGAACACAGAACAAGGTTTGGGCTATACTTGTGTGGTATAGCAGTACTTGTATATATGAACTGCAGCCACTTAGTCTTCAAATACTCCTCACTTGACAGGTGAAAAAAGTTCACTTTTGCGTCGCACTTCAAAACACAGCGTCTCGTCGACATGATTGTTTTCCGAAGCCCAGATCTCGAAAAACGACAGTCCAAAAAGGTGCGGTGGGTCCAAACCTCCATGCTCTCAGACCTCCCTGACCAGCCCAGGCAGGGTGGCCCGTCCTGGGCCAGTTTCAGATTTGCCCGCCACCCCTGGAGCTCCGGTTTTCCCTGGCGTCTCCGAGCGCAATGAGTGGGCGTTTCTTATTCAAATAACTTGTCAAGTTGACGTCAACCAGACAAAGGAAAAGCATCGTTCTTCGAACGATTCATATCAGCGACTCAGAGTCGACTCTTACTTTTGAGAGACAATAACTTTGTATACGATGAACTTTCATGTTTAAAACTTTGCAGGATGTTTTCATTCACTTAGATCTGTTAAACACTACATGAAGGGCAATTTTCAAAAATCCATAATAGGTACCCTTTAAATAAAGTGTAAGCCATTTTTTTTATTATCACAATATCATAACTCAACCTTCTGGAGAAACAACAGACTTTTCTTTTTCGTATGCTGACACCATCCAATCAACAACCGATGGATTGAGCCTCCTACCGTTTAACAGTGAAAAAACGGCTAGCCAGAAAATTCAGTCAGTGGCGGGAGTTAAAGGAGAGTCACAAGATATATCTAGAGACAAGAATATTGTAGGGTCTTATAGGGTGGGCTCTTTTGACTTGGGTCATTAAGAAACAACATAGACGTGCGTTAAGAACCACTCGCCTGACGCCTAACTAACTACTCACGTCAACCTACAGTAGCATCATAAGCAAGGGTAAATAAATACCCTCTAATTTTCTTCAGAAAATGTAAAAATCTCTTCATTTTAATTTCATATTTGACACAGTATGAAGATTCCTCTCTGGTTAGACTTTTGTCTCTCCATTTTGAATATTTGCATGTGAAGTATTTGGTACAATTAGATTATCATACAATGAAACATCACTGATCCTTATATTTCTATTGTCGTATCTAAACTGAGATTCTTAAGCATTAGCCAGGGGGGGAGGTAAGTCTTCATTTCTATCAGCAGTTTATAACTACTTAAAAGAGCTGAGATATAAGAAACGGTGTTTCTGAGGTACGTCTGTGGTGGTGAAAAATAAATATTTATTGTCACGTTTTAGCAGAAGTCATCTGCCTGATATGACCTATAGAGTTTTAGTGGAGACCTAAATGTCCCTTTCATACCCAAGTACCTCAGAAACATTGGTTAAAAAGTTATCAAATAGAAGAGACCAAGTATATTCCATTCCATCTGGACTATGGTCATGTATTTGGCCTAAGTAAGCGTATCTTTTCTGAGGTGAGGGCTAAAGTTTCTGATAGGTGAGTGGGGGAAGTAGGCAGTATGTTAATTCTCCTCTTGCTAGTTACGACCTCTTGTCCTTTGTGCAGGTTGAAGTGAAGAAGGCGGAACCACGAGACAGCAAAGTCCCCGCCCCTGGTCAGCTGGGAGCCAATCAGTGGGGGCCCCGAGCCATCTTGAGCGCAGCCAATGGCTGGGCAGCACAACCGGCTCCGAGCTGGCAGCAGAGCTACGGGCCTCAGGGTGAGTGACACGATAGGCCAGAACGCAGCAGGATCGTAACACGTCCCGACCTGAAAAATGATACTAAGAGCCTACTGATGTCAGTCATGCTTTGCTTTAGGTCAGCTTGCGCTGTTTGCGCCATCTGGCTAAACCACACTGGGTTTGTCCACTGTGCGGGGGGGAATGTTTTCATGTAGATCTCGCCCAAAATAAGCCTGCTCTGCCTGGCTTGAATACAGACATGCAACACTTTAATTGAACACATTCTGGTTTCGCTCACATTTTTCCGTTTTGAATTTAAAAGTAGTTTCATGGTCTGGTGGATGTAAGTTAAAATGTGTTTTTTGTTCCAGGTGTTTGGGTTACTACAGGACAACCTATTGGTATGTTCTGTTTTATTATTACAGTTTGATTTGGTTATATTAGTTAATTCAGTGATTTTTGACAGTATATGTATCTGTAATATTATATTAATTACATTATATTATTCAAACTTGTTTGGGCTCAGTAAGACATAAATAAATATAATACATATTTTTGAAAGTAGTCATTTTAATATATTTTAAAAATGTCTTTTATTCCTGTGATGTCAAAGCTTAATTTTCAGTCCAGTCTTCAGATTCAGAATATGCTGATTTGGTGCTCAAGAAACGTTAATTGTTATTATTATCGAATTTGAAAAAAATTGTGCTGCTTAAAATTTTTTTTGAAAACTGTGATATATTTTTTTTTCCAGGATTTTTAATCAATAGATTTTGACAAGAATTTATATATTTATAACATTACACATTTTTACTGTCACTTTTGATCTATTTAAAACTTGCTAAATTAACATTAATTTAAAAAAAATTCTAAATCTTACTGACCCTAAACTTTTGAACAGTTCATACATGGAAACGCTTTACAAAAAGATCTCATTTGTTAACATTAGTTAGTGTATTAACCAACATGAACTAACAATGAGCAATACATTTGTTACTGTATTTGTTTTTAATGTTCGTTAATAAAAACACAGTCATTCATTGTTTGTTTGTTAATTCACAGTGCGTTGACTAATGTTAACAAATACAACTTTTGATTTTAATAATGATTTTAATAATGCAGTTCATTATTATTTAATTCATGTCAACTAATGTAGTTAACTAATGAAACTTTACTTTTAAGTGTTACTATATATATATATATATATATATATATATATATATATACACACACACACACACACACAGTATATTCACATACATCATATATATATATATATATTAGGGCTGTCAAAACGATTAATCGCGATTAATCGGATCCAAAATAAAAGTTTGTGTTTACATAATATATGTGGGGGCACTGTGTATAATTATTTTAGATATATAAATACACACACATGCTTGTATATATTTAAGAAATATTTTCATGTATATTCTGTATATGGATTTATATCTAATTTATATTATATATAAATATAAATATTTTGTATATAAATAATATTTTTTTCTTAAATATACATGCATGTGTGTTTTTATATATATACAAAATAATTATACACAGTGCACCCACATATATTATGTAAACACAAACTTTTGTTTTGGATGCGATTAATCGCGATTAACCGTTTTGACAGCCCTAATATATATATATATATATATATACTGTATATGCGTGTGTGTGTATTTAATAGATTTATAATTATGATTCTCTAAACATTTTTCAGCAAATTATGAGAGATTGGTATTTTGTGTGCAGAGATAGTGTGGAAAAATAGTTCTAGAAAAGAAAAATATGTTACACTTGCATGTCGTTCAGTTGGACTTGATGTAAATAGGACTTAACTTGAGTATATTTGAAGTGAAATGTGTCTGTTTCAGGTGGGTATGGACCTCCTTTATCTGCTGGCCGTGGGGCACCCGCACAACCTCCTTCTCCATTTAATGCATTTCTAGTTGCAGCGGCACCTACAGGAGGATTTGGGGCACCTCAGGGATACCCCCAACAGGGCTTTAGTGCACAACCTCAGTTTGGTAGGTGAAAGATCTACATTTTTACAGTATTAAGTTGGGATGCACCGATACCAGTATCTACCGTGCTCATTTACTTGTACTCTGTCACAGACATCAGTGGAAAGTTTGTATTTGGTCAGATATGTCAATGGCAAAGAAAGTAAAAAGAGGCATGTATTACTAAAGTTAACTGATGAGAGAGAAAGAGTGCGCACTTGTGTTGAATGCTCTTGATTGCTGATTTCTCAGCACACGTGTCATTTGGATTAAAACTAAATCGTATATGTAAGTAAAACATTAACTGCTTCGTGATTTTTGTATAACAAGTGGTTCTCTATGTTGTTAAGAAAGTTTGCAGGTTATTAAGTTTCATAAACGCAAACATCCAAAGCGTGTGTCCAGAAAACCGCATCTAGACAGTGCACAAATTAATTGGAATTCTCTTTCACGTCTTGCGCTTGAATGGGCAAATTCACACAAAATGATGTAAATTTTACATAATTTTACATATACGTCTGTCTTGGCAAGTATCCTGATAAACATAGTGTGTTATATCTTAAAGGGCCTAAGTGAAAGAAAAAATCTGAAAGTGCACCGTACATGATGTTATTGTCTATCAAATGTAAGAGTCGACTGAGTCAATGAAATGAATCGTTTTTCAAACGATTAAGTCGTAAGCCGTTCCGTTTCATTACGTCACGATGTCAAGACGAAACATTTGCTTATTACCCGCCCACATATTGCTATACAATGTGAACATAGGCTAAAGCCAGTTTTTATTTCACTGCCCAAAGGCTGCCCAAGGTTAAAATTAAAGAGCATATTGCAGGTAAAAATCTAAATAAATATATAACCTTGTGTGAAAAACCATATGAAAAGTTAATGCAGGATTTAAAATGGTTTAAAACGACATATGGGCACTAATTTAATAGAGAAAGTGAGCGTTTCTTTGACTGCTCGTGAAAACATTGCGTCATTTTCTGTCACAACAGGGAGCCTCGGCTCAGTGCAAAGTAGGCTGATATTCAGTGAGAGTGGTCATCAGTCAGTCAAAAAAAACTTGATAAATAAATAAGTACAAGTAAAATAATCGGTTTGTTGATGGACATACACTTGTTAATGCTGATGGTGAGGTAGCAAACTGAGTAACGTAAGCATATCAGCAGAAAAATCCTGCTCAAATTGTCCTTGCGATGGAGGTTCAGGTTTATTGAATATTTTTTCCAATGTTTCATCTTCGGACTCGTGCTCGCATTGATATGGTACAATCAACGTCATTGTATGTTAGTCTGTCTGTTTAGTTTACAGTGTAGGAAGCCTCAGGACAAGCAGAGATGATGTTGTTATGGCCATTTGTTTTCGACGCGCTGTATGTGGTAGACCAATCACAACAGACTGAGCTGTATGGCCAATCAGAGCAGAGTAGCACGCAGAAAGGAGGGATTTAGAGAGATCGATTCATCTGACGAGTCGTTTGAGAATCATCGAAAATGTGGTGATGTGCATATGTGTATATTATGAGGAAATTAAACTGTTTTTTGACCTTTGATGCATGTAAATCTGTTGTAGGATACTCCAAAACAACATTAGGAAACTTTAAAATAGCATAATAGGGGCACTTTAATGAACATTAGCAAAGAAAATGCATATTGGATCTATGCCTTCGGTCTTAAAGGGAAAGCAGCCTAATAAACCTGCTGCTGTGCTTTTTACTGTTAATCAAGCTACAGAAGACAGAGTAATTACTGCTTTTGACTGAATCAAATTTGTAACTTTATAAAGATTAATCTGTATTTAATTTATACAGTGATGAATATGCAGTATTATTTCACATTTGTTTATTGTATTCAAATTATGTACCTAAAAAATACCGTTACTGTAGGCCTACCTGAGAAACACAAAAACAGCCGTTCATTTAATTTAGCCTGTTTTTTTCTGTTGTATTTATTTGTGCCATTTGTAATTTGATTATTTGTTCTTATTTATATTACTGACTGCTTAGTTTTCTTTAATAATGTTTTAAATTTACATTAATTCGACTAGTGGTTTTTGCTGTGTAATCAAAATTGTAATAGATTATTGTGATCTATCACTAGACTAAATCTTCACTCAGGGCAACTAAATAATGTCTATCATTAACCATTGGCTAATAAATTCTTAGATTTTACTCGCCTGTGTGTGTGTGTGTTATGGCTAAGTATAAGTTTAGCATATATATTCACTCTCTGAATACTCTGACTGAGTGCTTGCAGTAGCTTTGCTGAGAGCTTTTAGTGTTTCTCTCACACACGCAAAGAGAGAGAGAGCGTGAGAGTCTTACATACCATGCAGAATGAACACGCTACATGTAAACGATATTCTTTGTTGTATTTTCCTTTCAAAATAAAGGAATTATTCAGCTTTTTAAGAAGCCGGTTATCTCATTGGCTGGCGCTCATCGATTATCGTCCTATTATTCAGCGAATTGCGTAACGTTACACAATTGTGTTTGAGCGTACCCAGACAACGTGACTAATATTCATGAACCCAGTAGCTCATCAATCCTTAGTGCATTCTATGTTATTATTAGTATTATTATTATCTTTTAATAATAACTATTATTATCTCTTTTTTTTTACAAAAACACTGAATGACCAACAGTATCTTAAGCACCACCACAAGTTCTAAGTTCAGTTAAAATGACAAATATGCATTCATACATTGTTACCAAGTTTTAGTTCTAATCACTTAAGTCATATCATTAAATAGTGCTCGATTATGTAATAAAATAAAATGCAATAAAATATTATTTCAGTCTGTCGTGTGAACTAAAACATTTACTAGCCAATGGTTTGGTTGGTATCGGACTCGTATGGAAAAAGTGGTAATGGTGCATCCCTTGTTTCAAGACTCGTTCACACCAATAATGATAACTATAAAGATAACGGTGTTCTAAAAATAAAAGAGTAGCCTGAAAACAATATAGTTTGTTGGAATTACTTTCAGAACTTTTTTTCCCAGCTGATAAGTAATTAAAGAGCTCATTAAAGACAAAACTGCAGCACATGCTTAGAATAAACGATGTCGTCTGCTGGTGTCGCTAATATAGTTATCTTGATATTTATCATTCTTGGGGAACAGGCCTTTTAGGGTTGTTATGTGACCTGATGGCTCTGGTCGGTCATTAGATACTGCAGTAATTTTAGCCCCAAATTAAAATTTCTTGTATAAAATATGAATATGCATGGGAAATTGAAAGAACTGAAACAAGATTGTAATAATTCCAGAATTACTTTTCTTATGTCTTTATCATCATAGGATATACCTTTGGAACACCTCAAGGTGACCAGTTTGTAGCACAGGGAATGCCTCCCCCTCCCTCCACGCCGGGCGCAGGGCCTTTAGGTTTTGCCCCGGCTACGACTCCCTCTCAGGACCTGAGCAAAGCCGCCCCAGCACAGCCAGACTTCTCCTACAGCCAGTATGGTAAGAGCGCACTGAAACGCAGCAACAAACCACTGCAGATGTGCCGTAGCTGAGGTTCTGTTCACACGTCTGAACGGGCATGATGACATCACATACACGCGCTTCCACGCAGACACTCTGTCTAGATTTTGATTTTTGGTCTGTGGAGGTTTATCCAGTGGTATGTGTGAATTAGATCATCCTGTACTGCAATGCTGCTTTTGACCAGATGAGGCTTCATCTAACGCAGACAAGGGTTTTCATCTGTAGATGATTGCAGCGTTGGATGGTGGGGCTGCCGATAGGATGAAGCAAAGTTGCAGTGCATGTGAGATTTCTTTTTTCGGTAGATTTAACTTTAGACATTTTGATACACAGAATGTCTCTTGGATGCATCTAGAGCATCCAGTAGACCGTAGAAAATAGAACTGACTCTACTGATATAGTCATGGACCCCTATTCTTTACAAATGGCTAGAGCTAAAAGCATCTGGAGGTCAGTGAGATGTGTGACATGGTACATTTAGTGGTGCTTGCTAAGGCAGCTATTACTACAACAACAAACCTCTAACCTCTAAGTATGACATTCTGGCACATTATTCATCCTGTACCATTTGTGCTACAAACCTGAATGAGGCCTTCAATCATGCAGCATGTTGAGGACAGGTGTGCTATTACTTTTCCAAGCTATAAGACTTATTTATAAATAAAACCTGTTCTTGCACTTAAACGAATTGTTCACCAAAAAAATAGATTTTTTCATCATTTACTCACCCTCATTTCATTCCAAAGAACCCAAAAGAGAATATTCTGAAGAACAGTTCTGGTGACATGGACTTATACTGTATAAAAATATCTTCTTTTATGTTCCACACATTTGGAGCGACATGAGGGTTAGTAACTGATGGCAGAACGTTCTTTTTGGGGTGTTTAGATTCATATCTAGGCAAAAAAAAAACTCTCAAGAAAACTAGTGCTGCCCCAGACTAAAGATTTTTCTAGTCGACCAGTAGTTATTCATTTAAAGGGCTAGTTCACCCAAAAATGAAAGTATTTACTCACCTTCAAGCCATCCTTGGTGTCTTCTTTCAGTCGAGGACAGTCGAGTTGTATTAATAAATATCCTGGCTCTGCCAAGCTTTATAATGGGAGTGAATGGTACCTGAGATTTTGAAGCCCAAAAACCTGCATCCATCCTAAAAGTAGGGCTCCAGGGGGTTAATAAAGCCCTTCTGAAGCGAAGTGATGTGGTTTTGTACGATAAATATTCATACTTCTAACTTTATAAACTATAATCACTGGCATCCAGTAACAGTCATACACAAATCTTCTGATGGAAGAGTGATTTGTGACTCGATGCATTACTGGAATGTGGAAGTGTCTTTTTAGAGAGAAATGTTAAATGTCATGCAGTAAGGACTGCACTAATTTATCTTCCATTTCTAGTCCGACATAATATGGACTATAATATCCGTTACATACTGTGGGACTTCTCCTCTTCCTGTGGAGTTTCATTTCTGCGACCAATAGCCTCTATGCACGAACCCTGCTGACGTGTGTTCGAACGAATCTCAGTCAGCGTCTTTACTTCCGGAAGCGCGTTCTGCAGGCCAAGTGTATAGGCGGCAAAACTGTAATAAAATCCGTTTTCTCAGAAACGGAGACAACGATTTTAGAAACGCTGATTCGCTAGTCGAATTTCGTACGATATGAGAGAATACTAACACTCAAAGTTGTTGATTTGGCTCGAAATATATAATTTAAATAACTTCTCTTTTTTACTCTTGCGTGACAGCTAACTGCCTCACAGTGTTGTTAACATCATTCACGTTAACCGGAGGACGTTTTTATAAACAGCGAGTGTAATTTGACACTATCTCCACCTAACGCAAAACCGGCTTATGACCATAGACTGACGCAGCACCGGAAGTGAGTGGGCGTGCTGAGACAAATATGGAAGCGATCGTGCATAGAGCCTATTAAAATTTTAAATCGCTTAAGCCTCTTTTCGACTACTAACGTTTGGTCGACTATAAGGGGCAGCCCTACTAGCAACCACTTAGCCCAACTTAGCAACAGCTAAGAACACCCTAGCTACTGCTTTGCAACTCGCTAACAGCCACTGTCATCTTTGCAACTACATCCTAGCAACCACTCAGAACATTGCGTACCTTAGCAACCTCCAAGAACACCCTAGCAACTGCATTGCAATGCTTACAAGCTCTCTCATGTTTGCAACCGCACAGCGGAACGGTTACCACTCAAAGGTCTTACCGACCCCCATAGCAATGTCCTAGCAAAGGCCCTAAACAACTTATCAGCTGCAAACTTTGCAACCACCAGGAACACTCTAGCAACTACAAGCAACTTGCTAACAACTAGAGATTAAAGCTGCACCGATCGGAATTTTCTTGGCCAATTCCGATTTTCGATTTTTGTAAGTGTGACAAGCCGATAACATTCTTCCAAAGAACTATAATTGACTGCGTTTGCAAACAAAAATACTTTTCTTCAATGCAAAATTGTATTTCATAAAAAAACTAGTAAAAAGACTGTAATAAAGTAAGAACAAATGGTTACGCTTCCTTTTACAGTACGTTACTTATAGTCCAGTCATTTTATGAAAAAAGGTTGAACAATTTGCAACAGAAGCAAACTCAACTGATTTTGTATCCTCAATATGTCCTGAGTAAGGATAAAAAAAGCCCGGAAGAATCCCATTAGGGGAAAGTTTAGAAAAAGACCCAAATACATACGCATATTCAATCTTTTTCTTACGTAAAAAGGGTAAAACTTTTTGAGTTCATTACTTACATCAAGACAAACAAAAATATACCTTTTTTGAAATTGTTTGTTAACATGGACAAACGGTGCATAATATAATTACGTATTAGCTAATTTGCATAATTACCCAAACAGATCCCAGATTGGGTATAGCAGGTGAAATTTTTTTTTTTTTTTTTTTTTTTTTTGAATCTTGTAAGTAATCCACTCAGTGATTTTCATGATGATATCCAAAGGTTAAAATGTTTACCCTTTTCCTGTGAGAAAAAGCATGAATATGCGTATGTATGGGAAATATTTGGGTCTTTTTCTAAACTTTCCCCTAATGGGATTCTTCGGGGCTTTTTTGTTTCCTTACTCGGGAAATATTGAGGATACAAAATCAGTTGAGATTGCTTCTGTTGCAAATTTTTCAAGGTTGACCCTCATTTTGGCTTACAGTGTACTAGAAAGTACTGGCTAATATAAGGTAAGTACATGGGGCATGGGTAGGTTCAGGGTCAGTACCTAGTTATTACCCAGTCATTTTTAACTACTATAATAAGTACATAGTATGTACATGGGTAACATGACTGTAAATGAAGCGTTATCGAGCAAATAAGCAAATTTCAAACAACAGCACAAATAACACTGAGATATACAGAGAGATATGAAATAAACATTGCTTTAATTTCTTCCAGGTTGGTATACCGTAGTATTCAGGTAATAAATACTACAGAAATTAAAGCAATCAAATGTAAAATAACTCTGGATAGTAGGGGCAATATATCATTGTCCTTCTCCGTGTGATGCGATAATCAATATAGTGGCGCCAAATATCAATATGGCTACTTCGTGGCTCCTCGAGGTGGTGCTCAACACATGAATGAGGGAAACGTGTTTTTTATAGTTTTTTAAAGGGATGGCGGTTGAAACACTGATTGAGCAATTACATGAGACATGATACATTCATTAAGTTGTACTTTCAACATATCATTTGATTTTTCATGCTATAACTGTATTAAAGTAGAGGAAAAGTCTTGCGCTCTGCGTTAGAACTGAAGCGCTACAACGATTTGTCACTTCACATTTAAGAGCATCCAAACGCTATTTATTGTTAGAATTTTCTGACAGAATTTAAAAACTGGGACTTTGTTTCTTATCAAAAGTAGCAAATCACAAAGCTCTTTGCAATTATTGGAATGAAGGCGCGCTACAAATAATGGAAAAATGCGAACCTGGCAACCCTGGCTTGAACTACGGGTAATTCATAGGGTGAATTAAGCCGCGTTTCCACCGCACAGGAACTTTTCCCAGGAACTAGGAACTTTGGGGTGGTACTCGGTGGGAACCAGGGTCTAAAATGTAATTCTCGACACCCCCCACCATAAAAAAAGTTCCTGCTGGCGAGGTGTTACTTTTTCAGAGTTCAGGAACTTTCGGGGTGGGACTTGTGTGCTGAACATGCTGATTGGTTCTCACTACGCTATTCTTTTCGCCCGATGGCGCGCGTTCGTCCCATCCATCTCATAGTCAAAGTCGGCTGATAACAAACGTCTACTTTTATATCTAGCATTACGAGCTTTCTGAATACGCTTTGGGTGCTCGTCTCTTTTCTGCCGTTTTGTTAATTACCTCGTTAGTAAGCCAATCGCACACAAAAGCAGCAAAGCTTGAATCTCCTCCATACAAAACTCAAAACAAAAGCGGAGGTTAGTAAGCGGAGGTTGCTCGCAGTTCAACGTCACTATAATCTCCCCCCACCCCCCACCCCCCGGACCAGTACTTTAGTACGCGGTGTAAACGCAGTAAGCAAGCGTTCTGGGGAAAAAAAGTTCCTGGGACAAATAGTTCCTGGTAATTGCGGTGGAAATGCATCTATAGAGTTAGAGCTTTACCATTACTATTTTTTAACTGTTGCAGTTAATGCGCTAATATCACGCTAGTGTCGCGTTAACTCTGACAGCCCTAAATTCAACACAAGACATTTTATTCACACACAGTACGAGTACAGTCTGACACGTTTTTCCACCCCTAGACGGAATATAATCGTTCCTGATCCTCGGCTGTTTTCAAACAATCGGTCGTTAGCTGATAATAGTTGTAAAATAAAATAAAATAATTGCTTTTATCGGCTGATACCGATTATTGGCCAATACGTCTGTGCATCCCTACCAACAACCACTCTTGCCTTTGAAACCTTTCCTAGCAACCACCCAGATAACCTTACAAACCATAGTTTATAACTAGCAACCACCCAGGTCACTTTACCAGCTAGAACACCTTAGCTAACATATACTTATGCTACCACCTAGATCACTCTAACAACTGCATACCCAGTACATACCTTACTGTCTAGTATTACTCAAATTAATAAAGTAAAGATGCGGCTGTATTCCATAATCAGTACTGAAAATGTCAGGTAGTGTCTGAATGACCAAGATGGAAGTCTTTAAAACCAAATTAGTCCATCTCTGCGGTTGATAGCAGTTTTCTTTGCATCACTGGGGTTGACGTACATTAGAGCGCTATTAGCGTGAAGGTCAGGCTGTCTGTGTGGGTTGTATGTACGTACGGCTAGCGTTACGAGACGGTCTCATCAGCCGCTTTGTCACGCCTCTGCTTCGCTTCCATTCATCAGCAGCGCGATGGCCAAGCAGCCTGATACACAAGCTCATTTAGAAACATCCACATGTTCTGTTCATGAGCCCTGAGAGCAGGAGAGGGCAGCGTTCTCCTGGGTAGGAGCTGTAAGGTAGTAGTTAAGTCAGACTCTGTCAACCTGGTCTCCTCATCTCCCTGCTAGGCTTGGGTAACTATCCTCAGGACCCCTCTGCCTACGGACCAACGCGTCCTTCTCACACTTATGTACAGGAAGAGCAGGGATATAGCGCAGGTAGGTGAGCAACTGCATCCTACTATCACTCAAACCCAATAGAACAAGCATCAACAGCCTGTGGACCCATAAGGCTTCAGTTCTGTTTCTCATGCATCCCATGTACAATATGCATATGCTGTATGCGTATTCTACATCTGTTTGAGGCATCTCTTCAGTTTTCCATGGGATATACTAAAGTACAGCTACACGTCATTCTGGGGTCCTCAAAAGACGCACGTTTCAATGAAATAAACTCCATTTGAGATGAATCTCCCGTGAAGCGTCTCCACGCGACATTGTAACTCGAATGGCTTGTAGCTGTAGTTTACTATATATAAAAAAACCAGACGGCTTGCTTCAGATGTTCTTTTTTCAGTCACTGCATTGCTTTGCTGCTAAAAGGATGATCTAATGGTGTCTCTACTGGGTTTTCTGTGGATTTTGTGCCCCTCATGCAGCGTGCGACAGTCACAGCTGAACAAATCTGTACGGATTCGGCGAATTCTTTGACTCCATTTCTCTTCATTTGTGCTCATGTAGTCTAATGTTGCACTTTCATCTAGAGACTTTCGAATAAACTCTTTCAAAATGCATTACTGCCTGGGTATTTCTGTTATTATTTTTTTTCTTCCAGAATGCTCATGTTTTCATGACCTCCATACCTTTTATTTTTTAGTTGTTATTTGTTTCTGTCGTAAATAAATCTAAGATATTTTGGCCACGTACACACACCGCAAAGTTGCTGCTTTTCAAAGTGAATTTACTTCAGTATTTATGAGTCTGTGTGTAAGGAATTTACGTTGCGATAACCACAGCAACAACAAACATGGATGCCAAGTTCAATCTGCTCAGCGTTGCCCGTGTCCAACCAAAGTAATATTAGCAAGACATAAAACTACATGGAAAAAAATTAATAAAACACCATTGATTTAGATTCTTTCAGGGGTGAATTTGGTTGTAGCATTGGACAATTCGAGCCCGTTCTCATCCTTTGGCGTCATATAGGTCGCGCCATATGACATTTCGTCGAAATACTACGCACATGGCACCATTTAGCGTCAATATAACACGCAGAACCCAAGGCATCGTACAGGTGACAGGCATCCTTTAACATCAATATGAGACGCAGACCCTACCCCAGACCTAAACCTTCCCAGTGCGTGTTATATTGACGCTAAATGGTGCCATGTGCGTAGTATTTCGATGAAATGTCGAATGGCGTCACCTATATGACGCCGAAGGATGAGAATGTGTTGACAATTCAGTTGTTTCTGTGGACAAAACGGGATAAAGTACTCATAAACTCAAAGTATACTTCTGTTTTAACGCGAACCGTTAGCGTATGCGTACAGGAGAACGCTTTAAAGTATACTCCATTTGGCATTCAATGCATACTAGAAGTTTTATCCGTCTCTGCGTAAGTAATGACTCATAAGAAATGTCTTTGTTCTCGTTTAAACTGGAGTTGCAGGTATCTGTTAATCCTTTACATAAGCGCTCGTTATCAGGCGTCTAATGTTGTTGGGGCGCAGTTTATGGGAGTGATTAGAATAATTATACATTGTGCATTTTTTTAGCTTTTATGAGAAGTGTTCAGTTTCTGTCCAAAACTTGCAAATAGGACCAGTTATCGGCGCTACTGTGCATTTACGCGGAAATCTTTGGACGCCGTGTGCTCTTTCACTAGTGTGCTTTCAAAGTTTGATATGATTTGTGAGAGATGCTCCTATCACGACACAGATGATAAAATCTGCAATTTATTTGAATTCTATTAAGAATGTATTACTTTAATGTAGGGCTGTCAAACGATTAATCGCTATTAATCGCATCCAAAATAGAAGTTTGTGTTTACATAATATA
Source organism: Cyprinella venusta (assembly GCA_038021265.1). Taxonomy (NCBI): domain Eukaryota; kingdom Metazoa; phylum Chordata; class Actinopteri; order Cypriniformes; family Leuciscidae; genus Cyprinella; species Cyprinella venusta. The sequence continues at coordinate 6,715,311 of CM075879.1, read as the reverse complement.
TGTGGGTAATATATATATATATGAAGAGTTTAGATGCAAAAGCCTCTATATGCCATTTGAAATTTTCCTCTAAAATGACCATTTTTATCAAGCTTGTATATTTAAGTTCAGTAATTTCACTTAAATGGCAATGAAGATTACCTATTAATTGTCATTTAAGTGAAATTACTGAACTTAAATATACAAGTTTGTTAAAAAATGATCATTTTAGAAGAAAATTTCAAATGGCATTTAGAGGCTTTTGCATCTGAACTCTTCATATATATAAAAATACACACACAGGCTTGTGTATATTTAAGATATATCTTCATGTATATACTGTGTATAGATTTATATATAATTTATATTATATAAAAATTAGGGCTGTGCAAAAATTAATTGCGATTAATCGCATCCAAAATAAAAGTCTGTGTTTACATAATATATTTGTGTGTGCTGTATATAATTATTTTGTATATATAAATACCTATGCATGCATGTATATATTTAAGAATTATTTGCGCCTAAATTCTTTATAAATATATAAATACATAATCTATATTATATAAATATAAATATTTTATATATGAATAACACATTTTCTTAAATATAGACATGCATGTGTGTGTATTTATATATACAAAATAATTATATACAGCACACACAAATATATTATGTAAACACAGACTTTTATTTTGGATGCGATGCAATTAATTTTTGCACAGCCCTAATAAAAATATAAATATTTTATATATAAATAATATTTTTTTTCCTAAATATGCATGCATGTGTGTGTATTTATATATATATATATATACAAAATAATTATATACAGTGCACCCACATATATTATGCAAACACAAACTTTTATTTTGGATGTGATTAATCACGATTAATCGTTTGACAGCCCTACTTTGAAGTATTACGTAGAAAGTCAAATATATAATCTAAAAAGACCTTGCTCCAACATGAATTAGAAGGCTTTTTAAACTACTTTATTGTAGTAGCAGTTACTATGAGAAATTTTGACTTATAATATGTGTGATATAGGAATAGTGTTTTCATATAAAATAAAAATAGCGCCAAAAAAAGGTGCTTGTGTGAGTTGAGCGATTCTAAAATCTTTGGCCCTATTTACACCTGCATTAAAATGTATTTTGGTCGATCAGATCACAAGTAGACGCGGGAGACACAAGCCCACATTTGACCATATGAGCGTCCACACTATGATAGCAATCCGGGCGATGTGTTTTCGACTACCTCAGGAAGTGGTGTAAACAGAGCCTTTGCCCGTACAAAATGCGCATACTTTGCTGATGATGAAATTTACATACATGTCCCTTAGCATACGCGTATAACAAGATATACTTTGGGCTTAGGCGAAGTGACGACTGTAGTGTGTACGTGGCCTTTGTCTTGAGAAGTGAAAAATGAAACCAATGCGAAGTGAAGAGGGGTTACGAGAGATGCCCAGAAAGCCTAGTCGCATGTTCTCCTACTTTGCAGTCACTGGTGTTTAATATCACTTCCCGTGTTTTCATGTCTGTTGAGACAGGTTATGGGCAGGACCTGAGTGCTTTTGGTCATAGCTTTGCAGACCCCAGCCAGCAAACTGCCTCATACGCTACAGCCCCCACCGCACCGTCAGGAGCTCCAGCGGCAGCCGGCAGCTTCGGCCGAGGGCAGAACCACAACGTCCAGGGCTTCCACCCCTACCGGCGCTGAGCTGCTCCCCACCCACCCAATGCAATACTCATCGTCAGGGATATGGACGTTCTGAGCGCAAGCTGAGCTGGATTTTTGGGATCGTCTTTCTGAACATTGCCGAGTAAAATAAAAGGTTTTATCGTGTGTAAATTGTGAACAGGGGCTCTACTCCGATAACAGGAGACCACAGTACTCTTCTATATTTTGTAGTCGGACTGAACTACTGAAGTATTTAGCAATAGTTTCGGACTGTCTGGTCAAACATCAGCACAGAACAGACGTACCAGACGTCGGTGACAGGGTCTCCCAATTATTCAGCTTTAATTATATTTAGTGGGGAAATGTTTTTATTTTCAATTTTGTGAATTTTGTTTACTCTTTTACCGTTTTATTTAAGTTAAATAGATTACAAATGTGTATTATACACCTAAACTGTGCAATTTTTTAAAAGAATTTTGTACTAATATATGTGCGCTTTTCTTGTTTTTTTATTTAAGAACGTAGACTTCCCTCAGGTGGCTGTTGGTGCACTTTTGCACTTATGCAAAAAAGAAAAAAAACACAAAAATGAGTTTATTTGAAATAAATGATTTAAAAAAAACATTGTTGTGCAAATTCTTTGAGGTAACAGTGTATGTGCTTTAGAAACGAATCTGTTCACTTTCAAAGACACGTGAACTTAAAGGGTTAGTTCACCCAAAAATGAAAATTCTGTCAGTATTTACTCATCCTCATGTTGTTCCAAACCTCTCTGTGTTTATTTGTTCTGCTGAACACAAAGGAAGATATTTGGAAGAATGTTTTAATCAAACAGATCTCATTCCCCATTGACTACCATATGTATTTTTTCCTACTATGGTAGTCAATGGGGAATGAGATCTGTTTGATTAAAACATTCTTCCAAATATCTTCCTTTGTGTTCAGCAGAACAAATAAACACATAGAGGTTTGGAACAACTTAAGGGTGAGTAAATACTGACAGAATTTTCATTTTTGGGTGAACTAACCCTTTAAGTGTTTAATATGTAATCATCCTAATATTACATTACAGAAAATATATTACAGTTCACATATAACTTGTATATGAAATTCATCAAGATTCCTTTGAAGTCTATATGAAAGTACAGTATGTAATGTCACAAGTTTATTTCACCTTTTTAATCACTATTTTACATTCACTTGGTGTGATTAGAAGTACAAATATTCTTTGAGCCGCAATATGAGGTTATAAAAGTTGAATCCATGATAACTATTCAAATAAAAATTACCAAAATGCTGTTTAAAATAGTTAGAATAGCATGTCATACCACAGACCGTCAACTTCCCAAAAGTAAATCTACAGTACTGGGCAAAGGTTTGTAAACATGGCTATTTTTGAAGTGTTTGAAAGAAGCTTATCAAGGCTGCATTTATTTGATCAAAGAACAGAAATATTGTGAAGTATTATTACAATTTTAAATAATGGTTTTCTGTTTTAATATACTTCAAAATATGTATTTCTGTGATGCAAGGCTGAATTTTCAGCATTACAGGTTTCTGTATCACATGATCCTTCAGTCATAAATCATTCTAATATGCTGATTTGATACTCAGTTATTATCAATGTTAGATAAATTTTTTTTGGAACCTGTGATAATTAATTTCGGGATTAAATGGTGAATAAAACGTTCAAAGGAACAGCATTTATTCAAAATAGGAATTTTTTGTAACAATATAAATCTTTATTATCACTTTTTATCAATTGAACATTTGCTAAAAGTATTCATTTTCATTTCTTTTCTTTTTTTTAATAAATAAAATGTGTATACATACACACAGAGAGAGAGAATGTATGAGTGTGTGTTTGTGAGTAGGCTATCGTTATATTTTCCTGAAAGTTTCACTGGTACCAGAAATTAGAAAACAATATTGAATTCACTCTACAGTCTTCAAACCAATTTTCTTTTCATTTTTGTTTTTGTCAAGTTTTTGTCTCTTATGCTCACCAAAGCTGTTTATCAAAATACAGTAACTTAAAACAGTAATGTTGTGAATTATTACTTTCATGTGAGTCTTCAGTGTCACACGATTCTTCAGAAATCGTTGATTTGGCGCCCAAAATACATCATTATCAATGCTGAAAATAGTCGTGCAGCTTAATTATTAATGGAAACCCTTATACATTTTCCAGCAATCTTTGATGAATAGAAAGTTCAAAAGAACAGCATTTATTTGCACTAGAAATGTTGCTGTTCTAAGATTATAAATGTCTTGCTGCCAGTTTTGATTAATGTAATGCGCTCTTGCTGAATAAAAGTATTTATTTATTTTCTTTTTTAATCCTCCCGACCTTACTGCGTAGATTTCTTGTTTTAACTGATAAAATATGGATTGCATACGCCTAATTGATTTGCTCGAAATGAAAACCGCACTCTCATTTGATGTCAGAGTTAATAATTATTTGTCCTCCTCTCCGCTAGGTGGAGACTGACTAAAGTCGTCATATATTCAATGAACTCTCGCGATATTACTGCGTCTCTCCGGCTTTCTTCCTTTTCCGGGAGTCTCTCAAGATGGTAGGTTCACGTCGTATTTGTGAATAACTAAAGTGCAATAATCCAAACGAATCTTCTATAAATATGAAGCATATCAGAGTAGATCATATGTATAATGCATGTTTAGGAATGAATTCATGTGTTCAGGCCATTATTTTTTTGCCTGGGATGAATGTTTAGATAGATGTTCGCATGATTAGTAGCTTCAGTCTTGCGGTCCATTTCTCAGTCCAGCGTGATGGGATTCTCAGGACAGTTAGTTTTTTTATGTTCCTGCGTGACGTGATTAAGTAGGAAGCTTATTATTTATTTTAGTAGTCACTTTTTTTTCCTGTTGGTTAATAATCTAGCCGTCATGTAAGGCCCGTGTAAAGCTGACGGTGTTTGTGATTCCCACAGGCGGACGCTGAGCAGAAGAAGAAGCGCACCTTCAGGAAATTCACCTACAGAGGTGTGGATCTGGACCAGCTGCTGGACATGTCCTAGTGAGTCACTTCACATTAAGTGTAACGTTAAAGGTTCCAAGTGTCAAGTTAATGAATTGAGTGAGGAGAGATGCAAGGAGTGGGTCACTAAAATGGCAATTGTCAAATTAAAAAAAAAAAAATTCACTGGAAATTACGGTTCTCGCCATTTAAAAACTTTCTTTAGGAAACAAAATATTTTTGGTAGAATGTACAGGCTGTTCACTAAAAGCTTGTTTATGCCACAGAGTAAAAAAAAAATGTAATCTTGCAATTTGGTTCAGTTTGTACATTTAGGAACTGAGATAAATTCTAATGGGAAAACTGAATTGAAAACTAGGACTGTCACTAATTAAACCATACAATAACTTGCTTTTTGCCTCACCGTTATTCAACATGTATTTTAAGTCGTTTAAAAGGCTATTGATCGCTTGAGTCTATTTTTAGAACCACACAAAACATAACCGATCATAATAACTTGATTATGTTAAATCAAAATTTTACAACAGATCATAAGACATTTCATCCTACACCAGTGGTTCTCAACCTCTCAATATTCCCAAACTTAAGCCCAGACAAAAAAAGTGTTTGTTTAACATTTTGAATGGAGGTGATGTTTAAGTTAGGCTCGTCGACAGGTCAGGGTGTTATCGCGGGGGATTAGCGGACGATGAACGCTTGCCAATCTGTTAGTATGAAAGAGCCAACAACGCATCAAAGACACTTGTCGAGCCCAGAAAAATATCTAGAATGCTAGATATCCAGAGCCGTCGCGCGACTCAACCTCAGTGATGTCATGAGCTCCAGCCAATCGGAGCAAGGCATGAGTTGAGGTCACCAGGTAAATCTTATTTTTTCTTTTTTTGCATTTTTTCTCAGAATTAAAATTTCTGTCTGACTTCCATATTCACGTGTTGTGTTCTTCTCTTCTTCGCTGGGTATTGGCGCACATGCTGTTTTGCGTTATTTCCGGTGATTTTGTGACAAAACGTGGTTTATAGACAAGATGGAGACGTTGGGTGAAAGAGTTGTTGTCAGCTCGTGTAGAGCGTTACCTCCTTTTGTGGATCAATCACATTGTGTGGGGTGAACAGCTCAACAACTTGAACTCTCCTGATTTCACTGAGAACAAGTCATGTAGTGTGAACCGCACAGTTCAGCCGACATTTTGAAATCATGTAGTGTGAATAAGGCATTAATTGCTTACATTGTGAATTTCAACAGTGTTATGATCAAAAACATGTGGTTCTGTTTCCACTCTAAATTCTATACTTGTTTTTTGTCAATAAGTGTCATCAATGATCTAATTGTGTTTTTACAGAAATATTGATTTAAGCTTCTTCTTTTTATCCATTAGTGAGCAGCTGATGCAGCTCTACTGTGCCAGACAGAGGAGGAGGCTGAACCGTGGCCTCAGGAGGAAGCAGCAGTCTCTCCTTAAACGCCTCCGCAAGGCCAAGAAGGAGGCGCCTCCCATGGAGAAACCAGAGGTGGTGAAAACTCACCTGAGAGACATGGTCATCCTGCCGGAGATGGTTGGGTCCATGGTCGGCGTGTACAACGGCAAGACCTTCAACCAGGTTGAAATCAAGGTGGGGATGAATCGTGCACTGTTAAGTTTAAAAACGTACTAACAAAAAATAATTTCGAGGACTCATCCTGAGTCCCACAAAGCCATTAAACAAGACTGACATTGTATAGAATGCATTGTGAATGAATGTGTCTGCAGTGCTTAATTTTCTTTATGAATATAACAAATTTTCAAGATCCAGGAGGCTGTAGCTAATGGTGTGTGTTTGGTCTGTTTTTCAGCCTGAGATGATTGGTCATTACCTTGGAGAGTTCTCCATCACATACAAGCCTGTTAAACACGGTCGTCCTGGTATTGGAGCCACTCATTCTTCCCGCTTCATTCCTCTGAAGTAAAAATTGACTGTAAATAAAAGCCTCCAAAACAGCCTGATTTTGTCTTTCGGTTCTGTTCTTTTTTTTTTTTTTTTTTTGCATAAAAGCTGCATTTCTATGTTAACAATAGTTCTATTTCTTTGCTTATCTGTATGAATGCCCTGATTCCAGGCTGCAGGGCTTGTTTTTGACCTCAGGGATGACTTCAAATTACTGCCCATGTTTTTGAATGTGGGCACAAATTCAGTTTTTGGTTGGGTAGCAAAGTTGTTTAAAAGTGAAACACTACCTGTTTGTTTGAATACTGATTGAATGATGCATTCTTTAATCATATTAAACTTAGAAAATTACTGGATTTTTTTTTTTACTTGAACTAGTACTTTCACAACACGCAATACAATAGGTAGCCTATCAAAGACTGAATTTCTGCTTCATGTTAAAGGACAAGATCAGTTTTTTACAATTAAAGCCCTGTTTTAAGATCATCCCTGATGAAATAGAATAGTTAAGATTGTTTTTGAGACAAATGCTCCTGTCACGAGAATTTTAGGTTTCTGTGTTAGCACCTCCCCACCTTTATAATGAAAGCATAGGTGCACTGAACAATCATTCATAAAAACGCATAAAACTTTAGTTTACAAAGACGTGAAACTCACCGAGTGGTCTGGGGTGTTCTCTGATATGCTCACACAAAAATCGCTGCAAAAGATGCCTTTCCAACAGGTTTTATCATAGTTTTTGTCCAAGTCCATTTTCTTCCTGTTTTCGGTTGAAGTCCATATTAGTCAATTGTCGAGTTCACGTGCGCGATCATTGGTAACTAGAGGTGCGTTCCATTCGACCGTTAGTGAACTGCGAAGTGGACTTCACAGGGTATTTCGCCATCTTAAGTGAGATTCCAATCCGAAGGGAACGAACATGTTCAGTTGGAAGGGCACTGCAAACGGCGTAGGGAATAAGTGAACATCGATACATCACTTCACAGGAAGTGGAGAGCGGAATCACCTAACTGTCATTGCGCGTCACGTCATCACCAGTCAGAGCCATGGTCAGAGCGGTCGTAAATAACGATGGAGGAGTTTATGTTTGTGTGTAAGTATGCATACATTTTGTCATTATTATACTAGCTAAGTATTTTTTAACGGTTATTGGGGTGAATATTACATTTACATATGCTATTTTTTGTATGTCCTTGGGACTTTATAAACGATTACCACAACCATTTACCTCAGAATTTACCTTATCATATTTTTATTTATTATTGTATATTGTATATATTTTAAATGTGATATTAAATTCAATTGAAATATTAATGTAAGCCTATATCTATTTGTTTTATTATCATAATCTGCAGAACCCCGTACGTTAACTTAACTTTACTGATGACGTTTGCAGGGCATTCCAAATGAGCGGTATTGTCACCGAAGTCCACTTCAACTGATGTACCGTGTTCAGGGAGTAGGGAGCAGTGAACACTGCGTAGGGACCCTCACGCAAACTCGACAATTGACTAATGTGGACTTCAACCAAAAACAGGAAGAAAATAGACTTGGACAAAAACTATGATAAAACCTGTTGGAAAAGCATCTTTTGCAGCGATTTTTGTGTGAGCATATCAGTGAACAACCCAGACCACTCGGTGAGTTTCACGTCTTTGTAAACTAAAGTTTTATGCGTTTTTATGAATGATTGTTGCACCTATGCACCTATGCTTTCATTATAAAGGTGTGTGTGTGTGTGTGTGTGTGGGGGGGGGGGGGGTGCTAACACAGAAACCTAAAATTCTCGTGACAGGAGCATTTGTCTCAAAAACAATCTTAACTATTCTATTTCATCAGGGATGATCTTAAAACAGGGCTTTAATTGTAAAATACCGAACTTGTCCTTTAAGTCTCTTAGAATTCATGTGGGCTATGTGTAGGTAGGCTAATGTCTGGATGTGAAGCAGACCCTTTTAATCACCCTTTTAACAGTAATTCAACAGGGCTGGAGAACTTTCAACGTATAATGACTAAACCTATCAAATAATAAATTCTGCTGTGCACTGCAGCTGAATAACTCGGAAATAGACATCAGCTGATAATTAACTATGCATACAATAGATCCATCTATTTACAGCAAGGCACCAATAGTAACACTATTTTTATGAATTTTGAATATTTAATACTGAGGTCATCACTTGTGTGAAACATTTTTGAGCTGACAACATTTTGTCCTATTACATAGACCCATGGTAGACATAATGCAAACCATTTGAATAGGAATAGGCTGGTGTTATCCGTTTGTAAAAAAAAAAAAGAAAATAAAGCATCCTCTAAAAAAAAATCATCTCATTCAAAAGCTGGAAATGGTCAACCACTCTGCTCTGGGACAAACGTCCCTCTGAGCGTTTCCGCGAGTCTGTTTGCTGCAGTCATACATAGACCAACTGGCAAATCTCCCAAGGACATCCTACGTTCAAATTTTTCCATTAAATATGTCCCACATGGAAGAGCAGAGCAAATTTAACACCTTTAAATGTATACCACAACGTTAGCTATTTCTTGCCCTTAGATCTGATGTCCACTGGGGCCTCTGTCCTGTTGCTGATGGTTTTTGGTGCAGTTGTTGGTCTTGTTAAGTTTGGCTGAGATTTGGTGGGTGACTTAGGGGCAGTTTTTGGTCTTGCTGTGTCTTCTGGAGGCTTGGTGGTGGTCTTTGTGGGGGCTGCCTCCTGTTTGGGTTTCGAGGCAGTTGCAGGCTGCCACAGGAAAAATTCATGCAAGAGAGTATTAACTATATCAGGGCACTCCATCATGACCATGTGACTTCCGTCATCAATGACCTTCAAGAACCCCAGCAAGAGGATCTACAAGAAGGATAGTAAAGGAGGAAAGAGTTATTGAGATGTTTTTGCTCACCAGCTTACCAAAAAAAAAAATAAATAAACATCTGTGGTCAACTGCCACTCACAGAATCTCTAATTACAAGAGGAAAAAGACAACTTCATGGATAAGACCCAAAGCTTGGAACATAAAATCATTGTACCTCTGCCATGCGCTGGTCCTCTTGTACTGGTACAAACTTGTCATACATGCCGTGAACCAGCAGAACAGGCACTGTGATTTCAGCGTGGTAGGTTTCATCACCCTCCGGCCAGTACTGTCCACTCATCATGGACCGCAGAACGAAGGAAGACACATTGAAGGCATTGTTCTCTTTTAGTAGCTTCTTTTCTCTTGTTCCCTGATGGGCAAATCCAGCCCTTGAAGAAAGCAAAAAGACAACATTAAATGCCAAACATAGATACTCGTGTTCGGGACAATGTGTCGTGTTTCCAATAATTCTTACATGAGGAAACTCCAGGTGAGGCACGGGGACAGGAAATTAAGGACACACGTGGGCAAGTTGAAGACAGAGCAGAGACTGGGCTCGAGTGCTGTTGGACCTCCGCCATTAATCATCACAACTTTATGAACTTGTTCCGGATACTCATGAGCCAGGAAGGTACAAAACGAGACACTGCTCAAAGAAAGAAACAGCTCAAATTAGTGGGAAAATGTATCTGCATTTACCAGGCAAATGAGTAAATTTGCGGACCATTTCTCACCCGTATGAGTGTCCGACTATGATATTCCGTCTCTTGGCATATCGCTTGAAGATGATTCTAAGGTCCTCCGCCAGAGCGTAAAAGGTATAGGCAGCAGGGATCTGAGGGGCTGAACTCGCACCATGGCCAACCAAGTCTGGGGCGATGACCTCATAACCAAGTTGGGAGAAATAGTCCAGTTGGCTTCCCCAGATATCCAGCGATCCCCCGACTCCATGTATGAAAAACAAGGCCACGTCAGAGTGAGTACCTTTGCAGCACGTGATCTTTCGCTCGCAGTCGATCACGACCGAGCGCTTGGGTTTGCGCCGTCTGTGCTGCACTTGCTGCAGATCCTGCTGGGGTGCGGGTTTGGTATCGGTAGCCTGTCCTGGGGCTGACCCAGGTGTGGGCTCAGTAGCCTGGCCTGCTGCAGGAGGCTCACAGTTGGAAACTTCGTTATCCACAGTGCTGTCTCCGTTCTGATAGCGGACCAGCTCTGGATGGGTGGCTTCATTGACGTTCTCAATCAGAAGCTGTCCGTTTCGGTACACTGAGATTTTGCGCTTGCAGCTCACAGTACCCCCTTCCCCAGTCCCTGGCTCCTCAACCACTGGTCTGTCTGGGATAATATGTCGAACTCTCAGAACCCTTCCCGGTTTCACCTCAACAAATTCGAAACCATCGGTGGGCTCAGATGATTCAATAGGGACCACCACATTAGTAGATTTCCCTGTAAAGCAACAGAATATTCCATCCACAAAGCTGGTGAGCATGGTGAACGCCTGGGGAAATAAGAAGTACATTTGGGTTCTCAAAGAATCAATGCTTTAGTACATGGACTTTTGTAAAAATTCAGATTGGCTGACCAAGGAACCACACATACTCGTGTATGACATATCTCCAGTGTTCAACAAGCCAACCAGATCAATCTTCCCAAACAGTGACCCCAGAACCTGATGCTGCCTCCACCATGCTTGTTGTTGGAAATTAAGTTGGATGTTGGGTTGTTTTTGCATCAAATATAATGCTTTGCTTTTTAATTATATTATCTACACTTATTTTTACTGGAATCTCCATGAATGAGCATCTCCTTTCTCAAAAGGGGTGCCTTTTCTAGCCACTCTCCCCAAGATGCTGAATCTGTGAAAATACACTCATTCTGTCTGTCTATATATCTCTTTGTGTATTGTATAGAATTGCATGTACTAAACTGTAATGCATTCTTGCAAAAAAGAGTTTTGGCTGCCCCAAATTAATAGCGCCTCAAAATATGAATACTTTAGATTTCATATTGCTTCTAAGATTACTCCTCAGTTTAGTACTTTGGTCTGGCCTTGATGAATAGGTTTTTATTTGTATAATTGACATCCATGTACTTGCATTGATATAGACACAATGAAAGATCTTTACTATGGCTGTCATGTAAATAGCCTTGGCTTTGGCGGTTCCCTCCAATTTTAGGTATGATAAATACATCACTGTACTGTGAAATATCTTACCTGATTACCAATGTTCTCGATACATGAAAAAGCTGGATCTCCGACTCCGGTACCGTCTCTGCTACCTTCGTTTGTAATCTGCTACCTTCAATCCAATAATCTAATCTAAATCGAGTCTGACCCACGCAATAAAATCTTTAAATAAACTTGTTTTGATGTCAAGAAAAAAAACAAAAACAATTAATAAGAGCCACAACGGGACTGTTTTTCGCTTTCATTTACTTCCTATCCTCCAAATCTACATGCCAACATGGTCGCAGAGTAAGACTTCAGATTAAAGCGGATTACACCTGTTGAGCATATGCCGTTACAGCCTCACAGTGCCACTGGCTGTCCAATTTTACGTATTCAACCATAATCTCTTGCCATGAATTTATTACGAATGATCTTGACAACGAAAATGTTTTCATTTAATTTTTATTTTGATTCTCGAAAACATTTTTGACCTCAAACATAGGAGTTGGGAAGGCTTCATAAGAACAAGAACATAACATTGCAGTCATTGTGGAAACTTTCAACTAGATTTAGACTCAAGATGGGCTGCTCTCTGCACACAAGAGGTTTCAAATGCTTTACTCAAAACATTTTCCAAAGCCACAATGCATGCATGATTTTTTTTTTTTGTTTTGTTTGTTAATGTCAATGGCTTCGATACATTTTAATCTTTTCATCGAGAACATATGAACAAACTTTGCCACAAATCGGCTTGAAATTGCCGACTTAACGTAACGTGGTGTCTCCAGCCACAGTGAGAAAACAGTTTCACGGATGTTGTGGACTCCATTAAGCCCCACGTCTAAAGCTTCTACTATTTATTGGACCACAACCGCAGTTCACCGACTCCCTCTGCAGGTTAACAGAGGATGCTGCATAGATGCCCCTTAAATCTCAGAACTCCAACACAACTACAAACCCAGAAAACAAAGGAGAGACATTACTCATCTCTAGCCCGGGGAAAATCCCATCATACGCGGAAATGGACTGCAACTGAATTGGCGCACAGGGATTAAGTCAATGATGGAGTCGGGCATTTGGATGCAGGCGATCGATTAATGATTCCAGAGATTAACGCATTATATGACAACAGGAGGAAGTGAGAGAGACATCACCATTTGTACTTCTTCATATCATCAGAAATGTCATCCTCAATCTGTGGCAACAGAATTGCAGTCCTAACAGTGCATTCATGCACAAGTATGCACCTGCTAGGAAGGCCGTTACATTACCAACACGAAACACTACATCTAAATCTGCCAAACGAGGCTGTACATTTCGGAAATTTCCCTTTTTGGACACTTGACTTGAGACCCTGTGTTTTTAGTTTTAGTATATAATGAAAGCAAAAATCCACAGCTGAGATTATGAGGGTGTTTATAAACTTAAATTGCATTGATAGTGTCCTAAACAAAACCATAATTTTCACACGTCTTCACAGCAGGCATTCCTTATTATGTGCTTGTTGAATACCGCAGTACCCGCCCCCTCTCACCCCCAAGCAGTTCAGAGTTCAGCAGAACCTTGGAAGCTGGCAGTGGAAACCCGTCGTGCCCCCACAAATTCACAACTGGGCACTGACTGCATCAGGAAGCACTCAGTAAAATAATAAAAGCACACTGTAAGATAAGTGTTCCATTTCCTTCTTTCTGAGATGAATTCCTGTGTGGTGTGCGGGTGTTGCGTCTGTTGGAAAAGGGGGGGGGGGTTCCTCTATGAGTCCTCGTTCATCTCCTGACTGTCTGTCCGGGCGATTTTGCGGGGCGGTGCTGGGCTGCCACCCTCCCCTTCTGCTTGCTCCTGCTCTCGCTTTTTAGCTGCATTCTGTAGGACAAAAAAATTTGAACTCATTGAAAACAGAAAAGATTGAATTCATCTTTCAGGCAGCTGCATTTCTCACCAAAAAAGTTTGTTTTCCATTCCACTGTGGTGCTTTTCCATCATTTTTCCTATTTAAACTTGCACTTGATAGGTGTGTTTGAAGGCCCTGATATACTTGACAGTTTCTCCCATAAGGGTAAAAGAACCGTAACAACAGTATACTGTTAGAGAAACATTCCGACGCCACATTTCGAAGCTGCTGAGAGCGATGTCTAGGTGAATATGTAAATATGTACAAAACAAAAACACACAGCGGTGACAAAAGCAGTTTGTATCGGATCATGGCGACGGCTTGCACAAGCTCTTCAATTCAGCTCTCCAAGTCAAGTCACAGGAAAAATACAAAATCCAAGTTCTCTTAAACATGAGACATGCATTTTATTTAAGGGGTTATGAAATAAGAAATCAAATTTTCCATGCGCTTTTGACACATAAGAAGTCTGTGTACCATTAAGACATCCTGCAAGTTTGATTGCTTAAAGCGTTTTCCTACAGTATATTATTTTAATTATGTACCAAAAACAGCTTGTTTGGATATTGTGGGATCTGTGACGTCACATGGGCAAATAGATTTGCATATGACTGCCTCTAGAGCAGTGGTTCTGCTCCTTTTTCAGTGAACTAAAACGTGCATGAAGGGACTTGCATTTGTCCAATGGGAATTGATTGAATGGTTTTGATTTGTTATTGCTGTGATCTCATGTGAATGACAGGTGGTCCTGTCCTCGGGCCAGTAAATACGTCATCAGAGAAGTGAATGAACGTAGTGAATAAAAGGAGTCAATTTATTCATCACAATGCGGTTGCTTTGTCAACCAAGAGCTTGATGAACACTTGCCTTTTTGTCCCACTGTTGATGAAGGTAACGCAAAAGGATGTTTGTCTTCTCTGTGACAATGACTAAGAGGAGAGAAAAAGGAACTAAAATTAGGCTTCAGACTGAAACAAAGTGTTTTAAGAGACACATCAGCTTTCATTTTACTGTGCAACGTGGTTCTACATTTTAAATGGTTGTACAACAGGCCTTCATCCATCAGATACACGAGAACTCACTCTGTTCGGAGGGATACTCTCGTGTAGGCAAATATACTGACGGCCTTCTGTTCTGTAACACACAATAAATGGACTGTTAATGTGATTTAAACAAAACTTGAAAATGTAATTCACAGCTGCAGTGTGAAAATGCACAATGAATATTCAGAAAGACGATTAACAGTTCAGTCATGAACATTCCATGATGTCCACACTCATTTTGGCCAGCAAACCTTACCGATGCTTTACATACGGAGTCGGCATGAAATCTGCTGAAGTTTGTCTTATTATACACAGGTAGTCCTTTCAGGAAATCTGCCTTCAAAATGAAAAAAAAAGAGGTTAAACGCTTGCTAGAAATATACCTTAAGTGCTACATTACTTGATATTTGACAGATCCTCGTCTCAAAAGGGGAAAGACATTTTACTAGGTGTTCACTTATTACAGAGAAGGTATTAATGACATGATTCAGTGAATATAAATGATCTTTTACAACACAAATGTTTACTGACAGTTTAGACACACGCTATTATTGAATAAACCAACTTAATAATCCCAGAAAAATCAGTTGCCCATAAATGATTGTACATCGATTGGTCATAATATCAATCAGCCAATGATCTTATAGACTTGAAGTAGTCAGTGAAGCAGGACTCATTTAGCTAAGAATCAATAACATAAGGAACCTTAATAGCACTTATATAAATACACATTTAAATAATATATCATCTCATTTCAGACATTTGCTGAGAGAGTAAACTCATCCAGATGGAGGATGATGCATGTCAACCTTTGGGCGTTGCCAGACTAGTCCACTAGATTTGAAGGTTATATGATTGATCTTTTTGATTCGAGTTATTTTAAATAACATATGATAAAAATAACACTAATAAAATTAATATATATTTAGGTCGTGACTGTTTAACAAAAGTCTCGCTCGCGCTTATCAGAATGCTAATACGAGCTAACACGTTAGCATGACATGTGTGATGTGATTTAAAGATAATTTAAACACTAAATCACCTAATAACCATAAAATAAAAACTTTAGGACGGCTAGTAACAGGATTCAACCACGATAATAAGTTTATTTTAGGCTGTTGGTATCAGAAAATTGTACATGATGAAGTAACGTTAGTCATGAGTGTTTGAAGCGGCCTAGCATGCTAACTCTATAACCAAGATAGCCTGTCAGATGAAAACGACTAAAATATTATATATGTAGCGTTAGAGCAGATTTTAGAATTCAACAAGATGTTTTAGCGCCCAGTCCTTTACAACTGCGCGTAACTACTCATCTGAAACATAAAAATATAAAGCTGTGAGTGCAGAAACTTACTTTGTCCATGGTGGTCAGTTCAGTTCTGTGGGTGTTTGTGCTCAGACAGGCCAGAACACTGACAGAAATCTGAGGTTTGAACCCGGTTCCACTCACTCACCACTGAATATGACTCGAATACACAGACCTATTCACAGAAATAAGCGTGTGAATACAACGAGCGACTCAAATATACAGCGGCTACAACTGAAAGCTACCGACTGACAAGCGTCTCTCTCTCTCTCTCTCTCTCTCTCTCTCTCTCTCTCTCTCTCTCTCTCTCTCTCTCTCTCTCAGTTGCAAAAAAAAAAAAAAAAATCCCCATGGTAACCGTAGCCTAGTATTCTTGAAAATATGAAAATTAACAAATATCATTCTAAAGTCAACATGAAATCAAAGTTGACTATTCTTATTTTTCTTATGGAATATTGAAATGTTTATTATAAATTATTTATGTGTGCATATCCATTTTTTATTAATATGCCTCATAATCCAAAATAAATAATAACTTACCCTCCCTCTTGCAGCGATATGTCTTCTTTTCTCTGATGATGCGTTTTCTGGCGCGATAGGGCAGGACAACCTGTCACTCAAATATGATCCACCAATAGCGATCCAATCAATTTATGGACAAAATCAAGCCCCGCCCTACATTTTTTCTTGTTCGAGAAGCCGTTTCTCAGATATACGTCACAATATGGGAGAAAAGACTATCACAATTACTATTTCATTTTAGCAGAAAAGCACCTCTTTGGTGCGCTTTTGTTTCCCAGCGAACTCAACATGCATAAACAGATAAAAATTGATCAGTTCAATGCATTTTAAGCTTCTTCAGATAAAGACGTCATAAATGTTAGGCTATCCTCTAAGATTGTACTTGAGAAAGTGACATAACAAAACACATTAAAAAAAGTTTTTATTTTAGGTCACGGCTGCCCAGCTGCAGTCATATTAGAATTAAGAAATTGTATACGTGCATTCCACAAGATAACAGAGCATCAACATTTTGCAGGCATTTTCGTGCTCCTAAGAAAACTTCAAGACAAACATAACAGGGGATAGTTTAACCAAAAATGAAATTGTCATCATTTAATCACCCTCATGTTGTGTTCACCAGAACAGAGACATTTACAGGTTTGTAACAACTTGAGGGTGAGTAAATGATGAAAACATTTTGAACTATCACTTTAACTAGTTTTTTCATCAACTCAGAAATTGAAATCAGCCGCAATATTTAAAGGGGTGGTTGATTCCAGGTTCACTTTTTGATTTTAAATAGTGTGTAATGTTGCTGATGGTGCATTAACAGTATCTGCAAAGTTGCAGTGCCGAAAGTTCAATGTAAGCAGAGATGTCGTCTTTTAAAAACCAGGAAGTGTAAATGCCTACAAAAACGACTCGATTGGGACTACAACGGGTTATGGTACGTCACTAACCCGCACATTTGCATCAACCACTCCCTTCGGAATATGCCAAGGGGGTAATCCATCAGCCGGAAGCTGAAGCTCCCTCTGGGGGCTGTCATTGTAGCCCACTATCACCTGCTGTTAGCATCCCATTGACTCCCATTCATTTTGGCGTCACTTTGACAGCGAATAACTTTACATCTGAGGCGTCCAAAGACTCCATTTATCCATTATTTATTTCTAAAGAAACACGACAATGTATAAAAGGCTCCATTACTTTGTATGTTACGTTATGGCCACGAAGAAGCCGTTCTTGTAAAAATAGGCTAAAAATTGCGTCATAACCCATCGACTGTCCGTCGCACAGTAAAAAATTACCGTATAGACAGGAAGAGAAGCTCGCACAGCCTCGCAGGCAATCTTTTACTGTCTAAAGTCAGCCCATGGCATAAATAGAAGCAAAATGACAAAATAACTAATCAGAATACTTACCAAAAGTAGCTCCAGGTCGCGATTCGCCGTCTCTGTGCACGATTAAAATTTCTCTTGGCACAGCTACTGTAAGTCGGTCAGTTTGCTCACGTGACAACTACGCCGTCAAGCTCAGTTTGAGCTTGCTCAGAACGCCCTGCTATCAGGAAGTGAGTGCCCATGTTGAGCTTCACAGCTCTCTCCGTTGAAATCAACGCGGTCGCTGTGTCCATTTCTTTTACTGTCTATGGAATATGCAGGAAAGGGCATGTGCATATTTCTGCAGCACGTCGAGTGAGTTGTGTTCACGCAGCTGTCAGGTCTTCTGTGTTTCAAGTTTCCCACGGATGCTATACTTCATCAACAATGGATACAATTTATGTTTGATTATATTCCTGAAAGTGACGATCGTAATCTAGCTCTCTGTGCTGCGCATTTTACGGAAGACAGCTTCCAGAATCTCCACGAGTTCAATGCAGGATTAATGCAGCAAGAAACTGTTAATAAACAATGAAGCAGATCCAACTTTAAAACCAGAGGCAGCTGTTGTTGGACCACAACCTGTAAGTAGGCTAAGACTTAATCGTTTTAAATGTATTTGCATGTATAATTCCAGACGTAACGTTAGCCTGTGTTTTATTTATGTTTTATTTTTTCAAAATGCCAGCGCTGGCTTTTATAGCCACTAGGCTACTAGTTATGCTAGTATTTTGTGTCTACGACAAACGGGTACAAACATTATGGACCTGAATTTTGTATAAGTACTAATGTTTTAAACGTATTTTTCATGTATATATGCTTTATGACGTTATTTTCGATTTGATCAAGAACGTAAACTTGCCAACGCTGTTTGTCCTTAACATTAGTAGCCAGTCAGTTGCTATCGTTGTCAGTCAGATGCTATTGTGTAAAACAAACGTGTATATGGTTAAAAAAAATATGGCAAATTATCATTCAGAAACGTTTAGTAAGAGCCGTGTGTGGTGTGGTTCTGTTTGACTCGCTTCATCGCGGCTTTCTCGGTCTGATTCTGCCTCAAACTGCTACTGCAGTTCGACACCATTATTTCGACTTCAACTGATGTACCGTGTTCAGGGAGTAGGGAGCAGTGAACACTGCGTAGGGACCCTGTCGAATGGAACGCAGCTTGTGTGTGCCTGCGACAGAGGAGAGCGCGGCTTACAATAAAGGTGAAGTTTATAAAAAAATAAGACTTTTTAAAAAAGAAAAACCACGAATACATGTTATATTACACCCCATAAACACAATCATGCAAAGAAAAAAAGCAATGAACCACACATTTAAAACCTATCATAGCCTACAAAAAAGTTTGTACAAATTCATATGAAAAATAGCCACATATTTGCCAAAACGTAAGATAGTTAGGAATTATGAGTGTTGAGAATACCAAAGCAGCATATTAGAAAACTGTAAATGAAAGAGAAACTGAAAGACAATACAGTAATTTAAATCTGTTTATTATCCCATTTCAATTCTTACAAAAATATGACAAAATAAAAGAAATAAATAATCCCATTCCCTAATATTGTTTTCTTTAATAAAGAAAAGTTTTACAGTGAAACATTGGAAGAGCTCATGATAGGTTTGTGAGGTTGCCTTCAGAGAGGGAATTCTGTGGCCCCCTCATCACAATCAGTTCATATTTCACAGTTAGACCGAATGTAAAGCAGTTCTTACACGACAAACCTACTCAGCCTCGTAATGCTTTCAGCTAGCGGCAGCTTAACTATGCACATCTTTCAATTCAACAACAATAACGGAAACAGAAGTGTCACGGGCCAGAGCTGAAGGTCTGACTACATTAACTGTATGATGTGGACGGAAGATACAGGGATGACAAAACATTACAGCAGCCTCACGGCATCCAAGATACCGTGATTATTATATTGCAGAGTTCAGGTCAAAAAGAAAGCAACAAACAACAAAAAATGCCTTTTACAAACAAATTATTCACCAATTGTTGACAGTCCATTAGTCTCAGTTAGTCTCAGAGACGGTTCATCTTTTAAATATAACATATCCAAACTATTTTTAAATTCAAATCCAATGAGGAATGTGTATTAGTAGTGATAATATAACTAATATTTCAAGACCCAAAGGCCAGGTTGTTGTAGTGGATGAATTTGTCAATGAAATGAAATAAGTTAGTGACTTGATAAACATGAACTAAACATAAAACAGATTCAAATCAGCATTCAGGCCAAAATATTATTGCAACAATGTCTGCTCAGCAAATCCTGTCAACCAAATGTAGAACAAATGCATAGCTTGTTTTATTTTTTTCAATGAAACTAAAAGTAAAACCGTAATAATCCATTACTCGAGGCACCTCTCGATTCTTCATGACCTTACACTGGAATACAAGCTCATACACACATTCCACTGCTTCACAGAAACCCTTCATAATAGGGTGTGACACCGTGACTTGTGACAGGTTTTTGATAGCAACAACTGAGCACATTGTGTGGAGATAAGACCCTCCCCTCAGCTGCTCAGGTCAAACTTAAAGTAATTCAAAGACGTTCTTTCAAAAACACACTCAAACTGCCGCTAAAGGCTGTTTGAGAAACTAATACGTCGTCCTTCACATTTTCGAAACGAAGCACGTGCTTAGCAGCTTTACACTTAAATAATGTGCAAAGAAGAGGCAAATATTAGTTTTGCTTCAGTAAAAAAAGAAACAATTATATAAATAGGCAGACATGAATGATAACAAATGCTGAATATTAAACTGGAGTAAAAAAAGTGACTATATTATTTCAGTAGTGTATTATTAAAAAATAAAATACAGCATTTCCATATGTAATGAGGCAGGTAATGCGGCATCGTACTGCTTATATTGGCTTGCAGGATAATAATTATTTCATAATTATTTAAGCATTATAATAATACATGTGAAAGGTTTGGAAATACCAGCTCGTTCTTTGTTATTACTAATCTCCAAATTTTAGAATGACAGGAAAGTCTTCAAAACTATTAAATAATACAAATGGAAGTATGGGAATTATGTAGTGATCTTATATTTGAGCTCCTTCAAACTCAGCAATTCAAGCATTTAAGCAGAGACCTTGACAGCACAAAGTTTGACTGGAGATGGATGAAACAAACAGCTGTCTCAAGATGTTATTTTGCTCACAGTTGTTTCCAATCTGATGTGATGTTGTTAAGCGGGGTTAAAGTCTGCTTTGTGTGTAACATATCAGCTTGAAGGTTCAAAACAGAGCTATAATGATAAGAATATTGGTGGCAATGACCATCAAATTTAGGAAATGACACTAATTTTTTTACGATAGGTATCTATGGCCCTGTTTTCCTGGTATTAAAGGGATAATTCACCCAAAAATAAAAAAATTCTATCAGTATTTACTCACCCTCATGTTGTTCCAACCCCCTCAAGACCTTCGTTCATCTTCGGAACACAAATTAAGATATTTTTGATTAAATCTGAGAGCTGGATCACTCCTGCATACTAGTCCATAGGCTTCTTGAGGGAATGAAACATGCCGGCCTCGACAAGTAATTAAAGACATCGTTAAAATAGTCCAAGTGACTTCAGTGGTTCAATCTTAAGTTTATCAAATGACGAGAGCACTTTTTGTGCGCAAAAAACAACAAAAATAACGACTTTATTTCAACTATTCCTTTACTTCTCTCTCTGCCTCGAGTCAGGTTACTAGTTTAATAGCGTAAGCTTCTGTTATTGTATGTCACACGCATCACACACATGACCAGCGTTGGCCAATAGTGAGCCTACGTGTGACGTAGCTCTACGCTATCACACTACGTTAACTGACTAGAGGCTGTGAGAAGGAAGTGAATAGTTGAAATAAAGTCGTTATTTTTGTTTGTTTTTGCGCACAAAAAGTGTTCTCGCCGCTTGATAAAGTTAAGATTGAGTCACTAAAGTCACTTGGACTATTTTAACGATGTCTTTAATAACTTTTCGAGGCCGGCAAGTTTCAATTCTTCAAGAAGCCTATGGACTAGTATGCAGGAGTGATCCAGCTCTCAGATTTCATCAAAAATATCTTCATTTGTGTTCCGAAGATCTTACAGGGAACGAAGGTCTTACTGGGTTGGAACAACATGAGGGTGAGTAAATACTGACAGAATTTTAATTTTTGGGTGAACTAACCCTTTATGATACGTTTTGGTCGATCGGATAACAATTTCTTGGGGACACGCATTCCTGTTTACATCTGGTGTTTTAAACTCTCTTTTGTCCACTTTCAATCACTTCTGTCCTGATTTCTTCGAGGGCAGGGTCTATGGGCGGGTAAATGTGTGTGGTTTTTCAGGACTTTCTATCAAATGGACAACATAACCTTAAACAATTAACAAATGAACGCCCACATAGACGACGGAAAAACAGAGAACGGAAACACAGCTTTCGTTACTGCTCTGACAGCCACAAAACCAAGCCGAACGCTGTGAGTGCGGCAAAGTTTAAATGCAGTCTTGCTAGTGCGCTTGGGCGTAATATTTATGCATTAGGTCAGTAGGCGGAGAGTAGACGGTCTTTTGTGGCTGTTAGAACCAAGCGTGCCGCACAAGCCCTCAAAAGTGAAGCCAAAACATCTCGATCGCCCCCCAGTGACCGGTCCATAGGTCATAAACCCCGCCTCCCATGTTATTCAACGGGACGTGAGACCAACTAAACAATTAAATTACACTTCACATATCCTTTTTCCAAAGATAGTTTCTGTCTTTTACTGTACCCAGACAGCAAACTGACACTGAATCAACGTGGAAACGACGTCTCTCATGACATCGAAACAACGTTGATTTTGCTCATCGAATTAACGTTGAACCAACGTCAGACGCGGCATTCTTCAAAGCTAAATGAAAATCGAAAATTGGTTTGCTTTCATAACGCTGAAACAACGTTGATTTCAAGTTGATTTTCCGTTAGTTTTGAAAGAATGACGCGTCTGACGTTGGTTCAACGTTAATTCGATGAGCAAAACAATGTCAGATCAACGTTGTTTCGATGTCATGTTTCCACGTTGATTCAATGTCAGTTTGCTATCTGGGTAGTTTCTATCATGTTGATGTAATTTCAAGTGTTTGTTTTTAAATAAGTTTTTTAGTTAGTTATTTGATGCTATAAAAACGGTGATGTGACATCATGATTGACAGCTGTGATTGACAGGTTCTCTGTGCGAAGTAGTCACTGAAGCACCAACAGACTTTTTTTTCATAATGTTGACTATGTGGTTAGTAGTTTTAACGAGGTATTGCAATCAGCAGACACCATTGGAGAGGAACGGAGCAGACAGAGGCCACTTAAGAAAAGTGTTGGGCGCGAGCTAGCGATTGATTCTGCGAGAGTGCCTTGGGCGGGGCCTTGATTTCGCGCCTTTACTTCCTGCTCACGACTGCGCATGTCTGGTCCCGAAAACGCAAGTGTGCAGACTCAAGTCCCAAGATGTCAGCGCCATATAGGGCCATTGGCAGCTTCAGTTCTCTCCGATGGAAAAGAGCGAAGGGGCGTCGTCCGTCTTTTTTACAGTCTATGGTTAGAACACATTCGATCACATGAGCGTTTGCTCAATGAAAGCAATCGATCAAATGCGTTTTTGACTACCTATGGAAGTGGTCGAAAGTGGACATGCTCAAAACATTTTAGACCCCGTTTACACCTGTATTTAGCGTCGTCCACTTGCGATCCGATCGACCAAAATGCATCATATAACCAGGCGTAAACAGGACCTATCTGGCATTGACTGCAGCCTTACTGCACAGCGCTTCATGATAGTGCGATGGATATATGAAATTTGTATATGAAAGTAGGCCCTAATCGACATCACACACCCCTTCACATTTGTCTCTTTGCAGTTTTCATTATTGATTTTTTTTATCTTATTAATTAACGTGAAAATATTGCCATTTGGGGCCTATTATTCGGTATGGACTTTCTAAACCACCAGTAGTTTTAGCTTGTAAAGTTGCTATTGCTCTACTAAACCAGCTGTTTTCAACACATACAAAAGTTCTCAGGCTTAAAATCACCCATTGTTGGAACTGCTTATGATATTATGGAGGTCAAACTCTGTGATTGGTATAAACTATATGTTTTCTACTGGCAGCTCAATAAAATGTTACAATTATCAGACTAGTAATTAAACATTGCACTTTAAAAACCGTCAGAAACGCAGCTCATGCATTCCTATTTGGGTTGCAGAAAAGGCAATGTGTGTGTGATTAAGTGTTTGGAGGGGGTCTTTTCTATGAAGTTCTCCTGTAATATAGCAAAGCATTGACCATTATGGGGCGAATTCACTAAATAGTTGCACCACTGCAGCATTGTGGCATTTCCGCACAAAACCATGCTTCTTGTTTACTAGTTGCAATCCAACTTAAAAGGATAGTTCACCCAAAAAATGAAAATTCTGTCTGTAATTACTCACCCTCATGTTGTTCCATCCCCAGAAGACTTTCATTCATCTTCGGAACACAAATTAAGATATTTTAATATAGGCTTCTTAAGGGATCGAAACTGGCCGGCCAAAAAGTTATCGTTAAAATAGTCTGAGTGACTACAGTGGCTCAATCTTAAGTTTATCAAGCGACGAGAATAATTTTTGTGCGCAAAAAACAAACAAAAATAACGACTTTATTTAACTTTTCCTTTCCTTCTCTGTGGACCGTGAGATTTCAGTTTCTGTGTCTTGCACATCACAGGTAGGCTCACTATTACAACCTAGAATGACGTACAACCGAGAAACTTTGCGGCCAACAAAGAAGGGAATGAATAGTTGAAAAAGGCGTTATTATTGCGCCCAAAAAGTATTCTCGTCTCTTGATAAACTTAAGATTGAGCCACCGTAGTCACTCGGACTAGTTTAACAATGTCTTTTATAACTTTTGGGCTGGCCAGTTTCAATCCCTTAAGAAGAAGCCTATGAAGGAGTGATCCAGCTCTCAGGGTTAGGGTTAGATGAACTGAATATGAACGAAAGTCATACGGGGCTGGAACAACATGAGGGTGAGTAATTACTGACAGATTTTTTTATTTTTGGGTGAACTAACCCTTTAACCAGGTTCTATATGTGCCAATATAGCACTGTGCCATGCGTATTTAAATGACGTCATTGTCAATCTTTCATCGTCAGCTCACTTTCTATCCAAATGAAGCGCTGACAGAAAACAGATTTTATTTTAAAATGGATGTTTGTGTGCATTTTCCAGTAGTAATTGTAGCAAGCAAATATTTCCTGACCTTTTTAAAAAGTTCCTGCTGTGAAAATTGCACCGCCTGCTGTCTCTAAGGTATTGTCTGAAAACATGGCGCAAGTACTTTTGTGGCGACCATTACCTGATTCGCTTACTTAAAGGGATACTTCAGGATGTAGCGTTAAACGTACAATATGTAATTTTTTTTGGCCACCAGGGGTCACTCATTTCACATAATAACAAAGACGTACTTTGATGACGTCAGGAAAGAGCGTGGGCTCACGGGAATTGTTGTCGCTGTCAATGACAACCAGCTCAGCTCATGACATGACATGATCGTTTTTACAAAATATACGGATATACGGCATCTCTCTGTAGATTTAGCTTGTCAAGAAGCTTTAAATGCAACCCCAATGTTTACCTGTGTCATGCTTCTCCTGCACGGCTCGCTAAAAGCAACAGTTGGCTGATTTGAATGAGACGACCGCGCGAGCAGCACCGGGGGACAGTGCATCTCGTCTGAGTGAGCGCTCGTGAGCGGGCACGTGATTTACACGCATAAAAATACGTCTTACTTTTTTTTCTTCGTCATTTTCTATGCTTTCTTGGCGGTAGTCCAGTGTTCCCCTTTGTGTTTGGTGGTTTCGCCGGGTTCCACAAGGAAGTTAGAGAAAATAGAGGAGTCAAAGGTTATATGACGCCATAGACGGACGACGAAACGGAAATAAAGAAACGTTCCGTGTCTTCGAATTAAACTATAAATTTCTCCGTATTTGAAAGTTGGTGGAAACTGTCGGGATAATGTAAGTACACATCTAATAGAAATATATAACATAGATACAGTTATTTTTGCTATTTTTAAAGCCGAAAAAGTACAGATTGTGGCTCAGTAGAAAACCAGTAGTAAACCAGTAGCCCCCTCATATCCCCCTGCAAAAATCGTCATTTTGCATCATCGGAGGATTTTTGGGGCGGAGGCTTAAGACTACAGCGAGTGTTGCGCATGTTTTCACCATGCCCATATGGGCCGGGATCTCACTCACAGAATGTAAAGATCATAGATATGTATATAAAGGCTAGATGTGTCGTCAGCGCTGCTGGCCAATGGAGGTCGTCATCTGCACCTGGCGGCCATCTTGTCTCAGGCAGCTCGCTCACTCGTAACATTGTGGTAATGGTACATGCACTATTTAAATAACCATAACTTGCTCAATTTTCTACCGATTTTCAAACGGTTTGGTTTTTTATAAACGTCAGAGATGTAGCTATGACACTGCATACTTATGAATAAAAAGTGTATAAATAAATAATCATCCAGATAATTATAGCCACATTAATAACGTTTGTAAGAAACCAAACCGTTTGTAAATCCGTCAAGATTTCAACAAGATAAGAGTATTTGTGTTCATGCTGACCACTCATCTTACATCAGCTTGTCTGTGACAAGATGGCCACCGGTGATGACGATAGAAACTTATCTATGGTAAAGATAGGCTGCGTTCCAAACCGCATACTCAATGAGTAGGTACTT
The DNA here is from genome assembly GCA_038021265.1 of Cyprinella venusta. NCBI lineage: Eukaryota > Metazoa > Chordata > Actinopteri > Cypriniformes > Leuciscidae > Cyprinella > Cyprinella venusta. The sequence continues at coordinate 6,688,822 of CM075879.1, read as the reverse complement.
AATTTCAATAAGTACTTACTCATCGAGCGCTAAAAGAGTAGGTACTTTATAGCCAAATCTCGTTGAGTATGAATGCGAACCGGTCATCTGCCATGTTGACGTTATCATGTGACCTACGACGCGTTATCTCAAGCGCAACACCATAAAATATATGAACGATACGTTTAATTCATCTATCGATAAATATCTTGATATTGATTAAACTTGCTCATTTTGTTGTGGTATTGTTGAAGAAACAGCTGCCCATTTATTTTGTGAATACATTTGGTTTGATTTAAGTTGTTATATTATAAACCCTAGGCTACTAATGTGACCAACAGTGTTATTCTTATAACGATATTTTTTTAAGAAACCCCAAAATCGTCATCTCTTGATTATGTTGTTAATTTCTTTATTTTATACCCAAAAAGTTTCTCCTTTAAGTTTTCCTTTTTCTTAATGAATTTACCTCGTTTCATCACTCAGACATATAACAACTTTTTTTATGTATTATGAAGAACTATAATGAAGATATTTAGCCTTTTTTATTGTTCTTTTTTCCTGTGTATAAATATAATTTTATGTCATATTGTGAAGTACACAAACCAATGATCTTTATATTTTCTGTTTTGTCATTATGATTGTTACATAAACTATAGTATCTTTCCATGATCTTGCATGTAATGAGTTTAAATTATATGAGCGACAGGTGCACTAACACTTCATAACATCAGTAACTCGACAGCACATCCTAGAACAGTTTTCCTCTGCGTTTGTAATGTTTGCACAAAGGAGCCAGGCAGCTGCTCGAAGATCTCTTTTGGAGAAAACTGTTAAACATCGCTGATCTCCGCGATGTTGATATTAACGTATCCTCGCTCGCGTGGCATCCTGGGATAGATGAGTATCATGAGTACCCATGGAAAAGCACTCAAAAATCTGGGCGGAAGCAGTAAGTCATCCGGGAACTTCTCCCCTACTCTTTTTATGAAAACTGATGTTTCGAACGTACTGCTTCCTTCACGTACTGTTTTCGCCTACTATATAGTAGGAAAGTAGGCATATTGGAACGCACTTAAGTCCGAATCTCGCGACAATTATTACGTCACCCAGGTAATTCTCGCCTACTCTTTTGGATTCATTCATACTTTTTTGCTCGCCTACTCTTTTTCCCATACTAAATAGTATGGAAGTATGCGGTTTGGAATTCAGCCATAGTGTCAGCCATCTTTCTGTAGAAGCTAAGCTAACAGGCTCTTGCCTCTTGGTCAGTGTAGAGAGTTTGAATAGTCGGATAATCACGACGGCGGAAGGTAGTTTTAAAGTTGAGGGGGATTTTCGAGAATCTGATGGTTTGGAAGTGGCCTCGTAAGAGCAAATGCGTTCTGGGAGTTGTTGTCTTTCAGCCACATGAGTAAAAAATACATTTTCAGCCTTTTCTCAGTCTAGAATGCTTCAATTTCAAAAATAATTTCACATTTCTACTATATAAATGACCGATATTAAATACACCTTCATCTTCCCAGAGGTGAAGTATCCCTTTAAGTGAATCGGGTGCTGATACAACGCTGACAACACGTGCAAATACACAATGCTAATTTGTGGGCGCAATATATTCTAAAGCCGAAAGTAAACTTCTCTACTCCGTGTTCCGCTCCGGCTTGCAGACAGTGAGCATGACGCAATTTTCGTCATTAGCACGGTCCGCTGATGTCCATGCACCCCATATGCTTGGAGCCCAATTTTTGTGTCCACGTGGACTTGTGGATGTACAACAGTGCATGTGTGAGCGATTTTAGCGCTCAAAAAGAAAAGTCCACTAGCACCGAACACATCCATCTGTGCTCAGTCAATAGAGTACACTTTGAAGTGCTTGCACACACAATTGTGCGTTAGATGGAGCAGAACACGGAAAATGAAGTATTCCCGGGCCTTAAGTGAATTCCCCCTTATCTATTTTACTTAACAGCTTCCAGGTCAAGTCTTACACAGCCTCAAAAACATTCTCCCTCCCTCAGTGTTATTAAGTAGTTTCACACACTGTTTTTTTTAATGGAGATCATTTTCTTGTTACATCTTAGGACCTGAAGGATCAGCATCGGATGATGATCCGTTCTCCCCATTCTCTCCACAAGGGGATGGGATTTCGTCCGGGACGCCGTTGAGGTCGGACTTATTGGGGGGCTTGTCGTGCATCTGTCCGCCATCCCCTGGTTTTGAAGACTGAGCTCCATTTACACATGCCGCTCCTTCTGATTTCCCAAAGTTAAAGAGTTTCCCGGGATTGAAGGACTTGTTGGGTGATTGGGACCTCTCCGCCCTCTCCTGGACTGGAGGAACTGTCGACGTGCTAGAGGAAGCTGTTGCAGTCTCTTTCTTGTTCTCAGGAGACTTCAGGAACTTGAAACTAAGAAAACCCGGCAGCTTGGGTTCACTACCCGTGGGCGACTGTGGGGAACGGGCTGTGCCGGAAGAAAACTTGTTCTGTAGAGGGATGATCTGCTTCAGTTTCATGACATTGTTGTTACCGAGAAGTGAGCTGGGTCGCTTGGGTTTCTCCCCCCCAGAGGCGCTCCCCCCACCCCCTGGTCTGGATTTGCCACTTTGGCTCTTGTCGTGGTGGTGGTCGCCACCCGAGGAGTCCGAGCGTCCATCGTCTCGATCCCGCCGGGCCTGGTAATCCGCCTGGCGCTGCCGCTCCTCTTCCTCACGCTTCCTCCTCTGCTGCTGCTGGAAATGCTGCTGTGCCTGACGCTCATGCTTCTGAAAACACATGTCCACCAGCAATGAATCCAGTTGCTGCCACAATTCTAGATTCAGGATGTTGCTATCCAGTTGCTAAGGTGTTCTGGGTGTTTTAGTATGTTTCTATGTAGTGCTTAGGGTGTTCTAGGTCACTGGTTCTCAACCTTTTCGACTCAATATGTCCAACACAATATTCAAAGCCCCCATATAGGCCAAGATATTGATAAATTATTTTCAGTATTTCTGACATTATTATGACAGAGCTGCTTGTTTTAAAGGGATAGTTCTCTCAAATATTTTAATTACCCCATGATTTACTCTTCCATGTAGTCCATGTAGATTTGGCTTATCGCTATTTTGAAATCGCAAAGGCTGCGATTGTTTTTTATGCGCATTTTGTCATTGATGTACGGCTCTTAAAACGCTGCTCCATCTGAAAGCACTGTGAGTTTGAGTCACTTATAGTGTGCATTTGAAAAGGCAACGCATGAGAATCACTAATAAACCTCCTGTTCAACAAAAGACCACATTTAACAACAAGTTTAACTCCAAACTCACTTCATAACGACAGTTGAGCATCCTGTTAGTTGATGGGGCAGAATTCTTACACAGAACAAGGCAGTCGTGTATGTCATGTTTAAAGGGATACTCCACTTTTTTTTGGAAATTGGCTCATTTTACCACTCCCCCACAGTTAAACAGTTGGGTTTTACCATTTTCGAATGTATTCAGCCGATTTTTTTAATATTTAGAAGAATATCAGTATATAGACAAATTCTGGTCTCATTGACTTCCATAGTATATTTTTTTCCTACTATGGAAGTCAATGAGACCAGAAACTGTCTGGTTACTGATATTCTTCTAAATATCAGGAAATCAGCTGAATGGATTTGAAAACGGTAAAACTTAACTGTTTAACTATGGGGGAGTGATAATATGAGCCTATTTCCAAAAAAAGTGGAGTATCCCTTTAATCAACATTTATTGATGCCCGATTTGCTGGAAGGATTTGGGTTATTGTAGTACTTCTGCGGCCGGGGATATTTGGGGTATCTGCGTGAGAGCACCCTCTGGTGTTCAGATGAAACAGCATTTACTGCCCATCAGTCGCAATGAACTGACAAGCTGCGCATAAAAAATTGCATATCGCGTTGCAGTTTCGTTGTAATTATTTTTGCAGCCCTACCCTCAAGCCATCCTAAGTGTATATGACATTCTTCATTCAGACGAATACAATCAGAGTTATATTTAAAAAATGTCCTGACTTTTCCAAGCTTTATAATGGCAGTGAATGGCCATTTAAGTCCATCAAAGTGCATCCATTCAAGATTAAAGTGCTCTGCACTTTGTAAAGGTGTTTAAAAAGATCTCATGGTTGAGAACCACGTGATTGTTCCCTCGCCCCACTCCCCTGCTGACCTGCAGTCACATTGCATTTTATCATTACAGCTTGCCTCATTATAATGCAATCTTTTGTTTTGAAGAAAACAGGAAGAAATGCCTTCTTGCTAATAGTTTGGCTCATAGATTTATCACTTACGCAGCACAGTGAGTTTCACTTAATCATGCTGGACATATCTGAAGATTATTACAGAGGCAGCTGACGTTGAAGGAGGAATTAAAATTCCTGTTTATTAATAAACTGAGAACCAGACCTGTTGTAATACACTTGAATTAATTGAAAAGTGTACAGTCAAAGTAGTAAAAGAAGATGTTTGTTGTTGTAAAACTAGACTTTGGGGGTCAAAGATGTAGTTTGATAAACTCTTAGGGGCAGATTTGCTAACAGCTTGCTCTAACGTAAACCCTCTTTTGGAAAAAACTACAGTCAGGATTTACTAAAGACACAGTGAAAAATTAGCACTGATAAGCTATGGACACAGTCATTTTTTAGGCTGATCTTATTGCATATGCATTTGTTGGAATTTCCCTTTCGAAGGCAAAATTTATAAGAGCAAAGTTTATAAATGAATCGCGTAATGTGATTTATGAAGCTTTGCACTAGTCAACTTATGTATTTGAACCATTATTTACCATCCAAAAAAGTATGTCTTAAACCAGATGATAATTTGCTCCTACTCTTGGTAGATTGTGTTGGTCATTATGGAAATGATCCGGCTGAGTCAGTGTTCTTTAATTTGTGCGTTGTCAGTAGATTATGCGAAGAACTTTCCACTCCCATCTGTGTTTATTTCACAATACTTTGCCCTGTTTAGTAAATCTGGCCCTTACTTTCCTAAACATTTGTGGTCAATCACCACTACCAATATAAAATTAAATACTTTGTTGAAATCATCAGAATGGCTTTGAGGGGTTGGGGCGGATGGGCTTTTACCTTAAATGCCTCTTTGCGCTGAAACTCCAGCTTGGCCATTTCCTCTCCCACCCAGCTGGGGATGTCTGGTATTGCCACATGAATGATATACTTCAGTAGAACTGCAAAGTGCTGGTCATAAAAGGAAAGACAGAAAGAAGAACAGAAGGCAAAGTCTGTTTATTATCATTTCCCTCATAACAAAAATCTGAATAAAGTTCTCCTGGAGTCACGGTGTCAGGATATGCCGTGGAAACTTCACTGCCGCACCATGAGTGCACCAGGCGCAATGTGACGCAGCGCCTGAAAATAGTGCCCAGCAGCTTCCAACGTGACCGGGACTAAGACCGGGATTAAGATTTATGTATCCATTGATTTATATATATTCTTTTTTGTTATGTTGTTTTACACTATTTTGTTGAAATAATTATTTTGATCTGTCTTTGATTTGTATGTCCTAATTCAGATAGCGATGAAAATGCTGCACCTAGATTGATATATATATATATATATATATATATAATTTTTATATATATTTTTTTTATTATATATATATTTTTATTTTTTATTTTTTTTTATTTTTTTTATTTTTTTTTTTATCATTATTATTATTAGGGGTTCAAGCACGAAGTGCTGAAACCCTATTGTAATTGTACTGATTTTTATTATTATTATTATTATTTTTCTTCTGCCGTAAAACGCATCGTGCAGACCAAACCGTAAGGGCCAGAGCTCTGAAACTTTGTCAGATGGTAGTACAAAAATCGAGGAGAGGTTATCAAATTATGAGCCCGATTGGCCCATAGGTGGCGCTATAACAACCAATTGCGCGAAACTGGTCATAACTCCTAGACTGTAAGTCGTACACTCAAGTGTCTTATATCATTGGAAAGCTGGTCACCTGACGAACAAAACGTATATCTCCGATTTCATTTCCGGTATTAAAATTTTTCCGCCATTTTGAATTTTGTCGAAAAACCACTTTTGCGAACTAGTCCCTGGTTTTTTGCCCGATCGGAACCAAACCAATGCAGAAATGTTCTCTGGAGTCTGTAGATCAATAATTATTGAAAAAATGTTGAAATTTCTATTTACGGTCGCTAGGGGGAGCAAAATAAACGTTGTGGGAAGAATCTATTTTACTAAAACGGCTATAACTCGAGAAGTAAATGAGATATCTTCACCAAACTCGGTACTCATGTGTAAGAGTTCAATTTGAGGTCACAGTAAAAAAACCGCGACGATTGAACGCTAGGTGGCGCTATAAAATGAAAAAAGCATAAAAAGGGCTATAACCATGTGACCGTTAGTCTGATTGACTTTAAAATTGGTGTGCAGGGTCTTGGTCCAAGGCCCCATGTATGTGTATGAGGACATTGGCGTATCTCAAAAAACATGGCCGCCATCAACCAATGAATTTGAGCACCCATGAAACAAGGTTAACGAAGGCCGATCGGAACGAAACTCGTTGGGCATGTTCGACTCATGGCCCTAGAGGTCTGTAAGAATTTTGAAAGGAATCGGCCACTAGTTGGCGCTAACGAGTTTTATGGCTCTGTAATCACGTGGTGTTGCACACAACCCCACAATATGTATATCAATTGATAGATCTCCTCATGCTGAACAACTTTGCCTCAAGAACCATTGCTGTCAATCGAATCGTTCGTCAAATATTCACAAATATGTCAAAAACCTACTTTTGCGAACTAGTCCCTGGTTTTTCGCCCGATCGGAACCAGACCAGCGCAGAAATGTTCTCTGGAGTCTGACAATCAATAATTATTGAAAAAATGTTGAAATTTCTATTTACGGTCGCTAGAGGGCGCAAAATAAACGTTGTGGGAGGAGCCTACTTTACTAAAATTGCTATAACTCAAGAAGTAAATGAGTTATCTTCACCAAACTCGGTACTCATGTGTAGGAGTTCAATTTGAGGTCACAGTAAAAAAACCGCGACGATTGAACGCTAGGTGGCGCTATAAAATGAAAAAAACATAAAAAGGGCTATAACCATGTGACCGTTAGTCCGATTGACTTGAAAATTGGTATGCAGTGTCTTGGTCCAAGGCCCCATGTTTGTGTATGAGGATATTGGCGTATCTCAAAAAACATGGCCGCCATCAACCAATGAATTTGAGCACCCATGAAACAAGGTTAACGAAGGCCGATCGGAACGAAACTCGTTGGGCATGTTCGACTCATGGCCCTAGAGATCTGTAAGAATTTTGAAAGGAATCGGCCACTAGTTGGCGCTAACGAGTTTTATGGCTCTGTAATCACGTGGTGTTGTACTCATCCCCCCAATATGCATATCAATTGATAGACCTCCTCATGATGAACAACTTTGCCTCTAGAACCATTGCTGTCAATCAAATCGTTCATCAAATATTCACAAATATGTCAAAAACCTACTTTTGCGAACTAGTCCCTGGTTTTTTGCCCGATCGGAACCAAACTAGTGCAGAAATGTTCTCTGGAGTCTGAAGATCAATAATTATTGAAAAAATGTTGAAATTTCTATTTACGGTCGCTAGGGGGCGCAAAATAAACGTTGTGGGAGGAGCCTACTTTACTAAAATGGCTATAACTCAAGAAGTAAATGAGATATCTTCACCAAACCCGGTACTCATGTGTAGGACTTCAATTTGAGTTCACATTAAAAAAAACCGCGACGATTGAACGCTAGGTGGCGCTATAAAATGAAAAAAACATAAAAAGGGCTATAACCATGTGACCGTTAGTCCGATTGACTTGAAAATTGGTATGCAGTGTCTTGGTCCAAGGCCCCATGTTTGTGTATGAGGACATTGGCGTATCTCAAAAAACATGGCCGCCATCAACCAATGAATTTGAGCACCCATGAAACAAGGTTAACGAAGGCCGATCGGAACGAAACTCGTTGGGCATGTTCGACTCATGGCCCTAGAGGTCTGTAAGAATTTTGAAAGGAATCGGCCACTAGTTGGCGCTAACGAGTTTTATGGCTCTGTAATCACGTGGTGTTGTACTCACCCCCCAATATGCATATCAATTGATAGATCTCCTCATGATGAACAACTTTGCCTCTGGAACCATTGCTGTCAATCAAATCGTTCATCAAATATTCACAAATATGTCAAAAACCTACTTTTGCGAACTAGTCCCTGGTTTTTCGCCCGATCGGAAGCAGACCAGTCTAGGATAATTCTTTGGACTCTCTAGATCAATAATTATCAAAAAAGTTGAACTTTTTAAATTTGTGCATGGTCTTAAATGGTTATTTAGAAAAGGGGCGTGAAAAAATGCACCCAAAAGCCTATAAATCCTAAATGAAAACTCAGAACTTCACAAACATTGATGAGCATATGTGTCATAACATGCCAAAGAAGCATGCAAAGTTTCATTGAGATCGGACTATAGGTGGTGCTATAACTGTTTAAAAAGCTTTAAAACCATATGTTTCCAATGGTAAATTGCCAGTATTGACTGTAAAAAAATTGAGCATCTATGAAACAAGGTTAACAAAGGCCGATCGCAACGAAACTCGATGGGCATGTTCAACTCATGGCCCTAAAGGTCTGTAAGAATTTTGAAAGAAATTGGCCACTAGTTGGCGCTAACGAGTTTTGTGGCTCTGTAATCACGTGGTGTTGCGCACATCCCCACGAAATGCAATTTCATTTCATAGATCTCCTCATGATGAACAACTTTGCCTCTAGAACCAATGCTGTCAATCAAATTGTTTGTTAAATATTCACGATTATGTTAAAAACCTATTTTTGCAAACTAGTCCCTGGTTTTTTGCCCGATTGGAACCAGACTAGTCTAGGACAATTCTTTGGACTCTCTAGATCAATAATTATCAAAAAAGTTGAACTTTGTCATTTGTTTTGCTTTCATATGGTCATTTACTAAAGGGGGCATGACAAAATGCACCCAAAAGCCTATAAATCCTAAAGGAAAAGTCAGAACTTCACAAAAATCGATGAGTACATGTGTCATAACTTATTCAAAAAGCATGGGAAGTTTCATGTAGATCGGACCATAGGTGGCGCTATAATTGTTAAAAATGTAAAATCATTGAAACTTAAAACTTAATGTCTTTTGATGCTTTTGTGCTTAAAGGCCTCAAAGGCCTAAACTGCTTGAACCCCGCTAAATGCTGCTTGCAGCTTTAATTATTATTATTATTATTATTTATTTTTTATTTTTTTTTTTTTTTTATTTTTTTTTTTCTTTCCTATGTTGACATTATATTTGGTAGGTCATTATGCTATCTATGGAATTCTGCTCTCTGCTGGCTAATGTTGTATAGTATGACCAGGTGTGCACTATTGAGAGTAATCAACTGCTACTTAAGTTGCACCTGTGAGTTTGTTTGTTACATACACCCTGACGAAGGCGTATAGCCGCAACGCGTAGGTGTTTCTGTCACCAGTTTTAAGTAATTCAAAGCCATGAATTAATAAAGGCTTTTTAACTTTTATACCTTAAATTCGAGTGCCTTGGATGATTACTTTGAATTCAGCATACAAATATCCCTAGTAACCAAAGAGCACCGAGATCTTACACCCTGTGTAGCACTTCAATTGCACTTTCTGCTGTGATGTGACCGGGACTAAGTTTGTGTAGTCATCGCGCCTGCTGCACTCATGGTACGGCAGTAAAGTTTCTTGATTATTACGCAGGAATGAGAGTATAGTTCCCTGCATATCAGCCTAGAAAATCGCAACTTTACATTTTCCGTCTGTCTTAGTGCACAATGTAACTACAGAAGAGTCAAGTTTTAAATAGGAAAAATATCGAAACACTTTGGTCATTTTTTTGGGAGAAATGCTAATGGTCTTGTGCACTTCAATGATGTATGCTAAGCTATGCTAAAAGTGGTACCGCCAGAAACGGAGATCGGCTGAATGGATTCAAAAAAGGTAAAACTCAACAGTTGAACTCTGGGGGAGTTGTAAAATGAGCCTATTTCCAAAAAAAGTGGAGTATCTCTTTAAGTGATATAATAATAATACATTCAAAAGTTAAATGGATCATGCCAAAATTGGGCTGGCATTGTGCAGTCTGAACTTGGCATTAGATTTATAGGGAGTGTGTGTATGTGCTTGAGTGTGTGACGGTACCTCTAGGATGACGATTGAGATAATGGCCATCTCCGGACTGAGCCAGGGAAACAGTCTCTGTAGCTGCCCACACTGACCAATCAGATAGCAGTTCACTATGATGGCAATCAGACCCATGGCTTCCATCACTGTCTGTGCAATGATACAGGATTTTACACAACCTTGTGATTTAAAGACACTCCTAGAACAATGTCAACTTAACACATTTGTCCTTCATGTACATCACAGCACTCGGTGTAGTCTAACCTGCCACTGTCCGATGCTCCCCACCCTCAAGCCGAAAGGTCTCTGTAGGCTGGTGCACAGTTTAAACGCGTCACTCCGGATCTCAATGATATTGTTGATGAGGGCACACATGGCGGCCAATGGGAAGGCAGATGAAAAGAGAACCACATATCCAAACTGAACAAACATCTCCTGGTAGTCCTGAAATGTGTCCTGGAAAGCAGTTAAGAGACTTTGTTTTCTGAAAGTATGTTTGTTTGACTGCAGGTAATCAGAACACACAGATATTCATTGTTTTCTGATAACACACAAACATTACAGAGACATTTCCAGTAGAGTCCTTTAGTCAGAAAGCACTGTGTTCCATTTTAAATAATGTTAAAACATTATATAAATGAAAATTTACTCTACCGTTGAAAAATTGTAAAAAAAAAACAAAACAAAACCTTTTTTAAAAGTCTATTATTCTATCCAAGACTGCATTTATTTAATCAAGAATACAGTAAAAACAGTGATATTGTAAAATAATATTACAATTTGAAAAATACTGTATGTTTTCTATTTTAATATCGTTTTTAAAATGTAATTTATTCCAGTGATCAGCTGAATTTTCAGCATCATTACTCCAGTCTTCAGTGTCACATGATCCTTCAGAAATCATTCTAATATGATGATTCACTGCTCAAGAAACATTTCTTATTATTATCACAGATGCAAATTGTCGTGCTGCTTAATGTTTTTTCTTAATCTTATTTGTGTACAATCATCAGGCTGCATTTATTAGATTAATATATATATATATATATATATATATATATATATATATATATATATATATATATATATATATATATATATATATATATATTGTTCTGCCTCTGCAAAGGCTGTGTATAATTTACGATGGACATTTACATTTATATATTTTATAATTTCATGATTGTTTAATATTCTGTTTAAGATACTTTTTTCCTGCTGCTATTATGTTAAGTTCCTATGTGAGGACTTTTATTTTGACGGTTTTCCACGAGCAACGCAACGCACATCAAGGCAGCGACCGCGTGAGAGATGTTTGAGTCACATTTAAATCAATCCTTCTTCTAATCCCTGTCGTAAGCATTGGCTGTAAGTTAATTTGAATCATTTACCTGTCTAGTGAATATTGCAGGAGTTTAAACGTGATGTAATTGAAGATGTTTATGTTAATGCAGATTGGCGCTAATGTGTTGCGTTAATGCTTCTAACCTAATGTATCTATATACATTACTGGTTACACTGTTAATAGTATGTCATTTTGATTTCTAATAAGTTTTCCATATTTCTTTCATTTATTTACAGTTTTACTCGGTTCAATGGCCGGTGTTTGCCCATGTAAACTGCAGTACATGTTGTACTATTAAAGGAGCAAGACGCTAATTTCCTGGCTCTTGAATGGAGTGTAGCTTGCTGTTTATCTATATTCACGTTTCGGAAACAAACATATAGAGAGAACAGTACATATACATATATATATATATATATATATATATATATATATATATATATATATATATATATATATATATATATATATATATAAATTAAATATATCATATAGTGTAATTTATTCCTGTGATCAAAGCTGAATTTCAGTCTTCAGTGTCACATGATCCTTCAGAAATCATTCTAATATGATGATTATTTACATTTTTATTTCAGGATTCTTTGATGAATAGAAAGGTCAAAAGTACAGTATTTATCTGAAATAGAAAGCTTTCGTATTTATGTATATATTTTTTGTATTATTTAAAGGTTAGATTTTTGTGAATATTTTGAATGGAAAAACTGAGGAATTGGAAAAAATTTCACAGTCAGTTTTGCTTATATTTCTGGAACCACTCTGGTCATATTTCGAACCCAGGTTCGAATCCACTGTGAAACAACAATGTGTCCCAGAGCAAGACACTTAACCCTTAAGGGGGTCGCACACCGGATGCGCCGCGTCGCGTCTAGGACAACTCAAGGTATCGCACACCGGACGCGCACTTTCTCATTAGTGTATGGCCAGCAATATTGTAATGTTTAATGACAGGAAATGAAGATAATGTCTGTTCTATGTTATTATTGTACTGCACAATTAAATACAATCGCTGCTGAGTCTGCAATCTGAAAACTTTACCTCAGAGCATCCGTTAACTGAATGAATTGAGAATCTCACCTGAAAAATCCAATAACATTCAGCAATTGTCATTCAAGCAGCTGATTTCTGTAAATGAATGCAAAACCAAATGTATTTTGCAGTATAGTGCGAAATCAGGATCCATCAGCAACGATTTGAGTCAAAAATAATTACAATTTTATATAAACTATGTAAATGGCGCTCTGTGGCGCTGCAGGGTTTTGAACACGGTCCTGAGCCGTTGCTGGGCGCCGCGGACAGACGCCGAATGGCGCCGCCAGTGTGTGTACACTCATAGAGAATAATGTGTTCGAATTTTAAAGACGTGGCGCTGCGCGTCCGGTGTGCGACCCCCTTTAGTTGCTCCAAAGGCGTGTGACCTCTGACATATAGCAATTGTAAGTAGCATTGGACAAGAACATCAGCTAAACGAATAAATGTAAATATAAGAAGACATTGACTTTTCTGTAGACATATTTAATTAAAGATTCCACCAATGCGGTGTGAAATGTGTTTGTTTGTCTTAGACTGTACGTATGGAGGAGTGTCTTCTCACCTGGTACGTTTGCATGCAGCTCTCGATCTCGGCCTGCGTCAGCGTAGCGGTTTCTTGCTCTTCAGGAGGATCCATCCACGAATCTCTCTTCGTCTTACTGTCAGCCCTCTCTAAGCTCCGCCCCCTCTTTCTGAGCCTGACTGACGTGCTGTTCTCCACCCCTGTTGTCAGCGGCTCCCCTGTCAGTTCCTTCATCTCTGGAACCCCGTTTTCATCCTCATCGTCGCACATCTCAAAAACCGAGGCAGGATCCATGCCCCTCTCCACCATGGTAGGGCTGCCCTCCTCCATGAAGCTGTCGTCCACTGGGCTGACGCAGCTCGCGGACTTGCGCTCCACCTTCTCAATGAAGCTGACCTTTCGCAGCTTCAGGCCGCAGTCAATGAGGCTCTCTGATTCGTTCTCTTCTTCGCTGTGCCTCTCCCCAGGCTCCTCCTCCACGTCTTCGTCTGGGACGCCACAGCCGCCATTGAGACACTTGCGTTCTCGCCTCTCTTGGGCGCCCTCCTCACCCATCTGTGGGGCGCGCAGACCTGACCCGAGCACAGTGGGGTCGCTGGGCGAGACCTGCGCTCGTCCTGCTGCGAGCCGCCCGTACTTGAGCAGTGCGGACACCAGCAGCTCCCAAACAGCCCGCAGCGTGAGCTCACCCAATCGGTGCCGTTCAGCCAAGTAGGGCTGCAGGACTTCCTTCATGTTCTGCACAAACTGCCGGATAATCAGCAGTGTGGCCAGCATCTACAGCAATAGGGACACCGACAGGTTATACTCTCACGTGACAAGGCTAAACACTGATACACACATCCCAATTTCAATTTCAATTTTGTTTTGAGCAATTTATTTGGTCATATTTAAGTTCAAATGTCGATATTGATTACATACGAAATTCTGGTCCAGTCAGAGACTCTCACCTCTTTCAGACGCTCCATGTCTTTGAGGTAGAAACCAATATAGAAAAGGCTGAGATAAGAATTTACAAACTGAAACTGAGAAAGAAAGAAAGAAAGAAAGAAAGAAAGAAAGAAAGAAAGAAAGAAAGAAAGAAAGAAAGAAAGAAAGAAAGAAAGAAAGAAAGAAAGAAAGTTTTAAGAACAAAATGTGAATTTTTTAGATACAAAATGTTAAATACTCCAAAATATTTACGTATTATTTCATAAGTACTCACAAGAACCATTTTGATAATGAGATTTTTCTCATAGGCACTCTGGAGTCTGTAGTTTTCTGTGGGAAACAGAAGATTCAGACATTAGTATTCACCTCACAGAGACTGGACAACTAGCCTGTGTTTATCTTCTTTCTCCTTCTCTCTCCTATGTTTGGCTTCTGGAAGGCTGTATTCCAAAAATCCAGACCATTATCCATTTTAGCCTTGCTACTTTTTTACTATTGACTATTAAAACAAAACCTCCTGAATTTAGTGCACAGTTCCCTCCTAAAATGTTGTTTTGTTGAATGGAGTGTTCATGAACAGCTTAAATAATGAATTAAGAAATTTGGCACAAAGATACACATTCCAGAGACAGCCACATTAAAGGAGTAGTTCACTTTTTAAAAAACTTTTGCTGATAATTTACTCACCCCCATGTCATCCAAGATGTCCATGTCTTTCTTTCCTCAGTTGAAAAGAAACTAAGGTTTTTGATGAAAATATTCCAGCATTTAACTCCATATAATGGACTTCAATGGGAACCAAACGGTTCAAGGTCCAAAAGACAGTTTCAGCGCAAACTGCAAACTGTTCAATTGACGAATAAGGGTCCTTTCAAGCGAAACGATCGCTAATTTAAAAAAAATAATAACAAAGTTTAAGTTTTATAAGCTCAAATGGTCACCTTGCTCTTTTCTGTGATGCGCGTTCGTGACTCTCCTGTTCGAACTCGTTCATCAAAATGAACAAATCTTTTCCCGAGTCAATTCGTTCATTTTGTTCATTGAATGAACCAAATGACTCGAAAAAAGATTCGTTCATTTTGATAAATGAGTTCGAACAGGAGAGTCACAAACTTCTTTTCGACTGAAGAAAGAATGACATGGATATCTTGGATGACATGGGGGTGAGTAAATTATCAGCAATTTTTTTTTAAAAGTGAACTACTCCTTTAAGTGTGTAAATGTAAACAGACTCACCCATGTCATTTAGCCAGCAGGCGATCTTTCTGTACACCTCATCACACGCCGTCACAGTGATGGCCAACATGATTTTAGGGATAAATCTTGCTACTCGTGGAAGCTCCTTAATCCCCATCACAAATTCCTGCCAAACATCACTCCATTACAACTTACGATTTCAAGTATTTGCACTGAATAATATATAAATCCATGTTGTTATAACTTTTATTATTTTGACCATATATTATGATACAATAAATATTATTATTGTTTTTCTCTCCATGCGCTCCACTTAATTTTAAATGCTTATTTTTTAACATAATATTTTTTCTTAAAAAAAAAGTAATCCCTCTCACATACCCTTAAAATTATGATTTGGAACTATATGTACATAGACTTTTTTTTTTCAGTCAACCAAAATAATATTAGGTTAAAATAAAAGTAAAAGGCAAAGTGTATATCTTAAGGTCCTGTGAATTCTTAAATATTTCACTATTTTTATTTACCGTTTTGCCTTTAATTAAAATCTTCCTGTGGTGTTATAAAATCTTTTATCTATTACAATCTATTACATGTGTGTGTAACTCACCTGAAGCTCAAAGCAAACGAGCATGGCCAGAAATACAAAGCAAAGGCATAATATACAGACAGGAAAGCTGACGAGCCATCTGAACACCCTCCTCCTCCACGGAGGGTAATAAAACTCTTCACAGCCCGTCACTGGACTGCACCGCTTCACACCCTGACCCGTAGAGCAACAGAGGAAAAAAAAAATTATAGAGCAGTTAACAAAAGATGTGTTTTCAGACAAATTACCCTGTCATTACCCTGAACTGAGGTCTGGGTTCCTCCAGGGATTCGGCTGGGGTGTCCAATGTACCCCACTTATAAGCGAGCTCTGCCCCTCTGCGTTTCCAGCGCTCCAGGAACAACGTGGCCCACACCACATTAAAGAGAGCAAACACCACACAACAGATATCCCTGCTGGTCTGAGAGGATAGAGACAGAAATATAGATCACATGAACAGTAGTAGACTCCAATATAAGCATTTTAATCGTAACAACTCTCAAACTAGTTTTAGCCTGTTAATGAATATGGCATATGCGGAATATGAATATGTTAATGTATTTGGTCTTGTCGGATTAGATCTGCTTCACTGCTGCTGCAGAGCAATTCAGATTTAATTTATGGTACAGTTTCAAAACTCTTGGAATAAAGCGGATGAGTCACTTTTATGGAATTTTATGGTGTTTAAGTGGTCAAATACCTGATCTGATTCTGTAAGCATCCACAATACAAAGCCAATAACAGCTGGATACAACATGGAAGTGGTGTAGAAACCCAGCCAGGCGAAGTACATGGCAATCTTCGCTCCAAAATAATCACAAATATCATCTAACACAGAAAACAGGACAGACTTAAACCAATCATTCAAGTATCCAATTAGGACTTTCGCAACAAAGTGATGAAATCAATAATAATCAGTAGTGAAAATAATCAACAATGAATTTGTTTATTGATTAATCACACTTGCATTCTAATGAAAATCAGAATCAATATCATTTTTGCTGAAATATTTGTCATTAGACATTAAATGTAGGTTTAAAATTGTATGTGTAATACAAATTATTGTATTTAATGAGAGGATAAGGGGACTATTTTAATGGAGTATAAATATGATATAATTACTACGTTCATATGAATGTAATCTCAGTTACTTACTCAGTTAGAGTTACCAGTTACTTTTGTTGATTATCATTTTTAATTGAGTGATTTTAACTTCTAAATTTTAAAATAGTAAGCTGTAATCAGTTGGGATTTTTTTGTTGTTGAGAATGTAACATTTATTTTTTTAACCTTTTTAGCACATAATGTTTAGCATTAGCCTACTGTTATGATTCCGATCTTATTTTCCCCTGTTTGGTGTTCAAGGACTCTAATTTTGAAGTATATTATCATATATATTATATTATCATCATATTTTTGTTTCAAAAATCAGTAGTTCACTTTTTAAAAAAAACTTTGCTGATAATTTACTCACACCCATGTCATCCAAGATGTCCATGTCTTTCTTTCTTCAGTCGAAAAGAAATTAAGGTTTTTGATGAAAACATTCCAGGATTTTTTTTCACCATATAATGCACTTTACTGGGAACCAAACGGTTCAAGGTCCAAAAGACAGTTTCAATGCAAA
This sequence comes from Cyprinella venusta, assembly GCA_038021265.1. Taxonomy (NCBI): domain Eukaryota; kingdom Metazoa; phylum Chordata; class Actinopteri; order Cypriniformes; family Leuciscidae; genus Cyprinella; species Cyprinella venusta. Next base: position 6,671,433 of record CM075879.1, on the reverse strand, counting down.
CTGCAACACCAGATGTTGAATCAAGCGAAACGGTCGCTCATTTAGAAAATAGAACAAAGTTTAAGTTTTATAAGCTCAAATGCTCGCCTTGCTCTGTTCTGTGATGCGCATTCGTGACTCTCCTGTTCGAACTCGTTTACCAAAATGAACAAATCTTTTTACGAGTCAATTCGTTCATTTCGTTCGTTGAATGAACCAAATGACACGAAAAAAGATTCGTTCATTTTGATGAACGAGTTCGAACAGGAGAGTCACGAACGCGCATCACAGAACAGAGCAAGGCGACCATTTGAGCTCATAAAACTTAGACTTTGTTATTTATTTATTAAATGAGCGATCGTTTCGCTAGATAAGACCCTTATTCATCGTCTGGAATCGTTTAAAGCCCTTTGAACAGTTCGCAGTTTGCACTGAACGTGTCTTTTGGACCTTGAACCGTTTGGTTACCAGTAAAGTGCATTATATGGAGAAAATCCTGAGATGTTTTCATCAAAAACCTTAATTTCTTTTCAGCTGAAGAAAGAAAGACATGGACATCTTGGAAGACATGGGGGTGAGTAAATTATCAGCAAAAGTTTTTTTTTTAAAGTGAACTACTCCTTGTCCGAAGACAATTTTAACTACTAACCTAGGGGCTGTTTTTCACACACGGCCTGCACCCATGACTTCATCAGCTGTCCCAGAATCCTCTGCTCATGAAGCGGGAAGACTTGCTGGATCACACCTCGCGCCCTCAGCTCAGGAACTGGAACATACACACACAGTGCACACTCACTAACACACACACACAACATGAACAAGTATTCAAAACTTTGGTAAAACTTTTCTTTCTAGAAACCTTCACCAACATATAAAGTGTCAGCCTGCACATTTACAGTAAATTGCTTTCAGGTAATCCAGATACTGATACACAAAAATGAGTGACTTATACATACAAACAGGCTGGTACAGCTCAGGCACACACTTCTCAGGGCTCTCATAAAGTCTAAATATAACAACTCACTGATTGGCTGCCCTTCCAGGAAGTGGATGTTGTGAAGGGCCTCCCCATGTTTAGATCTGAGATTGTCCAGCCAGTATTTGATTATGCTTTGGCGTTCCTGTGAAAAGAATACGCCTCAATCTATAACAATGTCTGCGGGATGCAAAAATGTACAACCCAACCCGATATCTCAATGACTTCATTCTTTAAAACAATATCATGGGTTCACTCAAACCTAAGCTCTATTGGCAATGTCCGTGATGTTGAAACACAGAGGAAAAACTGATTTGGATCAGTTTATAACCAAAACAATTTATAGTCACGTGATTACAATGGACGTCTATGGGGCAAGATATTAACCATTTAGAGAAAGTAAAAAAGTGACACTTATTTTTTGTAAAAATATGACAAATTTTATCTAAATGGATGTCTGAAATCACATACTCGTTGAATAAGTACTTATTTTGAATAAGTAGTTACTTCAGGACGGTTAAAAAGTATGTTCTATGTAGTATGAATGTAATCTGGACACACTACATCCGCCATGTTGTTACTGTCATGTGATCTACCAGAGTCAGTTGCATTGCTTCAATACCATTCATAAATCCTGTCCCGTGGCCTCATGGGATAGTAAAGTGTCCAAAAAATGTGCACTTCAGAATCTCGCCGGAAGAAGTAGGTCATCCGGGTACTTTTTGCCTACACTTTTATGATTACTGGAATTCGGACATACTTCTTTTGTCACATCCTGTTTTTCGCCTACTATATAGTAAGAACAGAGGTGTAGTGGTAAAAAAAGAGGTGGGTAAACTATAAATTCTGGTGGACCACGACGTGGTCACCAGGTAAGGTGGGCCACTGTCTACCGGTGTATGTGTATCCTGATAACATTGCTATAGGGAGGCCTCGACATTAACCCTTTTAATACGCCTGTCCTTTGGACAAGTAAATCTGCCATTCATTTGTCTGAGTAAAAAAGTTGCTTGTCCGGATTTTTTATTTTTATATTGTGTGTGCTCATTTATTCTGAAACAATATTTTCATCAGTGTTCAATCATTATTTTAATATCTGCACCTTTAAAGGGCATCCCCTCACCCAATTTTAGTAAATGTATGCTTCATCTTTCATTTTAAATTCTTAAATTTGATCAATAAATTCAATTATTTCGAATAATAAGACACTATGGGCTGTTACCCTAGGGGTTGATCAAATTAAATCATTTACACTGAAAAATAACAATTGCATAAAATAATGTTATGAAATTTATTTAAATTTACATAAGAAACTTGGAAAGAATGATACTACTTTTAAACATATAACACTAAATCGCCAGTAGGTGGTGGTAGGTGACCGTCTTAATGAGTGAGTCATTGATTCATTCATTCAAACGATTCGTTCAAACGACTGATCATTCAAGAATGAGACCGATGTTTATGAATGGCTCATTGAATCTTTGACTCAATCGATTCGTTCAAAATGCTGAATCATTCAGTAATGAAAACACGTGTGAGATGAGATGCGCCGTGGTTTTGCTGTGATTATTGTTTGGAACTATTTTCGCTGCTGAAACAGAACAAAAACAGCCAATATTGCATCTAAAATGTAAGTGATTTAATTTTTACTGTTTATTGAACTGTTGTAGGAAATCAATGTCACATTTTCTATCGTGATGGTGTGGTGTTCAGGAAAAATAATTTAGGTTGTTTAACATGTCAGAATTATAAAAACTCTATTTATATTTTTATAGGCAATAGCCTATATTGTTAACTGAGTGTGTTCTGCGCTCATTTGTGTAGATTTCTGCTCGAGAGGCTGCGCGAGGGTCAACAACAGTGCAACCTTACCGTCAGTAATAGTAAACACTGACAGTAATGCAGCGCAATATGAAAGAGTTCGTCTTAGGTTTTTCAACCTATGAAACTAATAATGAACAATATGAAACTAAAACGACACAAGCTTAATTTAAAATGTCTTAGGAAATACATCCAGGATATTTTGAGGTGGATAAACGCAATTGAGAGGTGGATAAACGCACTTTGGAGGTGGGTAAATGCTATTTCCAAATTTGGGAGGTGCGTAAACGGAGTTTTCGTGCGTTTAGCCTCCACTACATCCCTGAGTAAGAAGTATGCTAGAAGTATGTGATTTCGGATGCAGTCTAAATCATGTTTGAGGTGTATACTTTTCAAGTTTATCAATGATTTACCAACATAATTTCTGCGTGTAGTGTTTGCTCCATGTGAAAATTGCTTTATGGTTAGAACGTCACGTCATCATCATCACCACAGATTTATTGGGATCATCAGATTAGCATGGTCAGGACATATTGAAAACAGTGATACTATAATATTATTTATTTGCTCTTATGGTGTTTATTAATATTTGATTAAGCTTTTCTTTTACATTTTTATTTGTTGTTGTAATTTTAGTTTTTAATAATTATTAAAGGGGTGGTTCATTAAAGGTTCACTTTTTTGATTTTAAATAGTGTGTAATGTTGCTGATGGTGCATTAACAGTATCTGCAAAGTTGCAGCGCTGAAAGTTCAATGAAAGCAGAGATATCGTCTTTTAAAAACCAGGAAGTGTAAACGCCTACAAAAACGACTCGATTGGGACTACAACGGGTTATGGTACGTCACTAACCCGCACATTTGCATCAACCATTCCCTTCGGAATATGCAGGAAAGGGCATGTGCATATTTCAGCAGCACGTCGAGTGAGTTGTGTTCACGCTGCTGTCAGGTCTTCTGTGTTTCAAGCTTCCCACGGATGCTATACTTCATCAACAATGGATACAATTTATGTTTGATTATATTCCTGAAAGTGACGATCGTAATCTAGCTCTCTGTGCTGCGCATTTTACGGAAGACAGCTTCTAGAATCTCTCAACGAGATCAATGCAGCAAGAAACTGTTAATAAACAATGAAGCAGATCCAACTTTAAAACCAGAGGCAGCAGTTGTTGGACCACAACCTGTAAGTAGGCTAAGACTTAATCGTTTTAAATGTATTTGCATGTATAATTCCAGACGTAACGTTAGCCTGTGTTGTATTTATTTATTTATTTTTCAAAATGCCAGCGCTGGCTTTTATAGCCACTATATGCTACTAGTTATGCTAGTATTTTGTGTCTACGACAAACGGGTACAAACATTATGGACCTGAATTTTGTATAAGTACTAATGTTTTAAACGTATTTTTCATGTATATATGCTTTATGACGTTATTTTCGATTTGATCAAGAACGTAAACTTGCCAACGCTGTTTGTGCTTAACATTAGTAGCCAGTCAGTTGCTATCGTTGCCAGTCAGATGCTATTGTGTAAAACAAACGTGTATATGGTTAAAAAAATATGGCAAATTATCATTCAGAAACGTTAAGTAAGAGCCGTGTGTGGTGTGGTTCTGTTTTACTCGCTTCATCGCGGCTTTCTCTGTCTGATTCTGCCTCAAACTGAAACTGCAGTTCGACAGACACCATTATTTACATCTGGACCGGAGCTGGCGTTTCCCCGTAAGGTAATAGGCGTTAACCTTCCGGACAACGTGAGCGACAGTTTAGCCAATCACAACACACCCGCCCAAACTAACCAATCTGAGCCCACGACGTGTTTCTGAGGGTGTGTTTTCATAGAATCAGGAAGTAAACCGCTCGTTCAGGGGACAGGGGAGAGCGCGGCTGACAATAAAGGTGAAGTTTATGAAAAATAAGACTTTTTAAAAAAGTAAAACCACGAATACATGTTATATTGCACCCCATAAACACAATCATGCAAAGAAAAAGAGGACTAGACCACCCCTTTAATTATATTTTTTTTCTTAGTTTTTGTTTTTAAACATTATTTTAAAAATGTACTTTAGTAAATACTAGTACTTCAATTTACTTTATTTCAGTTGGTTGTTGTGTAGATTTTCATCTAATATTTACATTTTATTTCAAATTCTTTTATAAATATTAAAGGGATACTCCACTTTTTACGGAAATAGGCTAATTTTAAAACTCCCTCAGAGTTAAACAGTTGAGTTTTACCGTTTTTGAATCCATTCAGCCAATTTTCTGATATGTAAAAGATTATTAGTAACCAGACAGTTTCTGGTCTCATTGACTTCCATAGTAGGAAAATAATATAGTATGGAAGTCAATGAGACCAGAAACTGTCTGGTTACTGATATTCTTCTAAATCGGCTGAATGAATTCGAAAATGGTAACACTCAACTGTTTAACTCTAGGGGAGTTGTAAAATGAGCCTATTTCCAAAAAAATTGGAGTATCCCTTTAAGTTTATTTGTGCTGTATGATCTCCACGTAGACTTTCATTCTTTACACACATGCTATGCTTTAACAAACTAGTGGATTAGTGAAAATTATTTTCTGTGGTAATTAATGTCTCAGATGTTGTTGAAGTTTGGTTGTTGCTTTTTAAAATAAAAGCCACCATAATCCAAAATAATGCCTTATGGAACATGTTAACTTTGTAAGTTACTTATAAGAATGTTTAATTACACTTTATAAGTAGTAATGTGCAATTGTTACATTAAAGAGCTATTTCTACCTGATTTAACTAAAACATGTGTTTTGTTGGTATGAATGACTGTATTTAGGTTTATTCAGTGATAATAAATACTATTTTCCACTTGAATAAAACTAGCTATATTTTTTAGTTCACTTTTTTTTTAGTTTATGCATTTCTTTCTGTTTAAATAAGAGGTCAAAAGCCCTCTTGATATTAGTGTAGTGAAAAAAAATCCTAAACTTGAATTCTGAATCCTGTATACAGAAAAGTCAAAACTTTTATGCTCAATATTATTAAGGACCTGTGAAGTGAAGAAACAGAGTTCACTCTCAATGTTGTCGTAGATGTAGTCTTCCTCACAGGAGAAACTGCGAGACCCGCCACCAAACTCCGGCTTCACAGCTTTCTGCAGTCCCATCTCTTCAGCCCCTCGTAAAAGACTGACCACACAACAACAAAATACATCAGCATCAGTCAAAATCAAGAAAGCCTTGAACCATAAACACTAATAAATAAATAACCGTCTTAATGTTCCAAAACAAACTTTCTTTGTACTCTACCGTTCAAAAGTTTGATGTCAATATGATTGTTTTTTTTAAAGAAATTCATACTTTTTTTTCTTAGTAATGATGCAATAAACTGATCACCAGTATGTGTAAAGACAGTTATAATGTACATAAGATTTATATTCCCCCCAAAAATACTGTTCTTTTGAACTTTTTTGATTCATAAAATGATTCTTTTTTTTTTTATCACAGTTTCCACAAAAACGTTAAAAGCAGCACAGCCGTTTTAATGTTGATAATAATAAGAAATACTTCTTGATCACCAAGTCATCATATTAGAATGATTTCTGAAGAATCATGTGACATGATGCTGAAAACAAATAGAAAACATTCATTTTAAATTGTGATTTACACAAATCGAGACTCTTACTGACCCCATACTTTTGAACGGTAGTATATTTCGTAAACTGTCTTGATGCAATGTGGTCCCATGAGGCTCTGAACTTCTTAGGCGTTCTTTAGAGGCTCATGTTGGAACATGACAAAAAAACACCAAACAAGCATTTGCTTGCCCCTCGTGCCTCAGTACATCACCTGAAGAAACCGTTAATAAATATAACAGAAGAAACTAAAAGAAAGATAAAAGCTGTTTCCTTCCCACGCCCTCTCACTTTTCGTATGTGGCCGTGACGAAGAAGGCGTGCATTCTGGTGTGTTTGTGATGTCGGATCTGGATAATGAGTTCTGGGATGCCGAGCCGTATGTGGTTCAGAAGCCAGAGCAGCGTGTGGTCATCTGTGGTGTCTGCACGGAGACAAATATAAACACTCAGTCTCAATGATGACAATATACATGATTTATTATGTTCAGATACACTGCTGAAAAATACAGCATCATCATCCTGAATTTTCATGCTGGTCCTGGCTGGTTTAAACTAGCCTTGTTAGTGACCAACATCCACAACAAATGCCTGTGACCATCCATTTTGTTTATAATACTAGTTCACAAGCCTAATGTAAATGCAGCCGGAAACACATGATAAAACAGCAGTAAATCCTTTCAACTTTAATTCTACTTTGTTACATTCAGATTACAACTACATTACATCATATTCAGTGGCATGCAGTGGTGTTCTGAAATGAGGAGGCAAAATCTTTTACCATTTAATGTTGTTTTATATATATATGAAGAGTTCAGATGCAAAAGCCTCTAAATGCCATTTGAAATTTTCTTCTAAAATGACCATTTTTATCAAGTTCAGTAATTTCACTTAAATGACAATTAATAGGTAATCTTCATTGCCATTTAAGTGAAATTACTGAACTTAAATATACAAGCTTGATAAAAATGATCATTTTAGGAGAAAATTTCAAATGGCACTTAGAGGATTTTGCATCTGAACTCTTCATATATATATATATATATGTGTGTGTGTGTTTATATATATATGAAAGAAAGAAAGAAAGAAAGAAAGAAAGAAAGAAAGAAAGAAAGAAAGAAAGAAAGAAAGAAAACATCTGAGGCACCTGGAAACGTCATAAGGACATCACAGTTCTCTGTGGGCACCGTCTTCATCCAGGATTTATGGGACATGATGTGTCTCCCGGCCTGCAGCAGCCGCTTTCCAAACAGCTTATCTGAGGAACACGACAAGGAAGAGAAAAGAAAACAAACGTCAGTTACTTCGCTACGTTGCTATGGACAAACAGACTCCAGGCCGTTCATTTTTCCCTCTCTCTCACAGTGCCAGGCTTAAATGTCACTCTCACACTCTCACTCTCCCCTTGAAACATGAGAAGAGGAGACGACTCGAACGCCCCAGCGCGGAAGGCCTGACAGCGCAGCGGCCAGTGTCTGAATATGAACAATGACCTCAGAGACCAGAGAGTCGGCTCCATGTGACCAGCGCAGAAGGCCTGATATATATATATATATATATATATATAACTTAGAATGTTTATATTTTAAATAAATGTGTTTCTGTCGTACTTTCTATTAATCAAAGAATCCTGAAAAAATGTATCATGCTTTCCACAAAAATATTAAGCAGCATGACTGCTCAAATGGTTCTTGAGTAGCAAATCAGCATATTAGAATGATTTTAAAGGGATACTCCACTTTTTTTGGAAAACGCTCATTTTACAACTCTCCCAGAGTCAAACAGTTGGGTTTCACCGTTTTCGAACCCATTCAGCCGATTTTCTGATATTTAGAAGAATATCAGTAACCAGACAGTTTCTGGTCTCATTGACTTCCATAGTAGGAAAAAATACATACTATGGAAGTCAATGAGACCAGAAACAGTCTGGTTACTGATATTCTTCTAAATATCAGAAAATCGGCTGAATGCATTCGAAAATAATGAAACTCAAGACTGGAGACTGTCTCAAGACTGACACCGAAGACTGGAGTAATCACAGCTTTTAAAAACAGTCCCCAATCTTACTGACTACAAACTTTTGAACAGAAGTTATTGTATTATTATGTGGCAAAAATGTTTCATTGCACTGCCCAAGTTTGGGGGAGACGATGAAGTTGTTTAAACAATGCCAGATAGGAAGATGTTTTATTAGTATTTTTTGCAAATAATATTATGGATATGTTAGAGGCACACTACACGTTCCTATCGTTTGGAAAACATTTTTTTAAAAGCATTCAAAGAAAGAAAGAAAGACATTCAAAGAAAGAAAGAAAGAAAGAAAGAAAGAAAGAAAGAAAGAAAGAAAGATAAATAAAGAGGTTCTGGTCAGTTGTGTTGTGTTTTTGGCAGTGACCGCTCTATAAATGTTCAGCTGCTCACAATGGCTTCATGCTCACTGATGCATGACCTTCAGAAAGTGGGACACGGTCTACATAAATCTAACACAATCTCAGGTCACTATACAACACCTACTAAATAATCTGCTAGGGAAAGAAAGCCTAGCATCAAAGCCTAAATATTTGCACTTGATATCTAACATCTAGCAATTACATAATGTAAAGAACCAAGGATTTTACAAGAAAATAATATAAATATTGTAAATATTATATTTTAGAAAAAACAAATATTGGCTATGTTCATATTGCAAGCCTTAGTGCTCAATTCTGATTTATTGCTCAGATCCGATTTTTGTTTGTGTGCAATTTTTGTCACATTTTTAAAAGTGGACAATATCAGATTTGAGAGAACCAAACCGACGGAGGTAAACACGGAGGTCACGTTCATCTATGATTTAAGGCAAGCGAGGTGATGAGGGGTAGGCAGACGAGGATATTTTATCTGCTTGCATAGAGCTGTCATTAACTTCACTGCCATCTTCTATATTCAAAGAACTACCGGTATGTACAATCTTTGGAGTGACTCCCATGAGAGCAACTTTGACTGAAATAACCACTCGTTACAACCGAGGTATGCAGCAAAGCATTTGTGAAGCCACAACACGCACGACCTTGAGGTGGATGGGCTACAACAGCAGAAGACCCCACCGGGTACCACTCATCTCCACTACAAATAGGAAAAAGAGGCTACAATCTGCAAGAGCTCACCAAAATTGGACAGTTGAAGACTTGAAAAATGTTGCCTGGTCTGATGAGTCTCGATTTCTGATGAGGCATTCAGATGGTAGAGTCAGAATTTGAGAACATGGATCCATCATGCCTTGTTACCACTGTGCAGGCTGGTGGTGGTGGTCTAATGGTGTGGGGAATGTTTTCTGGGCACACTTTAGGCCCCTTAGTGCCAATTGGGCATCGTTTAAATGTCACGGCCTACCTGAGCATTGTTTCTGACCATGTCCATCCCTTTATGGCCACCATGTACCCATCCTCTGATGGCTACTTCCAGTAGGATAATGGACCATGTCACAAAGCTCAAATCATTTCAAATTGGTTTCTTGAACATGACGATGAGTTCACTGTACTAAAATGGCCCCCACAGTCACCAGATCTCAACCCAATAGAGCATCTTTGGGATGTGGTGGAAGGAGAGCTTCGTGCCCTGGATGTGCATCCCACAAATCTCCATCAACTGCAAGATGCTATCCTATCAATAAGGGCCAACATTTCTAAAGAATGCTTTCAGCACCTTGTTGATTCAATGCCACATAGAATTAAGGCAGTTCTGAATGTGAAAGGGGGTCAACCACAGTATTAGTACGGTGTTCCTAATAATCCTTTAGGTGAGTGTATATATATTAATAATACTTGAAACAATATTACCGTATTTTATGATGCGTGCAACAACAATTTTATTTATTGTTATTTCCCACTATAACACAAACAAACAAAGTCAGAACAGATGGCATTAGTGCATCGTCTGTGTAATGCCTAAAACAAGACAAGCACAACACGTCACTATAGACACCTGTGATCTGGCCAATCATCTGTCAGCGCTCACTGCCTCAGTTTCCTAGAACTCTCTAAGCTTTATTTTTACTCGGTGTGTAAAGCCTAATCCAGGTGTGATGCCATGCTGTCATAATGAAACCCATCATTGAGAAACATGATGGCAGATAGCATCCTTTTGATGTGCAGAGGGAACGCTTCACATATAAGCAATGAAATCGGTGAGCTTCACCGCATAAAAACTACACAACCAAAGGAAAATCCTGTCCATTTTTGGATTCTTTTCAAATGCTGCAGTGATTCACCACTGTAAGTGCACTTCTCCTATCAGAGGGGTCATCAAGGCCAGACATTATGGAGTGCTACAAACAATTATTCCGAAATGAAATAGTGCTGAAAATGAAAGTATTGTAAAACAGCAATGCTTCACACTGATGATGAGCCAAAAAGATCTGGTAATTACAAAATCATTTGAACAAAGCCAAGCCATTGAAGAATTTATTGCATGGTCAGGAATTGAGTCAACAATAACTACAAGAGGAAGCAAAAATAGTTGTTAAAAGCACATTCTGCATTCTGAAATGGCTGAGGTGATACAGTAAATATCACAATCAGAAAAACGTATAAGAAGCCATGTATTGCCGGGCAAATGTTTCATTTGCAACTGAGTATTTGGTCCTTCCACAAAGCAATTCCTGTGAAGCAGTTATCTACTCAAATGAATGGGCCATTGTGAAGGAAAGGAGAAGTTATGAATGACTGAATGGGCTGGAATTTGAATCCAAGCTTGGCACTTGATAATATACTTTAATAGGCAGTACCATTCAATATGTCTGAAAGTCAGGTCTTTAGAATAAAGAAGAAAATATGAAACAAACAGTTACAATGAAATTCATTCAGTCTTTCATATTTTGAAACATATACATAAACATATTTAGATTTTTTTACGGTCCAAAAAGCAGTTCTAATATTAAAATGTTTACCCACTTCACCATATCGCGATATTGTTTTTTTGTTGCATAGTAACATTCTGTTATTTTAGGGACTGTGACTGCATCCGAAATCGAATACTGTATAGTAGTTAGGCTTTTGGTTAGAAACTTACTTCGCAACTGCTAGACAAGTGCGTTCATGATTAATCGTAAAAGATCTTGATCTCGATTCAAACGTCCATGCGATCTTATTCCTAAATGTCTATTAAATTTTGAAAAGAATAATCACAACTGAACATTGAAATCTACGTTCACACTGCCTCTGACCCAGATTAAACAAACAGTCAACATCTAAAGAATGTATCAATTACACAGTTACACCAGTAGATGGACACAACAGACTGTTATACATTTGTCATTGACAAAAGATTCCTTCAAATATGCTAATTCATCCAGAAAAGTGAAGTAGAAAGTCATTGAATCATTCATTCAGTCTAGACTGTTTTGTTTAGTTGTCAATTGAAAATCGTGAGAATTATGATCTGCGTTAAAAAATAAAATAAAATGTGATTCTCAATTTATCCAGAATCTTGCAGCTCTCGTATGAGCTACATTCGTCTCGTTGTCACTATCATTTGAACGGCGTGTCGCTTCACTGATTGACAAATACTCTCTCGTGGCCTGATAGTGAAGTGTACATCGAATGCACACTTCAGAATCCCGGCGGAAGTAGTAAGTCATCCGAGACCTTTTCACTTACTGTTTTATGAATACTGTGAATTCATACGTACTACTTAGCTCACTTCCTGTTTTTAACGTTTTAATAACACTACTTTTTTCCATAAAGCTACACTGTGTGATTTTTACCCCCATCTAGAGGTGAAAAGGTATATGACCATCCAGTGAATATTAGTTTGTGTTCCTCTCAATTCCGATTTCGTTTTAACTCCTACGGTGGCCAATGTAGTCCAAGATTAACATGCCTTCCAGTTCGACCTCGTCCATGAGTGTTAACTCAAACGTAAATGCGAAAGGTGAAGCTTGAATTAACGGGTATTTTCCTCTTTGGCTAATGCTTTCAAGATGGAGGGGCAACATGGCGACCAACATTAGAACCCCTTACCCGTATGTATTTTCAATGGCATATTATACACTCACGAGAATACTTTATTACTTGAACGAAGTAAATATACATTAGCATATATATACATGAATATATATACATAAATATACATGAGCATATATTTTTTGAAAGAACTAAGTGTTTTTAGCTAAGAATAAACTAAAAGAGTTACACAGTGTAGCTTTAAACATTAATACATACTGTATACCATGCAAGATTTTTCACCAAGGCTGCATTTATTTGATCAAAAACACAGTAACAACGTGATATTGTGAAATATTATTAGAATTTAATAATATCGGTGCACAAGACACCTTTTCTATTATTATCAGTGCTGCCTAATATTTTTGTGGCAACCATGACATTTTCCCCCCAGGATTATTTGATGATCAGAAGGTTCAAAAGAACAGTATTTAATTGAAATAGAATTATTTTGTACACACAGTAGAGAGACAACTTCAAATATTTCTGCACTGTATTTCCCAATTCTAAACCTACTAAACAACACTCAGTTCTTTATGGCATAATATTAATAAATCGTAGAAAAACATCTACATTCAGCCTCATATGATCTGTGTTACACATATTCTGAACTTGAAGAATGTTGTATTTGTTTATCAAATGTTATGTGGGGATGAATGAACACACTTTCATAGCTATAACAACAGCAGGAGAGAAACCTCATCTTGAGTGCTGAGAGTCATCTCAAAATGTAAATGTCTGTCATTTGGAAACATTGCAGTTGAAACATGAGATCATAAGCTGTTAAAGACAGCTGTAAACTTAAAGATAGTCATGCTGTGAGGAAACAAGTTATCTTCAAAACAGCTTAGCTTAGGTTTGCCATACATCTACAATACTTAACAAAAATAATAATGTGAACCTGTTTGGTATTCTTCAGGTTCAAATGTAACAGCCATTTTACCACTGAGCGACTTCTCCGGTTTACAACAGTAACAGATCTCTAATAATTAAACACAATAAAATGGATACCAGAACCAGGTACTAAAATTGCCATCCATCATCAAATTGCTGGCCTTTCGTTTAGCTTATGAAATACCAACTGAGGCAATGACATGCTAATGGTTCAATTAGATCTATTTGCCCAACTACTGATGTCCAAAACCCATGCATAACACTGAAGAATACAGTCCAGGATACACTCATTCATAAAGTCATTCAATCAACGCACTCCATCCAAACAATAGTCTTTACACCCAACCAGAGGTGTAGTGGTAAAAAAAGAGGTGGGTAAACTATAAATTCTGGTGGACCACGACGTGGTCACCAGGTAAGGTGGGCCACTGTCTACCGGTGTATGTGTATCCTGATAACATTGCTATAGGGAGGCCTCGACATTAACCCTTTTAATATGCCTGTCCTTTGGACAAGTAAATCTGCCATTCATTTGTCTGAGTAAAAAAGTTGCTTGTCCGGATTTTTTATTTTTATATTGTGTGTGTTCATTTATTCTGAAACAATATTTTCATCAGTGTTCAATCATTATTTTAATATCTGCACCTTTAAAGGGCATCCCCTCACCCAATTTTAGTAAATGTATGCTTCATCTTTCATTTTAAATTCTTAAATTTGATCAATAAATTCAATTATTTCGAATAATAAGACACTATGAGCTGTTACCCTAGGGGCTGATCAAATTAAATCATTTACACTGAAAAATAACAATTGCATAAAATAATGTTATGAAATTTATTTAAATTTACATAAGAAACTTGGAAAGAATGATACTACTTTTAAACATATAACACTAAATCGCCAGTAGGTGGTGGTAGGTGACCGTCTTAATGAGTGAGTCATTGATTCATTCATTCAAACGATTCGTTCAAACGACTGATCATTCAAGAATGAGACCGATGTTTATGAATGGCTCATTGAATCTTTGACTCAATCGATTCGTTCAAAATGCTGAATCATTCAGTAATGAAAACACGTGTGAGATGAGATGCGCCGTGGTTTTGCTGTGATTATTGTTTGGAACTATTTTCGCTGCTGAAACAGAACAAAAACAGCCAATATTGCATCTAAAATGTAAGTGATTTAATTTTTACTGTTTATTGAACTGTTGAAGGAAATCAATGTCACATTTTCTATCGTGATGGTGTGGTGTTCAGGAAAAATAATTTAGGTTGTTTAACATGTCAGAATTATAAAAACTCTATTTATATTTTTATAGGCAGTAGCCTATATTGTTAACTGAGTGTGTTCTGCGCTCATTTGTGTAGATTTCTGCTCGAAAGGCTGCGCGAGGGTCAACAACAGTGCAACCTTACCGTCAGTAATAGTAAACACTGACAGTAATGCAGCGCAATATGAAAGAGTTCGTGTTAGGTTTTTCAACCTATGAAACTAATAATGAACAATATGAAACTAAAACGACACAAGCTTAATTTAAAATGTCTTAGGAAATACATCCAGGATATTTTGAGGTGGATAAACGCACTTTGGAGGTGGGTAAATGCTATTTCCAAATTTGGGAGGTGCGTAAACGGCGTTTACGTGCTTTTATCCACTACATCCCTGCACCCAACAAAATCATCACAAAGGAACCTATTCTCTTTATACCAATGGTAAGATATTGCTTTCATACAAAAGTTCAATATACTCAAGTAGATATTGAGCAACTTTACACAGTATCACCAGGTAATTTGCTTGTTTTTGCACTGCTATCAAGATGATGCTGCCTTCAAGAGCACCTGGGAAAGTCATATCTCAGAGTTAGGTTTTGTTATTATAAAATATCACACATGCAAGTCGGAAACGTAACAGGGAAGTAACCTAAACGAAGGGTTTTTAATCTTTTAGATGCCATAGACTGTATATTGTGTGATCCTTTTAAAAGGCAGCTATGTGTTGTATGTATAAAAGACCCCATTTATACTCGGAATACTTAACATTATAAATGTGTAAAATAAATTTGAACATTTTTAATTTCTAGTGTTACATTATTACTTTTAGTTTACGCACTTTACTGTCCTGTTATATCTATTATTTAGTTATTTAAATCAAATTATATTATTTTATTTTAATATATTTATTTATTTTAATCAAATGTGTTTATTAATTATTTATTTTATTATTTTATATTTTACATACATCAGGTTCCCGAGACCCCCGGTTAATAAAAACCCTGTCCTAAACAATACAAAAGAATTATATTGTGAACAATAAAACCAAATAATTGCATTTGATTTCTATCACTTATTTATGGTATCACAACTAAATATTTTTATATACTCAACTTTCCCACTCATAAATACAGCTTGATCATTCATGTATTCAGAACTAGTCATTATAATATATCCAACTCCACTTTAAAGGTGCATTGCGCAAGTCTCAGAGTTTTTGCAGAACGATGCCCCCTCTGGCGACAAGCGAAACTGCAACCAGAGGTGTGCACGCGCATGGACCACATATACCACTGTATTTCTCGATAAGGATAAGATAATCAGTCCTAATGTCTAAACAGGTATTTTTAGCAAGAAACGTTGAGCAATGCGGAAGGCAACTTTCTCAATCTTCTCATATATAGCTAGAAATTAGATAAATGCCTGTTTCGTGTGCTGCTTGGGGCTGTACAAATCGCCACACAATTGAAAACAGGTCTCGAGGAATTATCTTTCACAAGCAAGACTGAACATTTGTTTCTGGTTGTATTTGGTTATGATATAATTATTAATAGTACCGTCCAGAGTAGAAAAACCACGAAATTTTTAAAAACTACTGTTATTGTGTCACGAAATGTAGTTTTATTTTTTCAGTCGACAATGTAGTTGTTTACAGCTCAAATCTGTGGTTTATTTATAAAGATAGCGCCCATTTAAAAAATTGATCTGATGTTTTCGGAGTGATATCCAGGCGCTCACTGCCCGGTTGACACACCGCTCAGCGCTCATGTAGGCCTACCCCACCTGGAACAGTTGTTCAAGTGCTGACGTTTGCCGCTGGTTCTGATGTCTCTAGTCTAGTGGATAAACATCATAAGATTCGTCTTCTGTATATCTAACAGGCCAATTTGGTCTCACAAAAGGAGACAGGGTTGTGACATTTTAATTTATATAGCCTATGAAGGAATATTTTAAAATATATACATTATTTATATTTACATTCTCGCCAGTGAAGACCGGATGTGCAATACGCATAGTGAAGTGCCATTGGGTTCTGTCTGTGCGTCAGATGTCAAATCACTTAATGTTAACTGCTACTGGAGAGGACCTACATTGGACTAATAGATTGGTTGGGTCAAATATTGCACTAACGTTAGTAGCCTATACTTATGTATTTATAAATTTATGCTGGACTTAGGGCATGTTCACACTGAGGCAAGGGCGAAATTGTCAATCACACATTGGGGGGGGACAGCTGTGGGACTTTTTGTGTTGGCACATGCACACATTTTTTTTTATCAAAATAATTTTTTTTTTTCAAAACGCTATAAATCCATCCATTTTTAGTAGAGTCATTTTTAGTAGCCTAAAGTGTCAACTCAAACAAATAGTACCAATCTCAACATATATGCATGAAAAAATTAATTATTAAAAAATTATCAATAATGATAACGATATATTCAAAAAAGGGATGGGCACCCCTCCAGCACATGCACACTATAGCATGTGAGCAAAGCGGTGACGCTTAAATATAGGCTAAGTAAAAAAACAAAACAAAACAAAAAAAAAAACATAAAATAAACATAGGCTATTCGTTTCACATTCGTTTTTTATTATTTCATCTATGTTGAGTAGGCTATGAAAAGGGAACCGCATGAGATGAGTAGGATCAAAATTCAAAAGCTGCCCAATATTGGAAAATATTTGGAGTGGGTCAGACACGATTTTGACCACTTATTAAGTTTTGTAGAAAGCTTGTACATTTCGTTTGATATAGATTGTATATTTATTTTAATAAATGGTATACTTTTAAACAAAACAATTAAAAACGAAAATAAATTGGCTACTCTCTGCGTATGTAGGCTAATTCGAAGTATGCGTTTCTATAGGCCTATGCGCGTTCACTGCGAAGATGGCAAGATAAGTAGCCTAAGCATCATCAACTTTATCTTTGCTGCTGACACTGACAGAAAACACAATTCATATGTTTCATGCATAATCATTACTTTTGCCGGTTCTTTGTGGCAAGCTATGCATGCGAGATGCGGAATAGGCAATTAAATACGCTCATGGTTTCTCTCCAATTTAATTAAATAAATATATGTGATTACTGATTAGACAAATGGCTTAAATGATCTACTTCTAGTCGACTAGAAAACTATGACTCATTTTGAGGAATGAATGAACATAAACAAACCTCTGCTCAGAGTGCCGCCGTGCTGGATTGCGTGAACGCTCATCCAATTCGAGGATTTATCGCGTTTTGGCTAAAAACAGGGCTGGCGCTTATCGCGATTTGGAAAGAAACTGTATCTTGCGGTACATTTTAAACAAGGAAATATAGCGATTTGGCATGAAACGTTGATGGAGCAGCGAAAGGGTTCTGTCCACAGAAAATTTTCATTTTTTCCCAATTTTCGGGGCCGGGATTTTATATTTTCGGAGCTGGAGAGAAAGACGTATTTGCAATCACATCGACATTGCCCGCATACAGTATGATCAAATATTGGGGGGGACAAATTGTCGTTCTTTGAATATTGGGGGGACGTGTCCCCCTGTCCCCCCATATAATTACGCCTATGCACTGAGGACTCTATATAACAATAAGGATAAAGATGTAGTTCTAAAAAAATCATTCTAAATATCCACACCAATTAAACAGTGAAAAGTCCCAATGCAGTTGGACAAAATATCAGCACTCTTGGAAATGCGTTAACAAAGACCACAATAAGAAGGCCGTCAAAACAAACCCAAAAGCAGCAACAATATTGCAAAACAGAAATATTGTTTCAGCTATAAAAGCGACTCGGACAACCTAAACCTGCCCAAAGGCCCATAAAAATTGACTAATCGAGCGCAAAAAAGTAGCGCATGGCCCACATTATGTAGACTAAAGCTCGAGTCTCGCATTTGAAGTGATGCTGCCGCATGACCTTCTATAGGCCATACGTACATCAGCAGGGACAGTTGTATACAAAACAAATAGGCTATGTATCGGGGAAGCATAATAGACATAAGGGGCAGCGAGCATAACAAAGCGCCGCATTGTTCATTCTTCCCCAAGGATATGCCGTCTGTCCCTTATGCCAGCCTCACATCCACCTGTCCCGTCCATATTCGCCCTCTCCGGAACCTCCACACTCACCCAAAACGCCCGCTGATGTGTGCTGAGAGCCAGCGCTGTGCTGCTGCTGCTCTGGCCGCTCCGCGTCCCCCTGCGTCCGGTGTCTGTGCCGCGAGCTCTCGCTGTCGCTGCTGCTGCTGATGTTGATGTTGCTCGCCGAAGATGCAGCAGCGGTCGCCGTCGCGTCGGGCATCATGCTGCTGCTGTTTCAGCGGGGAAATGATGTAGAAATGGGGCGCAGTGTGTGTGTGTATACACACTGGCTGGGTTAAATGAAGGTGAGGGTGATGTGAAGGTTGTTGTGAGTCATCCTGTTTGCAGCGGGATGCGAGGAGAGACTGACTGCGGCGTGAGAAGGAGTAGGCTACTATGGTGGAGGAGAGGAGGGACAAAGAAGAAGGGAAGATATACACCTCCTCTCTCCGTCTGTCTAAGCTTTCAAATACTCTCACACAGCCACCTTCTCATGAGACATGCATTAGCTGGCTGACCTCAGCATGACTGGATTGATGTATTGATTTATCAAACCTCAGCATTTATTATGTCAAAACTCCATCAATCTTTTGGGCTGGGTTTCTAAAGAAATTGTCTGACTTGTAAGATATGAAATGTATTATTACAATATTTACCTTCATTTGCCAAACTGTAACTGTAAAATGTTTTTGTTTTCTTTAATTGTAAATAAAACAACAAAATAGCCTGAAGCAGCTGCTAATTTTACAAGAAAATACTATTTCAGTCTTTCTAACTTCACATTTAATTCAAATGGTGACTTGTCTTTTCTTTGTAATTGTGAAATTTACTAGCAATTTCTGATTGGAAATTGTTTATACATCATTTTTTTTTCAAACTGAAACCTACATTTTTAGTTAAGTGAGAACAAATCATAAGATACATTTTTTTACTTAAATGCAGTAAATTGTGAAAATGAACACCAAGTTGTTGTTTTTTTAATGGGAACATGTAATTTGCTTTTAAATAGTCAAATTTTAATATTACATAGTCTCTCGGTTATTATTATCTCATTAAAATGCTTTATAAAATAATAGCAAATGCTTTTGAAAATATTTTAGCATGTCACACCACAGAGCATGTCAACCTGCTAACGTATGAGTATACAATTTACAGTAAAACTGCTCTAATTACATCCTTGCTTATAATAACTTGATTATTGCATGTTCATAACAATGATTAAAATAGTGCGGTCACATTTTCCCCTCTCTATTTCTGTGGGAAAGGATGAAGCAGGGTATTATTTATTAATTAATGCAAAAAATATCTTCCCAGCTGAATATTTCAGTATCAAAGTGATCTATTTTACCTCTCTCTGAACAAAAGAGCATAACTCAAGATAGAGCTACTGTCCAAAGATATAATTGAGATACATATTATATTAACATATACCAGTTTTATTCTGCATTTAAACTTTTCCAGAATGTAAGATATTCAAAAAATTAAATGATAATAAAACACACATGAACCAAGCATGTTATCTGTAAACTTCACACCACATTTTCAAATGATCTCATTAACACAGTTGATTCGGGTTGTACTAAATTATACTCTGAATTTTGATGAAAAAGATATTAATGTCATACACTGATAATCAAGAATGTAAAAAAGAAGGTGTTAAAGATTTGATCATCAGATGAAATAGAGGTTTCTAGACCTTATTGCTTTCGAAAGCAATCCTCACCTGACATTAAACCAAGCAATAACCATTTTTTTTGCTTACTCATCAAGCTCAATAATTAAACATGCACTCTTTAAAACATCACCACCACTAAAAAATAAGAAAAAAAAAGAGAGAAAGAAAATGAGGTTCAATAAAATAAAGCTAGAAGGTAAACACTGTGGAAGCTGCATTTTTAGTTTTTTTGAGCTATGGGTACATCATACAATATATGTTTTTTAAATATCCAAATTTGCAGTTCATTTAAATAGGTCTGCTATTTGACAAATGTACTTTAAAATCTACAAATATTAAATGCTGCTGTCTCTCGACTAATACAAGTCTTGAATGTAGTCTTAAAACTAGCCTAATAGGCTAATAGGAATTAGAAAATGTTGCATTAAATAAATCACACATTTTTAAGTCCCTGGTAACAGTACGGCAGTCTACTACACTTCTTGTTTTTTGTTCAATAAAACAATTGATGTTATGTATGATTAGTAGGCTCTATGCACGATCGCTTCCATATTTGTCTCAGCACGCCCACCTACTTCCGGTGCTGCGTCAGTCTATGGTCAGAAGCCGGTTTTGCGATAGGTGGAGATAGTGTCAAATTACACTTGCTGTTTATAAAAACGTCCTCCGGTTAACGTTAATGATGTTAACAACACTGTGAGGCAGTTAGCTGTCACACAAGAGTAAAAAAGAGAAGTTATTTAAATTATATATTTCGAGCCAAATCAACAACTTTGAGGGTTAGTATTCTCTCATATTGTACGAAATTCGACTAGCGAATCAGCGTTTCTAAAATCGTTGTCTCCATTTCTGAGAAAACGGATTTTATTACAGTTTTGCCTATTGGCCTGCAGAAAGCGCTTCCGGAAGTAAAGACGCTGACTGAGATTTCGTTCAAACACACGTCAGCAGGGTTCGTGCATAGAGGCTAATACATTTGCTGCGTCCCAATTCGCATACTATCCGTCCTAAATAGTATTCGAAAATAGAATTAGTGCGTCCCAAACCGTAGTATGTTAAAATGAGTATTTCAAAGATACCCGGATGGTCTACTTTTTCCGGTCAGAATAAACACGAGTAACTACAGGCACCGAGGACGCGAGAGTCCCGCGGTTATGTTGAGAGGTTTAGATAAAGAGCTTTGAGTGATTAATTAACACCATCTGACCTGACGAAATTAATTAATTCAATGTTCTCCACATTATATTGCATCTGCAGCAGCATTGTGAACTTTTGTAAGGATACGTTTAGCCATTACTTTTTAAATGCATCATTATATTCAAATTGTAAAACACGTCGAGGAACATGAAAGACCCATGACTGGCAGATTAACGTGCTCCGATACGGTAGGAAATCAAACTAGATTGAATGGAGGATTTTAACTGTGACGAGATGATTGACAGGCAGTTTACGGAGACAGGATGCACGCAGCACGCGACAGAGCCGTCCGTTAAAGATGACGTGATAGTACGTCCCAAAGCTTGCCTACTTTTTTGCTACATACTCAAAAGTATGTACTTTTTCTTCACAAAAAGAGTACATACTTTTAGGGTGTAGTATAAGTAAGCGAATTGGGACGCAGGGACTGAATAGATCCTGTCAGTAGTGTCACACGGAGGGAGTTGTAGGGTGCACAAGGGGAGGGACTTTTATTTAATTGACAGTGAAGCTGGCGAATGACAAGCATCTTTGCTTTGACGCATAACGACACGGACCAATGAAATTTGCCTGAAGGTGATCAACAACTGAACTGACCGCTAGGAAAATGATGCTCACGTGGAGCGATTTGGTAACTAAAGTAAACAATGTTTTAGGCAGGTTATTGATAAACTAAATGTATAGCAGGTCATTAACATGCACTTTATTAGCGGTTGGAGAAGAAGTGCCGCTGTCATAAGGTCTCTTGCATCTGCTACTATTAACCCATTTAGGGTTTATATTACTTCAATACGCACAGTAAACATGACTGTTTTGTGTTTGGTAGATCTCTTTCAGTAAAGAGGCTCTTGTGTTCTTCCGGGCCGGAGGATGACACTATCTTCGCCGTGTCGTCTGGTCAGGGCAGGTGTGGGGTGGCGGTGGTCCGGGTCAGTGGTCCGGCATCAGCACACGCTGTCCGCAGTATGACCCGAGGTTTCCCCGCTGCTCGGGTCGCCAGCCTCCGCAGCATCACTCACCCGCAGACAAGAGAGCTGCTGGACCGCGGTCTGGTCCTGTGGTTTCCAGGTCTGATGGCCAGTTTTAAACACACATGATCTTGTTAATACCTTCAATCTAATATGGGTTATTCTTTATTCTTCATCTTAGGATGGCTGTGAAGAAAAAGACAACAACAAAGTCAGTGTAGTCTTAAGTTCTATTCCAAAAATAAAAATTCTTTCATTTACTCATTTTTATGTCATTCCAAACCTGTAAGACTTCCACTCATCTTCAGATCACAAATGAAGATCTTTTAGATGATATATGAGAGCTTCTGTTACGCCATTGACAGCTACGCAACTACCAATTAAGAGATTGTAAAACTAATCCATATGAATTAATCTGTTCAATCCAAATTTTCCGAAGAGACAAGATCGGTTTAAATGATTTACAGATTTAATTTAGCCTTTTATTCCCATATAGACATTTATCAACGCACACGTCAGTGTGTCAAGCAGGTTCGCTCTTCGCTGGCCAATATTTATATGTAGATAAAAGATTCAATTCAATCTGTTCATTATATAAAGTGATCGTATATCTCTTCAGAAAATTTGGACTAAACCACTCAATTCATATTCGTTATAGCTTTACTATCTCTTTCTGAACTTTTTCAAGCATAAAATCAAAGTGGTTGTGTATTAATATTTATGCATTTTGATCTCTAAAGAGCTTTATTAGGTGTTAATTTAATTCAAAGTAAAATCCATTCACATTTGAAATAAATATAACAATCAATAAATAATAATAATAAAAAAATACAATAGAAAATTTTAAAGTATAACCTGGACTGGTCAAATGTTTATTCAACTTTTTCTATAAAAACTGACACCTCATTTAAAATCCACACCCTCATACTTTAGGCCAAAATTAATTTGTAGGTTGATCAAGATTTATTACAGGGTGTGATAAATGCGTTAATGTTGTTGAAACATAGATTAAACAAGTTCAAAGACTGCACTCAGTGAAGAGTCCCCTAACTGAAGAATATATACAGAATATAGATATAATTAAGATGTAATTTATTCCTGTGATCAGCTGAATTTTCAGCATCATTACTCCAATCTTCAGTGTCACATGATTCTTCAGAAATCATTCTAATATGATGATTCACTGCTCAGAAATAATTTCTGATTATGATCATCAATCCTGAAAACTGTAGTGCTGCTTTTAATATTTATGTGGAAACGGTAATCAATTTTTGTTTTTCAGGATTCTGTGATGAATAGGTTCAAAAGCACAGCAGTTAATCAAAAACAGACATTTTTTTTATAACATACGTTATAAATGTCCCTCCTGTCACTTTTGATGAATTTAATGCATCCTTGCTAAATAAAAAAATATATAAATATATTAAAAAATACTGTTACTGCAATATAAAAATTGGGTATTATTCCTACCAAGACATATTTCACTCTTTTTGCTCTTTCAGGTCCTGGTAGTTTCACGGGAGAGGACAGTGCAGAGTTTCACATTCACGGGGGTCCTGCTGTCATTACTGGAGTATTACAGGCGCTTGGTATGTTTAAAAAAAATCAGCCATTATTGTCCCACAATTGTTCTGGATAACCCTTCATAAATGTTTTTTTTTTTTTTTAATGATCATAAATGTATGTATCGTGGAAACAGATGACAGCTAGTTGTTGAGTCACCATTTTAACACTAGATGGCAGCATCTGTTTTCAATCTAGCTTCAAATCCAGCTTTTTATTTCTGATGTATTTACTCATAAAATTGTCATTTCATTGCAAAATAGCACGCCTTTATCTTAATTGTAACTTAAATTAAGTAGTGCTGTGGAAGAGGCTGCATTCTAAAGTTCATTTTATTTTAAAGATGTCTTGTTTTGTGTGTGTTTCAGGGAGTTTGCCAGGGCTGCGGCCTGCAGAGGCGGGTGAGTTTACCCGACGGGCGTTCTGTGCTGGAAAGTTGGACCTTACTGAAGTAGAGGGTCTAGGTGACCTGATCCATGCAGAAACAGAAGCACAGAGGCGACAGGCTCTCCGACAAATGGCGGGAGACCTGGGCCGCATTTACCAAGACTGGAGAGTTCGGCTTAAACGAGTAAGAAAGGATTGATAAGGGTTTAACTTCTATTTTGAGAACTTCTTTATGTCACCATATTTTATGTCATAGTTCTCCATGGGCCAAAATGGCACCTTTGTGCAAAAATATTGCAGGGACATCCTAAATTGCTTTAACATGTTGATCAGTAAGAGGACAGGAAATTCCAGGCAGATGCTATATACATGCATAATGTGGGAACTGTTTAGTGGTGTACGTGTTCGATGGTTTCCTAATGGTTAGGAAACAGTGCTACAAACAAAAACTTCTGGGTTTTGTGAGCAGAACACTTAAAATTGCTCCAGGGGAACTGTCCCTGACTTCCTGCAGTTAGTGCAATATATATATAACGCTTTATACTTAAATGTGAAATACACGGTTTCTGTGAGTCTTAAAAGTCTTAATTCACCCTTATACATATTACAGCCTCAAAGGGGTCATATAATGGTACATGCACTTTTACAAGTTGATTGTACTGAAATGTGTGTTTGCAGTGCCTGTACACAACCATCATATAATGATAAACATCTATCCAGTGTTTTTGTTTAAATCTCCTTATATGTTTTCCCGTTATATGTGACGTCAATAAAACGGACGCCCCTCCCACGATTGTTGATTGACAGCAGCGTTTCAACACATCCCCGCCCTGATAGAGCTGTCATTATTCTTGGGTGTAAAAATGAACACTGTTATTTTGATGTTCTTAAAGGGATAGTTCACTTTGAAATGATTTTTGATATGTTTTAGCTTACCTCAATCCAAGATGTAGGTGTCTTTGTTTCCATAGTAGTTTCAATTTTGATATTTTTAGGTCAAACTGTTCTTGTCTGTCAGTCATATAATAGATTTTTATGGGGTCCTCCTCGAAAAGCATGCACAGAGAAGTCCAAATTAAACATGATTTAATGACTCGTAACTGTAAGTACACATTGATGGCCTAAGACACGAAACGAGCGGGTTCCTTTGTTCCGGGTCCGACTCTGGTTCAAACTGATATGGTTGCATAGTTGTGTCCTCAGAGACTCCCGCTGCCATTCTCTCTCCAAAATATATCGTCAACTGTTGTCAAGGCAACACTCCTGCAGAACAGAGCGGCGGAGTGAGCGAAGCTCATAATCATTTAAAGGTATATGCACTGAAACGGAGTGTTGAAAACAGTACAAAAATGGCATTATATGACCCCTTTAAAAAGGTCTCAAATCAGAGTAGAAAGTCTTAGATTTGTAGATTTATGCCATTACATTTTTCATGCATTGCAAAAAATGTATATCTTCCTCAGTATATTTGTCCTGTTTTCCAATGCGAATATCTAAACAGCTTTAAATCAAGATATATTTACTTGAGATGCACTCTCAAGTAAATGAAGTCTGAACAAAATCAATTGATCAATTTTGCAGTAAACAAGACTGTCGTTTTGTATCTCCAGTAAATGCATCTTGATAGACATTTGCACTGAAAACCTTATTGAAAAACAAACACTTGAAAATGTTTCAGCATGATAACAAACTCTCTAACGCTGCCTTCACACTGGCAGATGAAATCAGCTCCGTAATACGCAATACGTCCCCAACGGACGTCGTACTACACAGTGAAAAGCGTCGGACGCGAGTAGAACAAAAATGGCGGAGAGATTAAAGTTTTATTCTGACAGTTTTGTATGATCTCTCTGATGAGAGGGTTATGCTGCGTAAGGAAAGTTGCTGAGGACGTTAACATGTCAGGTCGGCTAAAAATGTGATATAGTGGTCAATAGTTTAATATCTACCTTCAATTTAATTGTATTAACTGCCCTTATAAACGTTAGAAAGTCATGAAAATAAAAAATGACATGACAATTTATCATTATAAAATCATTATTTATTTTATTAAAAGTTAATAATTCGGGTTTGTTTATCAGTACCATAGCAACGCTCAACTTCCGCTGGAATAGAGAGCCTAAGTCCCGCCCCTCCGCTTCCGGCTCATGGGACCTTATTTCGGAAAAAATATGAATGGTAGTCAATGGCGAGAGACAACTTATCTTTTTATTCCGTCTGAACTGTGCCCTCAATTACACATATGATGTTTGTCAATTTAAAAGATAATTCTGAAAGTCAAAAACGTCGCAGTTTGTCATAAAACAGAAGAGTAACATTTAGTTTTATGTGAAAATCGCTCTATGAACTACATCTCCCGGGAAGCGAAACGAGATCCGCTGCTCGTGTGCGTGCAGTCTGGTACAAAACACTCAGGTAGGACGGCGTAGCGTTACAATTATAACGTAAGACTGTAGAAACAATGACAGACAGCCTCAGTAAAGTTAGCTTCATTCATTGAGAGAAAATGTGCGCCGTTGGGGTTTGTAGTCTTTGTAATTACGTATTTTCATAGTCTTATACCTCAACGGTTTTACATCAAACTGCGACTTTCTTTACTTTAAAATGTATCTTTTAAATTGACAAACATCATATGTGTAATTCAGGGCACAATTCAAACGAGATCAAAATATTTGTTGTCTCTCGCCATTGACTACCATTCAATATTTTTCCGAAATAAGGTCCCATGGTGGGCGACCGGAAGGGGAGGGACTTAGGCTCTCTATTGTCGGATAGGAACCGTCCGTAGCTTTTCGCAAGAGTTCAAATTTTTGAACGCATGCGGATGACCAACGGACACGATTTTCTTCGCACCGCACTCGGTCGGACCCTTTTCGGACCCTTTCGCATGCGGTCTGCGAATCTCCATAGGAAATGAATGACTTCCGGTCGTTTCGCAGCCGCATCGGAGATGA
Organism: Cyprinella venusta; assembly: GCA_038021265.1. NCBI lineage: Eukaryota > Metazoa > Chordata > Actinopteri > Cypriniformes > Leuciscidae > Cyprinella > Cyprinella venusta. The sequence goes on along the minus strand of CM075879.1, from coordinate 6,644,084 downwards.
TTTCAACTGCCAGTGTGAAGGCAGCGTAAAATGACACAAACCATCTTTGGAAAATAATTATTTGAAGAGTAATTTTTTGTTACTTGGTTCTTTTTTTAATTTGGCTCGTGTCCCAATTACATGGAGAGGACAGGGGTTTGTGACCTATACTGGAGCCAACCACTAGGGGGCGATCAAAATGTTTTGGCTTCACTTTTCAGGACGTGTGCGACGCACTTGACTTGGACCAATAAGCAGTCATCCAAAACCAAGGGGTAATCCATCAGCCAGAAACTGAAGCTTCCTATGGGGGCCGCCATTGTAGCAGACCATCACCTGCTGTTAGCATTCCATTAACTCCCATTCATTTTGGGGTCACTTTGACTGCGAATAACTTTACATCTAAAGAGACAAATTGTCCATTGTTTATTTCTAAAGAAACACGACAATGTATAAGAGGCTCCATTACTTTGTATCCTACGGTATGGCCCCATAGAAGCCGTTTTTGTAAAAATAGGCTATTTGTCGCACAGTACAGAAATTACCGTATAGACAGAAGTAGAAGCTCGTAGGTAATCGGGTTGGACATGGAGGCATAAAGTTGAGGGAGAAGCCCAGAGTCATAAAGTTGCTCGTTCTGCTGCTCATCGACAGCTGATACTCACGTTCTCCGTCTCTTTGAGATTCGGAAGGGAATGATTCAAATTCCTCTTGGCACCGCTACTAGAAGACTTTCAACTGTGAGCCTGGTTGCCCACGTCACATGTACGTCGTCAAGCTCAGTTTGAGCCTGCGCAGAGCGCTCGGCAATCAGGAAGCGAGTGCTTCTAATTGACTTCACTTTTTCACTTTTCTCTTGAAGTTTATGGGGTCGCTCTGTCCATTTATGTCGCTATGTCCGAAACACCCTAGCAACTGTATAGCAGCAACCAATGAGAAAACTTTAACAACCGTGTTGGAACTCCTTGCCCACTACAGTGTGGAATCTGTGAGGAACAAAGCACTCAGTTTTCTCATTCGTCACCTCATATTTGGAATGCATGAAATAAATGCAGTTTGATTGATAGATTAGAGAAAAAGTAAAAAAAAATATGCTATTTGGAAACAAGAAAAGTCCTTGTTTCTCTTCAGTGTGAGGAACAGAGGCAGAGTTGGCTGCTGCATATGATTTATAAGGCAATAGAACACTTGCAAGTGTGTTTATATGAGAGGTTAGTCTTTTTTTATTTAAGGTCTTTTACATAAGTTCAGAATTTACTGCTAGATTGGTCAGTGTTGTCACTCTGTCACGGATGGTGTCCATCTATTGTTTGTGTGTAAGAGCGTGCTGATTGCAGACAGGACATCCTGAGCAGGGTGTGTGCCAAGCCGTCAGAGCCCTCAGGACCCAGTGTGATGTTGGCTAATGGTTTGTGTGAAGACTCCTGGAAGGAGTCACAAGCACTTAATTCACAACCATTTAATTCTGGAAATAAACATAGTTTTTGGGATTTTTCAAGTTGTGTTGTAAAGTAAATAGGAAATTCTTCAAATTCTGCAATATTCTTACATGAGTAATCATAAGCAAATTTGTGACAGATGTTCTTTCTTCCATTGAAATACAATATGCTCTTTGGATCATTTTCAGATTATGCTGGATAACATGATCATCTTGTTTTGAACTTGTGGAGCTCATGCAGCTGCTTTATTAAAACAAACCAGTGACTAATTAAATTCTAAGATGTTCTGATAAACGTGGTATTTTCTCAGACTTTTTCAAATAAATTATGTATGACATGTAGACCTAAATGAATATGTCCATAATGAATTTTTGAGATCTTTCACTGAACCAGTTTGTTCAATAATCAAAACAGACAAAGAAACTGGGAATACACTATAATCTCTAAAATTTAGAAAAGTGTTGTGCAAAACCTTGAGGTCAGTAAGTTTAACATTTTTTTATTTAGAAAAATGTAAATACATCTTTTTGTTAAGTCTTATGTTGTCCAAGACTGCATTTATTTGATCAAAAATAGTAAAAAGTAAAAATAGTAATATTGTGAAATATCATTATGATTTAAAAGAAAGTTTTATTTCATACATTTTAAAATGAATTTAAAAGCTGTTTTTTTTCAGCATCATTACTCCAGTCTTCAGTGTCACATGATCCACCAGAATCATTCTAATATGCTGACTTGATGCTTAAGAGTCATTTTGTCGTATCAATGTTGAAAACAGTATGTGCTGCTTAATATTTGTGTGTAAACCTTGATACATATTTTCTTTGGTTAGTTATTTTATGAATAGACATTTCAAAACAGCATATTTGAAATAAAAATCTTCTGTTACAATAAATGTCTCTTTTGATCAGTGATGCATCATTGCTGAATACAAGAATTTGTTTCTTTCCAAAATCACAAAATTAAAACAAAAGAAAAAATCTTACAGACCCCAAACGTTTGAATGGTAGTGCAAGTTTGCTAAATATCTAGCTAGTTTATTGAACTGTTGTCTTAGCATTAGTGAACCTCTAAACCATATTCTGTGGAATTATGACTGAGTTGTTGTATGTGATTGTGTTTTCAATCTAGTGCTTGGCGCACGTGGAGGCATTCATCGACTTCAGTGAGGATGAACTCATAGAGGACGGAATCTTAAATGATGGTACGTCTCCTCAAATGGATTGGTTAATACACTGATCCATTTCCAGAATGTTTTGTGAAACTTTCCTGTTATTATTGACCTCAGAAACCACAGCAGCTGTTGAGAAAGGATCAAAACCATCGAATGTCTCATTGAGAGGCCATATAGAGAGACATAGTCATTGTGCCTGAAGAATACTGCATGTACAGTTATTGTCCCTGCCATCAATTGTCTAACGTTACTCAGATGTTTAAGTGTTATGTATATTTCTCTGGAGAATTGAGGGATTCTTTGTGCGTCAAGGAACAAACCTGTCACAGACAATCTCCTTCCTCTGAGAGTTACAGACGGGCTGTAAAGCCACTGTTAGAGGTCATGAAAAATATCCTTTCCCCTCCACTGACACACGTCTAGTGTGCAAAAGCTCTGTGAATTTGTTCATGTTCAGTATAAAATGTCCTTATGTAAGATACAAAATGTAATCAATTTGATCAATTCGTTAGAGATGTTTGGATGTTGATTTTCAACCCTGATACATTGAGTGTTTTTGTCTGCTGCAGTGGACACAGCTGTTCGGCAGCTGCAGACAGATATGGAAAATCATCTTTCAGATCAGCGGAGGGGAGAGCGCCTGCGCAGCGGTGTTCAGGTGGTCATCGCTGGAAGCACCAACGCGGGCAAGAGCAGCCTGCTCAACATGCTCAGTAAGATCAGACATCCGACACGTCAAATATAAGTGTTAGATTAAATTCTTGCTTCAGGCAGATCAGGGCTTCTCAACAGAGTTTGCTTCATGCCCCAGATTTTGATGACCCAACAGCAGCACATTATCATACATTAGTAAAAAATAAAAATCTATAAATTTAATTATAAATAATAGATTAATTAATAATAATAAAAATAATAATACATATATATATATATATATATATAGAGAGAGAGAGAGATTTTTTCTCCAACATTGTACATTAATACTAAACACATCCAAAATATGAAAGAACACCTTAACATATAAAAATACAGTATAATTAGTCTTTGTTACAGCTACAAAAGTGATTTTTTTTCTGGTAACGCTTCCTTTTACAGTACAGTACTTACAGTGTACTTACAGTCTACTTACCTAGAAAGTACTGGCTAATATAAGGTAAGTACATGGAAAAGGTTTAGGTTTAGGAGTAGGTTCAGGGTTAGTACTAGTTATTACCTAGTAATTGTGGTTACTAAAATAAGTACATAGTATTTACATGGGTAACTGTACTGTAAAAGGAAGCGTTACCTTTTTTTCTTTGTATTTTGTTGTTTGATTTACATTAACTCTTTATGACCTGCCATAGAATAATTCCACCAGAGTATATCTTTCTATTTGTACATGCTGTGCTGTTATTCTTTTGAGCATTTTCATATGCCATACATCAAAATAATCCTTACTCTCCCAATTTGAAGGCTATGTTTGCAATAAATCAATAGTGTAACTAGTTGACTATCTCAAAGGTGCAATAAACAAAAAGAAAAACAATTTTTTAAATTTTTTCAACATTTTATTCAGTACAAAAAAGAGATAAATGTCAACCTCAAACAAGTCAATGTGAAAAACGTGCATAAAACAATTTAAAACTATACAGAATTGATTTGAACTGTTTACATAAATTAGTTTTTAAGATGCACTCATTTGTACACTCATTCAAAAAAAGGGATACAAATGCCATGTAAAATATTCAATTACATTTGTGATCAAACAGAAAACATGTTGCTTTTGACAATTGATTGAACATTGAATTGGTTAAAATATAAAATAAATAGACACTGCCAGAACAATTAATAATAAAATATAAAATAAATAAAAAAGCTGATGAGCTGACGGAGAGTTCAGCGTCATCGGACGCAATTAGTAGTTCCAAAACCTCCACGTCCGTGTACTTTCGTTTAGTCATAACTTTGCGTGTATGTGTGAATGTGCTTGTGTTTGCGAGTGTATAAACAAAAAAGAAATGATAGAATGAAGCAATGGTAAAAAGACAATAACGATAAGAAGAAACATATAGCAGATGAGAGTCAAACGCTTTTTTTTTTTAAATTTTTTTTATTGCAATTTCAAGATTTATAAACAAACATGGCTGCATAACTTTCTTTTCCCATATAGAGTACATAGAAAATATAGCCAGAGGGAGCAGCACTCAATACAACAAGAAAATAAATTAAGTCTAAGTACAAAAAGAATATTTGTAAGGAAAATAAACATTAAAAGGAGAAGAAAAAAATAAAAAATAAAATAACTGGTAAGAATTATGATATTACATGACAATTAAGGGGTAAATGCAATCTTTGTTCATCCATTGATCTCAGTTGGGAAGAGTTTTAGGGTATCATATATTTTTTGTGCCTTAGGACCTTTCAAAGTTTTTAGGGATTTTATATACAGATTAAATTTATTCAAGAAAACTACAAATTGGGGAGATGATTTCACAATTCTACACTTATGAATGAAGAATTTGGCTAGATATACAATTGTATTAATACAAAGCTCGTCATCCTTGCTTTGCGATATCATCCCAAATGTAACATCGTCTCTGGATATAGAGGTTGGGAATGAAGATATCTGCTGCTTAACCCATTTGTGAACATCACACCAAAATATCTGAATCACTTTACATGAGAAAAACACATGGTCCGTCGTTTCAACATCATATTCACAGAATGTACATGTGTTATCATCTATACCAAATCGAAGTCTCAGTAATTCTTTAGAGGGATAAATGTCGTTCATTACTTTAAAGTGAGTTTCTTTCACTTTGGGAGGTATAGGGAGTGTTAGATACATTGTTCTTAGTTTAGTAATTGTTGCTTTATCAAATTTTTGTATAATATTATTTTTATTTTGCCTTTCAGGGAAAAGGTATTCAGTAAAACAATTTCTAATAAAATGGTTAGTGCATTTTCTATCTAGAACAGAGATCCCTTGAATTGATAGTGGGGCCAATTGTGGTTGTATTGGATAATATGCCAAAGTGTTTCTTATTAGAAAGACAAATTGTTGGGGTAAGGCTCTGTGTAGATGAGAGTCAAACGCATTACGCATGGTCAAATGACGCAGCTTTTTGACGTCACAACATGTGACACACGCTGGGGTCATAGTGCACAGAACGTGATACGTCAATGAGCAGATCATTTGTGCAAAGACGTGCAATGCATTTTTTTTTTTTTTTGGTAAACGCATGTTACGCAATTTGTACAGACTCCTTAGAGGGTGAACACAACGCAACATGAGCATGTTGGAGGCTTGGTCTGAACATGTTACACGCCTGATTTTGTTTGCAAAAAGAATGATTAGGCTTACCATTTGGTTTCAGTTTCTATAGGCTCTTAAACAGACACACGCAAACCGGAGCACCAGCGCTCCCGTCAGTTTCAGAGGGTTAATGATATAGACGGCTGCAGGAACATTAGGCTGCTGTTACTTTAAGCCTGAATGCACTGATCCAATATAATGATACTCATCCTTTTTCTTTTGTAATTATGTTCACATAAACCACAAGTGATTGTGTTTATGAGGATACTCGCCTAGATGGGCATTTTGACATCATTTTGTGAGTCTGTTCAAGCACAAATATAGGCTGAAGAGAGCTGAATTCGGTGTTTGCATGCTGTCTGTGCTGCTCTGCGTGCGCACAGAAAAACAGCATGTGAGTTCCAAATTGAGCTCTGTTTTGCGTCGTATTGCACTCAAATGGCTTTAAATCGCTTGAATGTTTAAACTGAATGGTTAAACTTTGCAATTAATGTAAGAATCACGTGCGTTTCGAACTGTGGTCTCTGGTCAGTATGGATCAACTACGATTCCTATAGACGAATCCGACGAGCGTTCTTGTGTAGGCTGCCATCTTGTGGCGACGCCACTACTGAGCTGTTACACCGGCATAGACATATGCACCGGTATGTAAACAAACCTCGGAGATAAGGTGATAACGCACCCTCGATGACAGCTACAGCCAGGCAGACTTGTTGGGTTGATGTTGGACATTTGCCTCCAGTCACAGATGAAGGTACAAACGATCTTACAGATTATTTATGAAAATAGCTTGGCAAGCTAGCTAGGCTAACGTTTGCTACCGAATAAACTAAAAAAATCTGTCCATTTGGCAACAATAAATAAATAAATAAATGAAATCAAATAAACATATTCATGTTTTTCATTTGTGTCCATTATTTATCTCATTTTTACATTGCAACGGGCATGGGTAAGGTAACGTTACAGCTAGAAATACACAATATCGACCAACTAGTGTTTTTAAACCATGGAAAGAGGTCAATATAACAGCAGGAGAACAATTATGTCACATAACATTACATTTAGCTCAGGAAAGCCATTTAATGACCATAGCATGTTAATTAAATAGAAAAAATAGCAAGAGAGGAGATTTTGCTGATCACTATATCACACATTTATTATATTTTTTTTACTTATGTCATTAAATAATTGTTATTATACGCGAATGTCCGCGTCTTGTACTCGCCCAGGAAATCTGTGTAAACCGTACGGCACCTGACAGGGGCAGTCGATCCGGGGTATTCACAATGTTTTCTCTTCAAAATTGAAATTTTACTGCCACCATTGAAACAATTTATAACGGAAACTGTTTACCCACTTGACATTATACAAGGGCTAACGTTGTAACGTTAGTGACAGTCGTAAATCGCGGGCTATTTATTCCTGTGGACGCAAGTTGCAAATAAAACAATAGAAGGCAATGGAGCAACGCTACCCAGCAACAGCTCAGTAATGGCGCCCGCTTACTTCCGGTAGTTTCGCCGGATTCGTCTATAGAGAGCCTAAGTCCCTCCCCTTCCGGTCGGCCACCATGGGACCTTATTTCGGAAAAATATTGAATGGTAGTCAATGGCGAGAGACAACAAATATTTTGATCTCGTTTGAATTGTGCCCTGAATTACACAGATGATGTTTGTCAATTTAAAAGATAGATTTTAAAGTAAAGAAAGTCGCAGTTTGATGTAAAACCGTTGAGGTATAAGACTGTGAAAATACGTAATTACAAAGACTACAAACCCCAAAGGCGCACATTTTCTCTCAATGAATGAAGCTAACTTTACTGAGGCTGTCTGTCATTGTTTCTACAGTCTTACGTTATTATCGTAACGTTACGCCGTCCTACCTGAGTGTTTTGTACCAGACTGCGCACACACGAGCAGCGGATCTCGTTTCGCTTCCCGGGAGATGTAGTTCACAGAGCGATTTTCACATAAAACTAAATGTTACTCTTCTGTTGTATGACAAACTGCGACGTTTTTGACTTTCAGAATCATCTTTTAAATTGACAAACATCATATGTGTAATTCAGGGCACAGTTCAGACGGAATAAAAAGATAAGTTGTCTCTCGCCATTGACTACCATTCATATTTTTTCCGAAATAAGGTCCCATGAGCCGGAAGCGAAGGGGCGGGACTTAGGCTCTCTATAGAGGGTATGTGCGTGACGTCACCGTCGGCCGGAGTGCCTGCAGTTCCTCACAGCGAGTGACGAAAAGACTGAGCGGCTGTATTTGTTTTCAGCAAGAATGCCGCGAAAAACAAACACAACACAAATAAAGTGGGAAAAAGCTTTGCGATTGACTGTACAACTAGATTTGATAAAAAATCGGAGGTATATTTTTACAGACTGCTATAGAAAGAGGAGCAAATGGAGCGCTGCAGTTCACAGAAACAACTGACTCCAGTCAGCGAAAGCTGGATTTGCAGTTATCATTTTGTGTCAATAATATGCTGAATTTGGGTGTAAAACCATACCTATATATTTTGTATTGTTATATATATTTACAGCTCATCAATTTACTATTTATCTTTGCATATTCTGCATTATTGGATGTTTTTTAATGAACACTGACTAAAAAAACACTATAAAGTTTTATGGCTGGACGATATGATGATATGACATAGGCTATATATAACACTGATGTAAGTGATCACCGGGATTTAGACCTACCTATATTGTATTTATATAAAGTGTTCACAGGCAAATTTGCTTTATGTTTCGGTTTATATTGCTTTTATTTCCCCGGTGTCGAAATCAGGCAAACATAAATGTCAGGCAACACGATTCCTGGCTGCATGTCAATATCATGGATCACTGGATCTTTAGTAAGTTGAAAGGAACACTATATATTGAGTCCAACATTTAGTTTAAATTGATAAAATTGTTCGTTTTAGTCGTATTTTCGCAATTTCCCCAATTAAATCCAGTCACGCAGCAGATCTTTTGCCACTCAGTCAGGCTAAGTGGGGTTGTTCCGACGGGAAAGTGACGTCAATGCATTCCCTCTATACTAGACATCGCATATCCTGCTATATGTGACTATCGCGGATGCGCACATCGAGATACATTTAATGCTAAAATGATATATTATGCTGCCCTAATATGTATATATTTTAACCCAGTAATTAAAGCACACTGTTTATCTTTGTTTGCAAGTGAAACCGCATTTAATCTATGTTGCATTTCCTTTTACCTCGCATAGTTTTGTTCAGGGTTTTTAATGTTAAGGGCAAGTTTTAGCAACCTGACTATGCTTTTTTTCTACCAAAACAACAGATGAGATAGTTCTGAAGGCTTTTATTTCATGTACAGACTTTGATAAATGTGTTTTGCCTCCCTAAAGCCTTTTTGTTTCCTTAAAAACTATGCACCATTATATCATTAGTTGCAATTTTTAGTTTGTCATCACAGGAAAGGAATACATTAGATTTTTAAATATATTTAAACAAATGCAGCCTTGGTGAGCAGCATAAAAGCCTTCTTTTAAAAACATGAAAATTTTATCTTGTTTTCCAATTCATGTTTTTACGGTTAAACACATTTTAGGGGCAAAAGTGTCTTATTGTCCTATGACAGAAGGTTATGAATGTGATAAATGCACTTATTATCATTCACACTCATAAAGTGACACCGCACCACCTTTAATGACGTTTATCTCTGACCTCTGACCTCTCCAGTAGCAGGGGGGATGTTTGGATATCACCACACTTCCTGCCCCGAATTACCCAACATTCATCAGGCCTGTTATTGTGTGTTCTGCTGGAACGCTGACCGTTTGGTGCTGTCACTTCCTGTCGAGAGTGAATTTAATTAAGCAATTTGTGAATTCTATTAAAAACTGAAAGCTAGAAACTTTATGATAATTTGACGCGTTATGTATTTGAAGAATTGAGGATTGCTGTAAACGGCGTAGATGATTTTAAGATAAAAATGTGATGCTGATTTTAAGATTGATACGTTTTATAAACTCTTTAAGGAAGTTCACACAAAGAGCACTTGAGTGAAACTGGCCTCTTCCTTCCAGTAGACATATGGAAATATACTTTAATTCCAGACTAGACCAGAATGGCAAAAAATAGAACACGTTTCAGTACAGCCGTGAAACATTTCTTCAAACTTTCATCCGCTCACTGAAACTGCGAAGCACAGCACTTGTTTATTGTGTTGATTTATCTGCAGTTATTTTGGTTCAGCGCTGAGCAGCAAAAAACAAAAGACAAAAGCACAAGAGTTGCTAAATGTAGATTTTTTTAAAGGCTATTCAATTCTAGACAGATCATAATTAACATGCCATTCAGAACAAGGCGAATATTATTGGATAACATTCCATGTTACTGTGCCTTGCTAATGAATGAAACACTTTTAAGGTTTAAAACAACAATTTGTTACTCACTAGACTACCGTTTGATAGCCAGCTAACCGATTCTTCAGCAGATGATTTAAACAATTTATGACCTTCGCATTATTAGGGTATATTTAAAGGAGTAGTTCACTTTTCAAAAAAGTTTTGCTGATAATTTACTCACCCCCATGTCATCCAAGATGTCCGTGTCTTTCTTTCTTCAGTCGAAAAGAAATGAAAGTTTTTGATGAAAACATTCCAGGATTTTTCTTCATATAATGGACTCCAATGGGAACCAAACGGTTAAAGGTCCAAAAGACACTTTCAGTGCAAGCTGTTCAAAGGGCTTTAAATGATTCCAGACGATGAATAAGGGTCTTATCTCGTTTTAAAAAAATAGCAAATTTTAAGTTTTATAAGCTCAAATGCTCGCCTTGCTCTGCTCTGCGATGCACATTCGTGACTCTCCTGTGCAAACTCGTTCATCAAAATGAACGAATCTTTTTCAGAGTCAATTCGTTTCGTTCGTTGAATGAGCCAAATGACTCGGAAAAAGTTTTGTTTAATCTTTGGGCTAAAATTGCAGCTTTTTGAGAATGTTTGTTATTATGATAACTTATGAATGATCAAATTTAAATATTCATTTGAAGGATGATTAAACGATTGAAAAAAATCCATAGATTTAAACTAAAAGAGATACTGAGCCATACATTCATAATAGCATAGCTTTTGACTCCGCTATTAAACTGACCAATAGGAGAGCATGTGACAGTGACCTTACAAATTTACCTACAAGTTAAGACATTTAAAATCTTACTTGTTTAACCACTTGTATATAAGAATCACTTGTTCTTACTTGTTTTTCTTTGCCCAGGAGTGTATATCCGAGTGAAACGGCTTCTCAAACAAGAAAAAATGTTGTACAGGACTTAAAAGCAATTGATTGGATGGTTGTGGTTTGCTATTGCTGTTATGTCATGTGATTGACAGGTTGTCCCGCCCTCACTCCGGTAAACATCATCAGAGAAGAGTAGATATGTTGCTGCAAGAGGAAGGAGAAGTTATTTTTAGGGCCGTCAAAACGATTAATCGCGATTAATCGCATCCAAAATAAAAGTTTGTGTTTACATAATATGTGTGGGTGCACTGTGTATAATTATTATATATATATAAATACACACACATGCTTGTATATATTTAAGAAATATTTTCATGTATATTCTGTATATAGATTTATATATAATTTATATTATATATAAATATAAATATTTTATATATAAATAATATTTTTTTCTTAAATATACATGCATGTGTGTTTTTTTTATATATATATACAAAATAATTATACACAGTGCACCCACATATATTATGTAAACACAAACTTTTATTTTGGATGCGATTAATCGCGATTAATCGTTTTGACAGCCCTAGTTATTTTAATTATATTAGGCACATAAATAAATCAAAAATATTTATAATATTGATTTCATGATGACTTTAAGATGAACTGCGATTTATGGGAATACATTTAGAAAAATCAAATATAAAAATTGTGCTCATCAACGCTTTATAAATGGTCCAAAGGAGCATTTTAGAAATTGTTATGAACATTATACACGTCTTATTTACATTTCTTTATATTTTCTCCCTTAAGTTTTGCTTCAAAAGTGTTGAACATTTTGTTTTTTTTGCAACCCTTACGAAACTTTATTTAAAGCTCCATTTTATGAGATGTCGCCAAGGGTGATCTCATCTAAAAAGTTGCATATGCTCCTGCTCATGCATCTTATTTGCCTTTCTCTAACACTGGTCTGTTAGATGTTATGTTTCTACAGGATATGAACTTTGTGTTGTTTTGTGTACTTGCTATCACCACATTTAAATATAGTTAATCTTGGTTTTAAGTCTTGTGGAGCTCCCTTGGTAATACCCTCTGCCCTCCATCCTGAGAAATGAAGGACGATTTCTAAGAAGTCCAAGAACAAAACATCTCACGGGCCCCCCAACATCTCTTGAACTAGTTAATTGTCCTTGTAGGTGCAACGTGAGCATTGCTGTGTTTTGCTCTCCTTGTTAGTTTCGGAACTAATTTCAGTTTCTTCTGTCTCCGTGCAGCTCAGCGTCCTGCTGCCATAGTGTCTGCCACGGCCGGGACCACCAGAGATGTGGTGGAGGTCCCTCTGGACATCGGGGGCTATCCTGTGCTGCTGAGTGACACGGCAGGGTTACGCGACACCACAGACAGCGTGGAGCAGGAGGGCGTCCGGCGCGCCCGTCAGCGGTATGTATTTACAGACACGTGTGGGAAAATCAAGGTAGAATAAACAGTGGGGCATTTTTGCGCAAACAATCCAACGTGATGAATATCACCATCCTAAAAATGGCCTGTAGAGGGGAAATATCTCTCAAGATTTTTTGCCTCTCATTGTGCCTCGCGAAGAGAAATGATCGGTTTATTCACAGATTTAGAAAAAGGTGTGTGGCAAATTTTTCACCATTGAATAAACATCGGAGATTATGTAATGTAAACATTACGTGTTTAGTTGCATAATGTTTGCGGAAATATAGAGTCAGTTTAGTTGTAGATCTAGTTGTTTTTTAACAAAATATCAGAACAAGTGGCATTTCTTTAGCAAGATAGCATAAAAACACTTTTCAAAAAGAAGTTACAAAAGTTACATGTTACAAAAGAAGTTTCTTAGGATAGATTATCCGTTTGACAAGACTTTTTTTAAACCGATATTCACACTTATTTAAATAATAACTTATTTGTATACTTATTTTTTATTTGCGTATTAACTCAAGTGAGCAATGCATACATTATATCAATCAAAAAATTTTAAGAATTACGATTTTTTGAAATGTTTCTGAAAAAATTCTCTTGCTTACAAAGGCTGCATTTTTTTGTTCAATAACAAAGTAAAAAAAAAACAGCAATATTGTGAAATAGTATTATAGTTTAAAAGAACTGTTTTCTCTTTGAATATATTTTAAAATGTATTTTTTTCCGGTGATCAAAGCTACATTTTCAGCATCATTACTCTAATCTTCAGTGTTACATGATCTTTCAGAAATCATTATAATATGCTGATGAATCATTCCAAACCTTTATCCGTTAGTGTCGAATTGTAGACAAATCCCAAAACAAAAATGTATTGTGAGAATTTAAGACAATTTAGACCGGAAAACAACATATTAATAATTATGAATTATTGTGTATAAATTATATACAATTAAACTTGATATAGCAATATATTTGATTGTATAGGATCTATATCAAGTTTATTAATTTTATTATTCTTATTTTTTATTTATTTTTTATACATTACAAATTAGAGCCAATCATATGAAAAATAGAGCAAAAATAAAGTTAATAAATTAAAACATTATTGCATAATTTCAGATTGTTTGCGGATAGTCCGGAAAACATTGTTATGCCCATCTAAAATTGTCCAAATCCTGTTTGCCATCCCTGCATATTAGGCCTTTTCCCCGATCACATTTTACCTTTGTTTGTTGAGGTGAATGAACCGTGCATTATGCTGTGATTTACTAAAGAGATGTAATACACAGGAAGTGGCCACTTTTGTTTCTACGAGGTCAAAGGTTGTAAGATGCTGACCAGGCTCAGGAAACAGGCTTAAGCAATGACCTTCCTCTGCTGCCCACAGGGTGGAGCAGGCAGATCTGTCTCTGGTGGTGGTGGACTTGACGCAGCTTCCTTCTGAGCCCCAGCTAGTGCCTGTCTTCCTCAGTGGACACTTGAAGAACATCCTGGAGCACTCATCTCACGGGCAGCAGTGCATCCTGATCCTCAACAAAAGTGACCTCGGCTCCGTGGAGCGCAACCGCAGCATCCAGGCTTCCCTCGAGCGGTCAGCTGATGTTCCTGCTGCGTGTTTTTTGTCATGCCACACCGGGGATGGCCTGGAGGATCTCCTGACTTTATTACAAAACAGACTAAAGACTCTGTAAGTGGAACTGGTCAACCCAGAAAACAGTTCTGGTATTACAGTTTTTTTTATTCGCTTTGGTACTATTTTCACAAGTAAGGTGTACATTTTCAAAACTCTTATTACAAAAATCCAAACTGATCACACTTGTAACGCAGCTAGTCATTCTTTCAAAACCTGATGTAATGCTTTCAGTCAGTTGCACATGTTTTCAGTCCACATAATCATTATTTCAAACACAAGATTATTGAAATATGTAATGAGAACATTTGGTTTAATCACTGAAACACAACAATATGATCTTATTTCAGTTTAGTACTTTTAACAATCAGTTCATCCAACAGCAAACAATGCAAGATACATGTTTCAAATCGGCCTTAGAAGTGCTGAAATGAATATGCTACAGTACTATAAAAGACAGATTACACAGTTTTACTGTAACATTAGGCAATACACTTACAGTACCCAACATTTACATAATCTATAATTTCCAAATATCCATCATATATGTAATCAAGTGAAGGATCAATGAAGACATCCTCTACAATCATTTAGGCAAATTACGTATAGTTTTTATTTTTCAGATATAATTGTAACATATACTTTCTATAATGAAATGTAACTAAATGAGGACAAAACATAACATTTAGTGCACACATTACAGTAAATTACTGTAATTTGGATCAAGCCTGTCCTGAGCATTTGACCATAGATTCTCATCCACATCACAATGAATGTTACAGTATATAGTGGCCAATTGTGGTTACCACTATGTGAAATCAATTAGCTATAATGAGTATTCATCATGTGTGGTAATTTAAATATTCATACAAACACATTTTATTTCTGTAGTTCTCAAAATCCATATACTGTATATTGCTGAAATGAAAATCTATAGGTTTACCAAATGATTAATTGATTAACCATTAAGATATGTTGGATTAAATAATAGACAAAAGTATTAAACTGAACAAAAAAAGATGCAAATCAAACGTTTGATAGTTAGAGCTTTATGAAAGGCAGTTACTGTGAATGAAACAATAATGTAGATGAAACACTTATTTTGTGTTGTGAAAAGGATACTTTGTGATTGTGTGAATTGTACTAACACAGTTGAAAACATGATGAAATGTTTGGAAAAAGTGCACTTTTGATGATCTGTTGTGATATTAGCACTTAGAGTTTCGAAAATGTACACCTTGTGAAAATAGTACCAAACCGAATAAAAAAAACTGTATTATAATATGGATACACAGACAGACAGACAGACAGATAGATAGATAGGGAGATTGACAGGGGGATGGATGGATAGACAGACAGATAGATAGACAGACAGACAGACAGACAGACAGACAGACAGACAGACAGACAGATAGATAGATAGATAGATAGATAGATAGATAGATAGATAGATAGATAGATAGATAGATAGATAGATAGATAGATAGATAGATAGATAGATAGATAGATAGATAGATAGATAGATAGATAGATAGATGGATAGGGAGATGGATAGGGAGATGGATAGGGAGATGGATGGATAGACAGACAGACAGACAGACAGACAGACAGACAGACAGACAGACAGACAGACAGATAGATAGATAGATAGATAGATAGATAGATAGATAGATAGATAGATAGATAGATAGATAGATAGATAGATAGATAGATAGATAGATAGATAGGGAGATAGATAGGGAGATAGATAGGGAGATAGATAGGGAGATGGATAGACAGACAGACAGACAGACAGACAGACAGACAGACAGACAGATAGATAGATAGATAGATAGATAGATAGATAGATAGATAGATAGATAGATAGATAGATAGATAGATAGATAGATAGATAGATAGATAGATAGATAGATAGGGAGATAGATAGGGAGATAGATAGGGAGATGGATAGACAGACAGACAGACAGACAGACAGACAGACAGACGGATAGATGGATGGATGGATGGATGGATGGATGGATGGATAGATAGATAGATAGATAGATAGATAGATAGATAGATAGATAGATAGATAGATAGATAGATAGATAGATAGATAGATAGATAGATAGACAGATAGACGGACGGACGGACGGACGGACGGACGGACGGACAGATAGATAGATAGATAG
The DNA here is from genome assembly GCA_038021265.1 of Cyprinella venusta. Lineage (NCBI taxonomy): Eukaryota > Metazoa > Chordata > Actinopteri > Cypriniformes > Leuciscidae > Cyprinella > Cyprinella venusta. Next base: position 6,627,730 of record CM075879.1, on the reverse strand, counting down.
ACAGACAGATAGATGGATAGATATAGATGGATGGATAGATGGATGGATGATAGACAGACAGATAGATGGATAGATATAGATGGATGGATAGATGGATGGATGATAGACAGACAGATAGACAGACACAGATAGAGAGATGGATAGACAGATAGATAAATTGATAGATAGACAGACAGATAGACTTATAGATAGATAATACACAGACAGGTGGATGGATGGATGGATGGATGGATGGATGGATGGATGGATGGATGGATGGATTGATGGGCGGGCGGACGGACGGACGGACGGATGGACAGATAGACAGACAGACAGAGAGATGGATAGACAGATAGATAAATTGATAGATAGACAGATAGACCGATGGATAGATAGATAATAAACAGACAGGTAGGTAGGTGGATGGATGGATGGATGGATGGATGGATGGATGGATGGATGGATGGATGGATGGATGGATGGATGGATGGATAGATAGATAGATAGATAGATAGATAGATAGATAGATAGATAGATAGATAGATAGATAGATAGATAGATAGATAGATAGATAGATAGATAGATAGATAGATAGATAGATAGATAGATACTGTAAATAGCAATCCTAATTATGACACTTCATAAATTCTTAGGTGTCTGTGTGTTGAAGGTGTGGTGACCCACTGATTGGCAGCCCGACACTGACTCAGACCCGACACCGGACTCTCCTGCAGAACAGCGTCGAGGCTTTACATCAGTATCATCAGTACAGGGACGTGGACCTGGTGCTGGCGGCTGAAGGGCTTCGGTTGGGCCTCTCCAGTCTGGGTAGGATCACTGGTAGAGTCGGGCCGGAGGAGATTTTAGACACCATTTTCAAAGAATTTTGTATTGGGAAATAGAATAGAATAAGTAGAATAAAACAATAGAAATGTAAATCGGCCAACAAGAAAGATCATTGTCTGGGGCATTTATTATAGTCTACTGTTCAAAAGCTTGGGTCAGTAAGTGTCACGGTGGGATGAAGGAAGGCAGACGAAGAAGAAGATAATGTCCAATACAAAGTTCTAAAGGGATACTCCACTTTTTTTGGAAAAAGGCTCATTTTATAACTCCCCCAGAGTTAAACAGTTGTGTTTTACCGTTTTCGAATGCAATCAGCCGATTTTCTGATATTTAGAAGAATATTTGTAACCAGACCGTTTCTGGTCTCATTGACTACCATAGTATATTTTTTTCCTACTATGGAAGTCAATGAGACCAGAAACTGTCTGGTTACTGATATTCTTCTAAATATCAGAAAATCGGCTGAATTGATTCCAAAATGGTAAAACACAACTGTTTAACTCTGGGGGAGTTGTAAAATGAGCCTATTTCCAAAAAAAGTGGAGTATCCCTTTAATTACAATCCAGAAGACAGGTAAACAGCCTGAGGAACACACACTTACACACAACGGTGATCTGGTAGAGAATTAATGTGAGGGACCAACTTAGGCCCTGTTTACACGAGAACGCTCGCGGGTGAAAACGTAAAAATATTTTATCGGATGTGCCTTTCGTTTACACGGCGACGGCGTTTTTGAGGCTTAAAAACGCAAAAAAGTGAAACCACCCTCCAGAGTGGAAATCTTAAAAACGCTCCACCGTCGCGTTCCCGTGTAAACGGTAAAAACGCAAAAGTCTGCTTGACTTGTGAAGTTTGTACGCAGGCGCGTGCACTTGGTGTTGCTGTAGTATGCACTCCTAGCCGCCTGAAGTGCATACTACATTGAATTTCACATACTTTTGCGTCACCGTTTGCACGCGGAATTCCCCACACAAAACGCTCGTCTAAACGCAGAATAAAAAAGATGCCGCAACGCCACTTTTGCGTTTTCTCTTCAGAATCGTTTCCGTGTAAACATAGCCTTATATAGCAAATATATTACACAAATAAGGATAATTAATAGAACACAGCTGACACATATTAACTAATAATGAGGAGCGGGAAAACTGAACAAAAGAACATATGATGAACATGAAAACAAACTAAAAGTCCATGATAAAGAAACTAGGCTGAACATAAATGTGACAGTAAGAGTTCATATTTCAAATGAAGTATAGAATCCTAAAATAAATATATCATAGTTTAAAGGGTTAGTTCACCCAAAAATGAAAATTCTGTCAGTATTTACTCACCCTTAAGTTGTTCCAACCCTCTATGTGTTTATTTGTTCTGCTGAACACAAGGGAAGATATTTGGAAGAATGTTTTAATCAAACAGATCTCATTCCCCATTGGCTATGTATTTTTCCTACTATGGTAGTCAATGGGGAATGAGATCTGTTTGATTCAAACATTCTTCCAAATATCTTCCTTTGTGTTCAGCAGAACAAATAAACACATAGAGGTTTGGAACAGCATGAGGGTGAGTAAATACTGACAGAATTTTCATTTTTGGGTGAACTAACCCTTTAAAGGGTACATATCATGCTTTTAAATCATTCATTTTTACTTATAAATCATACATTTGTGGTCTATATAAAGCATAACTGCAATGCTTGGGTCTGAATTCCTCATTATTATAGCTCAACAGGCCCCTTTTCTAACTCTTTTCTGATGTGCTTCTGTGAGCAACCCGTTTCGAAGCGTCCCCTTTAAATAAAAAGGAGTTGCATCTTTCCCCGCCCGCTCTCCAGGTCGCTGAGTTCACGTTCGGTTCAACTCCCCGCGTTCAGCCATTATTGTAGTTTGATAAGAGATATACGATTACTATAGCTTCAAAGAAAATTTTTATTCACACGTTAACAAAATGTCAACAAAAGACTTGTCCATCAAGCGTTACGTATTCGAGCCAGAGCGAGCGATTTGAAAAAGACGAAGATGAACCTGTAGAACGACGTCTTCATAAGGATGCAGTGGTATGTAAGTTAACTATGTTGTGTTATTAGTGAAAGTCGACTATTTCTCTTGTTAAAACAAGCACTCTGACAAGATAAATGACGGCGGTCTGATCTTACCACTAAAAATCTGTATGATAATAATATGATAACTTGCGTTTAGAAAAGCATCAGCAAACACAGCAGCTAAATGATAGAAGGAATTTACACCTCATTCAGACGAAATCGATCGGCAAACCATTCTTTATACTGGCGGAGGTTGTTGAAGTGGGAATCCTTGAAGTGCTTCAGGTCACTACATCCAACAACCGAACATTTTGACTAGCCCTCCCGTAACTTCTGCATCATTGAGCTTGGACTACAAAATCGGAGCGAGAAATAATAATGGCGGATTGCTCGAAGTGTTGGACCGGTAGTCAATGTCCTTATTTGTCAGTTCCGCTGCAAATACTGTGACGTAATTGTTCAAAAAACGTAATAGACAACAGGAAAATCCGAACAGGTTGAAAAATATGACCAAAACAGAATATAAAGATATAAACGAAGCACCTGAAGAGAATAATTTCATCTTTTCTGTACTTATAAACACTCCAAATATACAACAAAATGCATTTAAGGGCTAAAAAAGTGGATTTTGCATGATATGTCCCCTTTAATATTAAAATATTAAGCCAGCCAAATATTATCAGTGGAAATACATCAGTGGAATAGAAAATATATTCAAACTGATGCTGACGAAGCCACACACTACATTTCACAAATAATCTTTAAGGTAGGTTAGGCGTATTATTTGGCTTGCTATCCGCAGAGGAGGAGCTCGGAGAAGCAGTTCAGCTCCAGCTCAGATAAACCCTCCAGTGGGACAACTAATGCTTGGATGAGGAGTTGGGGAGGTGGAGGGATGCCAAAACAGCCAGAGCAAGGTTTAGATTAGATGGGTTCACTCCTCCTGAAAGTACATTACTAAGAGCCTTTTAAACAGGGTGATCAGTGTAAATAATTATTTGTCTTGTTGGAAGTATGCCATTATCTAATGTAGTTTCTGAAGGGCGGTATTAAAAATAAATTTTAACAAAACTAAAAATTTAACTCCTAAAATGATTAAAAACTTCATAGAATGACCTGATAAGTCCAAACAGCCAACATTAGAGCGTAACCAGATCAATGTGTCATTTATTTTAGTAGGTTTTAGTAGAGTTTCAAATCTCGGCTTATCAAAAAAAAAATAAAAAATTTCCTCCCGGTGTCCCGCTTTAAAGGAGTGACTTCACACTAGCCTTAGCAGGGGGAATTCTTAGTTGTTCTGGTTTCATTATGCTCAAACACTCGTTCTGATGCAGCTGAGCATTCTGTGTTCAACTGTACCGGCTGTGTAGGAAGGAGGTGTTCAGAAATGGTCCCCACGGCCCTTTGTTCTCCTGTCAATCCGACATTCATTTAAATATTTATGTGTGCTTGCTGAACTCTTCACCCGTTTGACGACATCTGGGTGCGAGGGGCTGTACGCAGCACGCTGTACCTTCTGCCTTCCTCTCATTCATGACGCTGTTGTGCTGTTGTTTCTGCTGATTACTGGGGTTAAAAGGGACCCATAAATCTGTGTTTGGTGGAGAGGCCACCATGATCATATAAAAACTGCCCTGGAAACATATAGATTCCTTTAGAATGGTGTCATATTGATTTGTGAATGCAGAAAAATATCTCTATTCTCCCTCCCCTTCATATAAAACACACCTAAAAATGACATTTAATCTTTAAATATGCAGTTTATATCTTCCGACTGCATGTTTAAACTTTTCAAATTATATCAGGTTTTCGTACACTATTAGTGAGTGTGCAGGGTTTTCCAATCTTTGTTCCACCACACCTGTAATGCTTAAGTATATGCAGCTATGTATCTGTCAGCTTATTTAATTAATGAGCTAGAAGTGCATCACTTCTTAATTTAATGTCATAATTTCCTTTGTTTAAAAAAATGGAATCAATAGGAGTTGGTTTTTATGTCATGTCTATTTATTAAAACAGATCAATATATTAACAAGGTTGTTGAAACCTGCAAATGGTTGAAACAAGTAATTGCTGAAACACAATTCTTAATGTGTAAAGAATATTATATACATCACAGCGCATGTGGGACTTTCACAAGATCAGATTCTCTCAATTTTAACATTAACTAATGCTTTTTAAAAAAAAAAAATGATATCAATTGTTAGAAAGACAGACTTGTATTCACATTTTTACATCTGCACTATTCTTAAAGGAGTAGTTCACTTTTGAAAAAACTTTTGCTGATAATTTACTCACCCCCATGTCATCCAAGATGTCTGTCATTCTTTCTTCAGTCGAAAAGAAATTAAGGTTTTTGATGAAAACATTCCAGGATTTTTTCCATATAATGGACTTCAATGGGAACCAAATGGTTCAAGGTCCAAAAGACACTTTCAGTGCAAACTGCAAACGGTTCAAAGGGCTTTAAACGATTCCAGACTATGAATAAGGGTCTTATCAAGTGAAACAATCACTAATTTAATTAATAGATAACAAAGTTTAGGTTTTATAAGCTCAAATGCTGGCCTTGCTCTGTTCTGTAACGCATGTTTGTGACTCTCCTGTTCGAACTTGTTCATCAAAATGAACAAATCTTTTTCAGAGTCATTTTGTTCACTCAAAGAACAAAACAAACAAATTGACTCGGAAAAAGATTCGTTCATTTTGATGAACGAGTTCAAACAGGAGAGTCACAAATGTTCATCGCAGTACAGAGCATGGCGAGCATTTGAGCTTATAAATCTTAAACTTTGTTATTTATTTATTAAATGAGCGATCGTTTTGCTTGATAAGACCCTTATTTGTCGTCTGGAATCATTTAAAGCCCTTTGAACAGTTTGCAGTTGGTACTGAAAGTGTCTTTTGGACCTTGAACCGTTTGGTTCCCACTGAAGTGCATTATATGGAGAAAAATCCTGGAATGTTTTCATCAAAAATCTTAATTTCTTAAAATCTTAAAGAGAGAAAGACATGCACATCTTGAATGACATGGGGGTGAGTAAATTATCAGCAAAAATTTTTTTGAAAAGTGAACTACTCCTTTAACTAAATCAGACCCCTAAAGTACTTAATGCCATGTTAAGTTCACACCCCATAAGGCTTAAATACAACTATACAGTGAACTAAACATTCGACGAGTACATGTACATTTACAGTGATCCAAGGTGACAACATTATTTACAAGAGACATCACACGCTAAAAATCAGGAAACCCCCACACTGAAAAACTCAGTCCGTCCTTGAGATTCAGATCATTCCTTTCTCCACACCCAACCTACGGAAAAAAGGGAAAACAGTTAAACATTCTGAATGACTCTGCCTGAAATGAGTCATCAACACTAGTTCTTCAAAATCTAAACCTGAAAGGGTTTTTAATATTACTTTATATAGTGTAATATTTTATATTTTCAGACCATATGCCAGTATGTGACTTGTAATATAGTACTTCACAAAGGACCAGTAACATGTTCCTCTGAGCTCTGGAGGTCCTGGGCAAATTTTAAAATGCATTTTGGAAAGGTTGTTCCAAACAATATTGCGACAATCAAGTATATGAATGATGTTTCTTGAGGGAAATCATTTTTTCATATCACATGATGAGTTTGCAGTTAATTTTGGGGTTATTTTATTATTTAGAAATCCTAAATTGTGACCATGTACACTAAGAGACAATTCGTTCTCTCAGATCAGATAGCTATCTGATTTATCAAAACGATTCCATTTACACCTAGTCACATAAATGTGTTTTTGCAAAATGGATATGAATCCGATCTTCAGTTCCCGCTGCAGATTTAATGGAGTGCAAGTCACCGATAGCAACATATATTATTATCTTTGCATTGTATTTAAATATTGCTGCATTGACCATCATCTAATTTCAAAATCAAAGATAGCAATAAGAGCAAGCGCTAACAGAACTGGTAAGATCATTTAGTTTCTTTACTTTTAATGAAGATGATTGTCTGTTAACGTCTACGACTTGCTTTCACTTTGAGTTGCGATAGTTTGCGTGTTAGCTTGATGAATAGGCGCTCAGCTGCTCATCTGAGGTGATGTGTTGCTGTAGAGTCGTCATATCTGACTAACATGACATTTAGCCTATAACATGCTCTCACATGTTTATTTTTTAGTATTTTTGGGAGGAGTAAAATTTACATATGTGGTTTCGTCTGGAATGCGGCCCAGACCACCTCCTAAAGTGGTTTGAGCAATCGCCGATCGGATTCAAATCCGTCTCGAGTGCGTTTCAGAGGGCATTTACACCTGGTCTTTTCACGATCGAATAGCTATCCAATCACAGAAAACGCATGAAGTGGCCAGGTGTAAAAAGCCCTATACACTCTAAAAAATGCTGGGTTGTTTTAACCCAATTTTGGGTCAAATATGGACAAACCCAGGCACTGGGTTACATTTTTAAGTTACATTTTAACCCAATGTTTGAGTTTGTCCTTATTTGACCCAAAATTTGGTTAAAACAACCCAGTATTTTTTAGAGTGTAGAGACAAGGTTGTATTTAGCAAACATTTTATTTGCCACAACCATCTCAGTAGCTCAGAGGTGTCCTGTCCTGCTCCTGGGTGGCCACTTTCCAGTAGGGTTTTGCTCCAGCCACAATTAAATATACCTGAACCTGCTAAACAACATCTTAAGGATCACTAGAAACTTAAAGGCAGGTTATTGATAAATCTGTCATTGGTAACATCCCAATTAAAATTACAGTGACTGTGACGTAATCCTATCCTGCTCCTGGAGGGTCACTCTAGAGTGCTTTGGCAGGTTGGTTCCTCCTGGAGCAGGATTGGAGTGGGTTGGGGCCAAGTGACTACTGACTTTCTTATAAAATTCTGCCCATGATGGATGAAGACCACTTACCTTACCTAGTGGTTAATTGCTCCTACCAGGTGGGAGGGGTTGCAGGCCAGCCTTTCCCGGGGGTTGAAGACCAGCAAGTTTGGGCTGCAGAAGCAGTGAAGATTGAGTTAATCATGGTACACTCACAATTTTCTTGATATTTTAGGCATTGCTATTCACCCCAACATAACTCCTACCTGTTGTCCGCAGCCATTTTGCAGAGATATGAGGGTGGCGTCTTTCACAGCGAGCTGGGTGTCTACCAGTTTCTTGTCTTCCCTCAGTCTGCTTTGCTCCCTGAGAAGCTGCTCCAATTGTCTGTCATATGCCTGTTGGGCATCTTGCAGTCTTTTGCTGCTCTCTGCAGACTCTTTCTCTCGACCAGTTTTACACTTGTCCAGTTCGGAAGTCAGCTCCGCATTCTGTACTTCCAACAAGCTGCTCTGTTTTTGAATGCTCGAGACCTTCGCTCCCACAGCGTTCAGGTAGCTCTGGAACTTGTCCTCCACCTGCCGAGAAAGGCTAGAACAGTTGGAGCGAATCCTGTTCATCTGTTCTTCCTGTTTCTGGCAGGTGAGGTGAAACGTGACCGAGTTGGTGAAGAAGTTGTCGATTTTGGTTAGGAAGGCGCTCGTGACGGTCTGGATGCCTATGAGGGACTCTGCAAAGTCTTCTTTGCATTTCTTGGTGTAAATATCAAGCTGGGATTTCAAATTCACGTTTTCCTGTCTCAGTTGGATCACCTGAGTATGATGTTGGTTTTTATCCTTCACTGCGTTGTCCAAGTCAACTTTGAGGTACTCCACTGTCTGGGTGAAGTTGCTCTTAAGGATACCATACATAACTTTCTGCTGATCCAGAAGAGTATTCAGAGTTTTTACTTCACCTGTCCAGAGAAAAGAGAGGCACGTCTACAGGACAGTCCATTTATGAATTTGATTATTCATTGATCAGTTATTGCACTCACCATTCAGATTGTTGTTGACCGGTGGACATGGTAGTGGAGTATTTCGAGTGCTTGAAAGCTTCATTTTATTGACTTCACAAAGAGACTGTAAAACAACCAATCAAAATCAAAGGCATAAAGGGATAGTTCACACAAAAAATGGAACTTCACTCCTCATTTACTCGCACTCATATCGGTCCAAACCTGTATGACTTTCTTTCTTCCGTGGAACACAAATGAAATCATATTGAAGAATGTCTGTTTTTTGGTCCAGTCAATGGAATCCAATGTAAGACTAACTATAAACATTGGAAACTTTCTTCAAAACATTTTTTTGTCAACTTTTGTTAAGTCATACAGCTTTGGAAAGACATGAGGATTTTCACTTACTCGAAATTCGACTCAAAAATTCAGGACTTACAAGTGTCTTCTGCAAGTTTTTGCTATTGAAAATCGTCGTGTTTAAGTCATTTTTCAGCTTTGCTATCTCTTTGTCTGCCGCATCCTTCTCTCCGGTCTTTGCTTTGAGGGCTCCGGCGAGGTCAGCTTTCTCCTTTCGGAGTTTGTTGTTGTCTGCGGAGAGCTTGTTAAAGGCCTGCTCCAGCTCTTCTACTCTCTTCTCATCGGCGGTCTTCTCCGGCTGGCCGTACACTAGGAAGAGCACCAGACTGGCGATGATGAGAGACTGGATCAGAGACGAGAAGAAGAACACGATCCTCATGTAGTAGCCGCAGCTTTTCCCCTTCGCCTTGTGGATTTGTTTCGCCTCCAGCCCGAACGTGGCGCGGGCGTAGCTGTTGTTGTACATTTCTGCGGTCCAGTGGTGAGAAAGAGATGAACCTTCTGACGACTGGGATTCTGGTGGTTTGTTTTGAAAAAGCAATGGTTAAAAGGTTACCAAAATACACTGCTGTGCTGTCACACTCGTGGGCAAAGACATGTAAACACTTCTAGCAGGACAAGGGGCGGTAGCTGTGTTTATAAACGCAGAGACACTTCCCGCGCCGTGACTCTTTCCGGGCCTCCACAGGAAAGCTCCAGAGGTTATCGGATCTTCACGCTGAACCTACAGAGATCTCCAGAGAGAAACAAGCCAGAGCTCCTCCCTTACTTTCCCTCATAAATCACACCCAACCCTGACAAGCAATGCAGACCACCATCAGACTCATCTATAACACTTATTTCATAATGTCACTGTGGGATTTGGGATTAGATGTTCTTGGCGTCCACATTGTTATTTCTCAATGTTTAATAACAAGTTAATGAATTTTATACCAGATATCATTTTGGAATCGCCCACTTTGGCCAAGAAAAAACAATATTCCTCCAAAGGACAAAAGCAGGTCCTTCCATCTCTTCCTGGATCAGATCAGATACATAAACACGCATGATCAAAACAACCCATCCGAAATGGTTTCCTGCAGAGCCACAGAGACTATCGGTGGAGTCGGAGGGACAACAATGGTGACCCGTCATCCTCCTCGCAGGAATGAATAACAAACTCTCCCAGAAGCCCAGGAGGCGGCAGCACGTTTGATCCCGGGCTAGCGATGACGCTCGCAGCTGACAGCCGTGTCTGGGAGAGTGTGAAGAGGGAACATAAAGAAAGTCAGGGGTTTTCCTGCAGTCCATTGTCTCTTTGCCAATCCATCCTCAACGGAAAGTCATTTACAGAGGGTGAATAAAACTGATTAAAAGTTCTCACAAAATCCCTTACAGATTGCAGGTGAGCTTTAAGACAAAAACAGGAAGCTGAATCTGCAAAAGACAGATGAACACTGATAACATTTGAAAGTAAAGACAGATGAGCTGTGGAGATTATTATAGGATATCAGAGCGAGGATTATTCAGAGCTATTCATTACTCCAACAATTTGTTTTGGTGCTATCAAATAATGAGTAAACCCAAAATGTAAAATTCTGAAAAGGTAAGGATTATAGTGTGTGCCAAACAGCTTTTTTAACAACACCCCCTGGACATTGAATACTCCGAGTTGCGTTATTACTCCCCCTGGAGGTGAACAAGAAAAAGGAAAAATGCGCTCGGAGTGTCCGAGTACACTTACATAAAATATAAAAGGTTATTTATTGCCGTCTGTTGTTCCATGACGAACATTTATGGGAACTTTCCATTCCCCGAAAGATTCTTAATAGTGGACAATAGGTTTCTTAGATGATTAGAAATAGCATAATTTCTATAGCCATTAAAAAAAGTATTTTCAAATGTGTTGGCATGCGTTTAAAGACCCTTTCTAAGAATTCAGCATCTTGATTGAGGTTTTCCTCCATCTTTGTTTACAGCTTTGAACAAAATACTTAGAATTTAGGAGGTTGCAAAGTGAAAGAGGTCAATGATTATTAACACAATACCAGAAAAAAAATGTGACCTGAACACTCTTCCGACTATTATCTGTGCAGTGTGCACCTTATTAGTGCCGCTCAATAGCAGGATGCAACATTTGTGTGGTCAAAGAATCAAAACAAAGCTATTTCTAAAGAAACCACAAATAATTCCAATTAATAATCCCCTAAGGTAAATTAAACAAAGTAATTCAATATTTATTATGACGTTAGTTTTATGTTGTTCGGCTGTACTCTTTCGACCTCTTGTGGTCACTCAATTGTATAGACCATTTCAAAAGATGTAAACAACACTGGTCCAGAAGCACTTCCTGTTTCAGTTTGTAACTGTTTTCTTTATTTCACATGTAAAGAAAACTTCTTAAAGATGTTTGTTTAACTTTTTGATTCAGTTTTATATGTTCTGTTGGTTGTATTTTATCCCAGCTTTTATGTAGTGTTAAAAAACTTCTGGGCCAGTGTTGTTTACATCTTTTGAAATGAGTCTATAGTGGATATTACCATTTTCAGAACAAGAAAACCAAATTGCGCTTACTTTTAAATGCACGTCGCTGACATGTCCAAACTATTACAAATGTGCCTTGTTCTATAACTCAAAATGGTACTTTTTAGAACTTTATTGCCAGGATATACATTTAGTACAGCACATAATAAACAACTAAGTGTAGTTTATGAGGGATTCAGATAATAAAATGAACTGATAATAATATTATAGAATGCTTTTCACTATCTAATCAAATTATGATGGCGACGTTAACTATTAGTTCCCAGAAATTCCCACTGATTAAGAATTAAACTCAAAAATATATCTGCAGTAAAATGCAGTTCAAATGACTTATTCTGTTGTCTTTTACAAAAAATGTGTCAACAAAGTACTGTTTTTCATCAACCATGTTTTTGTGGACTGTATAGTATAAGGAATCTATCCAACCCAGAGCATTTACATTTCATTTATTTGACAGGAGCAAGCAAACAGTATTTATTAGATGCTGTCCAGATGAATCCTCACCAAACCATTATAACCCATCACATGAACTCATCTGGAAATCTCCACCACAGAAAAAAATGGATGTTAAATAACTTTCACTTCAGAAACCAGAACATTTACAGTTGACATTCTTAAAATGAGCCGGTTAGCCTTGTGCAAAGATCAAACCATCAATACTTGACTGTTTCACAATAGGCTCTTGAGCTTGTGTGGTTATGGCTGCTTTATTAAATTAAGTCACAGATGTTTTCAGAAGTAATAAAAAAGACATTCCCAGAACAGAAACAGTGGACAAGGCCATATATTTGCAGTTATTCACAGTCACTCCTTCATTTTGGAGTTCATCAGTCTCTAGATTTGCAGGGGTGTGTTGAGTAAAAGCTCACACTGTGGCTTCATTCTCCTGCGCGTCGTCCTCCTCCAGCAGGCTGTAGGACGCGTGGCTCTGGAAGGGTCTCTGCAGCGGGTGGCACAGCAGTTTGGCCATGCAGTTGTGCAGCTCAATAGCAGGACCACACAGTGACACCTCAAACTGATAGCACATGCCCTTAGAGTCCAACTCACTGAAGGTGGTGTACACGTCCTGAAAATACAGCCACAAAGGTTCAGTACCTCGAGTAAAAATCAAAATGTAAACAAACAGGCAAATAATGATTTGAGTTGGTGGAAGGCTCAAACCTTCCAGCTCGCGTCCTCCGTCGGTTCTTCAGTTCCATTATGAAGATACACAACATCAAAGAAGAAATATGGAGACTGCAGCATTTTCTGGAAAGAGAAAATATTAGAGACATACAGGACTACTCTTTTGATGATGAATGATTCATTTAGAGTAAGACCTTCTTGTCATTGTGCCATGATTGTACAGTAACATGGGTGAAACAGACTTACTTTGACAGCATCAGGAGGATTGAACTGAAGCATGCCAGAAGGCCGACTGAAGATGAGGAGAGTCCGAACTACAAAAGGAGGCGGGATGGTCTGGATGTTCTCCATTTGAGGAAGTTCGATTTTCTGCAAACTACAAGAGAAAGAAATTCAACAGATTCAAATCATATCAGTCAAACGATCAAGACCAGAAGACAAAAACTACTTACATGACATTGAGGAAATCTTCCAGATCTACAGGTAAGAGTTAAAGAAATTATTATGATCATGATTCATTTTCATTGTTTTCAATGTTAATCTGGATTCTGGACCGACTCGATTCCAAAAGCACATCAAAAAATGGGCCAACTGTACAAATAAGGATACTGAAGGACTCGCAGACGTTGGTGTCCAGGTCGTACAGACAGCTGCACAGCTCTCGCGGGTCTGAGGTGAAGCCGGATAACTGTGAAAGATAAATGTCAAAAACTATTGTAATTTTTTACCTAAAACTCTTAAATAAGGTTCGAATAGTTTTTGTAACTGAAAAAAAGCTTAAATAAAATAAAATGTAAATATTAGATGAAATTAGACAAATTTAAATAAATAGTGCAATATTAAAACTGAAATAAAGCTTATTAAATCTATATAGAAATATAAAACTAATACAAATGTCAAAAGCACATAACAAAATTAATAAACAAAACAAAATAATAAAAATTAAAAGCTATATAATAAATACAATAATATTACATAATTAATACTTAAATGATAAAGGATTTTCTATGAAACAAAGAAGTGATTCGAAAGAATTTCTTTCTTTTAATGAAAGTTAAATATTTCTGATTAGTTTTTTTAGCACTGACCCGTTTGTCAACTATCCAAAGACAGTTTAATTCAACGGCAGACATGTTTGATTGTCCAAATGACAGTGTAGTTGAAGCTGTGGTTTAGTCCACTCACCCACATGGCATCATCGTTCACCACCACCAGAGCAAACTCGTGCCTTTTGTCAATCTTGTGCTTGGTTCTCACAAACATCTCAATCATTTTCTGTGAAATATTTAAGGCGTTTGTCTTGGATCTGGAAATGCAAATCATTTACATAATGCAAAACATTTATAGAAATCTATATTTGTCATTTCAAATAGAATACACTACCGTTCAAAAGATTTAGATTGATAAGTCTCTTCTTTATTTGATCCAAATACAGCAAAAACAGTAATACTGTGAAATATATATATATATTTAAGTTAAAATTTAATTTGAATCTAAAATCTATTTGAATATATTTTAAATTGTAATTTATTCCTGAGATTAAAGCTAAATTTTCAGCATCATTACTCCAGTCTTCAGTGTCACATGATCCTTCAGAAATTATTCTACAGAATATTCTGTAATATGATGATTTGAAGCTCAAGAAATATTCTTATTATTATCAATGTTGAAAAGAAAGTTCATAAGGACAGCATTTACATTATAAATGTCTTTAATGTAACTTTTGATCAATTGAATGCATTTTTGCTGAATAAAAGTATTAATTAATTTATTTATTTATTTCTCACTGACCCCTAACTTCTGAACAGTACTTCTCAACACTGAATGATTTCCTGAATAATAATAAATGTTTCTTGTCCAGCAAATCAGCATTGGAATTATTTCTAAAGGATCATGTGACACTGAAGACTGGAGTAACGATGCTGACAATTCAGCTTTGATCACAGGAATAAATTGTATTTTCAAATAGAATCGAAATTATTTTAAATTGTAAACAAATATTCCACAATATTAGAGGTTTTATTGTATTTTGGATCAAATAAATGCAGCCTTGGTGAGCAAAAGAGACTGCTTTTGAAATCATGATAAAATCTTACTTATCTAAAACTTGTGTACGGTAGTGTATATCAAGGAAAATAATTTAATAATAACAATAAAAAAAATAAAAAAAAAATAAATATGAAATAACCCATTGAAGGACTCCAGTTTTGGTAGAGACATCTCCTCTGAAAGGTCCAAACAGATGATCTGTTTAAGAAAGATATAATTGGATGACAAAAGTGTTTTCAGATGCACCAAATAATGTGAAGTTGTGTTTATTGCCACACGTACGACTTTCTCAGGGCAGTTGACCCGTGGCGCCCGCAGGTGTAACTCTGCTGATGGCGGGATCTGGGCGGCCATGGATGGCTGAGGGGGTTTAGGCCTTTCCTTCACTGCAGAAGCCAGCGTAGGCATGCTGACAGTGCTGATTCCTGCTGCTGCTACAGGGGCAGGTGCAGTGGCAGTGGCAGGGGCAGCGGCTGGGATGGTGGTGGCAGATATTGGGGGGCTATCGGAGCTGGCCGCCTCTCCCTCACCCTCTACACGGCTGCCCACGGCCGGCTGTGGGGGGGAGGCCAGGCTGCTGTTGTTCAGACTTCCAGTGCTGCTGCGTCGGTCCTCCGCACCTTCTGGATTCGACCGGGTCCTGGGTCTCAGGTCCATCATACGCTCCTCTCCATCTGCCTGTCCGGGCTCAGGGGTTTCCATCGCAACCTGACACCATCCCATAGACAGTAAACAACAGTAAAAAAAAATATATATATATATATATATATATATATATATGTACGTAAACCAAACATATACTAAAATACTGTATCACTTTTTTACTGTAATACATTTATTTTTAACATTTTAAAGAATAAGGGTTAAGTAAACGCAAACAGTTCTCTGGTGATTTCAATAAAAGTGATTCACAGTGATAACATGATGATAATAATACAAAACAGACAAGTTTGTTTTTTAGAAGAAAATTGCGTCAACGTCCACCTTAAGTAAGGCAGATCATTAATATTGTTGAATATTAAATGTCCCCAACTAAGCAAGCCAAAAGAAAAGGCAACAGTGGCAAGAAACCAAAACTCCATCAGGTGACACTCAGAATGGAGGAAAAAACCTTGGGAGAAAGGGGCCAGCAGTTCTTCTCTGGCCAACGAAGGAACAATGTATGATTAGTATTGAATTAGTATTCTAATATGACTTATCTTAAAATCTAAACCTAAATAAGGTACGTTTTAAATATTTGTTTGAATGAAGCAAAAACAGTAATTTAATAAACATAAGAGACATGTAACGTTAACAGGCAGCAGAAGTAGAATAGCTAAATAACGTAAAACAATAACTTACCGAACATACAACAGATGAAATTATGAGTTTACTAAAGAAATAAATATTCTGGCAACACTTCCTCGTTCGCTTCTGTGTCGGTGACTTTCAGAGGCGAGTGCTGAAGAGTGTTTCTGTTCTTTGGCGCCTCTATCGGACTGGAAGAGCGTTGCAAGCCCAGCTTCTGAAAAGAAAAAAGCCTTCTCTCCGTTGCGTTTTTTTTTTATTTTTATTTATTTTTTTTTTAGTTGAGACACTATTATGTTATTATGAATACCTTATTTCGCTAATAGTTTGTTTCTGAAAATAAAAATGTCTATACAATGTGACGTACTTGCTCTGATTGGATGAAGAGATGTGTTGCTGTTGTCGTTTCGTTGCGCAAGCAGAATGTGGAGATTGATTGGTCGGTGCGGTATTTGTCTCGCCCCTCCTCCACTTTGATTGGACGGCTGGATTAAAAAGTGTCAGTGATAAGCGTGCGTTCAACGACCGATAAAAAACAAAAAACGCCTCGTGGCTCGTGCTCCGATTTTGCAACTACGACGGTTTTTCTCCATCAGACTACTACCACCAGCAGTCCAACAACAAAAACTTAACTAAATAGAAAGTCAGACACTTTCAAAATACTACATTTTTTAATATCAAAAGTTTTATTTGTTAGCAACGGCTAATGCCCTGTGAACCCTTAATAGCCTAACATTATTAATGCTGTAAAAATTGTTCATTTTTTTAAGTTAGGCTAATGAATGAACTAATGTTAACACATAATGAGACCTTATTGTTTTACCACCTCTTGACCACGCACCTCAAATGTCAGTTTGGTTCTAACCTGAATGTCTGATTTACAAAACTCCTGTAATTTATTATAGCCTAAGTTACAAATCTTAGAAACAGTTAATAGGACAGTTGAAGCTTCAGATTCACTATTTGGATGATAATCCCTGAACTGTGAAGGTTTATCCTGAATAATTTAATTATTACAGCTTCTCTGTAGGCTTTTAGCATACAGAATTGTTTAGTCTTCCATTTTCATTAAAACCATGTTACCAAATAGTAGCACCCTATTAATCAATACAAAACGGTAGTCTACAATACTTTATTTATAATCAATAACATTTATCAAAAAATCTTCTATAGAGAAAGAGTCAAAAATAAACCCAACAGGAAAAGATCTAAAAAGACAGTGGGTGGAGACGACAATGAAGAGAAGAGATGTGTGGAGCAGAGAGCAGGTTTAGCCCAGTAATGTGGAGAAGAAGAGTGTTTGATCAGGATGTGCTGAAGCTCACGGCATACACACTTCACAACACAAGCTTAACAAGCTTCACAAGCTCAGCGAGCAGAAGACACAGAGACAGCACTGGACCCCTCTTTCATTCAGGACAGGACCTCAACCAAGATCAGATAAATGACACAGGTGAGTTTCTGGGATGTACTCTCAGTCTGATCCCAAAAGCAGAGAAATAGTTTTTGTTTTTAATAATTACATGTTAATGCAACCTTGTAAAAAACAGTATTTATTTAGTAATGATCATATTTTAATAACGGTTTAAATCATGAAATGTCAAGTCAAGGGAATTTAGAATAGTCACCAGTTTCAAACCAAACTCAATTCACCGGAAGAAAATCTACAGCATAAGAGGTCCTGAAACCGTATAGTTAAATGATATTTATTTCTGAAAACTGAGAACAACAGTTTGAGAGCTACTTTTTCACAGTAAGCTCCACAATGCGGCTGTAGGAAGTGCAGTTACAGGATGTGCCTGTTTCCTCCTCCTCCCCTCAGAACAAAAGAGTGCAGAAAACATCAACACCCATATTGTTTTAAAGGCATCTTCAACAGTTTGTTTTGATTGTACAAAGAAAAAAAATCTGCATGTAGATGTATCAACAAATCAAAAAATCAACAATGTAGATTTGCTCCAAATTAAACTATTCGGACTCATTATTGTCAGGTTAGTGGAACAATTGGAGTGAGTGTTTTGAACTACTCCTGATAGTCACTGAATGTCATTTAATGACATTTGAGTCATTTAATGGGGTGGTGATGGCGCATTATCGCATAAGATGGTGGATAAGACACATGCCTTTGGTGTGAGAGCCCAAGTTCGAATCCACTGTGAGACACCAATATAGCAATTGTAAGTCGCTTTGGATGAAAGCGTCAGCTAAATGAATAATTGTAAAAATGTAAATGTAAATTTAAATGTCACTGAATTTAATTCTGAGCTCTAGCATCCTTTGTTTGCAGATGCTACTTGGATTATATTGAATGAAAGTGTTTAAATACTTATTTTAGGCCAGTTGATCAGTAGCACCTAATAGGCTTTATGCACAACTTACTTCCGCATTCTCTGTAAAACGGGTCTCATCGCTTCCGGTCCAGATCTTTTGTATGTGCTTCATGAAATTTTTTGCGGTTTTAATCAAGATAACTTAAAAGGAGCTTTCAAAGATTAGCATAACCAATATCCCTCACATGTGAAGAGTGATATTTAAACGTTTTATATTTTTTATTCTTCACAGCAACGTTTAGATATTTAAATGGAATAAAACGCCAATAACAAAGTGAAATAGGTAGGTTAGCTGATTACCTTACAAATCCATAGATATCGTAGTCAGTACTTACGGCCGTTAACACTTTCTCTGACAAGCGGATGCGACGAGACCCGTTTTCCGGTTTGGTCACGTGACGCTCGACATAAAGCAGTATTATTGCAGTTATTGCAGACCACGAGGGGTTAGGGATCCGGGGGCGGAGATGGGTAGGATTAGGAGTGGGGTTAGGGATCGGGGCGGAGATGGGTAGGATTAGGGGTGGGGTTAGGGATCAGGGGTTGGGGTTAGGGATCAGGGGGCGGAGATGTGTAGGATTGGGGTGGGGTTAGGGATTGGGGGCAGAGATGGGTAGGATTAGGGGTGGGGTTAGGGATCGGGGGCGGAGATGGGTAGGATTAGGGGTGGGGTTAGGGATCAGGGGTTGGGGTTAGGGATCAGGGGGCGGAGATGTGTAGGATTAGGGGTGGGTTTAGGGATCGGGGCGGAGATGGGTTGGATTGGGGTGGGGTTAGGGATCAGGGGGTGGAGATGGGTAGGATTAGGGGTGGGGTTAGGGATCAGGGGGTGAAGATGTGTAGGATTGGGATGGGGTTAGGGATCGGGGGCAGACATGGGTAGGATTAGGGGTGGGGTTGGGATCGGGGGCGGAGATGGGTAGGATTAGGGGTGGGGTTAGGGATCAGGGGTTGGGGTTAGGGATCAGGGGGCGGAGATGTGTAGGATTAGGGGTGGGTTTAGGGATCGGGGCGGAGATGGGTTGGATTGGGGTGGGGTTAGGGATCAGGGGGTGGAGATGGGTAGGATTAGGGGTGGGGTTAGGGATCAGGGGGTGAAGATGTGTAGGATTGGGATGGGGTTAGGGATCGGGGGCAGACATGGGTAGGATTAGGGGTGGGGTTGGGATCGGGGGCGGAGATGGGTAGGATTAGGGGTGGGGTTAGGGATCAGGGGTTGGGGTTAGGGATCAGGGGGCGGAGATGTGTAGGATTAGTGGTGGGGTTAGGGATCGGGGCGGAGATGGGTTGGATTGGGGTGGGGTTAGGGATCAGGGGGTGGAGATGGGTAGGATTAGGGGTGGGGTTAGGGATCAGGGGGTGGGGTTAAGGATTAGGTGGTGGAGATGGGTAGGATTGGGGTGGGGTTAGGGATCAGGGGGTGGAGATGGGTAGGATTAGGGGTGGGGTTAGGGATCAGGGGGTGAAGATGTGTAGGATTGGGGTGGGGTTAGGGATCGGGGGCAGAGATGGGTAGGATTAGGGGTGGGGTTAGGGATCAGGGGGCGGAGATTGGCAGGTTTAGGTATATGCAAAGTGGGAGGAGTTAGATCTGGATCCAACTCCTCCCCCTGGATTTTGTGTTCTACAGTGAGGACCATCTCCAGTTGACATGTGTCATCCCACCTAACCCAACTTAGCTCAATTATGTATCTGAAGTAAGTAAAGACGGGTTTTGCACATTATTTTACACAAGTGACACGTTCCAGCAGAGATCGGACAGTCTTGAGTCAGCGGACTCTGAGTTGGCGCAGTGTGAGACGGAGGTGAGCACTTTACTGCAGATCATTTCTGAGCTCAACAAGAAGATGGACTCCCTACAAATACCACGGTAATGCCCGTCTCAATCAATTGCAAACGATGTGGTTTTGCTCTAACATGTAAAGTATGTGAAAGGGTCTGTGTTCTCAGAGAGATGAAACCTCCTGAGGGTCACGTGTGTGTCGGTGGGTGCGTCCCGCAGCAGGGCTTGAGATCTTCGGCCTGCAGCCTCACAGCGGCGGACGCTGGCACAGCATCTGTGGAGACCAAGACCAAGAACATCTGCAGGGACTCAGAAGGCACGTTCTGTTTATGCAATGCCTCATCGTCCATCACAGTAAATGCTGTGTCAGAATGGACAGCCTGCTATTTACCGGACTATTGATCCTGCCAGACTTTTGTTTCCAAATGTAGAACTACTTATTAAACTTTAACTTCAACATTTCCTATACACATGCAAGTATGTTTTTCTAAATCAAGACTTTTATCCTTTTTTTGAAGGAAAAATAAACTAAAAATCACTGAATTTATGAATTGTGTTCATAATGGAGAGCAAACAACTAAAAAGGTATTATTAATAATACATACTTTTGCTGTATTAATTATCATAATTTTAATAAAAACAATGTTCATTAAAAAATCTAGGAATTTGATGTTAAAAATAGTGATGTTTTTTTAAACATTTTCTTTAGATTTTTTTGTAAGAGTGAAATGGATGGATTAGGAGAAAACTAGGTGTATTATTATAATGAATTATAATTAATAATATAACCCTAAGTTATTACTCACATTTCGAAAATCATTCAACATTGTTTGCTAAATTTTTCCTCCCAACTTCATCCATATTCGTTCTTACAAAAAACTCACAAAATAAAATAACACTAATGATAAAAAAAAAACAAAAAACGTTATTGTATTAATATTAATATTATTAATTTATATAATTGTAATATAATATTTTTATACATACTAACATTGCATAATAATAACTTTCTAAAGAATAAAGTAAAATATAAAATGTTTATTTTTTAAATAATTAAATAGTCAAAAATACTGAGGAATTTGACTGTGAATATTATAAATTGAGAATATTATTGTTATTAATTATAATACATTTCATAATACATACAATTAATAATACATAATACATTGTTAATTATAACACATTTTATTAATTATAATACATTATTAGTGATGTTTTGCCACATTTTATTTTCTTTACATTTTTAGTATTTTTTGTAGTTATTGTCTGAATAATTTTAACATAGCAATAATTTGGAAATGTGCATAAAAAGAAAAAAAAACAAAATGTGTTTTTCTGCAGGGGGCAGCAGTGATCTTTGGAACGATCTACAGAAGGTCCTCTCTGCTCTCGAGACCTCTAGCGGTCATGGGAGGAAGATGCTCAGGCTGCAAACGCAGAATTCGGAGAGAGTTCAAGCACACCATCTCTCTGCAGGCCGGGAAAGCTGGGTGAAGGCCACACAGGTGCTCATCCAGCCTCTCGCAGTAGCATGTATGTACTCGACTGCGTCTGAACTCCCTCAGGCTCTGATCTCTGTAATCTGATCCAGGTGCTGGAGGAGATGGAGAGTGATTTGGGGATCTCATACCCCTCTGCTCTTCCCCCTGATGAGAGACGTCAGTATCAGCGGGATGTTCTCTCACTGTACAAACACAACCAAGACCTCAACACCTCCTTGAAGAGCCATCAGGAAGAGCTTATAGAAGCCGAAAGTTTGCTGATTGATCTTGAAGACGAGAAAAAGTGGCTGATGGAAAAGGTTGATTGGGATATTCCCAATTTTTACATTTTAGAGCAAATAATGATAACATGAGACATATAGTGAATATTTTAAAATATAATAAAGTATATTAGAATATGATTGCGTATATAATTATATTAAAATATATTTCAATATTAAAAGTTCATATGCCATTGAAACTTTTTAATAAGTTAAAAAGTCTATTAGAAAAAAAGTCATTAGGTATTTTTAATTTTCTAACTTTGTCGCTGAACTCATCTTTTGGCAGTTAGTGGACCTGAAGAGGAAGTGGCTGTACGGAGTGAGTCGTTCTCCTCCTGTTAGTCCATCATTGTCCTCTAGTCGAACTTCGAGCCCTTGCTTTTCCTCTCCTCCATATCCTGGATCTCCTCTGCTGTCCCGCAAACTGCCTGGCTCCAGGCCGGACTCCCCTTCATCTCCCTGCACCGTTGATTCTGTGCTTCAGGCTGAGATCGAAAAGCTGCAGAGGTGAGAGATTAATAGCTTTATTCATCAGTACTGACTTCTTGATTCCATTCCCTCCTCTTTATACCAGATAATCACTGATCGATCTCAAAATAAATTCAAAAAATACATAAGGATGCAAAACAGGGCATTTTGGATTGTTGTCTGGTTGTTCAGGTGTTCTGAGTGGCTATGCGGTTGCTAGGCTGTTCTTGATGGTTGCTATAGGGTAATTTCTCACTGTCAAATGTTAAAAGAGTCCACCCTCAAGTTTTTGTTCTGATCACTATATAGCTAGCCCACCTTTACTGTTAGACTATGGGATTTCTTTGCCTTGTCTGCCCAGCCAAAACCATGTAAAAAATAGAAGATAAATAATTTGAGGTGTCATTCATATTCGCACCATATATATTTGTGTTATATTTGTGTGTGTGATGTACATCCAAGTTAAACGGATTATAGAAACAGACCTGATCTGAAGATCTGAATGTGACCTTGTTTAATGAAAGTCATTTTGACATTTAAATGAAGAATTACGAGGTCAAAAAACAAACATTTTTTTTTAATGCATGGATAACAGATAGGGTCAATTTTTATTTCTTGCCGCATACCAGCTTAAAGGGATAGTTCGCTTTGAGATTAATTTTTGCTGTGTTTTAGCTTACCTCGAGGGCATCCAAGATGTAGGTGTCGTTGTTTCCACAGTGTTTTCAATTTTGATATTTTTAGGTCAAACCGTTCTTGTCGGTCAGTCATATAATGCAGGTCTATGGTCACCACCTCAAAGAGCATGCACAGAGAAGTCTAAATTAAAGATGACTTAATGACTTGTAAATGTAAATACACATTGATGGCCTAAGACACGAAACGAGCGGTTTGTGTGAGAAAACGAACAGTATTTATATCGTTTTTACCTCTTGCAGGGATTAAAGTACTCCGTTGCTACGACGGATTTCCGTTAATTGCAGCGAGTCTATGACGGATATCCGTCAATTGCAGGGTTCCCGTCTGTCCTTATGTCTTAAATTAAATTTTCATAATTTTAAGGTCGTAAATAGGCGTTCATTTCGCAAACAGTGTGATAAATGTCTTAATTTTAGTTTGAATGGGTCTTAAATTAAGGAAAGACGATGTGTAATTCACCCTGCTGAGGGGGATGTGATAAAGCCTGGAGTGGAGCGAAAGCACGTTCCTCTCTCCACTCTAAGCATTCTGTAATCACTTTGCGTATGGTCCACTCCGGTTTTTCAATTCCCGCTCACGGAAAAACTGCTCCGTCCGTGTGTTCACTCAATCTTGTCAGGCGAGGCTACAGCTCGTTTGCTGCGGTCCCATGACCGAAAACAGAACGCAAACTCTTCTTTGGTTCCGAAGAGATCACTTTCGCTGCTTTCCGCAGACCAAAGCGCCCGCGCCCTCAGATCGCTTGGACGTGGCTGTGCTTACAAGAGGTAAAAACGATATAAATACTCTCGTATTTTCTCATACAAACCGCTCGTTTTGTGTCTTTGGCCATCAGTGTGTACTTACATTTATGAGTCATTAAATCATAATTTGGACTTCTGTGTGCATGCTCTTTGAGGTGGTGACCATAGACCTGCATTATATGACTGACAGACAAGTACAGTTTGACCTAAAAATATCAAAATTGAAAATACTGCGGAAACAAAGACACCTACATCTGGATGCCATTTAGGTAAACTAAAACACATCAAAAAAATGTTTCAAAGTGAGCTATCCCTTTAATACTTTGAGTTAGGGTGTTCAAATAGCGAGGCCTTAGTAAGCTGTAATCTTTGTATACGTTTGAAAGGCTGGAACTGTTGAATCTCTGACAGGTGTGCTTTGTTTGAGCAGGTGTCTGGAGCGACTGAAAGCTCGGAATGAGCGCCTGAATGGCGCGCTGGTCAGGAGGAAAGGAGAATCAGAGCAGCTGAGCATGAGTCTTAGCCGACAGGAGGCAGACAGCTCGGCTCTACACATGGCTCTCGCATACTGGTGTGCTGCTGTCTTCACCTCTGTCTCCCACTGCATGAGCCGAAAACTGCCCCTGATCCAGGATCAGGGCTTAGACCCTTTGGCATATCACGATTGCTTCTAAAACGGATACTGAAACTGTTTACCTGACTCTTTTTGATATTGTAAACCTTGACCTTTGGCCCCTAAGATTGGCACTTGGGAGCGTGTGTGTGTGAATGGTATGCTGATAATGGCTTTTTGATTGACAGTGAGGAGTGTGAGGAGGCTTACAGTGACCTACTATCCCTGTACGAAGCCAGAAAACAACAGAACGCAGGTGCTGCACACTCTTTGAATTACAGCTCATGTGACACAAACACATTAATGTACAAGCACACACACACAAATTCAAATACAGTGTTGTTTTTCTTACAGAACAAATGAGCACACCGCAGTCTGACCTCTCAGAAGTGAACTCGGACAAAGGCGAGCCATCCTCCAGTCCACTAGAGAGCAGCGCTGAGAACAGAACAAACAGGTTGTTGCATCATATTTACTATTGCTCGACATGTGAGAAATGCAATGGGAATCAGCAAAACAAAAAATTTCACTGGAAGGATTTGAGATGGTAGAGACATATTCCTCCACAAAAAATGCTTTGGTGACCTCTGACACCAATTTGCAGTGCTGACCAATAGCAAGCATCTTGGTTCGGCTCTGACCCGTGTGGGCGTTTCATTTTGTAGCACGTTGATCTGTCAGTCGTGGCTCTCTCATGCGGAGAACTCTCCTCATGTGTTTACAATTTGCTTAATATTGCATTGAAAAGTTAATGACCAAATGTATCATTACAAAAGTTCACAATGCTGTTGCAGATGAAATATAATGTGGATAACATTAAATAAATATCTTTTAGTAATACTGATAATTAATCACTCAAACCCCTCTATTCTCAAACCTCTATGAAACTCGAACATTTGCCATGTTTGTAGTTAAACACTTTTTATTCATGTTTGTAGTTTTAATCGAATTTTTGTCCAACACGCAATGGGTTGTGGGAAATATTAGCCATCAGAAAGTGTGCACAGATCTGCACTTCAAATTTCTAACCGGAAAAAGTAGATTATGTTTGGAATACTCATTTCAACATACTACAATTTGGGACACTCTAATTCTGAGGATGGATAGTATGCAAATTAATACGCAGTGATAGTTTTTTACATTTCACTTTCAGCTTAAAAATGTATTTTAAAATACCTCTGTTTCCCTAGTGTTAGGTAACCCGTTTATGCACCTTTGCATACTATTTTCAATGAAAATAGGTATCCAGTTAGCCTGGATGCCAGCCCGAACTCCGCCCACAACATTTTTTGGACGGAAGTTCGGTCTGGACTCGATCCATTGAGGAGTAATTATGAACGGTTCAGAGATCATCGGGCCAATCAAATTGCCAGGGCGGGCTTTATACAGTGATTGACAGGTGGTCTTCAGTAACGTAATCCTTACGTCGTCAAAGAGCAACCCGGTCTCATCCCAATTCGTCATATAACTGACGTTTTGGGACGTCTTTTGACCATTCGTCAATATACGACTTTTTAGGGCCCCCTTAAACGTCGGTAGATGACGTTATGGGATCCTAACTCTACCCCATACCTAAACCTAACCCTAAACCCAACTCGTCACCTAACTGACGTTAAAGGTAAAGCGTCAGTTGTATGACGACCCGGGATCGTCATCTACCGACGTTTAAGGGGGCCCTAAAAAGTCGTATATTGACGAATGGTCAAAAGACGTCCCAAAACGTCAGTTATATGACGAATTGGGATGAGACTGTGTTACAAAGAGCGCTTGTCAAAGATGAGTGCAGCTGGAGAATTGAGATGTATAGATTCCGCTGTCGCGTCTTTTGTAAAATAAATCGACAGCGCATTAATTTAATAAACAAACAGAGAACTGCAATCAAGGCATTTGTCGATCGGAAATATATTTTTGCCGTCCTTCCTACATGATTCGGGAAAAGTGTAACTTATCAGCTGGCTCTGACGGTCGCTAAGAAGATGGGACGTAATGAAAAGCCTGTGGTCGTTGTGGTTTCTCCTTTGGTGGCACTCATGGAGAAGTAAGTAAAAGAAGCAACACTCGTTATTTAACTTCTAAAATAAATAAAGTAGGCTACGTTCTGTATTTGAAAACTGCTATGCAAAGGAGTTGACTTATGCATTGCTCTGATTGGTTGGTAGGTCTACCGACTATCCAATTGAGTGCAGAGGTTTTTTTTTGTCCTGGTTCGGTTACGACACGCCTCATAATTAAAGTTCAATTGAGTGATTTCAGACTCATATTCTCATTAGAATATGAGTATGACGAAGTCAGGCTAGTATCCAGTTCAAATCTGAGAGTAAATATCTCACCAAAGCTTTAATCTAATTTTAAATCCTAATTAGATTAATTACAAGGGCTTAAATTGCAATTACCTTCCCGAACCAATTCAATCAATCCACTTATTTTGGTCTGATAATGAAACAGACGTCATCTTAGTTCTGAAAAGCTTCTCTCTCTCTCTCTTTTTCTGTACACTCCAGCTTATCGGGACAGGAGTTTGAGGGCCAGGCTGGTGTAATTCTCCAGAGGATCGCCAGGCTGAAACAGGACAGGGCCGCAATGTGTATCCCGCAGCGGGTCAAAGCAGGAGAGGGCAAGATCAGTCCTGACACTGGCACGCTTATAGGGGTCAGAGGTCGCACCAGTTCACTTTCCAAAAACACCAAAGAAGAGAAAGCGGTTCTACTGTATGAGCTGGTGACAGTCAGGGTGGGCAATTTTGAAAAGTTCACCCCTACTTTCTTTATTCAGAACATGTTTTATACTTAAAGGTACAATATGCAGGATTTTTGCAGTAAAATATCCAAAAACCACTAGGTCAGTGTTATATATGTTGTTTAGTCGATTACTTACAATATCCCAAATGTTTCCAACTATTTGTAAATCGTGAGAGAATTGCGATTTTTAACCAAGGAAACGGGGCGTGTGAACAGGGTTGAGGAGTCATATCCGCGTTACCCCTCGGTTTGCGCCAGGTTTGACCTCGTACTGCAGTAGTAACCATGGCGACAGATGTGGACAACTGGGTCGGTTATGCCCGTTATGTGTGCTCAACAGCGTGAGCGCCACTAGCAGGGTTTTATTCAAACATTATGGACCAGACTTTGAGACAAAAAGAGGACTAAAACGAAGATCAACATCTTTCCAGATGCCGAGAGCTCAACGTCCGCGACTAACTTCGACTTGACAGAGACACGATTGTAGCATGTTACTTGAGCAAATCAATGTATATAAAACTAATCAATGTTATTTAGTTCAACATGATGAAAAGTTAGAATATGATCTGTATGTTATTCTCTAATGTTAATCTAGCTTAGTCTTATACAGCCAACACACAACCTGACTTACAACATTCAACACACACAAATGCCGTTTAGTGTGATAGTGAAACTGTTAGAGCAAGTATAGCAGCGCAGCATTACCTCAAGTTTAGTTCCTCAAATAAACGGACCTGTGTGAGTAATTCAGCGTGTAGTTTGGTAGAATTAAATGTCCTTATTCCTTTATATCCGCGGGACTCGCGTTGCGTGTGGCGCTGGTATAACTTAAGTCTAGCAATCGCGCCCTGCTTCATACTACAGTCATGTAAAAAAAAATCAAAGTATTTATGCATCCATAAAAGATCCATCAGCTTGACGACAAGATCCATAATTCCACTTAAAGCGGAATATACGTCATTAATATACGCCTTTGTTATTGTAAGAGGTTAGTGACCCCTGGTGGCGAAACAATCTTGCATATTGTACCTTTAATATACTTTATATATATATATATATATATATTTAGGGCTGTCAAAACGATTAATCGCGATTAATCGCATCCAAAATAAAAGTTTGTGTTTACATAATATATGTGGGTGCACAGTGTATAATTATTTTGTATATATATAAAAAACACACATGCATGTATTTTTAAGAAAAAAAATATTATTTATATATAAAATATTTATATTTATATATAATATAAATTAGATAAAAATCCATATACAGAATATACATGAAAATATTTCTTAAATATATACAAGCATGTGTGTGTAATTATATATCTAAAATAATTATACACAGTGCCCCCACATATATTATGTAAACACAAACTTTTATTTTGGATGCGATTAATCGCGATTAATCGTTTTGACAGCCCTAATATATATATATATATATACTATATATTATGAGTGTGATGCAATGCAGTTTTATCATTATGTACTTCACAGTTGAAATGTACAGTTTCTCGTAACTTGATTTAATCTTACGCAGGAGGAGATGTCAGAGATGCGTGGGAATCTTCGGCTTCTGGAAAAAGAGAGACGGTGTTTGGACCTGGCGCTGATGGTCCAGAGTGCCCAAGATTCTGCTGGCGCTCTGATCCTGGACAGTCTGCGGGATGAGTTGGAGGAGAGGAGAGCCACCCAGCAGGTGCTTTGACATCATATGAGAAAAAATATGAATGACCTTAAAGCTTATTTTTCTTCATAAGCCTGCACAATGTGATATCTTCACCTCTGACTGTTTAGGACAGTGGTGTTCAATCCTGCTCCTGGATGGCCACTTTCCTGCAGAGTTTAGCTTCAAGTTTCTAGCGATCCTGAAGGTCTCGATTAGCATGTCCAGGAGTGTTTAATTAGGGCTAGGGCTAAATTCTGCTGGAAGGTCACCCCCAGGTGCAGGACACCACTGGTTTATGTTTGCATGGTCTCAAAATGCAATATCATCTGGGTAATATGTTCAGTTTAAGTTTAAAGTGCCCCTATTATGCTTTTTCGAATATGACCTTTCATCCAGTTTGTAAAATAGCTGTTTGCAAATGTAAAAGAGTTTTAAGGTTCAAAGTGCAAGACAAAAAAATTATTGTCTCCTAAAAGAAAGAATCGATTCTGAACCGTTGAGGTGTAGTGGTAAAAAAAGAGGTGGGTAAACTATAAATTCTGGTGGACCACGAGTCCACGACGTGGTCACCAGGTAAGGTGGGCCACTGCCTACCGGTGTATGTGTATCCTGATAACATTGCTATAGGGAGGCCTCGACATTAAGCCTTTCAAACGCTTGTCCTTCGGACAAGTAAATCTGCCATTCATTTGTCTGAGTAAAAAAGTTGCTTTTCCAGAGTTTTTATTATGTATGCTTCATCTTTCTATTTAAATTCTTAAATTTGATCGATAAATTCAATTATTTCGAATAATAAGACACTATGGGCTGTTACCCTAGGGGCTGATCAAATTAAATCATTTACACATTTAAAATTACAATTGTATAAAATACTGTTATAAAATTTATTTAAATTTACATAAGAAACTTGGAAAGAATGATCCTACTTTTAAACATTTAACACTAAACTGCCAGTAGGTGGCGGCAGGCGACCGTCTTAATGAGTGAATCATTGATTCATTCATTCAAACGATTCGTTCAAACGACTGATCATTCAAGAATGAGACAGATGTTTATGAATGGGTCATTGAATCTTTGACTCAATCGATTCGTTCAAAATGCTGAATCATTCAGTAATGAAAACACGTCGAGTGTTCCTGTGACATGCGCCGTGGTTCTGCTGTGACTTTTGTTTGGAACTATTTTCGCTGCTGAAACAGAACAAAAACAGCCAATATTGCTTCTAAAATGTAATGTAAGTGATTAACTTTTACTGTTTATTGAACTGTTTTAGGAAATCGATGTCACATTTTCAATCGTGATGGTGTGGTGTTCAGGAAAAATAATTTAGGTTGTTTAACATATGTTAGAATTATTTAGATTTAACTATTTAGATTTTCATAGGCAGTAGCCTATGTTGTTAACTGAGTGTGTTCTGCGCTCATGTGTAGATTTCTGCTCGAGAGGCTGCGCGAGCGTCAACTGTGCAACCAGTAATAGTCAACAACACTGACAGTAATGCAGCGCAATATGAAAGAGTTCGTCAGGTTTAACAACCTATGAAACTAATAATGAACAATATGAAACTAAAACGAAACAAGCATAATTTAAAATGTCTTAGGAACTACATGCAGGATTTTTTGGGGATGGATAAACTCACTTTGGAGGTGGGTAAACGCTATTTCCGAATTTGGGAGGTGCGTAAACGGCGTTTACGTGCGTTTAGCCTCCACTACATCCCTTGAAACGAGTCATCGGTAATTCCAGTCTCACTTCCTGTTACATACGTACATAACAATGTAACAATTATGCCAGCCAATGGTCTTCATTGACTGCCCGTCAACAATGTCTACCTTGATCTGCCCTCAAACACTGTAGTTGTTGCTGAAATTAGAAGAGATTGGTTTGTGATGTTGACATGTTGAGAAACCACTGTTTTTACCTCTGCGAATCCACTTTGCATGCACTTCAACAGGATGAGGACCCAACTGGAATTTATACATAAAAAGCAATGCCAATGTTCATATCACTGTATAGCCTCCAGAGCTGAAATGTAGATATGGTAATAGGTGTAATAATAAGCTGCAATGTATATTATAAGAGATAATAGTACACCTTGACCTTGAATGCATATAAACCTATTGTAGGTGACTTCCAAAACAAAGTTAGGAACCTTTAACATAGCTTAATAGGGTCACTTTAATACTTCAGACCCTCTGCCACTGAAATATTGACGTTACAATTGTTCTTGCAATTAGGAATTTGTAGTCAATTTGTCAATAGAAGGTTAGTCCAGCTGATCTAAGGCCCTGTTTACGCCTGATATTAAGATGTGTTTTGGTTGATCGGGTCTCAGGTAGACGAGGGAGGCTCACCTGGTGAGTTTACACATGGTGTTTTAATCCGTCTATTTTGTCCACTTTCAACCACTTCTGTCCTGATTTCTTCAAAGGGAGGCAAGGTCTATGGGCGGGTAAATGTGTGTTTTTTTCCCCATCTTTCGATCTAATGAACAAAATGAGCTCCCGCAATTCAAATTTGAACAGGCCTGAAGATGACGGAAAAACAGAATGTAAACAGAACAGCGGCTTTCGTTTCGGCTCTGACAGCCGCAAGACCAATAAGATTGGCACCAACGCAGTGAGTGTGTGTTACAAATCAGGAATGATGAGAGAACATTGTGCTTGGGACGTTTTTTGTCTTCAAACCAGACTTGGGTCTACAGCCAACAAAGATTAAATTCAGCATGGCTAGTGCGCTTCCCGTAATGTTTATGCATTAGATCAGTAGGAGAGTAGATGGTCTTTTTTGGCACATTCAATCACATGAGCGTCTATAATGCGAAGGCAATCCGGTCAAATGCATTTTCGACTACAAACACAAGACGTTTTAGACCCTGTTTACACCTGTATTTAGCGTCATCCACTTCTGATCCGATCTACCAAAACGCATCTTAATACCATGTCTTAATACCAAAAGCACTGAAAAGTGACATACTTGGTCTTGATTGTAGAGAATTGCTGAAAACCTGGCAAATATAGAAGTTGAAGGGGAAATTCCTGGTCCTCGCAATCGCTCTATTCTAAGAGAACTGCAAGCAGCTCTGCAAAGGTGAGAAAAAAACATCAAAACACATACAAACCCATGAAAAAAAGACACATTACTTAACCTGTGGATGCTCTACCTCCTGTTGTAGGGAGCAATCACTGAAGAAGAGAGTGGCAGCTTTACGTGAGTCGCTGGACTCAGCGGTCACAGACAGCACCACTCAGAGGAGGGTCAACAGAGAAGAGAATGCACGTCTCTCCCGCTACTACAAGTAACCCAAAACCACATGAACTTTACATCACAACACTATCATTAGTATAATAACTAGAGTATCTGAAATCACAATTGTCATCGCAACAATTGATATAGTCACATGATCACCCAGTTTATAACAAGAAGGTCTAATATACCTAGAGTAGGGGTCTCAGACCCTGTTACTAGAGAGCTACCATCCTGCAGATTTCAGCTGCAACCCCAGTCAAACACACCTGAACCAGATAGTCAGGTGTGTTGGAGCAGGATTGGAACTAAAGTCTGCAGGCAGGTAGCCCTCCAGGAGCTGACCTGGAAAAAGCTATCCGTTAAAACTCTCTGACAGTCCCAAGCCCTTCGCTAACAACTATCCTGACATATATAATATATAACTGAGGCAAGCTGGTAAGAGATTTGCAGGTAAATCTCATGGTAACGCCTCCTTTTACAGTCCAGTTACCCATGTAAATACTATGTACTGGGTAATAACTAGTACTAACCCTAAACCTACCCCTGTTCCATGTACTTACCTTGTATTAGCCAGTACTTTCTAGGTAAGTACACTGTAAGTACCCTGTAATTACTGTATTGTAAAAGGAAGCGTTACCAATCTCACTTACATGGAATCAAGAGGCACACTTTCAACTGATGCTAGTCAGAGGCGGACATAGTACACAGAGTAAAAGTACAGAGACCCTGCGCTAAATTTTACTCAAGTACAAGTAAAAGTACTACAGTCAGATGTCTACTTGAGTAAAAGTACTGAAGTACTTGTTTTTAAAAGTACTTGAGTATCAAGAGTACAAGAGTACATTTTCTAAATATTGCATTACTACTGCCACAGTGCTTATATTTATGGACAGAAACGTCCCACATTGAGTTATGAAAAAATGTTAATGTTCATTCCTTGGAGAACGTGAAAGGAATTGAAAGTAAAATCAAGTCATTTTCATGTTTTTACCATATTGCTTTAACATTTAATAAAATTTCTGAAAATTCAGAAAATTGAAATAGTCTGACGAAGTGGGGCCACGGGTCGGCACATTCCCGGGATGAACCTGCTGTGTCCTCATCCATTGTTTCGTCCATGGTTTCGTTTCTCATTTAAATCTGACCATGGTGTTGACTGGTGGAAAGCTGAAGGTGATTGCTGATAGGCTGTCCCAATCAGTGGTGCCTGCACAATCCAATCACGTTTGAGAGGGAAACAACAACTATGACTACGTTTACATGCAGCCAATAACCCATTCAAAACCGGAATATTAGCAATAACCCGGTCGCGAATGGCCATGTAAACACCGGCAAAAACCCGAATATGCTCATATCCCGGATTTTAAAAAACGGGATATTATACCTGGGGTACCCCTTTTCTAACCCAAATTTTTGGTCATGTAAACGTGTATCGGCATATCCCCATTCTGCGCATGTTCTATTCAGAAGGAATCTTGGTCTTTTGAGTAGAGAAACTTCTCGGCGCATACAAAAATCCGCATGCACCGGAAGTAAAAATGGCAGGACGCAGCACACAGCATATTTTGGAGCGAGGTCAGTAACGTTACCAGCGTCCACGACTCGCTTGAGTTGATGCTGGTTTGAATCCCACTCGAGTAGTGCGAGCAGTTATCTGTGTCAAGTTAGCATTAACATTATCAGTGTACAGCTAAATGTCATCCACATATGCGAATTCTAGGATCAATCACAAACATTTTTTTCAACAGTAAAATCTCAAGCACTTACAGAAGTTCTCGGAAAAAGCAGCAGGAGCAGCTGTGGCGTCTGGAGAAGCAAATGGCAGTAATGAACGAACGTCACGCTGCCAAGGAGGCTGAGCTAAGTGCCACACTGGAAGCTATGAAGTCGACGAGAGAGGAGACCATACTCTAAAAGACGTCATTAGCATCATTTCATTGACAAATATTTCCGAAGGCTAATGCCTAGTGGAATTTGAGTTTGAGGTTAGGTAATGATTGACTTAGAAATACTGAGCATAAAATCCACTGAACTCCTAAAAACTAAATTGCCACTAAAATTGTTGCCAAGGTTGTGCCATTTAGCGCTTTAAAGGTTAATCTTTTGCTGAGATATTATGTATAATTTGGTTGTAAAAAGTAAAGTGCGTATTTTATTGGTTCATGATGAGTATGTGCATTTTGTAAAATGTTTGCAACAACTTTTTATCACTTAATTAGAGCCACCTAGGCTCCAGACTAACATTTGAGCAGTCGCTCTGGTGCCAATAAGCTCTACCGATGGCGTCACTGGCACCAGCACCTTATTTGGTGACGCCTGGGGGAAATTGTAACCATAAAGGTAATTAAATCATATTACTATTGATTTGCAATAATAAGGGCAGTTACTTAACAACATCAACATACAAAAATATCATTTTATAGGGAAAATTTTTTAATATTCTTCTCTAATTGAATGTACCATTGTTGTACTTTAGTATCATACTGAAGTGACCGACAGCATCAGGGATTATAAAAGGAGCGCTCTTTAATTGCTTTCTGTGTGATTCAGTTACAATTTGAGGAAAAGTTTTTGTTTTTCATGAGACTTTGCGACTTTTCCTTTTTTTTCCACATCCGAAGTCACCCCTATACCCTTAAAGGGATACTCCACTTTTTTTGGTAATAGGCTCATTTTACAACTCCCCCAGAGTTAAACAGTTGAGTTTTACCATTTTCGAATCCATTCAGCCGATTTTCTGATATTTAGAAGAATATCAGTAACCAGACAGTTTCTGGTCTCATTGACTACCTTAGTATGAAAAAAAATATACTATGGAAGTCAATGAGACCACTGATTACTGATATTCTTCTAAATATCAGAAAATCGTCTGAACAGATTCGAAAACGGTAAAACTCAGCTGTTTAACTCTGGGGGAGTTGTATAATGAGCCTATTTCCCAAAAAAGTGAAGTAACCCTTTAAATAGTGCATTATTTGAGGGGACAGCCATTAGTACTAGTGTCCAAAACCATAGTGGATGTTATTGCGTACACTCATTCTATCCCACATTGCACCACGATAAAGAGTGTACAGCCGATGTATGCTCTACGGCTGTCCGAAATTAGCTTACTTGTTTTCATTCACTCTTTCAAGTAAACAGTATTATTGGACTAACGTAGGGAATAGTGATTGAGGGTTTAGGGGGCGATTTCGGATTCAGCTACTGTATTAGGGAGTGGAAATGGCTAACAAGTCAATAAGTTCTCCTTTTCCTCCATCTACTGGTTATAGTAATTCTATCACATTAAAAATAACATTAAAATGATAATTATTTAGAGCTTTCAAGTGTTGAAAAAAAGTGTAAAATTCTTGAAAGTCATTAAAAATGGCTTGAATTTCACGCTTAAAAGGTTGTACGAAGCCTGAGATGAGAAATGTAAAAACATTAGATTATTTCTGGCACAATATCATGGTTACAGTTAGCGTTACATTAAAGGGATACTCCACTTTTTTTGGAAATAGGCTCATTTTACCACTCCTCCAGAGTTAAACAGTTGGGTTTAACCGTTTTCCAATCCATTCAGCCGATTTTCTGATATTTAGAATAATATCAGTAACCAGAGAGTTTCTGGTCTCATTGACTTCCATAGTAGGAAAAAAATATACTATGGAAGTCAATGAGACCAGAAACTGTCTGGATACTGATATTATTCTAAATATCAAAAAGTCAGCTGAAAGGATTCGAAAACGGTAAAAACTCAACTGTTTAACTCTGGGGGAGTTGTAAAATGAGCCTATTTCCAAAAAGGTGGAGTATCCCTGTAAATCCATGATGAATGTTGTGGATTGAAAAGCGTTCTTTAACTTGCTCATTCATGGCACAATGTTTCTCTTGGATTGCATATGTCAGCACTGTTTGATCTGTGGTTTA
The DNA here is from genome assembly GCA_038021265.1 of Cyprinella venusta. Taxonomy (NCBI): domain Eukaryota; kingdom Metazoa; phylum Chordata; class Actinopteri; order Cypriniformes; family Leuciscidae; genus Cyprinella; species Cyprinella venusta. The sequence goes on along the minus strand of CM075879.1, from coordinate 6,591,732 downwards.
TAACAGAGAATTGTTTGCCAGATTTGATTGCTTCTCACTAAATTTTGCAGCCACGTTATTAATACTGCGGCGAATTCAAAGGCTTTCTGAACGAATCTCTCAGCGCTGTCAAAATGTAGTCACACACCAGCAGAAAAAAGTCACAAAAATGCGACCATTTTGTTGCAGTCTGGAGTCGTGCCACCATAACTACTAAATAGTGTCGTCTGTCACATACGCAAAGTACTGAAAATCAATGTGTAAATAAAGCTCTGAAAATCTTTACTTGGATTTTTATAACACTAAGCGGTAACTGTGTCCCATCAGGTAATCAAAGGTCATTTGGATAGGCTTGATATACTGTAACTCAGCTCATGTGAGTGTACATTTTAAATACATATTTGTTATAAGTATTTTTCATTTCTTTCTTAAGTCCACTTTATTTATCATTTACATTTATTAAAGTTTTTACAGGTTAAACACTACGGTGAACTGGTAGATTTCTGTATAAAAGCAGACAACACCAACAATAGGTGTATACACATTAGAAAAATACTACATCAGCTTTGTTCACCTAAGTCACAATTGCGCTGACCGAGATCGTTATGCAATCGCTTTAACTCTGACACCCTCTCGTGTGAGACCTTTCCCTCTTTACGAAACAAAGCAGCTGCATAATCATTTTCATTTAAAAGCATTTCTCTTTGTGAGTCTCAGAAAAACAGATCACAGAAAATGGGTCAGTGTGTGTCAGAAGTGGAGTGAGTTTCCCAGCGCGCATCACTCTTCCTGTGAAGATTCGGCCTCAACATCGCTCTCACAGTAGAAACGGGGGGGAAGGGAGGGACACACAATAGAGAGAGAGGTCAGAGGAGCCTGACTCGCACAATTGTCTTCGCTTTTCACTGATCCGCGTCTTTCAGTCCTGCCCGGGCCAGCTGACTGCAGCTGTGGCAAAGGTTGAGTGTCACACCCCCAGGGTTAAAGGATTTGCTCTCTGTTGTAGGAGCTGGTGAATAAAGGGGGTCATGGGGTCACGTTAAACACAGACTCTGTCCTGAACACGCCTGCTGGGGAAGATGTGAGTTTTAGGGATCGTTTGGATAAAGATAATGATTATGTCTCTGATAGCTCCGTGCTGAATAAACTGCTCACTTCAGCTCTGAAGGGATGTGGAAAAACGTCATACTGAATAATGAAACAAGAACATTCTTGTTTCATCACAGCCATAAAGTCATTATGATAAAATGTGTGGAAAAAACCCTCTAGACTAGCACTAAAGGAAGGACCCGAGGTATGCACAGACCAGAATCTCATTGAGACTTTGATCTAGAACCAGGTGTAGTTGAAACCAGACCCTCCGGGGGACAGACCCAGACCAAAACTAGGGCCGTTTCTCAATATGCCTTCTTGTCTGTACTTGTGTTCTTGTCGACTTGTAAAACGTCATCAGTCGCGGCCCAAGTACTATTCCAAAACACAAGTTTGCATTTAGGCAAGAACGGTTAAAAATCCCGGATGTGTTCTTGACACTCCCATTTTACCGAGGATGCATCGGTTGGTAACTTGTGTGAACTTGACGGCAGAAATATCCCATAATTCATTTCGGCATTCGCGGAAGGAGCGGGAAGCAGAGAGAGGCAGGTGAAAAGTTACCTGAAGATTACCGAATATTACCGGCGTTTTTCCCCGCCGTTGGCTAGTAATGTACACAAACAACAGAAGCAGAATTAAAATGAGACATGTGTTGCTTTATTGTTGTGAATACATTACATTGTAGTGTATGTAGATGTGGCATGGGGGGCGTGGTTCAGCGCGGTCTGCAGCGGGGGAGCGGAGGAGGAGTGGAGCGGGAAGTAAGCGGATCAAGTGCAAATGATAAACACCTGTCTGTGATTGCAGTGATTGGCGTGGGGAGAGTATGTAAGCGGGCCCGGTGGACGCTTCAGACGAGAGAGACTGGGAGCTTGTGTGCTGGACTGGAGAGACCAGTGTGCTGGAAAGAGTGCTACGACGAGAAAAGCTGTGAATGCGCTGGAAAGAGTTTGTTCTGTTGAGACTGAGTGACTGTGAAGTGCGCTGAGGCGCTGTGAAACGAGTATTATTGTTGTAATAAAGCACACGAGCTCCTATATTCGCCGACCCCTTTGTCTTCTTCCATCACCCGCCGTGAACCGAACTACACTGGTGCCGAAACCCGGGATGGAAGAAGCCGGTGCCGCCGCCAGAAATCCGATGTCATCGCCGTTTGCGGAGATCATCCAGGGTCTCGCGGGCTTGCATCAACAACACCAAGCAGCCCTGCTGAAGATGGGGGAGCAGCAAGAGCAACGATTCGAAGCGCTCCTCCAGGAGCAACGGGAAGCCCGCGAGCAGTTCCGGAGCTGGGTGGACAAGGAGGTCCGGCCACCGGCTGCGGCCCCAGCCCTCCACAAGATGGGTCCTCTGGATGATCCGGAGGCCTTCTTGGACCTCTTTGAGAGGTCGGCCGCGGCTGGGAAATGGCCGGAAGCTGACTGGCCGCTGCGCCTCATCCCATTGCTGTCCGGGGAGGCGCAGCTCGCTGCCCAACAACTGCCCGTCAGCAGCCTCCTGGTCTACCAGGACCTCAAGCGTGCCATCCTGCAGCGGGTCGGTCGGTCTCCGGAGCAAAGCCGTCAGCGGTTCCGGTCCCTAGAGCTGGGGGAGGTCGGCCGACCCTTCGCCTTCGCACAGCAGCTCCGGGACGCCTGCCGCAAATGGCTGGTGGCCGACGGACGCAACATCGACGGAGTCGTCGAGCTGGTGGTACTGGAGCAGTTCATCGCGAAGCTGCCAAAGAGAACTGCGCAGTGGGTCCAGTGCCACCGACCGACGACGCTGGACCGGGCCATCACATTGGCGGAGGATCAGCTGGTGGCGTGCCCGGGGGTCGGCGAACCCCAACCATCTTCTCTCTCTCTTCCCCCTCCCTCTCTCTCTCGCCCTGTCCCCGCTCCCAGGTCCCGAGGCGGAATACCCCCGCGACCGGCACCCCGCTGGAGACCCGGACCGAGTACTGAGGCGACTCCAGCGACCCGGGCTCCAGCTCGAGGAGGATCCCCGACCGGGAGCGCTTCCCCGTTCTCTGGCCCCGCGCTCTCCCCTCGCCAATCCCTTGACCCGCTTCCCGCCGCCGGAGTGGCGGGGAGGCCCGGGCCGGCCTGTTGGCGTTGTGGGGACCCGGGGCACTTTATTGATAGGTGTCCAGTGATGGAAGTGGACACCTTCATTCGGGTCCCCTATGCGCCACAGGCCGCCCCCGATCAGACTGGGCTGTATCAAATACCAGTGAGTATTAAGGGGGATACGTATCAAGCTTTGGTGGATTCAGGTTGTAACCAGACCTCCATCCACCAAAGTTTGATTCAGCCGACGGCATTGGATAAGAGCCGCGAGGTTATGGTCCAGTGTAGTTCGGTTCACGGCGGGTGATGGAAGAAGACAAAGGGGTCGGCGAATATAGGAGCTCGTGTGCTTTATTACAACAATAATACTCGTTTCACAGCGCCTCAGCGCACTTCACAGTCACTCAGTCTCAACAGAACAAACTCTTTCCAGCGCATTCACAGCTTTTCTCGTCGTAGCACTCTTTCCAGCACACTGGTCTCTCCAGTCCAGCACACAAGCTCCCAGTCTCTCTCGTCTGAAGCGTCCACCGGGCCCGCTTACATACTCTCCCCACGCCAATCACTGCAATCACAGACAGGTGTTTATCATTTGCACTTGATCCGCTTACTTCCCGCTCCACTCCTCCTCCGCTCCCCCGCTGCAGACCGCGCTGAACCACGCCCCCCATGCCACAGTAGAGTAATCCTGATAAAGCCTGTCTGTATAATAATTCTCGTTGTGTTTGGGCACTGCAGACGGCGTCTGTGCGGGGGTAACGTTACTATTGCGCAATACCAGCAAGAACACATCGTCTCAAACTGTCAGCAGCGTTCTGTGTTCTCGTCACCTCGTGAGTTCGTTCTTCCGAGAACAACTAGCAAGAGCTTTCTTCCCAAGAACACAAGTCCGTTCTTTGCATTCTTGGTTTTGAGAAACGGCCGAGACCTCTCCAGATCCAGCCCCCAAGTATCATTTTTGTCCTAACCGTTTACATTCACTTAAAGGAGAAGTTCGGTATTTTACACCCAAAGTCATGTTTTAAGATCGTTTCTGATGAAATAGAACGGTTAAGGTTGAAATTTGGACACATGCTGCTGGCGCAAGAATTTTCGGTTTCTGTGTTAGCACCCCCCCAACTACACAACTACGCATAGGTGCACTGGAACAATCCTTCCTAAAACGCATTAAACTTTAGATTACAAAGATGTGAAATTCATCGGGTGTTCACTGACACGCAGTATTTATCGTAGTTTTTGTCCCAAGTCAAGTCAATGGAGTTGGACAAAAACTACAAAACCTGTTGGAAAGCATCTCAGTGAAATCTCACATATCAGTGAACACCCCTGACTACTCGGTGAGTTTCACGTCTTTGGTGAGTTTAACGTCTTTTCAGGGCTTCCTTGTCCTTTAAAGCCCGGAACACACCAAGCCGAGGCCGACGAACTAGCGCTGATGAAAGCCGACTGTGTTGTCGCCTCTCGTCTTAATAAAAAGCTGCACTTGAACAGACCGAGAGAACTACAGCCGACTGTCAGCTATAATGTGCGTTCTGCACCTGCGTTTAATGAGCCAACTGTCTGTTTCTGCAGATATATTAGTCTATATTCATCATTCAAAAAGGAAAACCGTCGCTGCCGGCTGCAGATACACATACCGTAAACAAAGCAGCGTGTGCTTACTATTTTGAATATCAATCCTGCTAGACGCTTTCTTTATTCCACTGCGCTCTTGTTAATATTGAAATATTCGCTAAGAAACACTCAGGTGAGATGACGTAACATAAGAACAGCCTTCTATCTTTACCGTTTTGACTTCTTTGCTTGCTGTTTTGCTTTTATTCTCGTGCACTGACTCTTTCACTAAGCTGAACAGCCAATCAGAGTTCTCTCTTTCCCCAACAGCCCAACGGCGATTCAACATGTCGAATCGGGCGAAACAAAGCCGACGAGGACTATTTTTAGCCAACAGCACGGAACCGTGTGTATCACACCGAGGAAACTTAGTTGGCCGACTATCGGCTTGGTGCGTTCCGGGCTTAAGACTGTATCAGTTTCAAATACTTGTCCCAAAGTATACATTGCTTGCATCCCATTCTGTCTTTGAGCACAAACTCAAAAAGTTGCCTGTTGGACAACATGTGAGTACTGATTTTTCCGAATATAGAGTTTTCTTACTGAACTCTTTATTAAAATATGGGAAACACACATTTCAATGGTTCGATGAAGACATTCTACTAACTACAAGTAACTTTGCAACTAATTCTCAGACTTTTAGTAGAGGTGTTAGGGTTTGGGTTAGTATAAGTTGACTTGTGCTTGAAAAGTTCTTTATCCCCTTAACGCCCACTGTCGCAAATATGCAACAAACCGTTTGACTCAGTCAACCAGCCGAAATAACGTCTGTATTCCCCCAATGCCGGTTAGTGCATATTCGCGACGGACCTAGGACCTTCGACAAGCACTTGTTTTAAAGTGACAGACTTATTTCCTGTTTACGCACGAGGATTACTCCGGTCAGGAACATTTGCAACATTTGCAACATACCAAATTGACCATTATGCCCACTGTTGCAGATTTGCAACATACCAAATTGACCCCAAATTGACCATTAATGCCCACTGTTACAGATTTGCAACATTCCAAATTGACCATTATGCCCGCTGTTGCAGATTTGCAACATACCAAAATTTCGATTCATTTGTTGTGCAAAAGTGAAATTGATAATCTCAACATTATTTACCATCTACTTAAAGGCAAAAACACACATAAAACATTTTTTTATATATACAGCTATATAAATTCAGACGTTAAGGGGTTAAAGTGAGTAAAATGTCTGTTAGGGTGCATCAAAATAAACGGTAACACTTTACAATATGGGTGCACTAATAAGCATTAATTCATGCTTAACTTATGCACAGATAATACTGAATTAATGTGTAACTAATGATTATCTAAGCTATTCATTGATGATTACCACATTAGGAACTAATTAAGAGTCTGTTTAATGTATTAGTTCATACATGAATTGTTATTAATTAAATATGTAATTGTGGATTGATTCCACAATAACTCATTTTTTTAACAGTTTAATATTTTTTTAATAGTATGAATTAATATGTTTATTACCAGAATGAGCCAAAGCCTTGTATTTCAACTTACAGGTACACAAATAAGCATTAATACACGATTAATTACTTCATTGTTAGTGCAAATTCATGTGCAGATTACTACAATTACTAAATGACTAGTTAATAATGATGTGCCCCAACAAGTAAAGTCATAGCATAATGATACCTTTGCAAATTTTAACAGTTAGGTATATTTATTTGATCATTAGCTAATGATTAATTAAAGCAGACAACTGTAAGTTGAAGTGCATAGCTTTGACTAATTGTGGTAAATAACACATTAATTTACACTATTAGTTAATAAAATATGTTATGAACGAATTAATACACAATGACACATTGAATTAAGAGCAATTCATGTTTTCATCTATTAATAATATATAAGAATTAGTTGACATGTAGTTGCAAAGTCACTTATAGTAGAATGTCTAAGTTTTAGGCTTAAAATAAGCCTAAAAATGTAGCACACTATTTATTTATTAGTTATTCATAACTCATTCACATTCATACAGACGTCATACAAAAAGCAGGAACTTCAAATACGAAAATCTATCATGAAGAGCATGTCACCCAATCCGGCAGCATCTGTGTCGTGCAAAGTGTTTTAAGAGCTTAGGGATGTTCCGATCCCTGGGAAAAAACTCACAAAAACAAGAGCCGTCAATCACAGCACGGGGGATGGGTTATTAAGACCCCGCGCCCGCTTCGAAAGCACACACGCACACACAGCAGGCTTTGACCCACAGGGTTAAGGTCACCTCATTTACCCCAAACATCATGTCACATTTAAATACGCTTCCCCCTGAACAGCATGGGATTGTGGCTGGCCGATGCTCTTTTTCTCACAGACGTCAATGCTCTCTTTTTCCTCTTACACTGTTTTTCTCTCATTTCCTCTGGCCCTCCCTTTCTTCACTCTTAACCTCTCACACTCAGTACTTAGCAGTAAAGCATGCTGCTATTCAGATAAATAAAAGAGAGGTTTGACCCTGATCAAATGTGTAATTTTTAAGTTCTTTTTCTCTTTCTTTTATTTTAGATGACCTACAGACTATTAAAGCGTGGATAAATTCATCTACTCACACTCATTCCAAACTGAACTAATGGAACTGAAATGGAAATATTTAGCAAAATGTCAAAACTGATCTTTTCAGTAGATACAATATGAATAGGAAGCAGTGACTTTTAAACAATAATGGCTTGTATGGCTTCAAGACTATAGCGTGCACATGGACATATTGACTACTTTTATAGTGTTTTTTATTATTATTTTGGCCGTGTTTGGGTGAACTAACCCTTCAAATAACATACTGTGTCATTGCTAGATTGGATACGTTGGAGTCTGAATGCACAGCCCTAACTGACCCAAAACCACTGCACTACACAAACACTGACCTTACATAAAACCCTAACTCTCTTTTCTAGTAAGAGATGGATTAAGAGAGTAAGAATCTTAGAGGTGAAAGCAGGCAGCATAGGCCTAAAGGGAGCAGGTTTGTAATCCCTTTACCAAATAAGATGTCTTCATTGAGCGTATTAGAGCCCAGTGAATAACCCCAGCTGACCCTTTTTTCTTTCCCTCCTTCTTGCTCCATCACTTGTTTTCCCTGTCTCAGCTACAAATATGGTAGTTCTGCATTTTTAATGCAAGTTATTTACTTTTGCTAATCATTACAGTTAAAAATGTTTAATCTTGCAACAGTGACAAATGTATCAAATGCAATTAATCGCAAAAAAAAAACAAAAAAAATGCATGCAAATAGAAACCCCCCAGCAAATTAAGAAAACATTTTTATCAGTTTCACAACATGTGCTGCAAATACCAAATACAGAATCACACTGCAAACACTCACAATGCAACCAAATACAGAAATGTACAGAAAAAAGCACAAAGCTTGATGTGCTCTAACTGAAAAAAACACATGCAAATAGAAAAAAACACCAGCAAATTAAAACATCAATTTGACAACACATGTGCTGCAAATACTCACAACAATGCAACCAAAAACAGAAACTCACAACGCAACCAAATACAGAAACTCACAATGCAACCAAAAACAGAAACTAACAATGCAACCAAAAACAGAAACTCACAACGCAACCAGAAAAAGAAACTCACAACGCAACCAAAAACAGAAACAACGCAACCAAATACAGAAACTCACAATGCAACCAAAAACAGAAACTAACAATGCAACCAAAAACAGAAACTCATAACGCAACCAGAAAAAGAAACTCACAACGCAACCAAATACAGAAACTCACAACGCAACCAAAAACAGAAACTCACAACCCAACCAAATAAAGAAACTCAAAACGCAACCAGAAACAGAAACTCACAACGCAACCAAATACAGAAACTCACAACGCAACCAAAAACAGAAACTCACAACCCAACCAAATATAGAAACTCACAACGCAACCAGAAACAGAAACTCACAACTCAACCAAATACAGAAACTCACAATGCAACCAAATACAGAAACTCACAACCCATCCAAATACAGAAACTCACAACGCAACCAGAAACAGAAACTCATAACGCAACCAGAAACAGAAACTCACAACGTAACCAAATACAGAAACTCACAACGCAACCAAATACAGAAACTCACAACCCAACCAGAAACAGAAACTCACAACGCAACCAAATACAGAAACTCACAACACAACCAAATACTGAAACTCACAACGCAACCAAATACAGAAACTTACAACGCAACCGAATATAGAAACTCACAACGCAACCAAATACAGAAACTCACAACACAACCAAATACAGAAACTTACAACGCAACCAAATACAGAAACTCACAACACAACCAAATACTGAAACTCACAACGCAACCAAATACAGAAACTTACAACGCAACCGAATACAGAAACTCACAACCCAACCAAATAAAGAAACTTACAACGCAACCAAATACAGAAACTCACAACCCAACCAGAAACAGAAACTCACAACGCAACCAAATACAGAAACTCACAACACAACCAAATACTGAAACTCACAACGCAACCAAATACTGAAACTCACAACGCAACCAAATACAGAAACTTACAACGCAACCGAATACAGAAACTCACAACGCAACCAGAAACAGAAACTCACAACACAACCAAATACAGAAACTTACAACGCAACCAAATACAGAAACTTACAACGCAACCAAATACAGAAACTCACAACGCAACTAAAAACAGAAACTCACAACGCAACCAAATACAGATACTCACAACGCGACCAAATACAGAAATACAGAAACTCACAACGCAACCAAGAAACGCGCAACAAATACTCACAACACAACCTTTTTTTTTTCTGTATGCTGATGCAATGTGAGTATTAGCAGAGAATGTTGTGAAACTAACGATGGTTTCTTAGTTTACTATTTTTTTTCTATTTGCATGTCTTTTCTTCATTCGCAGTGTGTTGAACTGTCTCTCTCTCCACTAGTTTAGAAAAGTTAACTACACAAAAGCTGCAGAAATGTAGAGAATAAAGTTAAATATTTAATTTTAAATGAATACAATTAAATAAAGTTGCATTCTATTTTTAGTAATTTTATTTTTAATTTTATTTATTTGTAGGTTCTATAGGAACATAATCAAGTATTATTTTAATTATTCCACCTTTGTTTAGAGGAACACTTGACTAAATATTTAGTTGGTGCAACACATCTTTAAAAACCTTGCAATCAATACTGAGGTCAACTTATTTGAATAACAATTGCTCAAGTGTGACTTTCCCACCGAATGAGGGCAGCTTTCTCTGTTTTTCTCAGGGTGGAGGATGTTGATTGTTGGCCCTGCCGTGCTCCGCTGTGGCCCTAGCAGATGTTCCTGTACGGCCTGCTGCGGCGTGCTGGTCAGTGTCTGACGCTCAGTCTCTCTGTTAAGGTCAAAGGTCCCACAACATCGGGAGACAGACCTCTCCTATGGGTCAGAGAGCACCATGACGCTAATAGATGCCGACTTCAGTGTGTGTTTGTGTGTTGCGTGTTGCTCGGGCAAAAGGTTTCACACCTATGAAATGGTTAAAGTTAAAATCCACTTACCACATTCCTCAACACCTGAACCAAGAGCTCAGACTGTCTGGGCTATTAATGTTGTAAGGCCATAGCATCACTGAAACTAAGCTTTTCCCTGAAAAATCTGATAAGAATAAAACCTTTGTAAACGCTGATCCTAAAATACAGATGATAAAAGGAATAAAATTTAAAGATTGAACATATTTTGTTTGAAAGGGCTGAAATTATGACTGGATGTTCCAATGTGTGCACATACATGTACTAGGCAAATGATCTATGATAATCTGAGATATATATTGCCCTTTGTATGTTGGAAAGGGAGACTCCAGGAGAGGCTGTATTCCATCCAGATCAAAGACCAACAATTCAACCCCAGAAACACAGAGGGAAAACAAACACAGCAAAGCAAGCAAAGCGAGCAGAGAACAAATGGCTCAAAAGGTGCCATTTGAAATGTGTAGGATGCAAAATGATAAAAATAAATTTTTATTTAAATGATAAAAAAAGAATAAACATGACTTGGAAAATGTCAAAATAGGACCAATACAATTTGTATTAGAATATACTGTATCATAAATAAGTCATTTAAGAGTGTCAAAGATAAATAAAATAAAATAAAATAAAAACTTAAAATGCAAAAGTTAAAAAATATTTATCCTAAATGAATGATAAAATGAATAATAATAATAAAAATAAATGTTTGTGACATTTCACAAACATGTTTGCTGGTTTTACGAGAGTTTGACATCAGGTCAGGCTTGGAAACCAGACCAACCATGACCAAACCAGCATCAGTTTTCTCAGCAGGGCAAAAGCCAAAACAATCAGATGAGAAGACAAAAAGATTACCGTGAGCTTCCTCCTCCAAGAGTGATCTAAAAAAGCTCTAAATCAGATTAACAAATCAGCTCTAAGCTCTTCACTGCACAAATACACCACGTTTACAGCTGCTCAGCAAAGTACGCTCCCAGAATATATCTATATAAAATCAAGACTTCTTTAATAATATTAGGTTATGATTGATGAAATAAGATGAAATACAAGGCCACTTTTTTGACAATGTCCAAGCCAAAGTTTGGTGAGTAACTTTCTGCAGCTTTAAAATAAAATCTTTGGCTATAGTCTGTCATGTAATTTGATTTTAATCACTCTAACACACCTTATCATTACCTTCTGAGGTTGAGATCTTCACTTAGGAAGTCTTCACCATCCTAAGATGCATGCTGAGTGCACCTATGGTCGTCCCTTGAGGGGTTAACCGTGTGTGTGGTAACACATTCCTGGTTGTTTGTGTAGAGTGGCTACAGCCCACTCACTGCTCTTTGACTCTATTACCCTTATAAGGCAGGCGGCACCATGGCAACCAGAGGGCTTGAATAGCAGTGTCAAATCCCTGAACACACAGACACACGCTCGCTCAACCGCCACTACTCGGAGAGAGAGAGAGAGAGAGAGAGAGACAGAGAACAGTGCAAGGTTTGTTGGCCAGTCACCACAGACGCTCGGGTCAGCTGTCTCTCCTGACTGTTGGATCTCATGATTTACTGATGAATGGAGAAAAGCAGGGGATGGGAAGTGGTAGACGGCTAAAAGAGCTTCGGATCAGTTCCTGGAAATGCTGAGGCCCCGTAGACCATACGGCCGGACGAACCGGCACTGACGAAACAAGGTACGGAAGGACTCTGTCGTATTTGGACTTTCCTCTGCATGGTCAATATGTGCTTCCTTCTCTACAGTGAGAAGCAAGTTGAAAGAGCATTCTGGATTGTGTTGTTTAACAACGAGAAAGAGCAAGGAACTTTCTTGAACTTTGATCCTTGAGGAGAAGGGTGGGGGCTGAGTTCTGTTTATCATTACCCAGGTTGCTGTCTGCATGTTTGGCATTGTGGTTTAGTGCTGTTTGGAAATCAACTCTTCACTAGGAGTTTAAAGGAGGCAGTTTCTTTTGGATTGAATGAAGTTTAGATAACCTCAGATGATCTTTTTATTGCTCAAATGTTGCTCTTTCATAGTCAGGGGACTGGAGTTATCAGTTACCAACTCTCAGATGTTTCTCTTAACCCTTAGGATAAGTAAAAGCACACAAATTAGACCACAGTTAAACCATAAAACTATAAAATGGATGTTGATATCTCAGTTAACATGGTCTCTGAAGAATTTTAGGGGAAATGTTTGAGTTCAAAGACTTTGGTATCTTCAGAGAACACTGTTGGGGAACTCTTCTGAAACTCTGGAGAAGACACTTGTGAGATTAGTGGAAACTATCAAGAAACTAAGTGATTTTTCTTCTGTAGGCGATTAAAACAAATAACACTGGCAGGTTGAGCCGAACCTAAATGACCCGTAATACCCGTAACGTTTCAAAACACAACGGTATGTTTCTCAGCACAGAAAGAACTGGTTTAACTTGTTGGTTAGAAGGGGGCATGTCGACTAGGTTTTCCTAGTGATATATCACAGTGGCTGCGTGCTGAGAAGGAGTTTCATTTTATCCACGTCTCCGAGCTGTGCAGCATGTGGATGAGCTTGTCTTTTTCCCCCTAAGTCTGGGTGCGTTTATGTGTAATTTATCATTTCCTGTGAAAAGGGCGAGGTAAGCTGTCCAACTCTGAACTGCTCATTGAATCAAAGGGATCTTGAGATCTTCAGAGGTTTTGTGGTTAGAGGACATGAAGAAAAGCAACAGAGATCAGCGCTCCCCTCTCAGGATTTTGATATGACATTTGGCGGCAATAACATGTCAGCCTGGTAAGCCTTGGAGGTCTTTCAAAGTGCTGTTGAACGTGTTTTTCCTCCAAGTCTGACTTGTTCGGCTTACTGTCTGCAGCTTAAAGGGATTCGCTCCGGGGCGGCTCTGAATTCTCGACGCGGGAAGGTTTCTCAAGCAGCTCCTACTGGTGTACTCAGAGATGGCCATGGTGAGCGGGGGATGGGCCAACCCCAACGGCAGCGCTAATGGACTCGCTGAGAAAGGTTACCTGCGGGGGGAGGAGGAGGGGAGCTCGCCCCGGGCAGGGACCAGCGACGTGGAAGGCGGTGAGGAGGACAAGGCCTGCGTGGTGGACTGCGGTGTGTGTGGAGACAAATCCAGCGGGAAGCACTATGGCGTTTTCACCTGCGAAGGGTGCAAAAGTTTCTTTAAAAGGAGCATCAGACGGAACCTCAACTACACTTGCAGGTGAGAAACACAGATGCATTACCTATCATGCTGTCTTACATTGTTAAACAAACAGGTTCATGTTTTCCCACATAAATGAAACCCCCCTTAACTGATTTGTGACTGGTAAGACACAACAGCCAATCCCACTCTCAGTTTCCAGATGTAGCTCAGCAAAGGAATTTGGCTGAACTTTCAGTGAACTCTGCTAACCTCTTACTCACGTTAAGAATAAGAGTGTATGTAAGTGAACATTAACAACTCATGAATCAGAGCCTGTAATAGAGGAGATGAATAAATAATCATGTTACAATGTTAATCAAGTAATAATGTTAAAATTTAGACCATTTTCTGCAAGTCAACAAATTATCAAATTATTTCTTACTTAAGCATAATTGTATTTCACCAGTCAGGTCACTTACACCTTGTCCGAACCAGGTACAATGCAGCAAACGGCTAGCCATACGAAATCGCATACTAGTAGGTGAAATAATTCTCAGTACTAGTAGGCAAAAGCAAGCAACAGGATTTATGAATGGCTGTGATAATGACAACATGGCGAATGTAGTATATCCAGATTACATTCATACTATAGAACACACAAAGTAATTACTTATTCAAAAGAAGTACCTACTCAAGAGAGTGTGCGATTTCGGACACAGACTAGCTATCCTTTATTGATGAGCATTAATACTGACAATGACAAAAAAAACCGCAAGTCATTTTAAACAGCGATGTAACAAAGTTGAGCAGAGTTCAAATGTATGAAAAAAAACAACAGCATGTCCACCAGTAAATTAATCACCAACAGTTCCTGATATCTGAGTTTTTGCAAACCAACTTGATTGATTGTGTTGTTCCGAGCAACATGCTACATTTCCATTTCCTCAAAAATACCTAGCCATTACAGCTGAATGTTGCACATATACATGGTTGTCGAAACACAATTTGTGCATGTTGTGTGTAATTGGTCTCTTACAGCAGATCTAACATTAGCCCTGCTGCCATGGGAACTTTTGGAAAGAATGAACAGAACTGTGTCCTTTGTGTTTGTACCAAGGTTATACGACTGATAATTTACCTGAGAATCACTCGAGAGCTCTTCACACGACAGTTCATGAAGGACAGAGAATAATTCCCAAAACAAGCAATACATTCAGGTTTATATGTTGGATTATAACCTACAACTGAAATAGTTTTATTTATTGGTGTGTATTAGTTTCCATTAGAGTTAGAATTTGTGTCTTGGAAGCAATGACAAAGATGTTTTTTCATCAATATTAAGTACAGGCAAGTTTTAGAAAAAACTAAAAAAATTTATTATAAATTTACTTGTGCAGTTGTACCAATTTTAGGGATTGTGACAATTAATTAGAAGACACTTACACAATCCAAGATAATTTATTTATTTTTTAATTCATAAAGGTGATTGTGTCTTAAATTACAGTGAAGCTGATATGTACTTAAGACTGTTTTGTGTAGTTATGTAAAGTCTCAATATAACAATATTCCCAAGATATGCCTTTATTCCACACAAAATTTCCATGTCAGGAATGGATAACACTAGAATGAAAAAAGGACTACACAACACCGTTTTTGAACTAAAAACTTTATTCATTTTGGCCTTTCATTTACACGACAATGACATTTTGGGGGCCTGAAAACGCTAAGTTTTAAAATAGGGATTCAAAGATTTTTATGTTACCATTATCGTCTCTTGTGTAAACTAGAGAAAAACGTTGTTAAATGCAGTTGCGCATATTCAGTCTTTAGAATGGTGTTTCTTTAGAAAGTGACATCGGCAAAAACTGGCCTGGCAGCAGAACACCGCGTTTTTAGTCGTTTTTGCGAATCCGTGTGAACGGGAATTGTTTTTGACAAGGTTGTCGTCTGTACATGAAAAACACAGAGAACTGATTTGACTTAAAAAATCAGTTTAAGTCAAAAACTTAAGTACTGATTTAGTACATCGTTGTCCAGTAAACATACCCCAAGCAGACATTTAAATAATATTCAGGGAAAACATTATTTAAATTTGATTTAATTAAGAATTTGATCTTGTTTTAATCATGCAACATGACGAAACAAATCCAATCTGTAAATGATGTTCACAACTATTTACAGTTTCTCTGTTTATGTGAATGCTTATTATCTTTGGAAAAGTGCTAAATCTTAATTACACTTTGTTATCTCGTGTACTCTCTCGGCTCAAAAGCATCTAAATTACCTTCACAGGTCAAACAGAGAGTGTCAGATTGATCAGCACCACCGTAATCAGTGTCAGTATTGCCGTCTGAAGAAGTGCTTCCGGGTCGGTATGAGGAAAGAAGGTCAGCAAACCAGTAACATGTGTAATGTAAACATTGTACATACATTCTTGTTTATTTTTACTAAATACCTGACAGTTGTCCTGAAAAAACTATTCCCAACATAAATTTGCCAGTTTCATGTTACTTGCATCATCAGAATAGGGAGTTATTTGTTTATAATATGTTGGATTTTTTATTTTATTTTCCAGCCGTCCAGCGTGGTCGAATTCCTCCCTCACACGCAGGCATCAGCCCAGCCTCCATGGTTGGAGCAGGCGGTGATGTTGGAGGAGGTCCGGCCATGGGTGCTGATTTCTATAATGGTCAGCCAGTGTCTGAACTCATCTCTCAGCTGCTGAGAGCAGAGCCGTACCCCAACAGCCGCTACGGAGCCCAGTGCGGCCAGCAGCTCGCAGGAGCCAACAGCTCCATCATGGGCATTGACAATATATGTGAGTTAGCAGCCCGACTGCTCTTCAGTACCATAGAGTGGGCCCGGAATATTCCGTACTTTCCTGACCTGCCCGTGTCGGAGCAGGTGGCTCTTCTGAGGCTCAGCTGGAGTGAACTGTTCATCCTGAATGCAGCTCAATCGGCTTTGCCCCTGCACACGGCCCCCCTACTAGCAGCTGCTGGTTTTCACTCCTCCCCTATGCCCGCTGACCGTGTTGTGTCCTTCATGGACCAGGTGCGGGTCTTCCAGGACCAGGTGGACAAACTGGGTCGACTGCAGGTGGATTCTGCTGAATACAGCTGTCTGAAAGCCATCGCTCTTTTCTCACCAGGTGAGTGATGAACTCATGTTAAAAATATATTCCAAAAGTACAGTCTCGTTAGCCTGGAAATCTAGACGCACCATAGTGGCAGGAAATTATATTTTGCTGTGAGTTACGTCTAGCAACTCTCCATCGACTTGCAAGCTGGAAAAAACAAACTCTAATCAGGCTAATCACATTGTATATGTGTAATGTGTAATGATATCATTGCGTATAAGCCCAATGCGGGCTTAACATAATGACGGCAGAGTTGCAACGGTTCAGCGTGAATTCCCTGCAACTTGAAACCAAAGAAGATGACTGCTACTGCTGGCGAACCGTCTTTCGAATCGGCTTTGGCCACAACTCAAAATCTTTTCTTTGCGAAAAGAACAAAGAACGGCACTGAAGTCATTCTTAAAGCTAAAGTCCGTAGCTTATTTGGGTTAAAAATTATCCAAAATACAGATTTGAGAAAATACATAACCAGCCGGTGTTCAAAACTATCTGCTTGCCTTAGCTTGATTCAAAGTGGTAAGCTTGTAATATTTTTTTAATTCCAGTGGTACTGGTGGATTTCCGTGGGAGATTCAAGCATGTCTTTGCATCATCTTTGCGTCACATAAAGACATAAAGAAGAGTCTCGGCTAGTAGGCTATATTGAGTCATTACGTCACATCTGTACATAAAGAAGGAGTCTTGGCTAGTAAGCTATATTGAGTCATTACGTCACATCTGTACACATAAAGAAGAGTCTCAGCTAGTAGGCTATATTGAGTCATTACGTCACATCTGTATACATAAAGAAGGAGTCTTGGCTAGTAGGCTATATTGAGTCATTACGTCACATCTGTACATAAAGAAGGAGTCTTGGCTAGTAAGCTATATTGAGTCATTACGTCATATCTGTACACATAAAGAAGAGTCTCGGCTAGTAGGCTATATTGAGTCATTACGTCACATCTGTACACATAAAGAAGAGTCTCAGCTAGTAGGCTATATTAAGTCATTACGTCACATCTGTACACATAAAGAAGAGTCTCGGCTAGTAAGCTATATTGAGTCATTACGTCACATCTGTATACATAAAGAAGGAGTCTTGGCTAGTAGGCTATATTGAGTCATTACGTCACATCTGTACACATAAAGAAGAGTCTCGGCTAGTAAGCTATATTGAGTCATTACGTCATATCTGTACACATAAAGAAGAGTCTCGGCTAGTAGGCTATATTGAGTCATTACGTCACATCTGTGCACAAAGAAGAGTCTCGGCTAGTAGACTATATTGAGTCGTTACGTCACATCTGTACACATAAAGAAGAGTCTCAGCTTGTAGGCTATATTGAGTCATTACGTCACATCTGTACACATAAAGAAGAGTCTCAGCTAGTAGGCTATATTGAGTCATTACGTCACATCTGTATACATAAAGAAGGAGTCTTGGCTAGTAGGCTATATTGAGTCATTACGTCACATCTGTACATAAAGAAGGAGTCTTGGCTAGTAGGCTATATTGAGTCATTACGTCATATCTGTACACATAAAGAAGAGTCTCGGCTAGTAGGCTATATTGAGTCATTACGTCACATCTGTACATAAAGAAGGAGTCTTGGCTAGTAAGCTATATTGAGTCATTACGTCATATCTGTACACATAAAGAAGAGTCTCGGCTTGTAGGCTATATTGAGTCATTACGTCACATCTGTACACATAAAGAAGAGTCTCAGCTAGTAGGCTATATTGAGTCATTACGTCACATCTGTACACATTAAGAAGGCGTCTCGGCTAATAGACTATATTGAGACATTACATCACATCTGTACACATAAAGAAGGAGTCTCGGCTAATAGGCTATATTGAGTCACGTCACATCTGTACACATAAAGAAGGAGTCTCGGCTAATAGGCTATATTGAGTCATTACGTCACATCTGTACACACAAAGAAGGAGTCTCGGCTAATAGGCTATATTGCATGTGAGGATGTTGGAGGTGGAGATTTAAAGCCTTTTATCACAGCACTTGATATTATTAACTTATCAATTTGATGGTGGATTGAAAAGGTTCAAATGGCAAACACCAGTAACAACAGATTCACCCGTTGTAAAATGCAAAAGACTTTTTTCGGACTTCGGAGTGGATACAGAAAAAAAGAGACTGAAATGGACCCATCATAGTAATGCATAACTATTACTACAGTTAATACTAAGGGGTACAAATTTGAATTAACTTGTTTAGACTCATCCCAGACTACTTACACAAACATTGTCTTTGAGAGGAGTGCTATTATATTGTAGGTTATCAAACTTTTACCATTTTCGCCTGGCTTTCGCCACATAGGAATTTAGCCATGTCTATGACAATCACAGACACTTTTGTGCTGAAATTTTGACTTGAGTAACCATTCAACCCCCAAACACCCTACAAACTGCATAGCAACTTGCTTAAAACCACTAAGAAAATTTAAGCACATAGCAAAATAGTAGAACCTCTTAAAATGCTAAGCAATTTGCTAAACCTATTCAGTAAACACATAGCAACATGCTAATACCCCTCAGAAAACATTAGGAAAGGCTTAACAAATTGCTAAAATATCTCAGAACAAGTTTGTAAAGCAAAAAGTTATATAACCTCTCATAACACGTGAACGCAGAGCATCATTACAAAACCCCTCAGTACAAGGTGTTAAAAAAACATTCAAAACATGTTATTAAGTGCATAACTACATGTTAGATCAGAACATGTTTGTAAAACATGCAAACAATGCTAAAACCTCTCATGATAACACATAGTAGCATGAAATAACAGTAAATGCATATGTACATGCTAAAATAATTCAGAACATATTAGTAAAGATATAGCAACTTGCTAAAACCTCTCAGAACACTTTAATAAAGGAGTAAGAACATGCTAAAACCTCTCAGAACAGGTTCATAAAGGCATAACATGCTAAAAGCCCTCAAAACACTGTAAAGGCATAACATGCTAAAACCCACATATTAGTAAAGGCAAAGCAACATGCTAAAAGCCCTCAGAACATGTTAAGTAAAGGCATAGCAACATGCTAAAAGTCCTCAGAACACTTAAGTAAAGGAATAGCAACATGCCAAAAGCCCTCAAAACACTATAGTAAAGGCATAGCAACATGCTAAAAGCCCTCAGAACACTTTAGTAAAGGCATAGCGACATGCTAAAACCTCAGAACATGTAAGTAAAGGCATAGCAACATGCTAAAAGCCATCAAAACACTATAGTAAAAGCATAGTGACATGCTAAAACCTCCGAACATGTTAGTAAAGCCACAGCAACATGCTAAAAGCTCAGAACATGTTAGTAAAGGCATAGGCATAAGAACATGCTAACCATTCATAACACTTTAGTACAGGCATAGCAACAAGCCAAATTTCACTCTTCACAAACTGATTTCTAAAAAGTTAAGAGGCCAAGTCAGGTCAAGTGTTATTTTTAAGCTTATCTTTGTAAAAGAGAAAATAACAATGCCAAATATCTATTGCACTCACTGTTTAGTGTTTACTGTTATTTCTACCCTATCTCACGACCAATTCGTACGAATTCGTACGAGTGATTCAAAAGTGGCTAATTCGTACTAATTCATACGACCTCACTCGTACGAATTCGTACGAATTGCCTAAACCCACGTGACGGTTATGTTTAGGGGCGGGGTTAGGGGTAGGTCAATCGTATGAATTCATACGAATTGGCCAATTCGTAAAATATGTACGATTTCACAAAAATCGTACTAATTCGTACGAGTGAGGTCGTTCGAATTGTTACGAATTAGCCACCTCGTAAAATTCGTACGAATTCCCGTGAGATCGGGTTGGTTATTTCACTTACAGCTGTGTTGTAAACTCTGTGTTCCTCTTCAGACGCATGTGGGCTGTCAGATCCGGCTCACATCGAGAGCCTGCAGGAGAAAGCACAGGTGGCCTTGACAGAGTACGAGCGCATACAGTATCCGGGTCAGCCCCAACGCTTCGGCCGACTCCTGCTGCGACTGCCTGCCCTGAGAGCCGTTCCCGCCAACCTCATCTCTCAACTCTTCTTCATGCGGCTGGTAGGCAAGACGCCAATCGAGACGCTTATCCGGGACATGCAGCTCTCTGGAAGCTCCATCAGCTGGCCGTACGCACCTGGACAGTAGATGAACAATCAGAGAACTTGTTCCCATGTCCCATCTCAGGCTGCTCCCATGATTCCACAGTAACTGTGTGGATAGATGTTGTGTTGTTGGTTTTGTTGGTTTTGTATATAGTGTATGCTTAAAAGAGGATGACAAATATGTTCCTATGCAGTTAAATTGAGCCATTCAGTACCAGAATACCTCATGTTTCACATCATGAGCATCAATCAATTCTGTCAAAAACATTTGACAAGATGAATGATAAACAAAGGGCTGATTATGAAGAAGTCCGCTGATATGTGACACAGATCCAGAGTTTTAAAGAAGAGTTTATAATAGGCTACCTTCTTCTCTTTTGAGACCATAGTGAATTAGTATAGAAGTACATTAAGAATCTTTGTAACAGACTGAAATGTTGGGATATATATATATATATACTTGAAAAAATCAATGGTGAACAGTCTATGGCTATGTTTAGAATGGAATACTTGCATACTACAAACTGGGAATGTGGCTGAAGCCGAATACTATGTTCAGAAAGGAAATTATGCATTCTACAGAGCCCCTAAAAGGACATATTGATGGAAAAAAAAAATGAGATGGAAGGAAAATATATTTCAATACTTTTTATCTTCACTTGCAATTAGGAAGTTGGTGAACAGTTGGTGAATTAAAATTGTAGGCCTATATAATTTGCGCGTATCAGAGAGCCGCTATCAGTTCGCACCCGCAGGGTATTGAAATCGCTTTTGAACGTGTGTTTGCTTTTTTATTTTAACTTTCAACATTGTGATCAATTGTATTCCATGTATAGGGAGCAGCTGTACTGAACACATATTTTACAAGATGAGATATTTGTCAGTAATGCTCAGAATCTCAGAAGCCGTACATGTCCCTTTAGGGGCTCCGTAGAATGCGCTATTCATTTTCTGTGCCTTTCAGAATTTAGGCTTCAAGCACATTGCTATACAATATTAAGTGAAACAGTATGAAATATGCAACCTTATGTGTTCTGAACAGTACTATGCTAATTCTTGTCACGTGACATCATATTGCATGTTTATCATTCAAATATGATACACTGCATTGTGGAATACAGTATTCTGTGCAGCGTGTTCTGCATGTACAGTATACACTGGCAAATGGCCATCCTTAGACACTATGCACAATATATATACTAAGAAATATGATGAGTAGTATGGTTGTATGCTATTCCAAAACACAGACCATGTCTTGTCCTATTTAAACAGATCTAGAGAGTTTTTCGTTGGGGTGGGGAAAAAAACGGTACAAAATTTTTGCATAATAAAAATAAAAATCAATGATAAACAAGCTCTTATGTAGGAAGACAGTTGCAATTTCAGCAGTGTATTGAAAAAAAAGTCAAATAAACAAACTGCAAACAAGAGAAAAGGACATTTGGTCCAATTTTTCGTCTGAATTTTATGACTACTGTATTTCCATGATTAGTGAAACTGCAGGCATACACATTTGGTTTACTGGTTAAATACTTCAGGTTTAATAAAAGCATTCCCCTTTGAATAAGAAGTACACTTTAGAATACTTTTAAAATGAGTACTTAGAAAGGAAATGATATACTTTAAAAGAAGAAACTTATTGCAAACTAAATGTAATGTTTTCAGACACTTAAAGGGGTCATATAATACACTTTTTCAAGTTGATTGTACTGAAATGTGTGTTGGCAGTGTCTGTACACAACCATCATATGATGATAAACATCTTTCTAGTGTTTTCCCCTCCCTCAAACTGAGCCGTTCATTTTTGTGACGTCAATAAAACGGACGCCCCTCCCACGATTGTTGATTGACAGCAGAGTTTCAACACATCCCCGCCCTGATAGAGCTGTCATCATAGTCCGTCTTTGTCGATACGCTGGGGCAGAATGGCGTCTAAGCGATTGTGGTGTTCTGTTCTTAGGTGTAATAAAAATAAAGTCATTTTGATGTTCTTAAATCTGAACCGCTGAAGACACAGTGGCTGAGTTTTGTTTTCGATGGGAATATTCCCCACGAGGAACGTCAATGCTTTCATTTTTGCGCGATTCGCGAATCTTTTCTCACCAGAGTGCTTTATAAACGAGGGTAAGACTCAGTATAAAACTGGTTTTGTTAAGAAACTGCTCCTGAAAAAAGAATCGGTACAAACTATTTTTGTCCCTGCTGCACCTCCAGAAGAAGTGAGTGTAAAATTCCATATTTTATATTAATCTTTGCACTCTTCACAATGAATTCGGCTAAAGTTTACGATCAGGGTACATTACGGCATGTTTTCTATACTATGTTCTCAATACAATTCATAACAATTTATAATGAACAACAGGTTGGTTATTGTGTTATCACAAACTGAGTACATATACATCAGTAAACGCATAGTGTTCGTACATCTACACTAAGTTACTCTACCCCAGTACACAAAGATAGATCAAAGTGACATTATGTTAACTAACCATTCAGAAACTTCCTGTTCAAACCTTAACTGTCGAACTTCTTTTTACGGCCGTCATCTTGTTCCGGGTCTAACTCTGGTTCAAATCGATATAGTTGCACAGATGTGTCCTCAGAGACTCCCGCTGCCATTCTCTCTCCAAAATATACCCTCAACTGTTGTCAAGGCAACACTCCATGTGCGTTGTCTGCAGAACAGATGGGCGGAGTGAGCGAAGCTCATTATCATTTAAAGGTATATGGGTGGTTGATGTGACACTCCATTTTTGTGTTCATAGTGACACATGTAAATAAAAATTTATAATATTTCATTAAAATGTCTGTTTTTATATACAGTTTAATCTTCCAGAACTAATACATCTGTAATGAATGAGTAGGCCTATTATAATTTAAATAAGTAAATATTTTGTTTTAAACATGACTTGTCCACTGGTGTGACTGTCCAGGGAAACGTTCCTCATCTTAAAACTACTTTAATAAAATGAAAAATAAGTCTAAATACATTAAAATACTTGAATAGATATTATAGTAGTGTTAACTTATTGAAACTAAAGGTTATATGTCTTAAAGTTTCCATTTAGAATAATTATGACATTACATTTTGTCTGCAAATCTGGCGTCCACCTGGTGTGACTCCATTCAGTAGGTATAAAATGGACATTAATTTGGGCACCCTGTTACAGAGTGGGGCCATTCTTCATTCAGGAAGTACAGTAGGCCTCACTGGAGCACATGGAATGCACACAAGATGAGTTCTGTCTCAAATATTTTGATAATCTTGCTATGTCTGTGCACTGCTGGAAATGGGATCCATTATGCAGTCGCCAGGGCGGCCTCAGATCGGGCAACCTGTCATGGCCAGAAACCTCCTCTTCTGGGCAAAAGCCTACCTGCGCTCTCTGAGAGTTGCTCACATCCCGGGCATCCTAACTCTGGGTGAGGACATGCTGTCTTGAGATAACACTCCCCCCGGCGAGTGGTCTCTCAGCCCACAGATGGTCCGTCTGATCTAGAGTGTGTTTGGCAGGGCAGAGGGCGACCTCTTTACCTCAGAAAGCAACACTCATTGCACAATGGTCTTTTCGAAGAACAGGTACACACTGGCCCATTCCAGGCCCAGATGCTCGATTTATGCGTCCCCTCTCGTCTCGATGATTCCTCAGGTCGAGTGGATCAGGGAAAGAGGATGCTCAGTCCTCCTAATAGCCCCCCTCTGGAAGACCCAGGTATGGTTCCCCTAGCTGGTGCAGTTGCTGAACACAGCATATACCAATGAGGAAAGATCTCCTCACGCAGGCGAACGGGGTGATTTGGCACCCTCGCCCCGACTTATGGGCCCTCCATGTGTGGCCCCTCAATGGGTATCTTGAAACCTCCAAGAAAAGGTCTTGAATACTAAGACAGAGGCTAGAGCAATACCTCTATGCTCTGAAGTGGTCAGTGTATACTAGCTGGTGCACAGCTAGAGACCTCAAACCCCAGACATGAGGTTGGTGATTCCAGAGTTACCCTCAAGCCAAGACATGCCCCCCTAGGTAAACGAGGGGAAAGCTAACTTGCTCTGTCCTGTCAGAGCTCTTAAAATCTGCCTGGAGTGTTCCACACCGTACAGGCAGTCGGAACAGCTTTTTGTATGCTTCGGCGGCCACACCAAAGGGTTAGCGGTCACGAAGCAGAGACTATCAAGGTGGACTGTGGACGACATTTCCCTGGCATACAGTACTCCTCAGTGGACCAGGTTTGTCCCATAGGCGCCAGAGCCCACTCAAAAAGGGGCATGGCTTCTTCGTAGGCCTGGTCTAGTGGAGTACCAATGGGCTATATGCACGCATAAGTTCCGCATTTGACGCAAGGATGTTCGACCATTTCCGGTTGTGGAGATTATCTGAGATAAACCGAGGAAAACGGGATTATGGCAGAGTCTTCAAAATTTACTGTCCTCTCATCTTTGAAATGAAACGTACATACGTTTAGATGTGATTTTATATGTAGTTATGTTTATTTAATGTAATTTCTAAAAGAAGCATAAACACAACGAACGAGGGGTGTCTGTTTTATCTGTTTTTGTGACTAACGTTTCTTTAGTATAACCATGGGGTATAAAATTCAATATAAATTCTCGGTATTGCATTGGACTCTACGATCAGCGGAAGTTATCGAGCATCCTTACACCTTCACTGGAAATACCGCCGTGCATAGAGCCCATTGAAGAAATATGTAGCAGCCGGCTGGTCCTCGCCATCCACGTTTGTTAAGTTCTTTAACATGGAGGTACCTTGCTTGCAAGCTTAAGTCCTCACTATAAGTGAACCCGAAGGTTATTCAGTTTTATCAGTCTTACACGTTTTACTGACAATACGCACAAGTCTGTCCTAGGAAGTATACTGTTTTTAAGAGCGAACCTGGCCTCAGGTGCTCCAGCCCCTCTTATATGTTTGAAGAACCTGACTCAGGGGGTCCGGTCCCTGTTCTTACTCTGTTGTTTTTTTAGGGCCCAAGCCCTGAAAGGGCGCAGAGCCCTATTGTTTTCCTTGGGATTATTATTAGTTTTTTCTTTTATTTTCTAACGACTATTCGGGCACTTTTGGGGCCCTTAACATGCTCGAAAACTCTTGAAACTTTGCACACGGGTGAGAACCCGCGGCCATCAGAGCCGAGCTGAAGCTGGTACCCGGGTGTGGCAGGGCGGCTCGTTTTTTTTAAATTTTTTTTTTATTAATGGCTCGTGTCTTAATGTGAGCCTCGGGTTGTCCCTGAGCTCCAATTGGGACAAAGTCAGTTGCTAATAATGTGGCGAGCTAATAGACTGTGCTCGCAGTGCAGCTGCATTATACCACCCACCAGACACTCATTCTTCCCGTTGTTCTGAAATATTCGGATATTACGTCAGAGAAGGCGACAAGGCAACAGGGATTCCTGGATGGGCATTATGAATGTCATCTCTGTTTGTTTGTAAGCATCATAAAAAAAAAATCCTGTATGGGCATTGTGAGTACAACTGCAGGAAACATATCACACGCGTGCAAGTGATTTTCGGATATTTTATTACAAAATTCTTACATATTGTACTTTTAATAAATAGTCTACAAAATTATTTACCAACTGAGCAAACAATTAAGAAATTACACAATTACAGCAATGTGTATGTGAAATTACCCCCACATTAATAATAATAAAAATAATCTCATACTTTTTCCAATTATGTCTTCTCCATTTGTAAATCCCATGAACAACTTTTAGGTTTGTGGTTGATCAATTTAACCACTTGTAATTATGTTTTAACATTGTAATTGTTGATAAGCTTAAACAAACTAAACCTTCCGAAAGTGCTGCAGCTAAGTTCACTGCATGTTTAGAAACATAGCGCATTCAGCATTGTGTGTTTTGCAGAAAAAGATGAAGGTGGCTTACAATAATGAATATGCATGTCAAAAATATAAACATTTCTCATTGTGTTTTAGTACCAATCTGGTTGAAGTTATATATAGCAAAATGAAATGACAAAATAGTCAAAACTGTAACTTTATTATGGCACCACATACAAGACCATCACAGCAAAACAGAACATAATTAAAACAAACAAACTTCGGTGCAAGGCCTAAAATAAATAGCGAAGGACTTTCTCTTCTTCCGTATAACACTGTCATCTGCTGGTGGTTCTTGACTATATGGCAGCGAGCCGTGTACCAGTGAATTAATAGCATGAACGTTTTGACAATGACAAGCTCAACTCAACTGACAAATTTGACTAAGCAAATGAATTAGAGTCTACTCTAGACGAATAATACGAAAGAAGTGTAACTGTTAATGCCTTAAGAGCAGGCCAGGGTGTGTTTAGTGCAGCCCAGCCCAACATTCAAGTCAAAGGGGAGGAACCGAACACCCTCAACTCACTCACATTATTATTATCAGTGAAAAATCACTGAATTAAACACCCAGGAGAACAAACAGGCAATACAAGTTTTAACGATCAGAAAATGTCGTTCATACCCGGCCAGCCTGTCACAGCTGTTGTGGTGAGTTTGCGATCAGTATGATCAAAGTTTTAGCATGTAAAGCTTCACTAGCATTATTGCACTAGCTTTTGTGGGCAGTGCTTTGGAGGTTTTTAATTCTGACAGTGATCCATTTGATATCGTTTGACTGAGAAAGTGGTTCATTTAAACAATAGTTTTTCCCCAACACGAATCTATGACATAACAGGACAGTTTAGTTAAATTTAAGCTAACAATTGATGTAATAGAAATGGTTAGCATGCTAGGCTAACGTTAGCCAGGGGCGGACGAAGTGAACAATAGTTTTTTTCTTTTTTAAATAAATAATTGGTTATATTAGTTTCTATATTTATATTTAGATTATAGATTATAAATAATTGTTATTGGTTACAATATAACGAAACCAAACGTTTTACGACCAAAATAGCAGCTAGAGCTAAACCAGAGAGTGAATGTGGTCAATAAGTTTAATTGTTTAAAAATACTGTTGGAAATGAGTCATACTTGTACTTTGCTCATTTGGGGGATCCAATTAATACTAAAAGATGCTCTTTAGTTGTGGTTTAATTGTCCATATTTGAATTGTTCTGATGTCACTCAGGTGTGACGTAAGCAGGTGTGGTTCATGTGTTTCAGGTAGGTAGTGCTGCTATATATGGTCATAAACAGCTGTGCTGTAGGATGTATATGGTCATAAACAGCTGTGCTGTATGGTGTGCCGCCTACCTAGATATCATTAGCATTTTTGGTTATCAGCCTTTTTTGATAGCCAACTACATTTTGAAACATAAACTTAGTGTGCCTGTTTTCTCTTTATTTCAGCAACGAATTGAGATCCAAAAACTACGGGAAGGCGATAATTTAATACTAGGATTCAGCATTGGAGGGGGAATCGACCAAGATGCAAGCCAGAATCCATTTTCTGAAGACAAGGCAGACAAGGTGAAAAATCATGTTTAGTAAAATTAATTCTATTTTAAGTGAGGCATTTTTCCTTTCTGCTGCTGAGGTCTGTGTTTTTAAAGTGACTAGATGTATGACAGCAAAACAATATAGTAACAAAATTAATCACATTGCAAAACCACATTACAAAAGTAAAACATAATATATACAACTTATAAGATAAATAAAAACTAACATTTTTTAACATTTTCTAATTAAATTAGAAATTAATTTATTAAAATTAATTTATTTATCTAATTAATTTTCTAAACATTTTTTTTTAAAACATTTTCAGTCTTATTTCTCAATCTTCAGTCTCATTTTCACAAACTTAATATAATCTACACAGTAATTAATGTTGTTTTCAAATGATATTTTATGTCTGTTCTTTTGGAAATGGATCTTTACACTGTAGTTAGGCTTACTGCATTGTGATGGAGTAACTTTTGGGAAAGTTTAAAATTGTGTGTAAAACAATCCCGCACTGTGTTATATAGTAAAAATGTATTTGAAATCTCACTTGTTATCTATGAAATAAAAAACGGGGATAATATATTCTTGCATGAAGACTATATTAATTGTTGTTTAATTTTTTTAGGGCTGTGCAAAAGTTAATTGCGATTAATTGCATCTAAAATAAAAGTCTGTGTTTACATAATATATTTGTGTGTGCTGTATATAATTATTTTGTATATATAAATACCTATGCATGCATGTATATATTTAAGAATTATTTGCACTTAAATTCTGTATATATATATATGAATACATAATCTATATTATATAAATATAAATATTTTATATATGAATAACACATTTTCTTAAATATATACATGCATGTGTGTGTATTTATATATACAAAATAATTATATACAGCACACACAAATATATTATGTAAACACAGACTTTTATTTTGGATGCGATTAATCGCAATTAACTTTTGCACAGCCCTAATTTTTTTTTAATTGTTGTGGGTATCATATACTTTTATTATATTTGATGTATTATGATGTTTGTGGGGCAAACTGTTTTTAATGAAATTCATTTAAAAAACACCTTAGTTGACCTAACAAAAACAAAAAATAAAGTGCCCTGACATATACAAACACAAATATAGTTTCAACATGAGTAGTTCATATCGAGGGCTGGAGCCAGAGGGGCGTTAGTGGTATTTTGGGCGAATATGAGTTCTTGATATCAAAGTAACGGTCTTGAAGAGTTCTATCCAATGGTGCCAAAAAGACTGGTTTCAAACTGATGAATCGAAGAAGTTGAAGATGAGTCAGAGTTGTCTTTGAATGCATTTCCTCACAAGAGTGATGACAGTAAGACAAAATAATGTCGTGAGAGCCTTACCTTGTTAGCCTATTCTAGCCTAGCATTGCTAACGTTAAAGGGATAGTTCACTTTGAAATTAATTTTTGGTATGTTTTAGCTTACCTCGAGGGCATCCAAGATGTAGTCTTTGTCTCCGCAGTAGTTTCAATTTTGATATATTTAGGTCAAACCGTTCTTGTCTGTCAGTCATATAATGCAGGTCTATGGTCACCACCTCAAAGTGCATGCATAGAGAAGTCCAAATTAAACATGATTTAATGACTCATAAATGTAAGTACACATTGATGGCCACATAATAATACCACAGTGGTGGTGTGTGACTAAGTAATCCATATAGCTTGTGTTGCACCTCCCTCTATTGGTGAAAATAATTACTAAACCATTGCTCTGGTAACCAGCAGGCTATGTTGCTCTTGGTTAGGCTTTTTGTAGTATATTGTCATGTGGCCGTTTTGAACGTTCTGTAAAACAGGGACATTTGCAGGGACTGTCTGTTTACCCTAATTCAGAGGTCACCCTTGTAACTGTTTTTATTTCACAGGGAATCTATGTCACACGTGTGTCTAAAGGTGGACCTGCAGAAGTGGCTGGTCTCAGGATAGGAGACAAAATTATGCAGGTGAGAGGCACAAACCTGTCATCCGAGTTGTAATGTTTTCTCACTGAGATTTTTGTCTAAACAAAACCTGATATTACTAAATGAATCTCCACAAGAGGGAGCTGTGACTTTATTTTTTGTCAATTTTGTTTATTATTTTGTGACTTTTTACTTTTACATGTTGTTTGAGGCACTGATCGAGAAATTTTTGTTTTGTAATTTTATGTACACTCACCTCAAGGACTATTAGGAACACCATACTAATACTGTGTTTAATCCTCTTTCACCTTCAGAACTGCCTTAAATATACGTGGTATTTATTCAACAAGGTGCTGAAAGCATTCATTAGAAATGTTGGCCCATATTGATAGGATAACACCTTGCAGTTGATGGACATTTGTGGGATGCACATCCAGGGCACGAAGCTCCTGTTCCACCACATCCCAAAGATGCTCTATTGAGTTGAGATCTGGTGACGGTGGGGGCCATTTTAGTACAGTGAACTCATTGTCATGTTCAAGAAACCAATTTGAAGGGATTCGAGCTTTGTGCCGTGGTGCGTTATCCTGCTGGAAGTAGCCATCAGAGGATGGGTACATGGTGGCCATAAAGGGATGGACATGGGATTGTAGCCCCTTTTTCCTATTTGTAGTGGAGATGAGTGATACCCGGTGGGGTCTTCTGCTGTTGTAGCCCATCCGCCTCAAGGTTGTGCGAGTTGTGGCTTCACAAATGTTTTGCTGCATACCTCGGTTGTAACGAGTGGTTATTTCAGTCAAAGTTGCTCTTCTATCAGCTTGAATCAGTCGGCCCATTCTCCTCTGACCCCTAGCATCAAAAAGGCATTTTCGCCCACAGGACTGCTGCATACTGGATGTTTTTCCCTTTTCACACCATTCTTTGTAAACCCTAGAAATGGTTGTGCGTGAAAATCCCAGTAACTGAG
Source organism: Cyprinella venusta (assembly GCA_038021265.1). NCBI lineage: Eukaryota > Metazoa > Chordata > Actinopteri > Cypriniformes > Leuciscidae > Cyprinella > Cyprinella venusta. The sequence continues at coordinate 6,560,816 of CM075879.1, read as the reverse complement.
CAGATTGTGAAATACTCAGACCGGCCCGTCTAGCACCAACAACCATGCCACGCTCAAAATTGCTTTAATCACCTTTCTTTTCCATTCTGACATTTAGTTTGGAGTTCAGGAAATTGTCTTGACCAGGACCACACCCCTAAATGCATTGAAGCAACTGCCATGTGATTGGTTGATTGGTTGATTAGATAATTGCATGATCGAGAAATTGAACAGGTGTTCCTTAATCCTTTAGGTGAGTGTATAATAATTTAGTACGATTTTAGAATCAGGCCCTGTTTACACGAGAACGCTCACGGGTGAAAACGTAAAAATATTTTATCGGATGTGCCTTTCGTTTACACGGCGACGGCGTTTTTGAGGCTTAAAAACGCAAAAAAGTGAAACCACCCTCCAGAGTGGAAATCTTAAAAACGCTCCACCGTCGCGTTCCCGTGTAAACGGTAAAAACGCAAAAGTCTGCTTGACTTGTGAAGTTTGTACGCAGGCGCGTGCACTTGGTGTTGCTGTAGTATGCACTCCTAGCTGCCTGAAGTGCATACTACATTGAATTTCACATACTTTTGCGTCACCGTTTGCACGCGGAATTCCCCACACAAAACGCTCGTCTAAACGCAGAATAAAAAAGATGCCGCAACGCCACTTTTGCGTTTTCTCAGTTTAACAGGTTCTTTGAAAAGAATTGTACACTGCTATTCCAGGAATCGTACACTGCTATTGCGTCATGGTTTAAAACTCATGGTTATGGCCAGGGTTGCCAAGTTTGTGTTACAAAAAAAAAACAGCCGCAGCAAACAGAGTAAAAGTAATCCAAATCTGTGGGAAAACTGGAATGGTAAGGGCTGTGACATTTCAAGTAGTTAACCAATCACAACACACTAGTCGACTAATCAGAGCACATTGCACTTTTCAGAGGGAGGAGCTTCATAGAGATGAGCTAACTTGATGCTTCACTACCATAGTACGATGCATCATGGAAGAAATCAACTAGCCAGTCACGACTGTTTCCTGAAACCATATTGTCATAAAATAGTCTTTCAACCACATTGGTTTATGACGTCACGCACGTGATGGAGTAATAACTTATTTTAACGAATCTGTTTGAGATTGAATTAACGCTAGATGTTTTGATATAAATGACAAACATGGCATCTGAGGAATATTTCTCATTTTTTTCACTGTTTTGCTTTATTTCCAGACTCAATCATAGGCTCGTTCTTACACACTAGAGCACGTTCACACATGCGCAGTGTTCGAAAATGACACTTTAAATCTCTCGACAAACTAAAAGATGTAAATGCCATTTGTATGTATTCTAAAAAAAAGACAGGGCACTTAATGTCAGCTTGCTTATTTTGCTGAAGATATGTGTTTAAGTCCACATAATGCAATCTAGAAACTCATAGCTCGTTGAACTATGCTAGTGACGTGAACATACCGGTAGTTGGCTAACGATGCTTTTGGGAAACGTTCCCAAGAGTTAGTGACAGACTGGGAAGAGTGGTGCTGCAACAATGTGTTTTTTTGTTTGTTTGTTTTTAATTCAACATGAAAACATATTAATAGACCTGAAAAAATCAAGACTTTGTAAAAGGGCATAATAAATCCATTTTAAGGATTATTAGTTTCACCCATTTTATGTAGTCTCCCTAATGCTGTTCAAAACTGGTTTGCTTTTTTTGCAAAACTTTAAGTGTGTGACGCTTCTACGGGAAACACTAGTTTAAATCTGGCTCGCAATCTTTCAAGACACAGTTATTCCTTTTTTTCAATATCATTTTCCCTATTTCTCTAATAAAAGTGGCAAAAGACCAGCAATTCAATAAAAATGCTGAGCATTTTGATGTCCTTCTGTTAATTCTGTGTATATAGTTATATATTTGGCATAAAATGTCATATGGGTTTTTGTGTGCTCTCAATGTCATTTCTAGGTGAATGGCTGGGACATGACCATGGTGACACATGATCAGGCACGAAAAAGACTCACCAAGAAGAAAGAAGATGTGGTCAGGCTTCTCATCACTAGAAAATCCCTGGAGGAAACAGTAAGGCAATCCATGATGCAACACTAATGCACAACACACTCATTGAGCTAATTGAATGTCCTTATTGGTAAATCTCATGTTCAAAGCATATTTTAACTAATAAGAAACAAACAGCTTCCCTCAGCCAAAGAGCGTTGACAAGAAAGCCTTACTTGATCAGTCACCTCTGTTAAAGATCATTTGATGTATTGAACTGTAACTGAACTGAACCAGCATATGTATGAATGATCACTCTCAAAGTACAATGTAAAGATTGTGGTTTGTGTTTCATAATTTGCTACACTAATTTCCATTTATCTACACTTTATGCTAAATACTACTCTATATGTACTGCATATATTCCTGAGTGTATCATGGTGCCTGTAAACTCCATATCATTTCATTCATAATCTCAAGGGCTACAGTGAATTGTTCACCTCATTTCTCTTTGCTTCATCAACAAATACAGCTACATATACAATAAGTATTAACAGCCAGAATACAGCGGTACTTTAATGACCACTAATTTTTCTAACTTGTGAGATCTGTTTTTTAATTTTTTGTAACTCTTTATCTTATAACTCTGTTTTTGTATTTAATTAAAACCCTTTTAGTGTAATATCATCTGATCAGGATTTGGCACAACAAAACACTATGGTTTTGTATTCAACAACACTTGTTTTGAAAATGTTTTTGATACAGATTTTTTTTTTTTGGCATTTTGATTGTATGAAGATATATTTTCACTTAAGCGAATAAAGGAATCTTCTTGCACATGATTTGCACTGAATGGAGTGTTTTCTGTCTCAGCTCTGATGTCTAATGACGCTCTGATTGGGTCTTTGGTCAAGACTTTAAATGTTTCAGTCTTCATATTAAGCTTGAAGATGGTGACATTTCAAAGCAATAAATCTATCCTGACCTTTTGCTGTTTGTCCAGGCAGTTTTGTACTTCAGGCTTCTTTCATCTCTTTAATGTTAGCAGGCAAAGGTGAGCACACAACCAGGTAGCTCATGATGCTGTAAAAGAGGGCTGCCGATAATTATAGCATGGCAATAGATGCAGTAACATCTTCTGGGGCACTGGTGAGAGAATTACTTTTTTGAACAGAATTACTTTTTGTTGAATTTGTAGTATTACTAACATTTTCCTTTCAAATTTAACAAATAGCATGCGGCTATCACATATGCAGCAAGATTTGATCTAACCAACATTTGCATGTAATCGTTTAGCAGATGTTTACATGTAATCCAAAGTTTAAAGGTCCCGCATTATGCCCCTTTTCACAAGAAATAAGTCTCTGATGTCCCCAGAACGTGTTTGTGAAGTTTCAGCTCAAAATATCCAACAGATCATTTTTTACAGCATGTTTAAGTTGTCATTTTTTGGGGCTCAGAAAAAAACTCGCTGTTTTAGAGTGTGTGCCCTTTAAATGCAAATAAGCTGCTGCTGCCGGCACAGGGGGCGGAGCTTCATGAGCTCGTGCTCAGTGTCAAGACTATAATATCAAAAAACTCTCAGTAATGGTGTTCATTTCGAGTCGGATAATAATGCCTACAGAGTGCTGTGTAGAGATGGAACAGGTATAGTTTAGTAGTTTAATTACGTTTATTATAACGTATTTGCCATACGCACAACCGGCGCTGCGTCATCATAGAATGTTCATGCCCACTTTTGGGGGAAAGAAACTAGATTCCCCATAGACTTCAATACAAAATAACGGCAAAAACCAACGTCCGTACACAGCCGACAGGCGTAAATAAATTAAGAAATCACTTATATACACCATGTCAAGTAATTGTCAAGTCTGCCTGCTATAGAGCGTGAAAGATACATTTTTTATGCCCGTTATCAACTAGCCCAGGCTACCTGCCATCATAATCATTAATTCATGAGATATACATTAAGGTTTTTTACTTTAAAAAGCAAAATAAAATCATTCACTCGCTTACCTCGTGACTCGACGAGGTAAAAGTAAATGTCCGGGTAAGACACCTCTGGCCACTGGGTGGGGTTGTTACCCCAATTTGACGCTGGGAGAATAAAGGGACATGTTTTTAAATTGACCAAATTAAGTTTGTGTATGTGTTTTTCACACACTATGGCAGGCAGGGTGGACATATAATTACTTGACATGTTTTATATAAATGATTTCTTAAGTTATTTACGCCTGTCGGCTGTGTACGGACGTTGGTTTTTGCCGTTATTTTGTATTGAAGTCTATGGGGAGTCTAGTTTGTTTTCCCCCAAAAGGGGGCGGGGACAAAATTGACAGTTAAGTTCCCGGATGTGCCGGTTGTGCGTATCTGCTTGTAGCCCAAGTATGTATCCATTATTTATTAATAACCTACAAGTCTGCTGTTTCGGACCAGGTCTGAATGATGATCAAACATATACTGCTGAGTTTAATAAAGTTTATTGTACATCACACAAAAGATGAAGCATCAGTTTTTTACTTCAGAAAATCACCGTAAGAGCTTAGGAAACAGTAAATAATAAGAAGTGCGCATGTTGAGGGAGTTGAGGGAGCATTCCTGTGGGCGGACGTTAGTCCAAAAACTGTTCTACTGACGTCATTAAAAAAGGAAGTAGAGGGATGTAGTCCAACAACCCGATCACACTAAATGCGTCTTTTTAGCACGCATGTGTATTGTCGTGTAATATATACGCTAAAGTGAGTTTTTACGTGCATATGATACGCATTGGTTGGTTAGGTTAAGTTTAGGTGTGGGGTAGGGTGCGTACGTTTGGCTAGAATTAGTGGTGTGGGGTGCGTGTGTATTATACGCAAATGAACTGCGTATCAATTGCACGCGAAAAACTGCGTCTCATATGCACGTAAAAACTCATTTTCGCGTATAAATTACACGATAAAACACGATGCGTGTTATAGAGACGCATTTACGTGAGAACAGGCAACAGGCTGAGTCCAAACAGGCCGTTCGATGTAGGCTACTTCTGTTAAATAAAATATCTCTCTTGGCATTGAACTTTGAGCTTTATTATTTTACAGATATACTCTAACAACAACATTACACACTAACTAATGTTTAAAACATGGGATCACGAAGAATGGGACATTTAAATGATAAAAAATAGATATAGATATTATATAGATATTAGTATTAATAGATATTATTATTAGTATTAATTGATATTAGTATTAAGAGATATTAATAGATATTAGTATTAGTATTAATAGTTATTAGAATTAATGGATCAATTTTGTTGCCGAAAAAGATGCGTCTTCAGCCCTCAGCCAGTGTCTTGTAAATAGCTACGGACTCTGCAGCTCTGGTTGAGTTATGCCTAGTTCACACTACATGATTTTAAGCCCGATTTAAGCCCGATTTGCAAATCGTTGAGTCGCCGACAAGTCAGGGTGTTATCGCGTGCAAATCGCGGGCGATGAACGCTCGCCAATCTGTTAGTATGAAAGAGCCAACAACGCAGCGAAAACGCTCGCAAACGCCTCGCAGACGCGTCGCCGAGCCCAGAAAAATATCTAGCCTGCTATCCAGAGCCGTCGCGCGACTCAACCTCAGTGATGTCATGAGGACAGCCAATCATAGCAACGCATGGGTTGAGGACACCAGGTAAATCTTAGTTTTTCTTCTTTTTTGCATTTTTTCCCTCAGAGCAGATCGTCGCGCAAACAGTGTGCAGCAGTTTCTGTCTGACGTCCATATTCACGTGTTGTGTTCTCTTCTTTGCTGGGGCGCAATACTTATTTATTTATTTATTGCGTGTTTTTTCGTGACAAAACGTGGTTTGTAGACAAGATAGAATCGTTTGCTGACAGAGTTGTTGTCCACTCGTTATTTATTTGATTATTTTCAGGATTTGGACAGTAACATAGTACTGAAACAGCTCTCACTGAGTCACAAATGATTTGCTCTTATCATCCGATCGTGGTTGTATCTCTTTGCAGTGCGTTGTCAACTCGTGTAGTGAGTTACCTCCTGTTGTGGATCAATCACGTTGTGTTGTGTGGTGTGAACAGCTAAACAACTTGAACACTCCTGATTTCACAGAGAGCAAGTCATGTAGTGTGAACCACACAGTTCAGCCCGACGTTTTAAAATCATGTAGTGTGAACAAGGCATAAGGCAGATCATTCCTCCAGCAGGGAACAGTCAAGATGAAGGTCTGTGAAAGTGATTTGGTGCCTCTGAGATGGAACCACAAGATGTTGTTCACTTGCAGAACTCAAGCTTCTGGATGGCACATAGATCTGGAGTGAGTTTAGCTATAAAGATGCAGAGCCAGTGGTTGTTCTGTAGGCAAACATCAGTGCCTTGACTTTAAATTTGGTGCGAGCGGCAACTGTCAACCAGTGCAATTTTATCAGGGCAGGTGTGACGTACGCTCTCTTCAGCTTGTTAAAGATCACTCTTGCTGCTGCATTCTGGATCAGTTGTAGAGGTTTGACAGTTCATGCTGTAAGACCTGCCAAGAGAGCATTACAATACTCCAGTCTAGATAGAAATACAGCTTGAACAAGGAGTTGTGTAGCATGCTCTGATAGGAAAGGACTGATCCTCCTAATGTTCTATAAGGCAAATCTGCAGGACCAGGCTGTTCTAGCAATGTGTTCAGTGTGTCAGTCAAGGTTCTTGGCTGTCCTGGATGGAGTTATGGTTGACGAACCTTGCTGAATGGAGAAGTTGTGATGTTGTGTGACCAGGTGTAAACAGGCCCTAGATGAGTGCAAGCCTGAAGAGTAATACATATCGTCTACTAACTATAAGCAAAGACATAATGTTTTGTCACTGCTTAGCTAGTCATTTGTAATAAGAGCACTTAATCCATACAATTTTAAATCCAAACCTTCTATAATTATTTTAACTGTGTCAAATTTATTCGGTAGTACAATGCGCTTCATGCCTGTTTCTCGGCAGCTGAAAGTGTAATTACAGTAGCTAAATGTAGAACATGTATGCAACATACCACCCACACTCTGGCAGGCCATTGTGTTACCATAGCGATGCAATCTACTGCTGTCACCTTTCAGAAATGAGAAATGTGCTGTTTTATGTCAAAGCCATGTTTTCAGTCTTTAGACACCATAAAGAACAGATACACACACATTTCTCATAAAGAACTACATACACAACATAAAGCGTTATATTCTCTATGGAATCAACATTCTTACCAAAGCACCATTGTCATACCAAATACTCTTCTGCAAGTTTTGTTTCAATTTTCAATAACTGTGTCAATGGAGATCATTGGATATTTGCTGCTGATTATTAAACTTAAAAATTATAAATGGAAACAGCAAATGATTAATATGTGTTAGTTTCCCGAGTGAAAATTAAATATGTATTTGAAATACATTTGTTTTATGCTAAGTATACTACAATTACATGTGGACTTAATATACTGTAAATACCCTGCAATTGTTTTGTTGGTATACTAAATTAGTTTATTTAAAGTCTACTAAATTGGAACAAGTGCTTAATGCACTTTAGTTATCTGGAAATAGTGCTGAGGAGGTCCAACTAAAAGTATATTTTTTGTGCTGAAATTGAACTATTGCTTGTATACTTTAGAAATGCCGTGCCGTCAAGCTGAAGAAGGAGTCCTATCGGGCCTGGTTGGCTCGTGGGACTCCGGAGGCAGCTGATGTCACGGTTCTGTCACTACAGTTCTGGTTGTTCTTGGGTTTTGTGACAGAGCTGTGACATGCCTGGTCTTGTGTTTATGTTATGATCTTGTTGGTTGTGAGCACATGGCTCTATTATGTGATTTCTGTGTGCCATGTGCTCTTGTTGATGTTCTAGACCCTCCCATCTTGTTACCTCATTATTGGTTTATTTGTCCCACCTGCTTTCCCTCAATTCCATCCTTGTTTGCCTTTCTATTTAGTCTCCCTGTGTTTGCTGTCCGGTGCTCGTTTGCTGTTAAATGTTATGAGTTTTGAGTTGTGTTTGTTCTGTGCCTGCCGTGCCTTGTTCTTGGATTTTGTAGTTAGTTCATGAGACCTGGATTTCTTTGTTTTGTTTGTTTGATTTACGTTTTATTTAATTAAACATTACTTCTCCTCTGCATTTGAGTCCTCGCTCCTCTTCCCACAACCCACACGTAACAGCTGACAGGTACCGGCAGGCCATGCGGACTGCAGCCCGGGTGGTCATGGAGGCAAAAACTCGGGCCTGGGAGGAGTTCGGTGAGGCCAGAAGGACTATCAGCTGGCCTTGAAGAGATTCTGGCAAACTGTCCAGCGCCTCAGGATAGGGAAAAAGTCCCCTACCAATGCTGTTTACAGTAGGGGTAGGCGGCTGTTGACCTCGACTGGGGATGTCGTCGGACGGTGGAAGGAATACTTCGAGGACCTCCTCAATCCCACCGTCACGTCTTCCATTGAGGAAGCAGAGGCTGGGGGCTCAGAGGTGGACTCGTCCATCACCCTAGCTGAGGTCACCGAAGTAGTCAAGAAGCTCCTTGGTGGCAAGGCACCGGGGGTGGATGAGATCCGCCCTGAATACCTCAAGTCTGGTAGTAAGTCAGACTTCTTCCCGGTGCATGTTGGTCCCGGTTCTCAGTGCCGGTTCTGTTCATAATTTTTTATGGACAGAATTTCTAGGCTCAGCCAGGGGCCGGAGGGTGTCAGGTTTGGGGACCACACGATTTCGTCTCTGCTTTTTGCGGATGATGGCCCCTTCACACCAGGACCTTCAGCATGCACTGGGACGGTTTGCAGCTGAGTGTGAAGCGGCTGGGATGAAAATCGGCACCTCCAAATCCGAGGTCATGGTCCTCAGTCGGAAAAGGGCGGCTTGCTCACTTCAGGTTGGTGGAGAAATCCTTCCTCAAGTGGAGGAGTTTAAGTATCTTGGGGTAAGTATCTTGGGGTTTTGTTCACGGGTGACGGAAGGATGGAATGGGAGATTGACAGATGGATCGGTGCAGCTTCTGCAGCAATGTGGTCGATGTACCGGTCAATCTACGTTCCTACTCTCACCTATGGTCATGAGCTTTAAATCATGACCGAAAGGACAAGATCCCAGAACCAGGCGGCCGAAATAAGCTTTCTCTGCAGGGTGGCTGGGCGATTCCTTAGAGATAGGGTGAGAAGCTCGGTCACTCGGGAGGAGCTCAGAGTAAAGCCGCTGCTCCTCCACATCGAGAGGGTCAGCTGAGGAGGCTCGGGCATCTGTTCTGGATGCCTCCTGGACGCCTCCCGAGGAGGTGTTCCCGGCACGTCCCACTGGGTAGAGGCCCCGGGGAAGACCTAGGACACGCTGGAGAGACTATGTCTCCCGGCTGGCCTGGGAACGCCTCGATATCCCCCCAGAAGAGCTGGAGGAAGTGTCTTGGAAGAGGGAAGTCTGGGCATCTCTGCTTAGACTGCTGCCCCCGCGACCCGGCCCTGGATGAGTGGAAGATGGATGGATGGATGGATGGATAGTATACTTTAGGTACGCTTTAAAGGGTCACTTCACCCATTTGCATTAAGCTTTGTATCTTTAGAAACCCAGTCATATTTTTGAATGGTCATGGTTTATTCCCTTATTTTCCCCTGAGATGGGAGAAATAAGGATTTAAGTGTTTTACTTCCTGCTTATCGTGACGTAAAAATCGTCATTTTGTGTCACGATAAGCAGGAAGTCATATTTCATTAAAATCTTTAGAACTACATATATTAGCTCATTATTATTCCAGGGTGTTGGACCCACTCACCCTACAAGCCTATTACAGATCAGTGGGTCGGACTTCACTTGCAGAAACTGAAATCAATATCCGCCATCTTGTTTGGAAGCTAAGCTAACAAGTGCTGTGGAGATAGTAAGTTATGACAATGACGGAAGAAACTAAACATGATATGGAAGAAGAGGATTTTGAAGTTCTGCTGCTCGAATTTGATGTTCGTGGCTATCTTTACGAGCCGCAGTATAGTTTAGAGCAGCTGAGGCTGATGGAGGAGCAGGAGACGCCGAGGCGGCGGCCTGTCGTGGTTGAGGAGCCCAGACTGACTCTGGCGCTGGGTGGCTTGCTGGTGCCCGTGGTCTCGCTGTGTGCTACGGCCTACGGACACAGAGTCCGTCTGCTGCAGAGAATTTCAACGATGGCAATTTCTCCTGGAGGAAATCTCTGAATCAGACGAGCACACGGACGTTTTTGTTGTGATGTGAACCATCCTAAGTTTAGCCTGACTAAACATCCAGGTAACATGCAGTAATTCACCAAACAGAAATAAATTCAAACGAGGAGTAATTCACTTACATTTTGTCAATGCAACGTGAACGGGGTTTGTTGTTGTGGGAAGAAGGAGGTAGGAACCGGCGAACATTTAAACATTTTAATAGTAAAATTAACAAATACAAAACGAAAATGTAAGCCAAAGCCAGCACCCCCTCATTGACGACTGCTGTAACGTTACACACAATAGAAACAAAACTTCATAAAATTAGGCCTGTCTCTCTCTCGAGATCTGCCGTCGTCATTCCTCGTTTATGCTTTCGCTTCTCTGTGAGAGACGCGGGACCGGCATGCACCTCACAGGTGTGTTTTATTATCACCAAATAGTCTCTGTTTAGTCTGTTATCACTCACGCCACCAGTGTGCCTCGCCTGCTCGCCACAGCCAACTAGAGATTTTGTGTGAAATGAATTTCAAACTCTGGTGACAGCTAATGTTAGCCTTGTAGACGGAAGAGTGAATTCTCTGTTTGCGCAGTTCCGGATTAGTGGGTGTGGCTTGCGGAGCTGTACAATGCGGGGCATTCTGGGACCTGTAGTCTATTCATATATATATGCGCCCCTTGGTTATTTTCTGTCTTTTCTCGGTCAAGAGGGCACCAAATTAAAAAATTCTTTTACATTTCGACTACATATATGATCCACATTCAATAAAGATTTATGTTGCAATGGGTGAAATGCTCCTTAAAATATATTGAATTTAAATTATACAGTGATAATACTAACCTTATTAATAGTGATATTAAACACAAAAATGCTTAATATTAGGTTTATTTTTCTTTAAATTACTTACCATTTCTGTTCTATGGCTCAATTTTTGAAACTCTACGAACAACCACAAATCACACACACAACATTCAAAACATCAGGCATCTCTTGCAAAAGCGAACATGTCATTCAAAACTATTTTAACACTTCCAAAATTTTTGTTTTTGTGTATCTATACACACAAACATCAAATGATTAGCCACCCCAGTAAAACTGCACATTTTATTGTAACTGCACAAATAATTTGTGTATTGAATACATGTTTCTTGGAACTAAGCACCAATTAAAGACACTATGAAAATGTATGGCATTCTTAACTTATTCCACGGGAAATTTGAGGTCTCTATTGAATACATCAGACTTTTTTTTTTTTTTTTTTAAAGTTTACTTAGTGCGTTCATCAGATCTTCACAAAATGTGAGAGAGAGTGTCTTCAGACCATATCCGTTCAACCTTTTATGTTCCTGGACCAATTCTATTAACTAATATATTCTATCAACAATCACTTATGCAGTACTTTTGCTAAATTAATACAAACTAGACTTATTTGATCTTTAGTAGAAAATTAAGGCAAAGCAGGTGGCACTATGTCGATGATTCGTACTGAAGGTTCGTTCAACATCACACTTGGTATTGATGCGATTAAAAGTTACGATTGCTCTGTTAGTGCAGTTCATATGAATAAGTGTTTATGCTGCCACCCCAACCCTGGTGTGCACCAAACAAGCAGACCGAGATCCACATTTTCAGCCCATTACATTTTGGTACCAGGGTCAGAAATGTCATCTACTTGCAGCAGATCTTCGTGTGTGTTTAATGGAGGAATTTCATGTTTTGACTCCTTTGAACATTTAATAGCTCTCTGTGAGTTCTCAGCTTGTAAAAATGTACAAAATAATTTACTATAAAAATATATGGATGCAAAAATAAAGATATAACCCATACTAATGCGTACTATGAAATGGCAGATTCCTTAGAGATTCCTTGGGAAAAAGTGAGGAAAAGAGCGAGATGAGTTTATACAGTACAACAGACCTAAGACACTGTGTAGGTGGTGAGTGGGTAGTCGGAGCAGAAGGTCACACACACACAGATTTGAAGGCTGGACCTGAACAAGCGCGAGCAATCACGTTGTCATGGTAATGAGATACGCTGAATATTTGTGTCTTTCTCATACAGTGTACAGTGCAACAAAACAATGTCATTTAAAATACGACTTTGTTTATCATTTAATGAAGATTATATTTCGCATACAATATCTTTAGATACTATTATTGACAAAGTCCCACTGTCACTGCCATTAAACGAATCTATCAGCATAAACGCACAGTGGGTGTTGTCTCTGCATACACTCAGTAGTAAACGCCTGCCTCCCCCAATGAGACTTTATTAACGTGTTGATTCTTCACGCTATCGGGCAGTGGTGGGTCGATTTTTTTTTCTCACAGGGAAAAATCGTAACTTCTCTTCCCACGCAAAAATCTCAGCCGTTTTCAACTCTTTAAACAGTTGTGAGGGCAGAATATCACCGAGTCTCCAGCTTCTGCTGCACGCGACGTTACCACAACGCGAACGGGAGAACAGAAGAGCTACAACTGAGAATGGTAAGTCGTGTTGTTTTAAAATGCATGTCGTGTCTGAATGTATGCTAATACAAAATGCAAACATTTAATTTAGCTGAGCTAGGATGAGTTCTGTCTTTCTTTTTTGTTTTAAAATCAAATCTTTCTTTCTTTCTTTCTTTCTTTCTTTCTTTCTTTCTTTCTTTCTTTCTTTCTTTCTTTCTTTCTTTCAAATCTATCATGCAAGTTCACAAATATAGCCTACAACATCAGTTCTCTGTTTTCTCCTGAGTTTGTGGTGTTCTGGTGTGAACAGGTGCTGATCTGTTAGTTTACTATTGGACGGTGGAAAGGACAGGATTATGGTGTGGGTCAGCTTTGTAGTGCTCACCTGGGGTGTTTGGATTTATGCTGATTTAAGATCAGTGATCAGACCACCAAGTTGGGATCAATGGAGTAAAAACTGGCCCTAGATCAGGCCAAAAGGTATGATTTGTACCTCCAGTGTCTCTCAGTATGGGGTCACAAAGAGGGTGAGAGAGTCAGGACATATTATAAGCTGTTTCATGTGTGTTTGGCACAAGTTGAGCTTTACCTGTGGCCAGTTCAGTCCAGTATCTCCAGCACTAACCCACTGCAGAGCAAACATGAGTGGTGAGTGAACCCATCTCATGATTTTATACTGTAGATTAGTTAGGAAAATATTGGAATTGCTGTGTGATTGTTTACTAGCTAAGCAGTCTAACTAAATCAATACTAAACATTTAACATTGGTCATCTTCTAAAGGTTTTTCTTCTTGACGTGGTATGATGTTCTTATTTTTCAGACACCTTTTGACATTAGACTAGCAGTCAATTGGTCAGTTGTCTGTATGATGCTTGATTTCTTTTTGTTAGCCAGTCCAAAATTTCAGGATAGTTTTCTAGAAAGTCAATTAACAGAGTTTTAAAGCAATTTGCACAGCCAGAAGAAAAATTCTTTCATTTTTTACCCATGTTTCAAACCCATATTATTTATTTTTTCCCTTGAAACAAAAAGGATTTTCCGAATTAGAAGTCTTGGAATATAGCACACAAGTCATATCACTTTTATTATACTTTTGTGTGTGTGTGTGGAGCTTGACAGCCACAATATCCATGCATTGTATGGAAAAGAGCAACATGGACATTCTTATAAATGATAATCTTAAAAAAAAAAACTGTTACACTGAAAAAAGAAACTATCTTCAGAGTGAAGCACGGGTGGATCAGTGATGGTTTGCGCTGCAATATCATGACAATCCTGACTGTGTTTGATGGACACGAGTCAAAAATCATGAGCTGGAGGATCATGAGCACCTGATGCTCAAACCGCGTATCTGCATGATCATGCACCAACACACACAAGACTTGTGACAGAAGGGTTTGATGAAGATGAAAATGACGTTGAACATCTCCCATGGCAACATGACATCATGATTTTTGCGTAAACATACACGCCACTTTCGAGTCAAATGGCGTGTTATCTCTAAGCATTTTGAGCTATCCACGTGTATGCGCGTGTATGCGTGTATGTCTACGCCATTAACATTCGCGTCATTCCGCGTGTCCGTACACGCCGTCACATGTCCAGTCATAAATGCCATTAACCCCAGTGACGGTTAAGTTTAGGGATAGGGTTGAGGTAAGTCATATCTTTTTTTTACCTAGGATGGTAAGGGAACAGTCATAAATGCCATTAACCCCAGTGACGGTTAAGTTTAGGGATGGGGTTGAGGTAAGTCATATATTTATATAACGTTAAGTCGACGGCGTTCATAAACACGCTGAAAAGCGATTATGCGTCTTGATAGCACGCCAAAAATGGAAATACGAATTGGCGTGTCATACACACGCTACTTCATGAGATCAGTCTGCCCATGGTCTGCACAGTCACCAGATGTGAATACTATTGAGCTGTCAGAAAACGTTTTCCTCCACCAGCATCATATAGTGACCTGGACACTGTTCTGGAAGAGGAACTGCTCATAATCCCTCTGGTCACCGTGAAGGACTTCGATCTGTCATTCCCAAGATGAATTGGTGCTTTATTTGGATGCAAAATGAGGCCCTCACCATCCTAATAAATGATTGTGTTGTAAGACCAGGTCTTTCAGTTTCATTGTCCAACCCCTGTATATGGTCACTATATGCTTTTGTTGCTTGGAAAAGATGCAACAAATGTTTTTTTTGTTCCAAAAAAACATCAAATCTTCACGTTTGGTAGCTAAAACACTGTAAGTTCATACCTTGTAGTTGCCGATTCATATCTTGCCATTTAATCAATTCAATATGTAGAGTAACTTATGAATTTAACATCCTGGTTTCATTTATTATAATTTCCTATCTGTCAGTCACTTAAATACTTTGTTGATGTGATGACATTAGGGGTCGCACTTGGGAGCCAATCACCTCTGAAGCAGTCGAAAGGGCCAATGAGAATTGACGAATGGAATTGTGTACCATTGCCCATTTCCCCAGACTTATGGCAATAAAAGGAGATGGTTTGTTCTTCGGAGCAAAGTGGTTGCAGGTGCAATCGCTCATTCGATTCACCTCTGTAAAAAGAAGGAAACCTTAATCTGCTGGTATATCGCATTACAGTGATGTCTCTTCCGAATGCACTTGTTAAGTGCAGAGAGCTCCCCGGTCATGACTTTCTTTCTTTTTTTAGACAGGAAGTCACTTCAGTTGTTTTGGTTTTGGTTATTCTGCTGTCAAGCAAGGCCTCGGCTGCAAGTGCTGGCGATCTGGGATTTCAATGGAAGCCCACGGGACTGTCTTTCCCTGGTGCTCCCGTTTCCCCTGGTTGAGTTCATGAATGAGTTAGGTGGTTCGTCTCAGGGCAAACTTAATTTCTCATTAAGGGCTCGAGAAGAGCTTGTCGATGGCACAGGAGTTGTCAATAGTTGTAGGGTGGGCTATTGCCTTAAGATGGTGAGGACTTTGCTTGACCCCCACCATCTGGTTGGCAGTCCAGTCTGAGGCAGATGCCTAGTTAGTGTCCATGCTTGCCTGGACCCACCATGAACATTGGGCTCCAGTGGAACCCTCCACCATGCTCTGAGCATTCGTGGTTGGATGATTGGTTCTTGGGTTCAGAGTGCTGCTCACAGACACGCTCTGCCCTAGTTTATTTCTTCCCGGAAGTGCATAGTCATGGAAGGCACCTTTCACTGCCATGTTGTACTTCACAAGCTATTCTGTCCTCACTACCCTTGATGGTGGGGTAGCCAGGGGGTACAGACCATACACAGGTTGAGGAGAAAATTGCAGTGCATTTATGCCCGCAGAGCACCACCACCTGGTGGAATCATCCTAGAATTCCGTCTAGGGTCTGTTAGTTCACTTCTTCAATGACAGTGAAGAGTGGGGACTCTAGGTGGTCCAGCTGATCTCGAGTCAATTAAGCAAAACACAGGTAGCTCTGATCGCTTCCTGGGAATACTCCCATTGCCCACAGCTGGCCCTGGGGCCTACGCAATTATGCGTTCCCCCAATGAGCATGTGGTAGACACTATCACTCTAGACAGGGCCCCCTCAATTAGGTGGCTGTATGCATTGAAGTGACGTCTGGTCGCCCGTGGTTAAGGACCACAAAGATGCACAGTGCTTTCCTTTCTGCAGGAAAGGTTGGGAAGGAGTTTGTTCTCCTCCACCTTAAATGTATGTGGCCACGATAGTGGCACATCATGATGCAGTGGACGATAAGCTTGGGAAGCACGAACTAATCATCATGTTACTTAGAGGTACCAGGAGGTTAAATCCTTCAAGATCAACCCATGCAAGCATTCTTTGTGGGTCAGACATGCCTTGAGTTAGGTCCAGCATACTCTCATGTAATCCTGCGACCCTGGCCAAGCCACATGCCCAAAGTTCCCACTACTTCTTTCAGGGATTAGGTGGTCAATATGCCAAGCGCTCCCTTGTGATGAGACAGACCCAGACTTATCGTTGCTGTGTCCAGTGCGTGCTCTGCACATTTACCTGGAAAGCATGGAGGGCTTCAGACGCTGTGATCCGCTCTTTATCTGTTTTGGGGGACAGCAGAAGGGGAAGGCTGTCCCCAAACAGAGGATTGCCCACTGGATTGTGGATGCTATTCCTTTGGCATACCAAATCCAAAGTCGTGCTCTAGGAGTGTGAGAACACTCCACAAGGAGTGTCGCATCCTCCTGGGCACTAGTGAATGGTGCCTCTTTAAGAGAAATCTGTAAACCAACAGGCTGGGCTACAGCCAACACCTTTGCAATATTTTACAATCTCCGGGTTAAGTCAGTGTCTTCTCGAGTGTTATCAGGTACAAATAGGTACATTTATGTATTGCTTGCATAGAGCGATTTTCTCCTCCTTAAGGTGATAGCTTGGGCTTTTTGTCCATGAGAGTTCCCTGTGTCTGGCAAACCCTGGAAGCCCTCCTATTCTCCAGTAGTCAAGTTAAGTCACATTTATTTATATAGCACTTTTTACTATACAGATTGTAAAGCAGCTTCACAGTGATAACATGAAAATAATTCAACACAGATCAAAAATATTGTTGAATATTAAATATCCCCAACTAAGCAAGCCAAAAGCAAGGCAACAGTGGGAAGGAACCAAAACTCCGTCAGGTACTCCATCAGTACTCATCAGTAGCTGAGTACGGCAGAGGAGTTCGCCGCCAGGCCCATTACTTGTGGTATGCCCACTTGGATTGGATGCTCCATATATGTGCTGAATCCCTGTTGGTAATCCCATTTGATGTATTTTCCACTGTTCAGTTTCCCTGTTGGCAAACCCTGTGTCTTTCATTGAGCCTTGTGCTGTCACCAGTTGCTATGGGTCTGAAGTTTCTCCCTTGCTAGAAAGAACCCACCTTAGAAACTTCTTTTCCATGTGGTACTTCCTATTGGTAAGTCCATGTTGTTTAGTCTCTACATGTAAACCTCCCTTCAGGCAGGATGTGGTCTCTGAAGTGCCCCTTTTCCTGCATAGAAAAGTTACAACGTGGCCTGATGCACCTGATATTAGGCACACAGTAGCCTGCCTGCATATGCACAGCCAAACCTCATAACAAAGTTCAGCTAGTTCTACCGTTTTCTAAAAGGACCCCTAGTGTCATCACATCGACACAACGTTGAGGTGACTGACAGTTAGGGAACATCCTGGTTACTAATTTAACCCTTGTTCCCTGATGGAGGGAACAAGAGGTTTTGTCCCTCCTGCCACAACACT
Organism: Cyprinella venusta; assembly: GCA_038021265.1. NCBI lineage: Eukaryota > Metazoa > Chordata > Actinopteri > Cypriniformes > Leuciscidae > Cyprinella > Cyprinella venusta. Next base: position 6,543,028 of record CM075879.1, on the reverse strand, counting down.
GAACGACTGCTTAAATGGCCGGGACACTATCTCGGCTCCTCTGCACACACCTGAAAGAATGGATGCATGCCACCTCCTTTTATACCCATATGTCTTGGGGAGTGGCATATTAACTCACTAATTCTTATTGGCCTTTTTTGAAGTATCAGAGGTGTTGTGGGTCCCAAGTGCAACCCCTAGTGTCATTAGATTGACCAAACGTCTTGTGCCCACCACAAGGGAATAGACACTCTTTCAGAAATGGTGAACTCTAAGTCATGAAACATTGCAAGTCACAAAAAAAATGAATTTTATCCTTGATATAATTTTCCTCAATGTTCTGCCACAGTTTCCCATGAAACACTCTTGGACCATGTATTAGAGCTGATTATGAATGAGAAGCCTCCAAACAGCACCAGCCTGTTTCTGAGTGAAGATTCCGAGAAGCCACAGCGTGCTGAGGAGGGGCTCCACCGTCTGTGTCGAGTGTTACAGAAGCAGATGTCAGGAAGTAGGCGAAAGATGGGCTGCATCACACGAGACAGCGTCAAGACATTCCTGCGAAGGAATGCGTTTGTAATCTTCACAGTGGCTGCTGTGGCTTTAGGTAAAAAGGTAAAAGGGAGGGAAGTGTGAAGTATGAAATGGTTAACAGACGTTTCATTTTAAATTTCTAAATGTTTGTAGGGGTGATGCTGGGTTTTGCCCTGAGACCTCATAACCTGTCCATGAGGGAGGTGAAGTATTTCTCTTTCCCTGGAGAGCTGCTTATGAGGATGCTTCAAATGCTTGTTCTACCCCTTATCGTCTCCAGCCTTGTCACAGGTGCGCCTACAAAACATCACTTCAATCTTTGCAGATAATTCGCTAACATTTTAAATTCCTTTGCATTAGTAAATGCATTAGGTGCTATTAAATGCATGAACTATCAATGAACAACAATTTTAAAGTATTTATTAATTTAGGTTAATTGTTCATTGTTTATTTATGTTCATTCATAATACATTAACTACTGCTAATATATAGGCTACATCTTCAAATGTTTAAAAATATAGAATACAGACTGCTGTTCAAAAGTTTGAGGTGAAAAAGACAAAATGAAAAAGAATAATAAATTAATACTTGATCAAAAGTGACAGTAAAGACAATTATAATGTTTCTGTTTTTTTCTATTTCAAATCAATTCTGTTGGTTGAACTTTCTATTGATCAAAGAATCCTAAAAAAATCTTTCCATAAACGCTTTTCATAAAAAAATATTAAGCAGCACAACTGTTTTCAACATTGATAATAATAAGAAATGTTTTATGAGCAGCAAATCACTGCAATTTCACTTTTTTCATTTTAAATAGTGTGAAATGTTGCTGTTGGTGCATGAACAGTATCTGCAAAGTTGCAGCGCTGAAAGTTCAGTGTAAGCCGAGATATCGTCTTTTAAAAATCAGGAAGTATATTGCCTACGAAAACGACTCGATTGGGACTACAGCTGGGTTATGGTACGTCACTAACCCACACATTTGCATCAACCCCTCCCTCAGAATATGCAGAAAATGGCATTCGCATATTTCTGAGGCACGTCGACTCGTCGAGTGTGTTGTTCACGCAGCTCTTCTGTGTTTCGGGCTTCACACGGACGCTGTACTTCGTCAACAATGGATACAATTTATGTTTGATTATGTTTCTGAAAATGACGATCATAATCTAGCTCTCTGTGCGGCGCATTTTATGGAAGACAGCTTCCAGAATCTCCACGAGTTCAACACCGGATGCAACAAGAAACTGTGACTAAAATATGAAGCAGTTCTGACTTTAAAACAAGAGGCAGCAGTGTTGGGCCACAATCTGTAAGTAGGCTAAGACTTCATCATTTTAAATGTATTTGCATTTATAATTCCAGACGTAGCCTTTTTCAAATGCCAGCGCTGGCTTTATAGCCTCTAATAGTTAGCCTATGCTATTTTGTGTCTATGACAAACGCGTACAAACATTATGCATATTTTTTTCATTAAGCATATTTTTCATGTATATATGCTTTATGACGTTATTTTCGATTTGATCAAGAACGTAAACATGCCAACGCTGTTTGTGTTTAACATTAGTAGCCAGCCAGTTCCTAATGTTGCTTGCCAGTCAGATGCTATTGTGTAAAACAAACGTGTATAAAGTTAAAAAATGTAGCAAATTATCATTCAGAAACGTTTAGTAAGAGCCGTGTGTGGTGAGGTTCTGTTTGACTCTCTTCATTGCGGCTTTCTCGGCCTGATTCTGCCTCAAACTGAAACTGCAGTTCGACACATATTTACATCAGGACCGGAGCTCATCACATACATGTTTCGCCCGTAAAGGTGATGGGCGTTAACCTTCCGGACAACGTGAGCGACAGTTTTGCCAATCACAACACACCGGCCCAAACTAACCAATCTGAGCCCACTACGTGTTTCTGAGGGAGCGTTTTCATAAAATCAGGAAGTCAACCGCTCGTTCACGGGACAGAGGAGAGCGCGGCTGACAATAAAGGTGAAGTTTATGAAAAATAAGACTTTTAAAAAACGAAAAACCATGAATACATGTTATATTGCACCCCATAAACACAATCATGCAAAGAAAAAAAGCAGTCAACCCCCCCTTTAAAACTAGATTAAAGATGCTGAAAATTCAGCTTTGATCAGAGGAATAAATTTTAAAATATATTCAAATAGAAAACAGTTATTTTGTAATAATTTTTTTTACAATATTGCTGTTTTTGCTATATTTTTGATCATACAGCCTTCTTTTAAAAGAGACTTCTTTTAAAAACATTTAAAAAAAAACTCTGACTGACCCCAAACTTTTGAATGGTTAGTGTATATGACAGCTATATATATTAAATTATCTGTACTACATTAAGTATATTTAAATTGAGAAGAATATTTATATTGAGGAGAAAAAGTAGAAATGCTCAACTTTGTGTCTTGGTTCTTTATATTTTTGTGCAGGGATTTCCTCTTTGGACAGCAAGGCTTCTGGGAAGATGGGAATCCGGGCCATTGTCTACTACATGGTGACTACGCTTATAGCAGTTTTCATCGGTATTGTCATGGTGATTATCATCAGGCCGGGTAAAGGAAGCAGGGATAGGCCAGTGGCCTCTAGTGGCAGCATTGAGCCAGTGCAGGCCGCCGATGCATTTCTGGACCTGATAAGGTGGGGAGAAATTTTCATTTGACTGTTGAAATCCTTGTTTATTTATTAGATGTTATGGGATCTGATTTTTTCTTGTTCTTTTTACAGAAATATGTTTCCACCAAATTTAGTTGAAGCCTGCTTTAAACAGGTTTGTAAATCCTCTCCTAATGCATTTCCATAACATGAAAGTGCCTCTACTCATTTGGTACATGTAACAGATATTACTAATCACCCATTTTTCTTGCAGTACAAAACACTATACAAGAAAACTTTGCTGACAAAAAATGTCACCATCATGGTCAATGCGACAGACAGCATCAACTCTACAGATCTCAGCCAAGTATCCAACTTCAGCACAATCCTGCAGACCATCCAGGAGACGGTGGAAGAGGTGGTTCCTGTCTCAGGTTCCTCAAATGGGGTGAATGCCTTGGGGTTGGTGGTCTTCTCCATGTGCTTCGGATTAGTGATTGGAAACATGAAACAGCAGGGCCAGGCTCTCCGGGACTTCTTTGACTGCCTGAACGAAGCTATTATGCGCTTGGTGGCCATCATTATCTGGTTAGTGTCCAATTATGATGTTCTGATAACCTATAAATTATGATGGCCCTGACAACAGTGAGTTAGTAATTTAAGATTCAATGACATGATACTTATCAACATTTTTTAAAAATGCAATTCATAGATATAATGACTAGAATACACCTCTTCAAAGGTACAGTATATTTTAGAATTTCTTGGACATAACCTTGATGTCTTTTTTCAAAACGCTAGACAAAACTCAAAACGATTATCTATTGTAACACAGGCTGTCTAATGTTCAAATCATTGCATTGTGCATTCACATCTTTATCATCATCTTGCATATGCACAATCATTGGTTCAAAAAAACAAATTTACTGTGAAATACCATTGAAACATAACTATAGATCACCTACACACAAGCAACCGATAGTTTCACTGTGTTATTGCTCGTACAATAATTAAAGACAAATAATAATAATATTAACAATAATAATATATAATTATTAAAATATAATAATAATTTGTGGAACAAAATAGGTTATACAGGTTTCATTATGCTACTACTTTACAGTAAATACATATCTGTAAAAGAACTGCAGTAGTCGAGAGAATACAGACATAGTGGAATCATTGAACAAAGTGTGTAATATATGACATAAAATGGTACACATTTAAAAAAAAAAAAAAAACTGACACCTGAATTAAACGAAAAGAACTTGGTATATTTGTTTTTTCCAGTGTTTTTTTTAGTTTTCCTTTTTCCTGCCACAGTTGAGTAAGTAATTCTGTAAATGAAACAATCTCTCTTCTCATTAATACACACAAGTTATTATTGTAATGTATTATTTTATATTGATAAACTATATCATTATGAGATTTTTTTCTATATTATGATGACATATTAACTGATAACAATGTTTATTTTGAAGGTTCATATGAAGTGTCATTTCATTATGAGAAAGGTTCTGATTATTATTAATTTTGTCATTATTATGAGAAATTTCTTCTCAATGTAATAAGATGCTAAGTCATGATTTTGCAACACTTTATTTGTGGATTACAGATGTACGTATGCAGAATGAACTATTATTGCTGTAAATTGTCTGTCACATCTGACCTCTGTTGAGCAGGTACGCTCCGGTGGGTATCCTCTTCCTGATTGCAGGGAAGATTGTAGAGATGAAAGACCTTGCTCAGGTGGGCGGACAATTAGGGATGTACACGGTATCTGTCATTGTCGGGCTACTCATCCATGGCCTGTTCGTTCTGCCTCTACTCTTCTTTGTGGTAACCAAGAAGAACCCTTTCACCTTTATTGCTGGGCTGCTACAGGCTCTGATCACCGCTCTAGGCACCTCATCCAGGTAACTACCTGCGTAAATAAAATATTTGCTATATCTAATGGTAATCAGATGTTGGTAGTATTTAGGATTTTCTACAGATAGCATTTTTTTTGTATAGTGCAAGATGTGCCATATTTTTTATATTTTATAATGATAAAATTTGATAATATAATGTATACAATATAATTTTAGTTGGGTTAGTTGGTAAAATACATCCTTTAGACTCAACAGTGGGGAGTACTACATAAAGAAGAGTCCCTGTGGTGGGCTCCACCTGTCGAGGGGGAGACTACCTGCTTCACTGCGACTGGTGACAGAGCTAGCTCCCTCCAGGGAAAGACACTGGATTCACAGAAGGGGAAATTGAACAGTGAAAAAAATACATCATATAGGGTCACCATTAGGGAACAACTACATATGGTGCCAGATTACAAGGAGTCATCTGAAAAGCTCAACATACATACACTAGCCAGATTACAAGGACTCATCTGAAAAGGGGTTCAGGGTTCATCATTTAAGGGAAACTCAGACTGGACCTAAAAAGTGCACGTTATCACCTCAGGCAGGGGAGAGTTGCTAATGCAAGCACTACATCCAACCAGTTTGTCAAACTGTTCCCTCTAAACTGTTACCTCTAGTCCTGACCCAGAGGTAATGCAGGAACAGCGTTACCTGTTCCTGCATTAGCTCTGGGTCAGGACTGCCCTTGTGCATTCCCTCTGAATCAGGACTATCCTTGTGCATTACCTCTGGGTTAGGACTACCCTCGTGCATTACTTCTGGATTAGGACTACCCTCATGCATTACCTCTGTGTCAGGACGGCCCTTGTGCATTCCCTTTGGGTCAGGACTACCCTTGTGCATTACCTCTGGGTCAGGACTACCCTCGTGCATTACTTCTGGGTCAGGACTACCCTTGTGCATTACCTCAGGGTCAGGACTACCCTCATGCATTACCTCTGGGTCAAGACTACCCTCATACATTACCTCTGGGTCAGGAATACCCTTGTGCATTACCTCTGGGTCAAGACTACCCTCATGCATTACCTCTGGGTCAAAACTATCCTTGACTACCCTTGTGCATTACATCTAGGTCAGAACTACCCTCGTGCATTACCACTGGGTCAAGACTACAAGACTACCCTCGACTACCCTTGTGCATTACCTCAGGGTCAGGACTACCCTCATGCATTACCTCTGGGTCAGGACTACCCTTGTGCATTACCTCTGGGTCAGGAATACCCTTGTGCATTACCTCTGGGTCAAGACTACCCTCATGCATTACCTCTGGGTCAAGACTACCCTTGTGCATTACCTCTGGGTCAGGACTACCCTCATGCATTACCTCTGGGTCAGGACTACCCTCATGCTTTACCTCTGGGTCAAGACTACCCTTGTGCATTACCTCTGGGTCAGGACTACCCTCATGCATTACCTCTGGGTCAAGACTACCCTTGTGCATTACCTCTGGGTCAGGAATACCCTCGTGCATTACCTCTGGGTCAAGACTACCCTCGTGCATTACCTCTGGGTCAGGACTACCCTCATGCTTTACCTCTGGGTCAGGACTACCCTTGTGCATTACCTCTGGGTCAAGACTACCCTCATGCATTTACCTCTGGGTCAAGACTACCCTTGTGCATTACCTCTGGGTCAGGAATACCCTTATGCATTACCTCTGGGTCAGGAATACCCTCGTGCATTACCTCTGGGTCAAGAGTACCCTTATGCATTACCTCTGGGTCAAGACTACCCTTGTGCATTAACTCTGGGTCAGGACTACCCTCGTGCATTACCTCTGGGTCAATACTACTCTACTCTCGAACCCCAAGAACCAATCATCCACCCGCGTGCACTTAGGACAGGGTGGTGTAGACCACTCAATCCTGATGCTCATGGCTGCCTGGGAAAGCATGGCTGCCAACTCTGCATCAGCCTCAGACTGCGCTGTCATGCCCAAAGGCGGCAAAACAGATGAGTCATCAGCGCCTGAAGGCATAAGCCCGCCCTCGGATGCTTTGAGTGACGCTTTATCTTCCTCTTGAGCTCCGAATGAGAAATTAAGCTTGCCTGAGGGTGAGCCACCAAACTCATTCAGAAATTCGACTGAGCAGAATGAGCATGAGATGTTCGCGGGGACTGACCGCGGACTAACCACATGAGATGCTCGCGGGGACTGACCGCGAGTATCTCGGTCATCTCATAAAAGCATCTCATAGTTATTTTCTTGTCTTTCTCAGTTCTGCCACCCTGCCCATCACTTTCCGTTGTCTTGAAGAAAACAACCATGTGGACAAACGAGTGACACGTTTTGTGCTACCAGTTGGAGCCACAATCAACATGGATGGCACAGCTCTGTATGAGGCAGTGGCGGCCATTTTTATTGCACAGGTCAATGACATGGACCTGAACTTTGGCCAGATCCTCACCATCAGGTTAGTTCTGGCAGTGTTTATCTCTTCTCATCCATTTTGAAAAATATTCATACCTTGCCAATTTTCTCCTTGCCAACATCTCCTATGAGCTATTTTCCAAAAAAACTTAAGAAAAGTGTCAAGTTATTCCAAATAAAAAAGCTCTCATGTTTCTTTCAGTATTACAGCAACTGCCGCTAGCATCGGAGCAGCAGGCATCCCTCAGGCTGGGCTGGTTACTATGGTGATAGTATTGACATCGGTGGGACTGCCCACAGAGGACATTACACTGATCATCGCAGTGGACTGGTTCCTGTGAGTCTCTCTCAAATGTCACGTTGAAGCATGCGGCTCCAGTAGAGAGCACTCTTTCAAAGGTTATTGATACATAATGCAGAATGCTAATCTGAAGGAGTGTTAGCAGCATTGACACATTCCACTCTCATATTGTGCTTCCATAATACTTATCATTGAATTTAAAAACATTGAATGTTCTCTCTTCAGTGACTGATTCAAGTATGAAACTTTGTCACAAATCATGTTGACACAAGCATTCTTCAGCATCTCCCTAGAAGCCTCTTTTCAACAGTAAACATGAGTTCACAGTGCGAATTTGCATTAATCACCATCCCAGACTTACTGGGGACAGACATTTACATGGAGGTACACCCACAGCAGTTAACAAGATATCTCTAAACTCTCCACACCTTATGACCTTTTTAGTTTACTTCTGTGGGAATGAGGCCTTTGTACCAGTCGCACCGAGATATTTCAAATTATACCAAACATGTATAATATTGAATGATTTTTGGGTGAATTCAGGTAGGAATGAGTGAAGGGAATGATGTGTAAATTGGGAGGTGATCAACTCAAGTGCGATCGTGTCTCGAATGGGGATGTTAATATAGAAAGAGAGTTCAAATGTTAATTTCCTTTTTTTTCTTTTCTTCTCAGAGAGTAGCCCTCTCTTCCAGTTCTTCCAGTTTCTTCAGTCTTACACCACCTAGCAACGCCTTAGCAATCACCCACTATGCCCTAGGAACTGCATAACAACATTATGAAAATCACTCAGAACACCTTAGCACTTGCATTGCAGCACTATAAAAATAATATGGGTACACCCTAGCAACACTGTGACAACCACTGCAACACTCCAGCATTGCGTTGACGAGTTTTACACAGCAAGCACCACTCACAGTTTTCAGAAATGATTAAAAGGTGTAAAAAAGGGCTATAATATAAATATTTGGTGTGTTTTTTTAGGGATCGACTCAGGACCACCACCAATGTGCTGGGAGATTCATTTGGTGCTGGGATTGTTGAGCATCTGTCACGACAGGAACTTCAGAACCAAGATGTAGAAATGAACAACTCTGTGATCGAGGAGAATGAAAAGCCATATCAGCTGATTTGTCAAGAGAACGACTCTCTCAAGCATCGCAACAGTGAAACCACAATGTAATCATTCTAAAACGGTTATAGGTCACAACCTAAGCACTGTTATAGAGAACATTTTCTTCTGAAAATCAGAACTGGCAGAAGAAAATGTTGGAAAGACGACAGCCATATAAGTATGTTGAGAATGTAACATGCCAATCCAACGTTTATCCCTCAGTACTTTTATTTATTTTGAAAAAAAAAAAAAAATACATCCCTACCTGAAATACAAAGTAGCACCCAATTAAAGAACACTTATGCTTGTTCTATGATGCTAATTTGAGACTGTTGTTTTAGAGCTGATGTCATTAAACCAGCATTATTTCACAATGTCTTTCACACGTATAAGCTATATTACCTCATATACACAAACACAATACTCATAGATGTATGTAGAGACAAAGGGGACTTTTTTGAGTTACTTTGATGTTATTACTGTTATCTAACTTATAAATGATGTCATTTTTGTAGATGTTTATAAGATATTGTAATTAATTATTTATATAATGTAATGTTTCTTTAATGGATTTTCAATTTGCTTTCCTCACTGCTACGTGATAAGCTTCGCTTAGGCAGGTGAATGATGGTTTATATAGACTTAGAATTTTGTTTTGTGGTGGATATGTGGCTATTAATCTATGATTATTTAGTGTGTTCTGTTTCTTCGGCCAGTTTGTGTTGTGCCGTGCCATTTGTTTTATTTATATTTGAAGTCTGTTTGCCATCTTTATAAAATGCCCAGATTGTGCTGCCCATATTGCAGATGTGTCTGTGTGAAATACTTGAATCTTTACCACAGTCCCCAAAGGTTTCCTAACAGTTTACTCTCACACAAGAGTTCAGTTTTGGTATTACAGATTCACTTCACAATCCACACCGGGTTTTGATAAACAGTATATTTATGCTTTTAGTAGTGTTGCGTCCAAAGATGTATATTTTTGTGAGGACTGTTTGAGTACTGTGGTATGTGTTTGCTTTCTTTTGTTGTAGTATTGTGTCTCCCGCTCTCCTTTTGCTCCTCCCACTCCTTCACTCTGGCAGGTACTGTTGCTGATGGCGTGCCCAGCTGCACCTGCTTACCAACCAGGAGGGAAGCAGCATAAAGCAAGCGGAACCTTTCTCCAAAGCATGGTGTACTGCCTGGCCCAGTTGTTGTGAGCTGTTGTGTTCCTTTTTGTGGATCTGGGTGACTATTTTCATTTCCTTATTATTACCATTTTAGCATAAATGCTAATGTTTAAACTTTAGCACCCCCCTCCCCCCTTTTATCTTGTCTTTGCCACTTGTAAGTTCTTTTTTTACTCCAAAAGCTTTACTCTCTAAGTAAATTGTGATTCTGTTAAGAACTTTTGAATAAACACTAAGAATCTTATCATGGTGCTGTATGTGCCAGGGCCCAGACAAATGCTCTTTAAAATTTTAATTTTGTTACGTTCTGAACCCTCAACGCATGACGTAACAGTAGAGATTATTAAATGCAAACTACAGTATGTGAAAATGGTGTTATGTTGTTTAATATTTATTAAGAATTTATATAACAATATGGTGCAATTTTGTTGGTATTTAATACGTTTTTTTTTTCGGTAATGGTACAGTGTGTGCATATTTTTTTTGGTATTTTGAATTCTGGAAAGTGTTAAGATGAATAAATGTCTCAGGAATAAAAATGCTCATTTGTCTTGTCACAACAATCCACACACATTTGCCAACTGAAATTCCAGTATATAACACTATCAAAACAGCATCCTCTAGTGGTGTGTAGTAGAAGGATTCTGGAATTTTGAGAACTAATTTCACACTTATATCGTGAATTAATAGTCACTTTGAGAATAGAGGGCTGGATGCATAAACATCGCCATTGACCCACTCGCAGTCAGTCTTACTTTTAGGTATAAATTTAGGCTAATCTAAGGTTAAGTCTTTAAGAAAACAATTTAATGTCTAATTGTAAGTTTAACTTATAAAACTAGTCTTTGCAGTTAATGCAACTGAACCCAGGTAGAATGATGATGTGTGACTTCTGCCCTTTTTTTACCCTTTTGATCTCATTGTTCAAACAGAAGTTCCCTTAAAGGCACAATATGTAAGATTTTTGGATTAAAATGTCCCAAAAAATCTAGAACAATATTTATATTTAGTTGACTTGTGTACTTTTAAGATCCCAAATGATTTAGACAAAGCTTAAAACCAGAAAAATCATTTTAATCAGTGTAACAGCCCATGTCATTGCGTTGCCTGACAATGACGTCTCCGTGTTACCCTCGATTTCTGGTTTTATTTCCGTAAAAAAATTGTTGTATAGCTCAACCTATAGGCTTATTGTTTGAATCTCTTGTTTTCTTGATTTACCCTGAGGAACATGTTTGTACCACAAAATTAAATCAGATAACACTATTTTTTGTCAAGTGGCTATAATCAGAAAGAGCTTTATTTGTAGTAACAGTAATACAGCATTTACACCATATTCTCCCGTTTCTCTGACAAGACTTAAGTCCCAGACTAAAATGTATTTGAGCTATGTATTACTGTTTTGTCTCAAGAAGCACATTAATGTTGTTTTTATTAAAAGGCACTTTTATAAAAGCTACTTAACTGTCTTAATTGAACTAAGGCCTGTTTGTGAAACTGGGCCATAATGTTGTAAAATGAATTGCATGCAGCTCGAGATATTCAGCTTTATTTATAACAGCTTTTTATTTATTTAATTAATATCATATTCTGATGTCCATCTAGCTTACTGCAGTGTGAAACTATATCAGCCACCAAGCTAATGCACAAAGGAACGTTAAAACATAACATTCAACACATTCAAATGTGTTTGAATGTGTAAAAAAAAAAGTAAAAAAAATAAATAAAAAAAAACAGCACTGCGTTATCTTACAATTTTAATTTGTCAGATAAAGTGACTTGTACTTGCGGCTGTTTCTTTAGAATGAAAATAATGTGAATTTAAGTGATCAAACGTAATCCTAATAAAATTCAAGTTCAGGAAAGTAGGAGGCGCACTTTAAACGTAACTTTAATCATAATTTTAATTGTAAAATAAACATAAGCAACAAAACAAAAGGAGAGACATATAAGCGTTTCTTTTTTCTTCATTTTTTAGCGCTTTTAACAATATAGATTGTTTCAAAGAAGCTTTACAGTGATAATAGAAAATTAAAGTAGGGCTAACAGAGATTCTTTGGCTATACAGCAGCTCTCTAGAATAAAGTTATTGTCCAGCTAAAGTTAGTTTTGATTGATTCACTTCTGTTGCAAAGATCGTTAGGTATGTCGGCTAACACGACACTGTTCTAACAGAAACCCTTAAAGGGATAGTTCACCCAAAAATGAAAATTAAGTCATTAATTACTCACCCCCATGCTGTACCAACCCCGTAAGACCTTCGTTCATCTTCGGAACACAAATGAAGATATTTTTGATTAAATTTGAGAGGTGGATCACTGCTACATAGGCTCCAACCCGATCTCACCAGAATTCGTACGAATTTTACGAGGTGGCTATTTCGTAACAATTCGTATGACCTCGCACGTACGAATTAGTTTTTGCTAAATTGTACATATTTTACGAATTGGCCAATTCGTATGAATTCGTACGAATGACCTACCCCTGACCCCGCCCCTAAACCTACCCATCACGTGGGTTTGGACAAATCGTACGAGTGAGGTCATATGAATTAGCCACTTTTTAAACACTCGTACGAATTCGTACGAATTGGTCGTGAGATAGATTCCATGTGACAACATTGGCTCAACTATGAGTTTATCAAGCGACGAGAATACTTTTTGTGCGGAAATAAAACAAAAATAACGACTTTATTTGACTATTCCTTTTCTTCCTTCTGGGCCGGAGACGAGAGTGTCTGCTTCCTAGACAATGTTAGGAAGACTGTTCTGGTATTTTGGTGCTAAATAGGAAAAGGATCTACCTAAAGGATCTCATTAAAACATCATCGTAAAATGTCCCTGCTTCATTCAACAGTAACGTTAAGAAAATGTGAACACATTAGCCCATCTATGATCATGATTTAGCCCATCTATGAACATGAGTTCAGATTTCTTTCCATCGGTCTGTCGGGTGTCGGGTTTTGAATAAGCGACCTCTAGCAGTGAAAACTTATATACTGTGCCTTAAAAAGACACAATTATTTAGATCTTTTTAAAAAATTCTTGTTGATAGTGTAATTCATTAATTTTCCAAGATTTTTGTCCTTTGTATAGTCCCAGAGATGCAGGAGCCTATCCCAGCTACGCTACACAGAGATAATAGTGTAATATCTTTTCCATATCAAAATTAGGTGTGAAAATGTATAAAAGTGTAGATTTCCAGAAAGAACAAAGACATCTAAAAGGCAAAAAATGGTGCAGACCTATATACAATAAAAACAAAACGATTTTGAATATTTTTCATTTATTTTTATATATAAAAATCAGTTGTGTTTAACATACACAAGAGATTCTGTAATTGCACTATAAATTGTTCGAGAACAGTCATACCAGCTTAATGGACTCTATAGAAGAGCTTGTATAAGTTATAGAGACTATACATAGCTGCAGAGATTATAAACAACCTTCAACAAGTCTCAGAGAAGAATACTTTGGCATATAGATTAACAGTCATTTGAGAGGACATCTAAATATCACAATATATCTGGATAACATACTGTTTGGTAGTGAATGTTATGAGTCTACATATATTTTCTTATACATATATAAGAAAACAGTGACACACGAGAAGGCTGGATTTTCATCGATCACCCGTCTTCCCTCAAATTTCACTTGGTCTGAAAGAAAACAACAACAACAACAACAACTCTGATTACTTTATTATATAAATATATAAATATAATATATATATATATATTTTTTGAATGAGTGATCAATTTATAAATTGAAGCTTTATAAATCGAAGCTTTATAAATTGCGTAATTGAATCAGAAATTATGATGATGGAAATTAATGGATATAACTTATTGACTACTCAATAATGAAATACCATATAATTGAGGTTTATTGCAAAATATATTACCAAATTGGTTATCTTCCGAGAGTAGAGATTTTTTACAATTTTATTTTAACAGCATCTGATGATATGGAAAACCATGAAACCTTGTTTCCACCAACGAATAAAAATTACAAACGTAATACGCACAACCGGCACATCCGGGAACTTGACTGTCAATTTTGTCCCCGCCCCCTTTTGGGGGAAAACAAACTAGACTCCCCATAGACTTCAATACAAAATAACGTCAAAAAGCAACGTCCGTACACAGCCGACAGGCGTAAATAACTTAAGAAATCATTTATATAAAACATGTCAAGTAATTATATGTCCACCCTGCCTGCCATAGTGCGTGAAAAATACATACACAAACTTAATTTGGCCAATTTAAAAACATGTGTCCGTTTATTCTCCCAGCGTCAAATTGGGGTAACAACCCCACCCAGTGGCCAGAGGTGTCTTACCCGGACATTTACTTTTACCTCGTCGAGTCACGAGGTAAGCGAGTGAAGGATTTTATTTCGCTTTTTAAAGTAAAAAAAAAACCTTAATGTATATCTCATGAATTAATCATTATGATGGCAGGTAGCCTGGGCTAGTTGATAACGGGCATAAAAAATGTATCTTTCACGCTCTATGGCAGGCAGGCTGGACATCCGGTGTATATAAGTGATTTCTTAAGTTATTTACCCCTGTCGGCTGTGTACGGGCGTTGGTTTTTGCCGTTATTTTGTATTGAAGTCTATGGGAAGTCTAGTTTCTTTCCCCCAAAAGTGGGCGTGAACATTCTATGATGACGCAGCGCCGGTTGTGCGTATTGTGACTTTTTTTCTTTTTTTCGAGTTGTGCGATATAAACTTATAAAAGTTATATTCAGAATTGTGTGATATAAAGATATAACCGCAAGTTATAAAGTCAGAATTGTTAGATATAAACTTGTAATTCTGAGGGGGGAAAAAGTAATTTTCCCCTCAGAATTGGACTATAATCACAATGCTGACTTTTTTTCTCAGAATTGCGAGAAATAAACTCACATTTGCAAGTTATTAAGTCAGAATTCCGGAATATCGCAATTGCGAGTATTTTATTCCGGAATTCTGACTTTATAACTTTCTTGCAATTCTAAGAAAAAAAAAGTCAGCTCTGTGAGATAGAAAGTCGCAATAGTCTTTACATTTTTTATTCCGTACTAGTGTAAACAAGCTTCCATAGAAAATACATATTGGCCATAACCAGAGGTGTAGTGGTAAAAAAAGAGGTGGGTAAACTATAAATTCTGGTGGACCATGACGTGGTCACCAGGTAAGGTGGGCCACTGCCTACCGGTGTATGTGTATCCTGATAACATTGCTATAGGGAGAGCTCGACATTAAGCCTTTCATGCGCTTGTCCTTCGGACAAGTAAATCTGCCATTCATTTGTCTGAGTAAAAAAGTTGCTTGTCCGGATTTTTTATTTTTATTTTGTGTGTGTTCATTTATTCTGAAACAACATTGTCATCAGTGTTCAATCAGCTTTGATATTTAAATCATATTTGTGTAATATTTGCACCTTTAAAGGGCATCCCCTCCCCATTAAATGTATGCTTCATCTTTCATTTTGAATTCTTAAATTTGATAAATAAATTCAATTTCGAATAATAAGACATGGGCTGTTACCCTAGGGGCTGTACAAATTAAATCATTTACACTGAAAAATTACAATTGCATAAAATGTTATGAAATTGATTTAAATTTACATAAGAACTTAGAAAGAATGATACTACTTTTAAACATATAACACTAAATCGCCAGTAGGTGGTGCTAGGCGACCGTCTTAATGAGTGAATCATTGATTCATTCATTCAAACGATTCGTTCAAACGGCTGATCGTTCAAGAATGAGACCGATGTTTATGAATGGGTCATTGGATCTTTGACTCAATCGATTCGTTCAAAATGCTGAATCATTCAGTGATGAAAACATGCTGAGTGTTGCTGTGACATGCACCGTGGTTCTGCTGTGATTTTTGTTTGGAACTATTTTCGCTGCTGAAACAAAACAAAAACAGCCAATATTGCATCTAAAATGTAAGTGATTTAATTTTAACTGTTTATTGAACTGTTTATTGAACTGTAGGAAATCAATGTCACG
The DNA here is from genome assembly GCA_038021265.1 of Cyprinella venusta. Taxonomy (NCBI): domain Eukaryota; kingdom Metazoa; phylum Chordata; class Actinopteri; order Cypriniformes; family Leuciscidae; genus Cyprinella; species Cyprinella venusta. Next base: position 6,527,030 of record CM075879.1, on the reverse strand, counting down.
CTTTCGATCGTGATGGTGTTCAGGAAAAAAAATAACTGAGGTTGCTTAACATGTAAGAATTATAAAAACTCTATTTAGCCTAGATTTGTATAGGCAGTAGCCTATATTGTTAACTGAGTGTGTTCTGCTGCGCTCATTTGTGTAGATTTCTGCTCGAGAGGCTGCACGAGCGTCAACAGTGCAAGTTGTGCAACCTTACCGTCAGTAGGCCTAATAGCAAATCTCTGGTAATAGTCAACATCACTGACAGTAATGCAGCGCAATATGAAAGAGTTCGTCTTAGGTTTACCAACCTGAAACTAATAATGAACAATATGAAACAAAAAACAAAATGTCTTAGGAACTACATGCAAGATATTTGTATATACGCAATTGAGAGGTAGATAAGCGGACTTTGGAAGTGGGTAAACGCTATTTCCGAATATGCGTTTAGCCTCCACTACATCCCTGGCCATAACATGAAAATAATGATTAGCTTATTGATATCATTCAGAACTTTCAATATATCAGTGCTTTCTTATTCACAACTCTTCATGGGAGTAGTTGGTCGCTGCTGAACCTTTATGCACCAATTTCCATTCCCATGGTAACAGTAACTTCTCTAATTGGTGGATCTCTCTTCAGGATTATTGGTAATGTAGTTCTTTTACTGGGAATTTACCAATGAAATGCAGTTTGGTTTCAATAACACTGACTTGTGCCTTCTACAAAATCATGTACCACCCCTTAACCTCTGAGCTCATGGTAGGTCCACCAATATCAGAAATCAATATATTGATGGACAAAAAAAAAAATAATGGGACTTTTACTGAAATGGTATGCGGCAGATCTTTTTTTACCTTGTTCATCTTTTGGGAGTTAACAACAGCGACCTGTCAATAAAGAGAAAACGGTTCTTCAATACTCAATTTAAGCACAAGTTTTATTTGGACAGCAATACTGCCGTTACTTCCATCATGGAGATGTTACCTCCGACATGACGGGCAGATTCATATGCCGATGTGGCCACATGGTCCTGTGGGCTTTGGCTCCCTGCCTCTGGTTCAGTTTCCGTAGTAACCTCTTCACCTTCCTGTCCCTCGGATCAGCGCACTTCACCGCCTTTTTGGTGTACAATCTGTCATGATTCAAACAATCGAGAACGTGAGTGCCAAGATTTCGAGAGCTCCCTCCAAAACCTCTCTCTTTACATACAGCAAATCCAAATCTCTTAATCTGCTACGCTTCAAGTCAGCGCAGGCCAAATTGGCCCCGGCGAAGAAACAGTTTGGGTATTGTCCACCCAGCCTGAGTGCATTCTTTTGCACTACTTGCCTGACAATTACTGCTCTCAGTAATAAAAATCTGACCTGCTTAGACGGCAATGCCTGTGAGCTTTAATAGGGCATATTTTCCATGTCTGTGATTGTTCCAGGATGCCTGGAATACTTGCATGATGGCTCTTATGCTGCAATCCGGCCCCTCCGTCTGCCTCTCATACCTCAGGACGTCTTTGGTCCGGACTTTGCCGTGAGAGTACTGCATGCAGCACTGGACATCTCGCTGCATTTGCACACCTTTCCCTGGCATAGAGAGAAGTCACAAACCAGCAGCAGAATTCAAGAAAGATTCACACCTGGAAACCATCGTCAAGGACCATAACTGATCAAATTGTGCATTGAAACTGGCACGTTCAACAGTTTGCAGAGGAAATCGGGTGTCATCATCAGATTTGGACTCCTTTTCGTTCTTTTTGGAGCTTCCTGTGGCAGGCACAGCCACCCCTCATGTTTTAACACACCTCATATACTCAGACATGCGTGAAACTCCAGCATCCGAAGCTTCTGAACCAGTCTGGCTATCATAGCGTTATGCCTCTTTCCCTCCCACCGAGATCTGGTCCCAACCGCCCCATTCCGACATCACAATCAGATGCGAGAGAGAGTTTCACCTTACCTTCCAGGCAGCCGAAGAGGATGGCCGAGAGGAAGAGGATGGAGACAGTCTGCAGGAACATGGTGGAACCTCAGAGGGATTTTTTCCTCCGTTCTGTCTGCTGTCCTCTTGTGCTGTTTTTATTTCTCTCCTCTCTCCCTCCCTTCCCCTATTTTTTCTCTCACGCGCTAACACACCCACAATCTCCCTCGCTCCCCCCCTCGTGTGCTGTTTTCACAGTCGTAGCATCTCCCCTCACTGTTGAGAAACGCACAACTCTCTTCAATTAACACATTGAGCTGTGCGAGCGATGGTGCAATGCATGGCATAATTACTGCAGTTTTGAGCCCATCATCCCTGTTTGCTTTAGAATCTAATAAATCAATAAAAAAAGTCCTCCAAACATTTGAAGAAACACGATTAAAAACAGCCGTCTTCAATGAAATACGGGCCTGAAGTTGGATGATGAAGGGAAGGAAACACCTTACATTAAAATGCCCAACTTTTTTAGGAAACTTGTGATTTATTGCAGTCAAAACCTGTTAGAGCTGGAAAAAAAATACAGTCCTGGGGTCTGCAGGGAGGAGTGTGAGAAAACATTCGAATGAACAAAACATCAGGAATCAATATGGATTCTCCACATGTCAAGTTCTTGAGTCATTTGGAGAAACTGTTTTGGGACTTTATGGTCTTGGCATACCTGGGATCATTAGATTAAAAATATCCCCATTATGTGTCCAAGGTGGGTGTGGAAGGCATGCGAAAACATACCTTGCCCATGACCTCATGGAGTACATGGGCCAATCGTTTTTCCCGCATATCTCTTTGGCAATTAAAGTATCGCTGTACAGCATTCTGAACAAAACATGCCAGCCTCTGCTCAAAGAAACCTCTGTTCTTCTGTGAATGAAGAACAACTTCATGGGCCTTTGACAAATGAGAACTGCTTTTACATTACTAAAAAACTGCATCATCTGCTTGAGTATCTGGGAAAACAAAACAAACAAAATGATTGGTTTCGTTTACTTGAGTACTCCCAGAGGGAAAAATCGAGGATAGCCACTGAGAGGTGGCATGTTTGAACCCAATACCCACAGTGACTTGAGCCTGATTAGCAGTCCTTGTCAGCCAACAAACCAAATGCATCAGCCCAGGGAAGGGAATTATAAAAGATACAAATTTTATAAATTACTTAACATGTAAAAGTACTTTTATTCATCTTCAAAATCAATTATGAGTGGTCTTTGCTCACGCTTAATGCCTGGTTCAGATCAGGGTGCGAACTACGGGGGAGCTAGGGGGAGCTCGGCTCCCCTTAATATGGCATGGGCTCCCCTGAAAATGTGATTCGTGAAATTTTGGGGGGTCTCAAAAAATATTGACAATGTTTAATTTTGACTTGCAATTTCAGTTTTGTGTAATGTGATCATCGTGGAGTATTGTGTAAAATATCAAAAAATAATTTTAATTCATGCATGACAGCGATTTAAACCTAATTCACTTCAATAAAGATAACTTTGCATGCTATTCTTGTCATGAGCATCAAGGTATGGTGGCGCTGCAGTGTAAATTCCAATCATGTTTAATACACGTTAACTCAAAGATTTGTATAAAAAATATAAACGTTGGAGGCCATTGATCTGCGCAAAGTCCTTGAAATCCGTCTGTGTTAAGGTAAGGCATGTTATTCCCAATTATATGTTGTGGCTGGGGTTGTTATAGATATTCTTGAACATTCTCTCGAGTTCAAATTTTTCTACTTGCGCGGAAGACATTCGCGGCAAAGAGTCACCCAATTCGCGTCATACACAACGCCCTGCACGAATGATGCGTCTATTCGCGTCTTTGCATTGACTTTATATGTAATCTACTCGCGTAAATAATTAAATGCGCGTTCGGCATGAAAAGCGCTTAAATCCTCTGCACGCTCAAGTGCACGAACACCCCCAGCAAACCCCCCCCCCCCCCCACCCCAAAAAAAGGGCTCCCCCAAATGACGGGGTATAGTTCGAACACTGGTTCAGATTACACGATTTTAGCCCGATTTTGGCACGATCCGTTTGACGTAGGGTGTCGTGGGGATTCGTAAACGACAACGGGCGTTGGGACGCAAGATTCGATCGTATCAGCTCGTATAGGGTGTCATAGTGGGCGACAACCTACGTCGCGTCTGCGATGCTTCACAACATCACGACAAAAAGACTAGCATATTTCATTTTTTTAACGGTCGTCCACGACGGTTCCGTCACATGTATGAGGTTGACCAATAGGAGCACAAAAGCTTTTCCGTAGCCTACACAACTTTCAAAAATGGCGAAACGAAAGAGACGATGGTGCTAACGTTAAAACTAAAAGTAAAAAATATATAAGAAAACAATATTTTACCTCAAGTTCTCTTTGGAGGATTAACAGCCCATATTGTCCTCTACAAGCAATCCAGGAACGTGTCCATTGTCGGGTTTTCTTTCTTAAACTTCTTTTCTTTCTAAAACTTTCTGAAAACAGGACAGCCAATACAACACTCACCGCTTCATCCATTATTTGTTTACGTTCGTTTCTGGAAGTCACTCGCTACTAGTTTCGCCTTCTCGATGAAATCACGTGCGCCGTTAAAGATGGCATTCGATGACTGGTCAGGAAGCAACGTGTAGTCTGACGTGTCTTGTCCACGACAAGATTTTCGCGTAATCTGACACAGTGACTATCGTAACAGACAAAAAAAAAATTGTTTAATCTGAACCAGGCATAACTCATGACAATGCCAATGCAAAGTGTTTCATCGTGTTTCTGTGTGGATCAAAGGTGCTCCGGCCCTAATAATAAAAAAAGAGCATTCCTACTTTAAAAGTAAATATTTTAAATATAGCACACCATTTTTTTCTAAAGCAGTACAATTTGAGATGTAGATTTTGTTCATCACCACCTGGGGGGTTGCGCAGTGGATAAGACACATGCCTTTGGTGTGCCTTTGAATCCACTGTGAGACACCAATGTGTCTCTGAGCAAGACACTTAACCCCTAGTTGCTCCAGAGGCGTGCGACCTCTATCATATATAGCAATTGTAAGTCGCTTTGGATAAAAGCGTCAGCTAAAATGAATAAATGTTCAGTCCATTGCAGTAAGATGTCTTAGGCATCTTCTGTTCACTTGTCATTGAAGCATGTTACAATAGCCCATCCACATGAAGACAACTATGCAAAGAATTCTCAGCATGCATTCTTCATCATGGTCTTAAATTGCTCATGTAATGACTCGCATACTTGCGTGCCTTCATCAAAACTTAATTAATTTTATGTCCTGGATCAAGATATAAAGCCAACTTAACTAACGTAAAATATTGGTTTTCAATTTTTTTGGCAATGTTTTTATTTCTGCTGGATCGACAGCATCTCTCACACTGCGAGACCACTAGGACTGTCCATTCAAGGCAGACTGCTTTTCCCTGGGGACACGCTTTAGTTAAATCTCTGGAAAGACGCATTCTACGGTGAGATGAAAATGCACATTCTGCTCAGTTCCTCCTGATCTGGTGATTCATAAAAATCTTGGGATTGGTTGCCATGTAAAATTTTGTCTTTAAGCTCTGTGCCTGAAGACAAAGTCCCAGATATTAAGAGAGTAACAGTAATGCCCATCTCATCCTGGATATTGAGGTAGACAGGTAGTCTGATTATGCAGATGGGACACTGCTCATAGTTCTTTCAATGATGCACTTCTGATACATATTGAACAATAAAACTGGAAAGCACTTTTGATAAGTCACAATTTTCAATCCGATTTGATTTTACCCAATTACAAGAACCACTGCACAGCCCAAAAAGAAACATTATTGTTTCTAAAGGCCTTTTATTTTATTTTTTTTACATCTGGCAGCTGTGGACTTTCCTTTTTTCTCAATGGTCTGTCCACAAGACTGTAGGGGGCCCATGTGTCATTTTAGGTTTCAGAAGGTGGCCCACAAGCACCTCCTTGATGAGTATACCCTTTGACCCCTGAGGCTACAGCGACGTTCTTGAAACTAGTTTTTGCAATAAGGGCCTTTGAGCACTTTCAAGGAAGAACTGATCGCTGCCAAAAACGACCATATTAGTGCCAAATTTGTGCCATATTCATTTGGGCCTATCATAAATTCATAGGTCTACATGCATTTTCCATCAATTTCTCAGGTACTTTTTATACAATTATTCACAGAGATGCCATAAATGGAAAGTTTTTCCATTTCTAATCACTGTAATACGATGTATGGCATTTAAAAACAAAAACTATTGCTGGTTCCTCACAGATTGGTAATAAGGCCTCTACTGGTTTTACCGAGTAGAATAATTCATGGCCAGAATAATCTGCAGACCAGACTTTCTACTGATAATCCAAAGTCTAGCAATACAAGAAACAAAAAAAGTATAAATTCATTCAAATAATTGTATCCCACTTGCACAAGAAACACACAATACCCAGAACAGATAAAATAGCTTCACTTTATTTAAACACTATACATGGTTATAAGAATTGGACAACAGAGAAAAATACAATTGGCATTTTACAACTTTGACAACATTTTCAAACTGCCCAAGCATACCAACATCACAATAATAATAAAAACCATGTTCAGCCAATTTGGCTCTCTCTTGAGTTCTCAAATCTGAGAGGGAACTTGTTGACAGTCTTTACATTCATGTGTATGCACCTTTCAGTCAGTCCAGGGTACCTACACAAGAGTGATACAGAAAACAGAGTTAAGTTTAAAGTTTAAATTCAATTTCCCTCCACATTGTTCCATTGCACTTTTTGTTCCGAACAATAGTACGTTTTTATCATTGACCTCTGTAAGTACTGGTTGCAACTGTTTACCATTTGGGACTTAGTTCTAGGAACTAAGTCCCAAACTAATTAGGAACTAGGCATCTGGGAGGTGCTCCCAGAACAAAATTTTCCCTTGGGGCCATTTTCCAGGTTGCAATCGCACCGCCAGTAGGAACTCAGAAATTACGCAAGCCACCCAACAGCAAAGTCTTTTAATTGCAGCATTCAACACCTGGAGGATGGAGAATGCCGCGATCGGAGCTGCGTTTTTGTTGTGTGCTGTGGGTTCAGTGAAATTGGAGATGGAATATAGACATACAAGTAATGCAAAAGTAATGAAAGAGCAAATGGGAAGGCTAAGAGAAATCTCCAACTTGAAGTGCTACATATCGAGGCTGAGAAAAGATCCCAACACCGCGGACAAAGGCGTCTTACAAATGACGTTTAGCATTTGTTGGACGACAAATGACGATTAGCTTTCTGTATGTTATGTCTTATTGCCGTCTTCCATGTTCGTGGAATACGTACTGTGTCTTTACTAGGGTTGTGTATCGTTTGAATTTGAACGATTCTGATTCCGATTCCTTGTTTCGATTTCGGTTCCCAACGATTCTCGATTCCGATTCTTTTAAGAGGTAGGGTCAAAAAAGTTTAGCTAACCAACGGTCTTTCATTTTGCCGAGATTTTGTTATTTTTAGAAAAGTGAAGCCACACTTTGGACCGCCGACGTAAGCTACTCATGTTCGACTCGCGCGGTTGTGCCAACACTTCCGGTAGACGCTTCTTCGTTGGTGTTGTTCAGCGGTTTCTTCTTCTGGTCGGTGGACTGTGAATATCGAAACTAGGAATCGAAATTTTAACTTTTGAACGATTCCGGGAAAAACGAAAAGTTAGTCCCGGTTCCAATCGATACTCGATTCTCGATACCCAACCCTAGTCTTTACACTGCTTTTTAAAAATGGAAGGTGCCACTGTTTCGTATAGCATGTGTTCAACCAATGAACGTACAATACAACACTGGTAGTTTCTATTGTGCTGGAATAGACCCTACTCTGAGGTAGGAGCTAATTCAGTCCCCCTAAAATGCGGTCCTATAACTAAAATTATTCCCAGTTCCTGTGGTACGAACACGCCAAAAAGCCCCACCACTTTTTATAACATTTCGCTGCACGGATGTAGGCCTACCGAAAACAAAAACAAAACATCTCTGGTTAACTAGGAGAGCATTCTTTTCGTTTGTTAAATAAGAGGATTGGAGGAAATAAGAGGATTCGGAGTTCTAGCGTTGAAATGCGTTGTGGATACGGATTCAGTGTTCTCTTGTGGCTCGCGCACACACGGACGCGCACTTCAGAGACTTATTTTGAGACTTATTTTGCATCAGAGACTTATTTTGCATCTTGTGAAAATGGCATTTTACCAACCCTTTAAGCTATTAACGCTGTTGCGGAAACTCTTATTTGTTCCAGTGAAATCACAAAACAAAATGCACATATTTGTGTTTGATGAAAAAAACTACATGAGTGCGGATTAGAACCCGGACCCTCTGACACACTTTTCAAAAGTTCTACCACTTGATCAGTACACAAGCAAAATTTGTGGATCTATGGATTTATTTGCGTGAAAATTCGACCCTTACAATTTTTTGTCGCTCTCATTAAATGACAAATTAAACCCTTTATATAAATTGATTGGACAACACACCCCCTTCCTTCTTTTTTAAAACAAAGTTAAGAACTATGGAAACGTTCCTCCGTTACGAAAGCCCCTATTGCAACTAATGATTAAGGACAAAAACTGGGATTTAAAACAGACTGCATTTCACACTTAAAAATGATCACATAGAGTAAAGAGTATGCGTATTTGGCGTGCTGTCTGAGGAGAGGGCTCCGAGCTCAGTATGTTGGCCCGAACACAGAGTACTCCTCCCCGTATTCCTGGCTGTGATAGGAAATCAGCCAAGAGTAAGGAGTCGGGGTGGTGAAGGGATACTGTAAACTGCATAGGAACATAGGCGAGTCGACTGCGAATATACTGCATGTATATATGCCTCCTCAAAGGTCGGCGCAGTCACATATAATCTGAAACCAAGGCACCAAGATTGTTTGGTTTTAGTTCTGCCGTTCTTGGAAAATGAGGTTTGAATGTAGGAAAGAAATATAGGCAATCAGAATGATCCATAAAACACTCCCTCAATCCTTTAAACCATTGCCAGCAGGAAATAACATTAAATTTAGTCTCCCTTACCTTCCAAAAACGCAAATTCATCTATTGCTTCAATAGCATTATCTGCCAAGAGAAAAAGCACCAACCATTACTTCATCAATACCACTGATGTTTATCGTTAAAAATTCTATAAACCATTTTAAAATTTAACGCTGTAACTTACCCAAGTCTTTGCGTTGAAGAGTTTTTCTCTTTCCCTGTTGAGCATAAACAAGAGCGTCCTTTGCAATCATTTCAACAAAAAGCTCCTGCAGGCAGAAAAACAATTTTGTCAATCCCTTAACTAAGATTTGAGACAAGTCTTTACCCAACCAAGTGTATAGGTGGGAGCCATCCATAAAAGTTGTCCTGGGCCCTGTGAATTCCAGCAACGGCCTTGGTGGTAGTTAGGCACAAACACGTCTATCAAGAAGATTTGGTAACGCTTCCTTTTACAGTCCAGTTACCCATGTAAATACTATTTTAGTATTTATTTTTATGTACTTATTTTAGTAACTACAATTACTGGGTAATAACTAGTACTAACCCTGAACCTACCCTTAAACCTAACCCTGTTCCATGTACTTACCTTATATTAGCCAGTACTTTCTAGGTAAGTTCACTGTAAGTACACTGTAAGTACTGTACTGTAAAAGGAAGCGTTACCAAAGATTTTAGTTTGAAGACCCTAGTTTCAGAATATCTAAACAGACAAGCATTGTATCTGTGAATGTGATGTATAATGACAGGCCCATAGACCAACTAGTATTAAAATATTTTTAACAAATCTCTCCCCCTTAAAGGGTTAGTTCACCCAAAAATGAAAATTCTGTCAGTATTTACTCACCCTCATGTTGTTCCAAACCTCTATGTGTTTATTTGTTCTACTATACACAAAGGAAGATATTTGGAAGAATGTTTTAATCAAACAGATCTCATTCCCCATTGACTACCATAGTAGGAAAAACACATACTATGGTAGTCAATGGGGAATGAGATCTGTGGCCATCTTAATGAATAAAATTTTACACAAAATCTGCAAACTACGGACAAGAAAACCCTGGCAAAAACATATAGTGTGCATTAGGCAGATAGATGTACTAAGACATTAAAGGTCCTATTATAGATATTAAAGGTCCTAGCGATCCTGGGAGTGTTGACGTTCGCAATATTTTCAAACAAATCGGAGGCTAGCTAGACCCTACCTCCTCCGCATCTCATCTCCTCCCCCTCCCTTCCGTGCTTCCTGAAATAATTGTAACCGTCGGACTGGAAGCCCTTCTGCCCCCGGAGTTCTCGCCATCGTTCAAAAGCTTTGCTACCGATGTAAATTCGGAACTTCGCACGTTCTTTATCCGACTCCTTCTTCTTAATTTGTTCTTCAGAACGACGTCTCTTTGGTCGTGTCTCAGGCATTTTTCAAACTTCCCTCTGACGCTTGTCTCTCCTTCACACACACACCCCCTTCATGTGCACGCGCACTAACCCCCAGACCCACCCTCAAATACTTCTTGCCAGTGATTGGCTGGAACACTGTTTGTTAGGTTTCGTGGTCCGGGTAAGACATGATTGTTTTTGTTGCCGTTTGTGGAGCCTGTGGTGTCTACAGAGACCGCGTTTTTTTACAGTGTGTTTAGGGGATAGGCAGCTAGCCGATAGTGAGGAGACGTTTGCTGTACGTGACAAAAAATGTTTTGCCCCGACATCGCTTATAGAACCTTTAAGACAAGAACAGTTATTGTTGAAAATTCATGTATTCAACTTTGATGAAAGGTTTTGTTCCACTTCAAATGTTGACTACTGTGTGTGTGTGTGTGTGTGACCTTCACCTTCAGGTCAACCTTCACACTGCTTTAACTGATGAAATGTAAAATCAGTGAATATTGGCCATCTGACCGTGCATATTTAGGCCATATGCATGTGTGAGTGTGGCCTAAATATGGGCCGCACACACATGCATGGCCTAAATATACACGGCCAGCCCAGAAGGACAATGTTCACTGATTTTACATTTCATCAGAGCAGACTGTGAAGGTTGAATTAGCAGAGCAAAACCACAGCTGTTCATAAAATAGGCCTATATTGCAATCTACACAACACAATGGGAGACATATCAGAGTTCTAAAGAGGACAAATTGTTGGTGCACGTCTCGCTGGCTCTTCTGTGACCAGGACAGCAAGTCTTTGTGGTGTATCGATGGCTATGGTATTTAGTGTAATGTCAGCGTGAGCGTACCACCATAAACCACATCAAGGATGTATTAAAATTGACTTTTTATTAAAACTTTTTATTCATCAATGAATACGGAAAAAGGTTTCACAGGTTCCAAAAAATATTAAGCAAGTAAAGCAACACAACTGTTTCCAACATCAGATGAACAGTATCAAATCAACATATTAGAATGATTCCTGAAGAATCACGTGAGGCTGATTTAAATTATATTTTAAAGTATTTAAAAAAAAAAATTAAATTGCAATAATATTTCGCAATATAACTTTTTCTGTATTTTGATCCAATAAATGCAGGCTTGAAGCGAGTAAGAGACTTCTTTCAAAAGCATTAAAAATAGTAATGTTTTCCAAAATTTGACCAGTACTGTATATGCAAGCGTATAGAACGAAAGCCAGTGACATACTGGCCTGACAGAAAATAAATTCTTACAGTTGAAATCTGTAGACAGAGAGACAAATATAACTTAAATGAAATATAGACAGACATATATAAAGACTATCTGGCTGTAGATAGATTGATAGATTGATTGATTGATTGATTGATTGTAGACAAGCAGAAACACACAGAACATAAAGTGACATCATCACAGACATAAAAATGAAGCTAAAATTAACATGTAAGACAGATAGAGAGCCAGAAGAAAAGGAGTGGGATATTAATTCAGACAGTGTGTGTGTTTGTGTGTCTCACCGTGGCTTTAGCTATGATGAACACGGACTCTTGACTCGCCAGACTCACATCCGGATCTGCTTTCATCAGTGTTTTGATGCGGGACAGCGGTAACTTGGCGAGGCGGTTCTGCTGCGCGCCCGAGGTGGGCCCAGTTTGCCCATTCCCTCCGTCCTCCTCCGGCTCGTTGCCCCGGGGCTCGTCTTCAGCTCGGTCCAAATCCGACTCCACTGGAGCTGCTGACACAGTCGCCGCCATTGACGCACGCGGCGCTAAATAGAACGCGCTGTAAACCGAAAGCAGATAGTCTAATCTTCTCCCGCCAAATCTGTCTGTATGTAAACACAACCTAGAGGCGGAGGGCGGAACAGACGTCACAGCGCAACGTCATTTTAGAGGGTCAACTAAATCCATTCAAGGTCAGTTAGAGTCCTTAACGAGCGGCATTGCACTTTATTTTAAGGAAGGTTGATTTGTAATTAATCACAGATGACATGTTATTTCAGTTCATGATTAGTAATTAGTCATTACTCTTGGAACAACTGACGAAGGACAGAACATTTTGTAAACTCCTTTAATGTATCCAATCCATTCATACCTCAGCTGATGCGCGTAGAAGAAAAAAGAGGGAAAATTGGGATTTGGTGAAGAACTTTCTAAATAAAATTTAAATCTTTCAGTAAATAATTGGTTTAATGCTTAAATTAAATGTTTTTTTTTAAATAGACTATATACAATCATTTCATACATTTAATCCCATCCATACCATACCTCACTGTACGTCAGAATTCATGTTAATTGCTTTGTCATCATATAGTAGGCTACCATGGTACCATGAAAGAATACTGTGGTATTCTTTTAATTGTTTTTTTATTTGATTAACATATGGAAAGTTCCATGGTAAATGGAAGATAGGCCAGTGAACGTATTGTTTGGGACAGTGGGTTTATTTTTGAAAGTCAGCATAGGTGGTCAAAATAAACCCTATTGGTTTTAATAATTTTCTTTAAAAAATGGTGTCATATAATGACATCATTAAAATAATACACAGATATTTTAATAAAATATGTTTATTTGTCTACTTGTATTGGCAGGAACTGGAAAACGCTGTGGTATACGCCGATCCAGAGCATCCCGAACATGCTCAATGGGTGACATGTCCAGTGAGGATGCTGGCCATACAAGAACAGCTTCAGCTTCCAGGAATGGTGATGGTTGTGGATGGACGGCACAACACTGGGCCACAGGATCTCATCACGGTATCTCTATGCATTCAAAATGCCATCAATAAAATGTACAAGTGTTTGTTGTCCATAACATTTGCCTACCCATACCATAACCCCACCGCCACCATGGGCCTCTCGATTCACAACGTTGACATCAGCAAACCGCTCACCCACACTAAGCCATTCACAGTCTTCCATCTGCCCTGAACAGTGAAAACCGGGATTAATCCGTGAAGAGAACACCTCTCCAAAGTGCCAGACGCCATCGAATCTGAGCTTTTGGCCACTCAAGTTGGTTACGACGATGAACTACAGTTAGGTCGAGACCCCATTGAGGATGGCGAGCATGCAGATGAGCTTCCCTGAGACAGTTTTTGAGAGTTTGTGCAGAAATTCTTTAGTAATGCAAACCGATTGTTGCAGCAGCTGTCCGGGTGGAAGATGCTGGATGTGGAGGTTCTGGGCTGGTGTGGTTACACGTGGTCTGCCTATGAGGTCGGTTGGATGTATTGCCAAATTCTCTGAAACACCTTTGTTGGCTTATGTTATAAAGAAATGAACATTCAATTCATGGGCAACTGCTCTGGTGGACATTCCTGCCGTCAGCATGCCAATTGCACGCCCCTTAAAGGGTACCTATTATGGATTTTTGAAAATTGCCCTTCATATAGTGTTTAACATAGATCTAAGTGAACAAAAACATCCTGCAAAGTTTTAAACATGAAAGTTCATCGTATACAAAGTTATTGTCTCTCAAAAGTAAGAGTCGACTCTGAGTCGCTGATATGAATCGTTCGAAGAACGATGCTTTTCCTTTGTCTAGTTGACGTCAACTTGACAAGTTATTTGAATAAGAAACGCCCACTTATTGCGTTCGGAGACGCCAGGGAAAACCGGAAAACATGTCGACGAGACGCTGTGTTTTGAAGTGCGACGCAAAAGCGAACTTTTTTCACCTGCCAAGTGAGGAGCATTTGAAGACTAAGTGGCTGCAGTTCATATATACAAGAATACCACACAAGTATAGCCCAAACCTTGTTCTGTGTTCGCGTCATTTTGAAGATGATTGCTTCACAAACCTAAACGCTATAAAGTATGGATTCGTGAGCCGGCTCTATCCTAACGAGCTGAGGATCTGAATCAGGTGTGTTAAATAAGGGAGACATACATAATATGCAGAGCAGTGGGTCGCGAGGACTGGAGTTGAGAACCCATTTAAGGTGATAAGAGTTCCGTTTTTCTGCACAGAGAATACCAATCACAACTGACTAGGTCATCTGACCAATCACCGCAGATTAGCGTCACGCAAAGGCGGGTTTTGGAAAAAGGACTCGCTTCATATGGGAGTCGGTGAGCAAATCAGGTAAAAATAAATGCATATTATAAGACAACAAAAGTGTTTTTTGTCATTGCATGCTTGTAAAACTGTTGTTGGGGACTCCCAGAACAATATTTGGAACATTTTAAATGCCTTAATAGGTACCCTTTAAAACTTGCAACATCTGTGGCATTGTGCTTTGTGACAAAACTGCACATTTTAAGCCCTGTTCACACGGGAACGCTCGTGGGTGAAAATGTAAAAATATTATATCGGGTAATGTTTTACCTTTTGTTTACACGGCAGTGGCGTTTTTGGGGCTTAAAAAACGCAAAAAAGTGAAACCACCCTCTAAAGTGGAAATCTTAAAAACGCTCCACCGCCGCGTTCCCGTGTAAACGGTAAAAACGCAAAAGTCTGCTTGACAGGTTGTACGCAGGCGCGCGGACTTGGTGTTGTTGTGTGGCAGTGCTTCACGTTGCCACCTAGCCGCCTGGAGTGCATACTACATTGAATTATACACCCTTTTGCGTCACCATATGCACGCGGATTTCCCGCCAAAAACGCTTTTCTAAACGCAGCATAAAAAGTGATAACGCAATGCCACTTTTGCGTTTTCTCTTCAGAATCGTTTCCGTGTAAACAGCCTCAGAGTGGCTTTTTATTGTGGCCAGCCTAAAGCACACCTGTGCACACCTGTTATATCGTATTGTATACGATATAATACCCTTATACGATATAATATTTTTACGACTTCCCTGGTCTTCGCTTGACAAATAAAATTTATTATTATTATTATTACCAAGGATGTGTTATTATTACCATCAGTTACCATCACAATTATTACATTTTGTATGAGTAGGATATTTGCATTCAGCATTTGCACAGCTTCATTGAGGTGTGTTGCTGGTTGGATTAATACTTTCTTCTAATTGGATTGAGCACAGGTGATCGGTGGAGGATTAAAGACTGTAGAGTGAGAGGTTATTGAGCTGTTCTCTACATTCATTCATACAGACACCAGCATGAAGGATCCACAGCTACCAGGTAAAGCTTTTTTACTCATGGAATAGAGTATGGGGAGTTTTTAATTAAACAGTAGCGAGTACAAATATAAGATCTTATTTACTGAATCATATTGACCATTTTAAGTGTTCTTTTGAAAGGCACTTTATCTCTTAGAATGGCAATTATTCACTGCCATGTTAAAGATGTTTTATGTGCAGTAGTACACATGTCAGGACAGGTTGCAGGTTGAAAAAAAAAAACCTTGTAAGTTTTCTTACAAGACAAATGTTATCCTCAGTTCTTTGCATACAGTGAATGTGCTTGAGATGTAATGTTGTTAAGTATAATTTCAACAATAAACACAGTTTTGATCGCAGACATTGGTTTTTAAAGATGATGAAGGGTCTTACAGTACAGTGAGTCCAATAATAAACATTACGATGTAATATTATTTGATGGCTAAAAAGAAAAAGTGCTGTAGTTTTGTTTCAATTAAATTTATTACACTGAATTAGATTTTTATTTTGTTATTCCAATGTAATAACATTAGCCTATATTAAAAACGGCACTTTATTTCAATGTGTCCTTGTTACACGTTACTTGTATAGTAATAGGCACAATTACAGCAACTAACCCTAAACCAAACCCTAATCCTACCCTAACCCAATAGTGAGGACATGTAGTTCATTTGTATTACTCTGTAATTTTTAATGTATAACTTTGTAACAGGTACACATTAAAATAAAGTACAACAATGAAAAGTAGTATCACAGTTAAGTCTTATTCATTCCCAATGGTTTGTTTTCTTGTAGTTTTGGTGTCAAGAGAGTAGTTCAGTGGATATTCCGTGTATTTTTAGAAGCATGTCGAGTCTGCAAACTGTGATGCGTGGTCTTAAAAAGACTCCTAATCCACCCTACTTAAGGACTTTCCTATTCAGACGTACAAGGCTGATCTTGCCTCCAGCGCAGACACACTGGACATTTGAACTAAAATAGAAAGGACATGCAGTCATGGATTAGGATTATACAAGAACATATAGAGATGCGACTCAAAATGTGTCAAGTTAAATGTGTGATCGGAACAATTTCTCTTCAAAAATAACATTTAAATTTTGTCATATTTCAAAAGGGCGTTCAACATGTAATTTCAATATGCTGATGGTGTCATGCACGTCTCATTTTAAGTTTAGGTCTTAAATGAATAAGCATGTTTACAGTATGCCATACTATAGTTTAATTTCAGTCATTTTTAAACTTTAACCTCTCGTACAGTAGTGGCCAAATTTGTATTATTGCATGTTTCATTGAATTATAACAAATGAGTCCAAGCACAACTACTAAATCTTTAACACATTTATAATAAATTTTGAATGAAGGATGAAGATGTCAATGATCACTTTTTTGGACACTTATCACTTGTATGTCTCAAAGATAATCCGTTTTTTAGAGATTATATAATGAGACAGCTATAATTGCAGCTATGTATGGCATAAAAATGACTATATTTTTATAGGCCTTGATGTTCGATTCTGTAGTAGACTATTACGAGCAGATTTCCTACTGTCATGATCCATGTTCACCCTATCTTTGTAAGGTTAAGCCTCTGTAAACCTTTCTTTCAACATGGAAGGTCATCAAGAGGAAGTGCAGTCATGGAGACTGACACGGCCATTACATTTCAAGACTTTAGGGGACAATTGATTTAAATTTCTCATGACATATCTTAATTTAAAGGCTTGGGGTAGTGATGGCACAGTGTATAAGACACATACCTTTAGTGTGAGAGACCCAGGTTCGAATCCACTGTGAGACACGTGTCCCTGAGCAAGACACTTAACCCCTAGTTGCTCCAGAGGCGTCTGACATATATAGCAATTGTAAGTCGCTTTGGATAAAGGCGTCAGCTAAATGAATAAATGTATAAATGTACTTATACTTGATCAAGTTATAGGAGTTGATCAAGTTATAACAGTTACTACATTAAAAGGAAGGCTCCTGCAACACTAAATACAATTTTATGATGTAAAAACCTATTTGTTACCCTTAAGAGCTATTTTTACCTGGTTTAACCCTTATAAAGTAGTTTTGAATTTTTAAGTTGATTCTGTGAATCTCATTAAGAATTTAAGTTGATTCTTATTGGGTAACACTTTAGAATACGGTTCCTTCGTTAATGAATAACTACACAAGAACCAATGAGTAACACAATATTAACAATCTAGTAACTATTTTACTAATTATTATTAACTAATTATTTGGATCCGTATTATAAAGTGAAGATCATGGGAGCTAACTAGTAATGACTCTAAAGAAATGTTCTAAAATTATACTAAAGTTCACCAAAAATCTCAAACGCTTGAAATGACTTTAGTGTTTGGTTGCACAAGTCATGACTAGATCATGTAGTAACACTTGAGTCATTACTAGTTAGTTGAGTTCTTCACTTTATAATACGCATCCAAATAATTAGTAATTCCCAGCCCGTTCTCATCCTTTGGCATCATATACTGTAGGTCACGCCATATGACATTTCATCGAAAGACTAAGCACATGGCATCCTTTAGCATCAATATAACACGCAGAACCCAAGGCGTCATACAGATGAGTGGCATCCTTTAACGTCAATATGAGATGCAGACCCTACCCCAGACATAAACCTACCCAACCGTGCGTGTTATATTGCCGCTAAAGGGTGCCATGTGCGTAGTATTTCGATGAAATGTCATATGGCGTCACCTATATGACACCAAAGGATGAGAATGCGTTGTAATTCCCATAGAAGTATGAAGTACCACTTTCATCTGTGTGCAGAGTTTCTTGTTAGTTAATAATAGTTACAAGATATTGTGTTACTCATTGGTTCTTCTGTAGTTAATCATTAACGAAGGAACCGTATTCTAAAGCGTTACCGATTCTTGTTATAGATAGTCAAGTTGGGTTTTGTCACGTTTTAGTTCTCTGACCTAGTTTGTCTCCATGGTTTTTCATTGTTTAATTCATTTGCATACGTGTTGTTCTTTCACTGATTGGTTTGTTCTGTGTATTTAAGCCCTGTTTCTTGTTCAGTTCTTGTCTTATTATATTTGGTTGTTCGTTTCTGTGATTTTGATAGAGTATTTTGTTCTCTTTAATAGAAAGAAGACTGCTGTGTTTTAATCCTGCATTTTTTATTTCTTTCTGCTTCAACCAGATATGAAAATTCTGTGATAAATAATAGTTTTGAAAAAAAGTAACATCTAAATCAATTGGTTTTATTAGTGTAAAGTCATTGAGTGCAAAATTACCCTAAAACACATATATCCTCTACCATAGATGGTCCATAGTTTTTATCCACCCTTTTTTTAATTATTAATAATATAAGTAATTTAACTTTGCTGCCATTTTCAATCATCTTGAATCTTTTTGTCCCATTCAAGGTACCAAAATACTAAATGTCTTGAAGCGACATGGGAAAAAAGGCAAGAATGAGCCAGTGGCCCATCCTGCACAGACAGAACCAGAAAAATGCAAGGTTCCTTCACTAACACCAGAGCAACGAGCGAGGCAGACAGCCTTCGAGAGGGTCCTCTATGACATGTCCCACAATGACCGGATCATCGATGACGTTATGCTGGGCCGCAGGATTGCTTTCTATGAACTCAGAGGGGAAATAGGGACAGGAAATTTCTCCCAGGTCAAACTGGCTGTTCACGCTTTGACTAAAGGTGAGAGAATCAGTCATTGATTTCATTGTGTTAATTACTTAAAGTGTCCCTATTATGCTATTTGAAAGATTCCTATAGTTTTGTTTTGGAGGTTTCCTACAGTAGGTTTAGATGAATCCAACGTAAAAAAACAACACATTTTCTGATAATATACATTGCACCTCCCCTGTTTTCTCACATTGTCTGAAATGATTCAAAGGATTCAGTTTCTCTGAACCTCTCCTTTCCGCGAGCCTACTCTGCTCTAATTGGTCAGATGCCCCAGTCTGTTGTGATTGTTCAAACAATAACAGCGCATGTCAGAAATTAAACACTCATTACCATATCTGAATTTCAGCTCCAGAGGCAGGCAGTTTCAGGCAGTTCAGAATCAGTTCTTTCTTTTGGGTGAAAATAACTTCATGTGCAGTTTGGTCCTTTAAACTGCATACTTTTTTCGTTCACAAACAGCTATATTTCACACTACATGAAAGGTAATATTTGAAAAAGCATAATAGGGGTAGTTTAAGTTTAAGAAGGCTTTGGGGAACTCTTCATTGAGTGGCCCCCAAAAATATTTGGACACTTAAGCTACATTGTCTGAATGGAAATATTATAAATCAAATAGAGACAAGTTACCTGTTCGGTCTCAGGCTAACCTAAAAATATTTAGTGAAAAGTTTTACTTTTTTTTAACCATATTTCCTAAAGTTTTGTCTGATACCGGTTACTTAATAATTATATTAATAATTATATGATGCCCTATAAGACTAATACATTATTATTATTTTTTATTATTAACAAATTTATAATATAAATAATTAATAATTTATATGCTACAAGTGAATTTAGGCATTACAACATTATAATTTACAGCAGTGGATCTCAACTCCAGACGCACTGCTCTGCACATTTTGTATGTCTCGCTTATCTGACACACTCAGTTCAGTTCATAGAGTCTATCCTAACCTAACGAGCTGAGGATCTGAATCAGGAGTGCTAAATAAGAGAGACACACAATATACAGGGCAGTGGGTCCCGAGGACTGCAGTTGAGAACCACTGATTTACAGTATGAAAAATAACATATCAATTTTAAGATTTGCTAAAAATGTAGATATTTATATTATTTATAAATTAATACCAATACCTATATGTGCATCTCTAATTTTAAGGATATTTTAAATATCTGAATGCTTTATGGGGCCACTGCATGCGCAATTAAGGTTTTTATATGTATACACTCACCTAAAGGATTATTAGGAACACCCGTTCAATTTTTCAATAATGCAATGCAATTATCTAATCAGCCAATCACATGGCAGTTGCTTCAATGCATTTAGGGGTGTGGTCCTGGTCAAGACAATCTCCTGAACTCCAAACTGAATGTCAGAATGGGAAAGAAAGGTGATTTAAGCTATTTTGAGCGTGGCATGGTTGTTTGTGCCAGATGGGCCGGTCTGAGTTTTTCACAATCTGCTCAGTTACTGGGATTTTCACACACAACCATTTCTAGGGTTTACAAAGAATGGTGTGAAAAGGGAAAAACATCCAGTATGCGGCAGTCCTGTGGGCGAAAATGCCTTGTTGATGCTAGAGGTCAAAGGAGAATGGGCCGACTGATTCAAGCTGATAGAAGAGCAACTTTGACTGAAATAACCACTCGTTACAACCGAGGTATGCAGCAAAGCATTTGTGAAGCCACAACACACACAACCTTGAGGCAGATGGGCTACAACAGCAGAAGACCCCACCGGGTACCACTCATCTCCACTACAAATCGGAAAAAGAGGCTACAATTTGCAAGAGCTCACCAAAATTGGACAGTTGAAGACTAGAAAATGTTGCCTGGTCTGATTAGTTTTAATTTCTGTTGAGACATTCAGATGGTAGAGTCAGAATTTGGCGTAAATAGAATGAGAACATGGATCCATCAAGCCTTGTTACCACTGTGCAGGCTGGAGGTGGTGGTGTAATGGTGTGGGGGATGTTTTCTTGGCACACTTTAGGCCCCTTAGTACCAATTAGGCATTGTTTAAATGCCACGGCCTACCTGAGCATTGTTTCTTAACATGTCCATCCCTTTATGGCAACCATGTCCCCATTCTCTAATGGCTACTTCAAGCAGAATAATGCACCATGTCACAAAGCTTGAATCATTTCAAATTGGTTTCTTGAACATGACAATGAGTTCACTGTACTAAAATGGCCCCCACAGTCACCAGATCTCAAGCCAATAGAACATCTTTGGGATATGGTGGATATCACAAATCTTTGGATCTCACAAATCTCCATCAACTGCAAGATGCTATCCTATCAATATGGGCCAACATTTCTAAAGAATGCTTTCAGCACCTTGTTGATTCAATGCCACATATAATTCTGAAGGCGAAAGGGGGTCAAACACAGTATTAGTGTGTTCCTAATAATCCTTTAGGTGAGTGTATATTTTTTTACATTTCTTACAATATAAAATATTCAAACTAGACATTTAACATCAGCATGAAATGAAAACTCCAACTTGATCTCATGAGAAAACATAACTACTTTACGAGGTACCAATTACGGGGTGAATTTGTGTGATTTGATTGATTCATACAGAAACATGATTTTTTTTAGAATAAGAGTAAGCAATTAAGCAGATTAAGCAAAAACGTAAGAATGAGATTGTACAAATTTATACGAATTTGCCACTAATTTGCCAAAACAAAATAGTTACAAATTGCCCTGAGACTGTGCTGGTCAATTCACCTTTTCTATTTTCTAAATATTTTATTGATCTTAATGCGAATGATTCATCTAAATATGTTTTTCTTTTTGGCCTCGTAATTCTTAAACTCAATCTTCTCTCTGGTGATGTTTTCCTGACTTCTCCAACCATTGAGCCTGTTTAAACCCAAGCTCCCACATCTCAAAATTCAACTAACCAATGAATAGAACCAAGTTTTCTTTTGTGAGAATATGTTGCACTCTAATGTACATAACAGCATTGAAGAAAAGGCAGCACAGTTTAACAGGGTCTGTTCATGTCAGTGACCACGAGTTGATCCGCTCATGTAATCTCATCAGATTTACAGCACCCCCTCTGTGAATCTCTTTAATATTTTTGAGAGGATGGTGAGATGCCTCTTGAAAAACAACACAGCAGGGAGGCCTCTCAAAAATGTCCGCATATTTAAAAAAAAAATCTTTAATAAGATTTTAAGCCTGATATATGAAATAATAGTATTTCATTCATATTTCAGTAATTCATAGACTTTTATGGCTCATTTATTATGATATAGTCAAATATGGTGCTCATTAACTGCAGGATGATGTTATGTTTGAAACTCGCATTTTAAGCCTATATGTCTCGGCTGGTTGCTGGCAGACAGATGAGGAAGACGTGTAATTCAATACAAAAGGTTTATTTTCTGAGCCACCGTTTACACATGGTTATTTCGAAAAACGAAGACATATCCCTTCGTTGACAACACAAACGGAGAATTCGCCTCTGAAAACTATTCTTTCTAAAAACTCCGGCCAGAGTGGAGATTTTGGAAAACTACGTTTGCATGTAAATTGAGAAAACTTAGGCAGCCAACGTTACAGTATGTGACAGAACTTGCATCTGCGTCAAAAGTGCGACCTTGCGAATCGATTCGTTCGATTGGCTAACGTGAGCTTTAGCCTCTCGTTACACTACCACCTACAGGTTTGGCATGCTCTTGACGGCATATATAAACGGCTTCATGTAAACAAACACATTTGCATGATGTTGCAAATGATGTTATTTTTGAAAACGGAGAAGGTGAAATGTCCGTTTATGAAAATAACCGGCCACGTATAAATGCAGCCTAAAGAAAGATCCAACAGGAAGGCAAATGGATAGCAACACACACTGAACACAGACAATACCAGACAATGGACTGAAGCAGAATTGAACATATACAGGTGTTAATGTCAGCTGAACGTGATTAGTGTCCGTGAAAACAAATGAGTGACGTAGGCAGGTTATGACAAAACATAACGAGTCCAAACTAACATGAATGTGACAGGTAGGCAATTTTCAGAGCAGCTAGCAATAGCAAGTTAGCTTTGAAAGCATGAGATCCCACCCTCCCTTCAGAGCATCTCCAAAGCCACGCCTCCTTCAAAACACATGAACACACACAGCATAGTTTGCAAAGCGTTACGAGACGAGAGGTTAAACTACCCAAGGTTTTAAAGCACATACATTACAATAATTAAGAACAACAACAAGAGCACCAACCCCTGTACCAACTGACTAATGCAGATTCATTCGGCATTGATAGTATTGCCATTGAAACGCATAAAGTCGAGTCACAAACCGCTCCGAATGTAACGTTACAGGTTTCCATCTTACAAATTACAGTAGTTCTCGTTGTTTTGGTTCAGTTTCGGTTGTGCTGCTCTGTGACTGACGTCTGTCTATTGGTGCGTTCACGTGCTATGGTAATTATGGTATACCAAAAGCCGACGTGAAAAATATGCATGGACACCCCCTCACATGGAGTTTTCCACTGGGCAAGAACTCGCAGAATGATGCACGAGTTGCCGAGATGAGATAACCTTTGACCTTTTCAAAATGGCGGAGAGCAATGTGAGAGTCGTGAATGGGAAACATATGTACTATTCATGATCTAGAAAATATAGAGCATATTATTTACCGTTTGAGTTTTGACAAATCATTTTCTTGCTGTAGCAGATGACTCGAGGAATCTAAAATAGTTTTAGCTAAATAACAGGCCTGGATCTCCATCTTTTTACCACATTACAACAACAAAAGCACTTGAACCCAACACACTGGTAAATACAAGTTCACAAGTGGAAAATATCATATTTTCCATTTTCTACAACAGGTTTCTCAGAGTAGTTTTGAATTTAGTGGCCCTAGAAATTTGCGCATTAAAGGGATACTCCACTTTTTTTGGAAATAGGCTCATTTTACAACTCCCTCAGGGTTAAACGTTTGAGTTTGACTGGTTTCGAATCCATCCAGCCGATTTTCTGATATTTAGAAGAATATCAGTAACCAGACAGTTTCTGGTCTCATTGACTTCCATAGTAGGAAAAAAATACATACTATGGAAGTCAATGAGACCAGAAACTGTCTGGTTACTGATATTCTTTTAAATATCAGAAAATCGGCTGGATGGATTCGAAACCAGTCAAACTCAACTGTTAAACTCTGAGGGAGTTGTAAAATGAGCCTATTTCCAAAAAAAGAAGTGGAGTATCCCTTTAAATATGATACAGTATAGGCTTTATAGGGTTAAGATAACAAGGTCACTTGAATATTTTACTTGCGCCCCCACTAAGTTTGTATAACATGGATTTTCCAAAATATAACTCATTCTGATTTAACACGAATCTCTCTTTCTCTCACACAGAGCGTGTAGCAGTCAAGATTCTGAACAAGGCACGTCTCAACAAGAAGTCACAGAATGTGTTTGCCTCAGAGATCATCTGTATGGAAAAACTCAGCCATCCAAACATTGTGCGTCTGTACGAGGTGCTTGAGACCAGTAAGCATTTGTACATCGCTATGGAGTATGGCAGTGGAGGAGACCTGTTCTCACGGATCTCCACCAGAGGGCGCCTGTCAGACCTTGAAAGCAAGATCATATTTGCCCAGATCGTCTCAGCCATCAAATACATGGTGAGAGCAGCAGGACTGTGTCCTCATCTAACCTGACAGCAGGAGGAATCACTATTTATATTGCTCATACTTAGAGTTAGGAATTTTATCAACACTCTAATCTTAAAGGGATTGTTCACTAAAGAACAAAGTAGACTAGTTCACCAGGTTTGTTCTTTCTTCTGCTGAACACAAAAGAAGATATTTTGAAGAATATGGGTAACCAGACCCATTTACCTATTAATGGGACCCATTGACTTCCATATTATGGGATAAAAATAGTATTTTTATTTTAAAATATTTATATTGTTTTGGTAAATATATATATTGTTTTTAATTTATATTGTCAATATTTAATATTATTGGTCAGAGTTATTATTTTTTTTTTTAGAATTTTTACTTTATTTTTAACTGAAATTTAACTAAAAATCCACAATCATTCAAAAGTATTTTATGCATATCAAAAGTAAAGACATTTACAATGCTTTTCAAATACATGCTGTTCTTATGAAATTTATGAAAACAAAAAAACAGAACAAAAAGATTTCCTCAAAAATATTAAGCAGCAGAACTGTTTTAACACTGATTATAAGAAATGTTTCTTGTTTCTTGATCTCGGTAAAAATGAGAATGATTTCTGAAGGATCATGTGACACTGGGGACTGGAGTAATGATGATGCTGAAAATTCAGCTTTGCCATCACAGTAAAAAACATTTTCAAACATATATTAAATCTTAAACTGTACATATACAGAAAAATATAACTGAATTTCTACTGACAGATCAAAACCCCTTGTGACCAATGTTATTAACTAATACTGATCAGCGATATTCACTGTGAATTATGTGAATTGGTTGAGATGACATATTTTTTGTCATTGGTAATTTAGTAGTTTGTTAAGGCCCGTACACACCGGGACGAATATCAGCGTGTGTTATCCGTCAGCGTTTTTCCAACGCGTTATTTTGTGTTGAAAAACGCTGAAAAACCAAAGCGATTTTCGCTGACGATGAACCGAGTGAACATGCAAATTCATTCCCTGACATTAGATGGCGCCAATTTGCTCTGCAGTACCACTCCATATCAGTTTTCTTTTATCAAGATGTTTGTAGTCCCTGTCGCGTTTGTCATATAGTTCTTTATGTTCTAACACCAACGAGAACAGCAGCTCTTCATTCATCTTGCCTTGCATCTTCCTCGTTTTATTTCTTCCTGGCAGTGTAGACGGCGACGCTACTTGGCGTATATCTTCTTCTTCGTTCCTTATGTGTGCTCGGCAAGACCGTTTTGTGTTTGAGTGCCCCCAAGTTGTGTTTTACAGTAACTTAAGAAGCTCCAAACATGTGAGCAAAAGCACCAATCTCATTGGTCGGATAGTTTTTGACGCAGCGCGTCAAACTAAAAAAACGAACCCGAGGCGTTTTTTATTTTTAAAATGACGCTTTTACGCGAGCGTTTTACGTGCTGGTGTGCACGCTCACATTGGCGCCCTTTGTTTAGTCATGAGGCGTTAAACGTCGGCGAATAACATGCGCGAAATTCGTCCCGGTGTGAACAGGCCTTCAGTTTCATTTTATTTATAATTTATATAGACTTTTTTATTTTAATTTGGTGTGACTCAGTATAACGGATCTATTTATTTCTTCATTTCTCAGCATGAAAATAACATTATCCATCGTGACCTGAAAGCAGAAAACATTTTTTACACCACATGCTACTGCATCAAAGTGGGCGACTTCGGCTTCAGCACCGTCAGTGAGCCGCCAGAAACTCTGACCACGTTTTGCGGCTCTCCGCCGTATGCGGCACCTGAGCTCTTCAGAGACAAAAGCTACGTGGGCCGTTACGTGGACATCTGGGCGCTCGGTGTCTTGCTCTACTTCATGGTGACCGCCACCATGCCTTTCTACGCCGACAACTTAGGCCGTCTGAAACGCTGCATCCTGCAGGGGGCGTACAGCATCCCACCATACGTCCCTGACCCCTGCCAACTGGCCATCAAAGGCATGCTGAGACCTGTACCTGTGGACCGCACCACCGTGTCACAGCTGATGACATGCTCCTGGATGAAGGGGATCGAATACCCCAAACCCTATCCCGCTTTCAGCATGACGCCCAATTACCTAGCTGACCCTGAGAAGAGCCTGTGCGTGGAGGAACGGGAAGTAAAGTCAGCCCTGAGTGAGCTGGGTATCAGTGCCACCCATCTGCAGAATAACACCTGCACTGACTGTCGCAGCCCAATAACAGGAACTTACCGTATCCTGCTACACCGCATCCAGAAGAGGAGATCCGTGGAGGCGGTGGGATATTCCGCCATGTACCAGGAGGAGTTGGGTACCAAGAAATACTGGGCCAGCGGCGCCACTGCTAAGCAAAATGCCTCTGCAGTTTGTACTGTGGCATGAAGACAATTGAAATCACATTTGAATGGTCCAGGTGTGGGTAATACGTCTGATGCCATGTTTCAGGAAGTAATAAATTTACATGAAATGAAATGAAAATCGCATATGAAATTCATCGCAAACCTAGCGACACAGCATTGATCCCAAGATTAAGCTTTTACTTTTATTAATATTTTCGTAATATACCAAGATAGAAGGTTCCATTTATAAGTGATTTGGTACTCACCTGCTGCTAAATCTGTGACGGTTTAATGATTCATGAAAGATTCATTGTTTTGCAAACAAATGACTCTTATGAGTAAATTCTTTTTAGTGAATCAGTAACATGCAGCATGATCGATTCCCAAAACGAAGTACTCTTCAGAGTCGTTTTTTAAAGTTTTAGCGAATCAAAAATATACAGTGCGATTGGTGTAGCCTTTTTGATGAAACGAATGACTCTTACGAACCATTTCTAGTGAATCGAAAATATACAGTGCGAGAAAAGAAGCCTGATTCTTCAAACGAATGACTCTTATGAGCTGGGTTTTTATAGCACATCAATAACACAGTGCAAGCAGCATAGCTTGATTCCCGAAACGAATGACGAATCTTTTATTGAATAGTTTAAAAACAGGTTTGAATCATTATAATGGAATATACCCAAATTAAGCAGAATCAACCATAAAATCTATGGGGTCCAACGGTCTGAGACTAGTGAAAATGCTTTGGTTTCACATTCTTTTAAAATTTTGTATATTTCTTATTCATGTTTTATGCCACTTGTTTAACAACAATATACTCCTTTCAAGGGGTCTCAGACTTTTAGGCCTCATTGACTTATGGTAATAAGTGCTTTACATTTAACGACGTTTCACACATTAGCATTCTTTCTAACTAATCTTTCTTTCTTTCTAACTAATCTTTCTTTCTTTCTATATAATCTATCTTTCTTTCAAACTAATCTATCTTTCTTTCTTTCTAAATAATCTATCTTTCTTTCTAACTGATCTATCTTTTTTCTTTCTAACTAATCTTTCTTTCTAACTAATCTATCTTTCTTTCTTTCTAACTAATCTTTCTTTCTTTCTAACTAATCTATCTTTCTTTCTAACTAATCTATATTTCTTTCTAACTAATCTTTCTTTTTTCTTTCTAACTAATATTTCTTTCTTTCAAACTAATATTTCTTTCTTTCAAACTAATCTATCTATCTTTCTAATCTATCTCTCTTTCTAACTAATCCATCTTTTTCTTTCTAACAAATCTTTCTTTCTTTCTAACTAATCTATCTTTCTTTCTAACTAATCTATATTTCTTTCTTTCTAACTAATCTTTCTTTTTTCTTTCTAGCTAATCTTTCTTTCTTTCTAACTAATCTATCTCTCTTTCTAACTAACCTATCTATCTATCTTTGTAACTAATCTATCTCTCTTTCTAACTAATTTATCTTTCTAACTTATCTATCTTTCTTTCTAACTAATCTATGCACAGCTGGATTCACCATATACTTGTAATTCTAATGGAGGAAATGTTTATACTGAAACATGGTTTTGCAATCGAAACATAAGTGGTCATTTTGCCACTTATGGTTTGGCAAACATTTGATACATTTTTGTATCACTGAATGGTTGAATGTTTGAGAATGTTGTTTTATAGCCACAGGTGTGGGCTGAGTGTCACACAGTAAATGTTTGCAGTAAACTGGTTACTGGCTGTTTTGGTCTTGTGTAACAAAGTTTATGTTTTTGTAGCTTTACAAAAGCCTGATAGATTCGATGGATCGACTGCTATCTGTCTCTTAAATAGCTGAATTGCTACTCAGACAGGGTTTACACCGAATGTATGACGTAAAGGATTAATAGCTGATCAGCTGTTAAGCCGAATTAGAGTGGTGCTTTATAAAAAGCTTGTGGTATCAGCGATTACATTGTATTCTATAGAATTAATCACCTTAATTTCCCCTTATAAGGGAAACAAGCCTTGGCACATTCATATCAGGAATGGAAGAGATCTGCCAAGACGCTGTTTTTATAGGGCATAATTTTGTAGTTGAACACATATGCCTTTGAGCTTTTAAATCATTTTTAGAGATACTCTTCATTTTGCTAAGTGCTTATATTACTCATTGGCATGACATAGATGTGAAATTGTTATTCTGCATCATTTGTAGCTTTAATTATCCACTTACAGAGAAGCATTGCATGATTTTTTTTGTTACATGATTGCATTTTAATATTGTTTTAGCTCATATCCATTTCCATCATATTCATATCATATCCATATGTAATGTTATGTCACACGAATTACAGATGCGACATGAAAAATACATTAAATTGTATTTGTTTATATTTTCATGAAAATTAAGTCAATTTTCCTCCCAAGTTCTCATCAATGTAATGCAAAAAAGGATATTCTCATACTAAAAATAATATATAATATTAATTATAAGTTAATATATTAATTATAAGTAATTATACATAATTAAGCCAGGCAATCAGCCAAATGTCAGCAGGCATCTCTCTCATGCCTGCAGTTGGTGCAGAATGCTGCAGCTAGACTATTATAAGGGATACGTAAGCGTGACCCCATTTCTCATATATGGCCTCCCTTCACTGGCTTCCAGAATGTTTTTGGATTGATTTAAAAATTTTAGTGTTTGCTTATAAATCCTTAAATGGTCTAGACCTGACCTACCTTTCTGACCTTATATAACATGTCCCATCGAGGCCGCTTAGGTCGGCAGATTGCATGCTCTTGACTGTCCTTAGAGTAAGGCTGTTTCAGTTACGGCCCCTAAACTATGGAATAATTTACCAATGTCTGTGAGGCTGGACCCAACACTCTCTGCTTTTAAGTCTTAAAACATATTTAGATTATTTGGAGTTTACTTCAGTTTGAAAGCTGTGTGTTTTTGTCTTCTTGTTGTTGTTTATTTATGATTTTGGACGTATAGCACTTTGGTCAACTTCTGTTGTTTGAAATGTGTAATTTAATGACTTATGCAGTACATACCTGCATATATATTTTTTCATTTCAATTCTGATGTGAAATGTGACCTGAAATGTGTATAAGCTTTAATCTTTATAATGCATGCAAAAACAGATATATGATCAAAATAAATGTGCTTTACAATACGTGCTGTGAAGATTACAAAACCACATGAAGACCCATGTGATTTTTTTATTTGGTTCATTGAGCAACATCTGATGAAAAAAGTCATTTATTTTCTTAAGTAATCCAGTTCATCTTGTTCCGATAAATTGTGAAATCAGACAAAATGAATAAAAAATATATACGTTAGTGATTCATTTGACAAAGGAAAATCCAGTTAAATGACCGATTAAAGAAGTTTATTTTTTTTTAATACTGGAGCCCGAGAATTTCTCAATTTGATTAAGATGTCCAGTCTAAACAAGTGTGGGACGGCATTAACTGCTCTAAGATTTATCAAGCCAACAAAAGTATTGACATAGTCAACCAATACAAACATATTTTTATATTTTCCTGCTATTGCTAAACATCTCTTATAATCTTCCCGAATTTTCAACAACATAACCCTTGAGACAACATCCTTTCATATCCTTCTTAGACATGCAAAACATGGCAGAGATTTACTGTCCTCAGAACAAACTGTTTCTTTTCATTGCCTTGTGAATTCACTTGGCCAAAATTTCACAATACTTGTGATCTTCCTGTGCGCTACTAGTTTGTGCTTGCAGAGTTTATGGTCTCTTCGAAGTGATTGGCAGATTACAAACTGATATGGATTTTGCAATACTTTACTTGGCCCCATAATTCCAGACTTGTATACACATGCTTCAGCACCAAAAAGTGCAATTGATGACTTGTGAAGATCACACGAAGATCACTGATGTACTTTGATACCAAATGCTACATGTATGTTTCACAATATTAACAGCCAAACTGTCTTTTATTTCCCATTTAGATATAGTTACATTAAAGATAGTACTGTAGATATTTATACTGTTACGATGCTTTTCAAGGGTACCTCAAGACTTAAAGAGCTAGTTCACTTTGAAATTACACGGAAATTTCGTAAGTTTTACCTTTCACTAAACATATTTAGATCGAAATACGTCTTCCATTGCGATTTCCCGTATATCTGAATATGTTTAGTGAAAGGTAAAACTTCGAAAATCTCCTTGTAAACAATGCGTGACATAGATGCGCGTGAGATTACTTCCGGCGTAACGTCTGGAGACGGTTCGGTTCAGTTGGACATCTAATTCAGATCAGTGCAAGTAGCTGTTAACAAGAGGTAAGAACTATATAAATACTGTTCGTTTTCTCACACAAACCGCTCGTTTCGTGTCTTAGGCCATCAGTGTGTACTTACATTCACAAGTCATTAAATCATGTTTAATTTTGACTTCTCTGTGCATGCTCTTTGAGGTGGACCCCTTAAAACTCCATTATATGACTGACAGACAACAACGGTTTGACCGAAAAATGTCAAAATTGAAAATACTGTGGAAACAAAGACACCTACATCTTGGATGCCCTTGAGGTAAGCTAAAACATATCAAAAATTAATTTCAAAGTGAACTATCCCTTTAAAATAAGATTCAGAACCTGCAGTTCCACCACCTCAATGACAAAGGGCAACCTAGCTAGAATTTAACGGTGGGAAACCATTCTTTCATTAGAAATTGCAAGAAGTTCTATCCAGTGAGCCCTAGACAATAAGATCGGTAAGGCTGCCACCTCCGAGCCTGCTCTGCCTGATTGCCCAGTTGGGCGGACACATGTACACACCCCCAAATGAGTCCCACTTATGGAGTTAACTTATTGTTAATTGGGCACTGGTCACCCAGGGATCAATCTAACCCTCTAGGAATGATTCTGGTGGCCCCATATGACCAACAATGTCAGAAGGTTTGTCTTAGGATGTCAGGAATGTGTCATGGCTAAAACATCTCGACAAACTTCCATCCAGAAAACTCCTCATGCTGTTTGTTCCCATGGTCACATCTAGGAGACTTCATCACAGACCTTCCCTCCTCATCAGCTTCACCTGTGTTCAAGTCGTAGTAGTGGACTCCAAGGCCTGTTTCCTGGTCCCACTCAAAAGTATCTCAACTGCCATGGAGATGGCAGTATTACTTTTTAACCATGTGTTCAGTAACTTTGGACTACTTGAGGACATAGTTTCGGATAGAGTTTATCACCAGAATATGGAAAGCATTCTTCTCCCTACTGGTTACCACCATCAGAGCAGGCAGGTGGGCAGAAGTAGAGGCAGATTAAAGAGATTGGTTGCTTCCTGAGAACCTTCTCTCATGGCCACCAGAACTAGAACCGCTTCCTTGCATGGGCAGAGTATGCTCAAAACTCTCTGCGACAGCCAGCCATTGGTTTGACCCCATTTCAGCCTGGCAGTAGATAATTGGTTTCTGAGTGAGAAAGAGAGTCTGGGATGTCACCATCTGAAGCAGCAGTGAGCTATCATGCTGATGCCTGAAGATGTCCACAAACCAGCCCCAGGCAGAAGGTATAACTCTCAACTACATTGGTCCCTTCATCATTTTGAAAGCAGGCCAACCTGGTCAAGTATCAGTTGCAACTTTTCTCACATTATCGTATTCCCCCTACTTTCCACGTCTCAATGTTCAAGCCTCACCATTCCGTCTCCTCTCCCTCCAAAGAGCCTGGTCCAGTGGACGAACTCCCTCTGGGCAGAAACGAAGAATCCAGGGCGGTGATGGGAGTAATAGGAGTCAAGGAAGAGTCTTGAGCAGGAAGCGGCAGATGGTGACCCAGACCACAGCCAAGACGGTGGACCACGGCGGCGGCACTGGAGGGAGGAGCCATGGTGGTGAACGCCTAAATTCCACCTTGGGGACAAGTGAAGGTGACCGAGATGAAGTTGGTGGAGCCCATGGCGCAGACGGAGCGCTGATGGAGAGGAGTGACGCAGAAGACCCTGGTGGCAGTGACGGGGGATCAGTGAGACTAATCAGGCAGAGAAGGGTTAAATCTAAATTATAATCTAGAAACTCACTCTCAGTGATGGGCGGGTGACCGTGGCTCCAAACCAAACGCTCGACCTCCACACATCTTCCCTCATTGCAGGATGGGACAGCTTGGCAAAAAGCTTTTTGCTTTGACGGTCTTTACAACTTTTACTTGTAACGGAGTAATATTCGGAGTAATATTATACCTCAAGGGCATCCAAGATGTAGGTGTCTTTGTTTCCACAGCATTTTCAATTTTGACATTTTTTGGGTCAAACCGTTGTTGTCTGTCAGTCATATAATGCAGGTTTAGGGGATCCACCTCAAAGAGCATGCACAGAGAAGTCAAAATTAAACATGATTTAATGACTCGTGAATGTAAGCACACACTGATGGCCTAAGACACGAAACGAGCGGTTTGTGTGAGAAAACGAACAGTATTTATATTGTTTTTACCTTATGTTAACAGCCGTCGAACTGATCTGAATCAGATGTCCAACTGAACTGAACTTGCAATAATGTGTCTACGTCACGCATTGTTCACACAGAGATTTCGGAAGTTTTACCTTTCACTAACATAGATATACAGGAAATCGCAATGGAAGATGATTTCGATATATGCTGCCTTGGATTTTGGATTGCCCCTAATGGAATTGTGTTCTTAAAGGCGTCATGTACTGGCTTTTAAAATTTTATTATATTGTTGTCTGAGGTCAACTTATGACGTTCGCTTGGTTTTTGCTTTCAAAAACATCAAAATGAATAAGTAATAGGCTATTTTGTAGTGAGTTGTGAGCCTAGCTGAAAAACAGTCGGTTTTTATGGGCGTCTCGCACTGAAGACTTGGAAGTTAACGCCCACTGCTGCGAGTGGAGAACAGTTTTGCATATTATAATGAGTTTAACTCACCCGTCGGTGTACGTGGGGAAAACGTCCAATGTTTTAAAATGGTAACCGGATTCGCCCATACATGTTCGACCCAGAGTCCGTGTGTAGCACAATTCCTGTCAGATCCAATATAGACGGCACAGCACCGTTCTTTACTCTTAATCGGTCTGCAAATCCAGTCTTGTTTACAAAACAATCCTCAGTGAAATGAAGCGAACAGACGTCATTAAAAATAAAGTTTATCCATGCAGTCCTTGAAGTCCAGAGGAAGCTTATGCAGCGAATGTCTTCTTCCACAACCAGGCACTGCACAATATTCTGTATTGCTCGGTAGCTGGATCCGGTTTGTCATCACGAGGTAGGCATGTATGTTACTTAGCTATGCGTGTAATGTGCGAATCGGTGGGGGGGGCTAAACCGGCCGTGTTGAAGCAGGCGTTGATTTTCTTCTGTGGGGGTGGTGTTTTATCCTCTTTGTCGTCATAGTTCCCCACTTTTAAAAACGAGTCGTTTGCAGAGGCTGGTGTCAATAAAAGCTTTTATTGGACTAACAAGGACGTTTTCAGTTCTGAAACTTACAGGATATTCTTATAATATGATGACCTCTTAGATGTGAAAAGCTCAAGGAAATTTTGATTTCAGTTCATCACCCCTTTCATAAATATCTCAGTACATGGTTCAGTCAGTCAGATGTTTTTTCAATAGGAAAGTTTGGTTTATAAATGAGAGATTGTTTATCCTCAGTGTGTCAGTGTGTATTTTGGGTGACCTAATCTGCAAACCGAAAGAAAATGTACCCATCATTACTCATAAAAATATAATATTCCCAGTATGAGAAATTATCTCACAGGGTTTCTCCCTTCTGTGAACACATAATTAATTAGCAAATCGGCCAAAGTTGGTTTTATTTGGGGGAGATGAATGTTTAAATCTTTTTGAGCGATTACAGGTTCTGTTGTTATCGGAATTGCAGAAGGCTGAGCATGTGAAATAGTCCATGCAATTGGCTGACGCTATATTCATTTACAAGCAATTGCAAAAGTTCTCATGGCTATAAGCCAACAGAACCCGCATTTTTTGTATTAGTCATGAAAAGAGGCAAAAACAAGTTTAGAGTTGTTGGTGAAACAAGCACACATTGATGATATATTGTCCTGAAAATGTTCAACCGTCCCTGAATGTGAGTGTGAGAAAAGGGGGGCTAACCTTGCAACATTTACAATGGGCTATATGCACGCATAAGTTCCGCATTTGACGCAAGGATGCTCGTCCATTTCCGGTTGTGGAGATTTAAGCGGAGGAAAACCGAGGAAAACGGGATTATGGCAGAGTCTTCAAAATTTACTGTCCTCCCGTCTTTGAAACGAAACGTACATACGTTTAGATGTAATTTTATATATAGTTATGTTTATTTAATATAATCTTAAAAAAAGCATAAACACAACGAGGGGTGTCTGTTTTATCTGTTTTTGTGACTAACGTTTCTTTAGTATAACCATGGAGTATAATTCTCGGTATTGCATTGGACTCTCCGATTGGCGGAAGTTATTGAGCATCCTTTACACCTTCACCGGAAATACCGCCGTGCATAGAGCCCATTAAGAGAGAAATATGGCTTAGACACTGAACCATGACATACTGCATACAACACACTAACTGGCTTTAATTGTTTATGTTACACAGGCTGATATAGAAATTGTATTCAAGTTTATACTGGCACCTATTGGTGTGGATGTAATGCAAAGGGTTCCAATTACTGACCCAATGAGTTCCTAATAGGGAACATTCCCAGAACTTTGGCTCACATTATTGCAAGAATATCTCAAAGTTCAGAACAAATTTTAATTCAGTAACGTTAATACAATGTCTGTTCAACATGATCTGGTTTTTAATAATGTTCTTAAAACATTAGCACTAAAACTTTTTACATCGTTTATGTAATGTGTTTTCTTAAATGTTTAAGGCGACATTTACACAACAACATTTTCACAACTAAAAATGGAAAACTTTTTGTGTTTTGGCCATTCACTTACACGACAACTGCATTTTGGGGGCCTGAAAACACAAACTTTTGAAAACAGGTTTCAAAGTGCAAGTTATCGTCTTTATCCGTGCAAAGTGTTTCTTTACAAAGTGACATACTGGCCTGACATGTACAGTATAATACCATGCTTTTAGGGATTTTTGCAGATCCATGTGAATGGGAAACACGGATTTTGACTCGTGATGAGTGTGAGAGTCAAAAGGTGCATCTGTGTTTTCAGGGCAAAAGATACGAGGCTGTTTTCTGTCGTAATAAATGCATTCCAGGCTCACCAAGAGAAAGACCATGAGGATATATTCCACCGACTGAAGGAGAAAGCTATGCTGTTGCAGAACCAGGTGTTGTATTTACCTCTTTCTCAAAATGTCTATATGGAATTTTTAAATAATTTGTTGATTATCATTAGCCTGGGTATGGCATATTTTTTAAATGTGTTCTGTTTTTCTAACTCTTACAAGAGTTATGATGCAAATTAAAATAATTCATAAAATAATATTAAAATCTTGCATTTACAATCTGAAACTTAAAGGCGCTTAAAGTGGATCATTGTAATGTGTGATTACAACCCCTTCACACACATGCAATAAAAAAAGGATTCAATTTAGAAGAAAAGTTACATATAGCACCTTTAAATTTAATTTAATTTTTTTCTGCTATTCCTCTGTGCAGGATGAGGGTGAAGAAGGTGCCAGTGTCCATCCTCCTGAAACAGCCAGACTGAGCTGAAACTCTTATGAATTAGAGATGAACCCAAGCGCAGACAGGATGCTTGACACAGTTTATTAAAGGACAAAACTATGGAAAACAAAACCCACGAGGAGGCAAAACATGGAAAGGAAAAGGAGTGACTAAAGCTGCTCGACTTGCCTGCCATCCCCTGAGGTAGTTGCTAACTTTCCTCTCTAAGAATCGACTGTTGAAATCGGCTCTGCATTTACAAGAAGGGGTCACAGTGTTCTAGGGAGAATGCCGTACTGATACACCCATGCACGCTTTGAACTT
This sequence comes from Cyprinella venusta, assembly GCA_038021265.1. Taxonomy (NCBI): domain Eukaryota; kingdom Metazoa; phylum Chordata; class Actinopteri; order Cypriniformes; family Leuciscidae; genus Cyprinella; species Cyprinella venusta. Next base: position 6,490,033 of record CM075879.1, on the reverse strand, counting down.
CCCAGACACCCCAGACTTATATTCTGATTTAAGAAGCTATCCAACTATATGCGGGTGGCTTGTGCCCCTCATAGAATTGTCAAACACATCGCCTAACTCTCTTTTTTCTGAGATAGTTGGAATGACTTCAGCAATGATCTGTATTTGGCTGGTTTGAAATGCACCATTGCTGATTGTTTCACTAAACGAAATGATAAAGCAGGCCAGATCTATGTATTTTTCTGATCCTGTAAATCAAAATTAGAGAAACCCCAAAATTATCTTTGATATTATTCAGAATGTTGTTTCAGAATGTTGAAGCCATCCTCATGCCCGCTGGATCTATTTCCAACTTCCTTGTTTTTTAAAGTAACTGATATTGTTGCTCCTCTCGTCGTCAAAATTATCAACGCTTCACTTTCCACTGGGACCGTCCCAAACTTTTATAAACAGGCAGTGATAAGCCTCATTTTAAAAAAGCCCAATTTGGACTCAGCGGAGCCTTGTAACTATAGGCCAATATCAAAACTGCCTTTTTCTCTCAAAAGTCACGGAGAAGGTTGTTGCCGAGCAGCTACAAAACAGCTTTCCTACGTGACAATGAACTTTTAGGCCTTGTTTACACTGCATGGTTCAAGTGACCCAAATCCGATTTTTTCCTCTCATGTGGCACAGATCGGATATGACCAGTGAACGTGTAAGCAGGAAAAAAACGCATGGATTCCGATTTTCTCAGATTTCCTCATTAATATGTGGTAATACATTGGATATGAATCGGATACGTGCTTTTACGTGTGCCATGTAAGCAGACAAATCGGATATTCCCCGGTAATGCGAGTCGTACGTCATTAAAAAGTGTGCGGTTATAGGCGTGATGGAAGAAAGGGGACACACGGTGGAGCAATGCGGAGGTTTCATGTCTTTTGTGTTTGGGGTGAAGAGTGCAGGCAAAAATGCAGGGATGATACAGAAATAAATCCGTTTTTGAAGACATGAATGAGATTTGAGGCATCGTTTTAAGTGCTCGTGGCTAGAGCCTCTCCTCTCTTTTTTTCTCCACCGTACGAGACCAATGTTTTGATGACGTATTGAAATATTGCGGAAAGAAAACACTGAATAATTCTATTCGCATCTGCATCCATTGAATTTCGTGCTGTTTTGCTTAATTTCCCGGGTCAGAACGTCTGCATTTGGTATTTTCAGCAGTGTAGTGTAAATGCAAAAATCGGATATGGGTCACTTTTAAAAGATGATGTAAGCAGGTCGTCAAAAAAAAAAAAATCGGATATAGTCAGAAAATCGGATTTGGGCATCAAGACCTGCAGTGTAAATGCAGCCTTAGTCTGGTTTTTGAAAGATGCACTCTACTGAGACTGCTCTTAAAGTGTCTGATGAAGTACAGATGGCTGCTGACTCTGGAAGGTACCCAGTTTGGGTTCTATTGGATTTATCAACTTTCAATACAGTGGACCACAAAATATTGTTGAATAGACTAGAAAAAGAGTTTGGTATTGTTGGGTCTGTTTTAAAGTGGTTTTCATCTTACTTGAGTGACAGAACTTTTTCTGTATAGCCTATGGTATTCTGTCTGAAGCCACTCCATTCTTGAATGGTGTCCCTCAAGGCTCTGTCCTTGGCCAACTTTTGTTTCTATTGTACATTACCCCTTTGGGAAAGATGATGAGTCATTTTAACAATGTGTCATACTTTTTTTTTTTTTTTGCTGATGACATTGTATTGCTCGTTCAATGACTCTGAGTTCCACACACTATCAGATTTATTGGAATGTATCTCTTCTGTTAACGAATTTTGGGGATTATAAAATATTTATTTCGTCCTTACATCTGGTTGATCTTAGTCTATGATGTTGCAATCAATTTTATGGGGCATCAAATATGAAGAACCAACAGAGGCACAACAATTGATTACATACAGTATTTATGTGTGTTTAAAAAGAGAGAGCACAAATGAAAGTTCAGATAAAAGAAGTTATAGTGATAGAAAAATGTTTTTTTTTTATGAAAGTGAAAGGGATCCAATGTTTTTTGTTCATTCTTTGTGTTCAGCAGAATAAACATTGAAACTTTAGTTATGTTTGTTTCTTTATGTTATGGCTGTATATCAAAATTACATTGACCTCTTTTGCACTCTCTTTTGAACCACGAGTGATTCAAGATGCTTTAACTGTTTTTCATTTCTTTTCTTCTTTCATTTCCAGGCAAAATCAACCTTGTTGCCAATATTAGTGCAAGGGGATTTTGCAAAGATGTGGACTGGTTTTTTAATGACATGACAATTGCAACCAAACACTTGAAAAAATAAGTGGGAAAAAGTGTTCTTTGCGTTTAGATTTTAGTAGACTTGTGTCACCATTTTATTTAGTTCAGTTTAGTTTTTATAGACTTGCAGTTTGTTTTCATTAGTCATGTGTCTATGTTCTGATTAACATCACTCAAAAGTATCCTTAGTTAATGTCATTTTAAGTTCACCCTTGTCCGCTGTGTTAGTTTAATCATCTTGTTTGAGTTTGTGTATTTATCCTTATTCTGCTTTGTCTGGTCTCGTTAACACAATGGTGTGTGTTAGTAATCTTTGTATGGATTGCTTACTGTCTGCATGCACCCGTTACAACTTGGAATACAATTTTCAAAATTTTTATGGACTATGTTTAGGGTGTGTTTTTGGTGTTTTTTTTTTCCTTTTTTGAAACTTGAAAGACTGCAGTGAGTTCTTTTTTTGCATATGGAAAAGAGATGTTTCCTTTTGTGTCCAACAAAAGAAAGAAAATCATGTAGATTTCAAACAACTGAATTTTCCATGAGAAAAGAAGTATATTTTAGCATAGATTTTAAAAGACTACTTTATGAGGAAATAATATACATAGGCTACTGTGTATATACACAGGGGCCGAGCCTTTTGGGGGCCCTAAGCAGAATTTGATTTGGGGGCTCCTCCCACTACGCGGATCACCTGTGCTTGACAACTATTGACACAAATATCACGCAATAATGATACATTGTAAATTAATACAGTGAGGTTATAAATACAAAATAAATACCTAATAAAAATAGATAACCTACTTAAATATATATATATATATATATATATATATATATATTTACTTTTATTTGACTCTTTTACTAACTGAAACTGTCTCGAAACATATCAAATAAATGATTTGATATAAAAAAATGTCAACTGAGAAATCAAAAACATTAATAAGAGCAATTATATGACAATTATTATTGAAAACTGTAAAAATATTATTATTTCTCAACTGTCTCAATACAGTGTAACTGTCCACAAAATCTTTTATTATTATTACTATTATTATTATAACAGACTTGTTAGATGTAATTATATGATAGAATCCAACAAAGTCTGTTACTATAATAACATAAAGATGTACTGGCGCTTGTTGTATATGTGCGTATATGCAATGTATTTTTCCCCTCTGCGCTTGCCGTAGATTGAAAAACATCCTATAAATAATCATGCAAACATAGTTTTATTTTGCTTTTTTTTCCTCCTCCTCCTGTATCTAGACCTCCTCTCCTTCTCATTTTCTTTCTTCTATTTTGGGCATCAGAGGGATACTCCTTTTTTTGTGACATGGCGCGAGTCCGCGACTATGTGCAGTTGAACCAGAGTTGAGCACGAATCGTCTTTGCACGTGCGAGGTGTGTAGATTATGCGCATGTCTTAAACGCTGACAGACAGCATCATTTGTAGGGAGGTATATAGATCACGTATTCTGAATTTTCTTGTCTTCATTCATTCATTCATTCAATGTCACTTGTTTAATTCATTAAAAAACAGTAGAACCACTTAAGTACTGTACTTAAGTACTAACATGCTGTACTCTACTCGAGTAGGCTATTGTTTTTTTTCTCATACTTCTACTTTTACTTCAGTTGATATTTTCGATGAATTTAATACTTTTACTTTGACAATTTTTTAATGTTCTGCTAGTTACTCGTTACAATTATAAAAATTTTACGAATCATTCGTTGCAAGTTGGCTTTCATGCTGCCTAAATCACACGCCAGTTTTATAGGGTAAGGGTATTGATTGACACACACATTGACAACTAATGCAGGGGTTGTCCTGCAATGACATTTTTTTGGCGGCCGCCAAAGCAAATTTGTATCCCGCCAAAGCGCCTTATTTGATTGCTTGTTCAAACTTTTGACTGCTTTCTTTAATAATTACATGACACAATACTTGTACTTATACTTTTAGTACTTAAGTAGTGAATTTTTAAATAAAATACTTGTAATACTTAAGTACAAAAAATGTTGAATACTTTAGTACTTCTACTTCAGTGTGGTGCTTAAAGATCACTTCAACTTCTAAGTGACTTTTTTGATAGAGCACTTGTACTTTTACTCAAGTCCAGGTTTCTAGTAGCCTACTTTATATTTTCTGTTTGTTTTTTTTGTTTTTTTTTTGGACTCGATTGGGGGGCCCCCTGGTGGCCAAGGGGCCCCAAGCAGCCGCTTAGTTTACCTCAGGCTGGCCTCAGGAACCCAGAATGTACCCAGGGTGATGGCCCAAAGAGGAGACGAGGAAGGAGGAGCCATATTGAAGGCTTGGCTGTGAGGATGACGGCAGGATTATTCTATCAACCAGCATTATTTTCTTGCCCTCTGTTGACCACAAGACAATGTCTAGATGGAGGGCTGTGATCACCACCTCTGGGAATTGCAGCCTTTTCCCCATGTCCACCCTCATCTCCAGGACCTGGGGTTTTGAAGGAGACTGGGTTTTGATGATTTGGTTGAAAACGGCCTTGCTCCCTCCTTGACGAAGGTGATCGCCCTTTTCAAACCCGTACAGGCAGGCCTCTTCCTGCATGTCTCCGGCTCCAATATGTCAGCAAGGTACAGTAACACCTAGGGTTGTGTATCGTTTGAATTTGAACGATTCTGATTCCGATTCCTTGTTTCGATTCCGGTTCCCAACGATTCTCGATTCCGATTCTTTTAAGAGGCAGGGTCAAAAAAGTTTAGCTAACCTTGCTAACCAACGATCTTTCTGAAGGAAATACTCCTTTCTAAAGGGAAATACTCTGCATTTTGCCAAAATTTTGTTATTTTTAGAAAAGTGAAGTCACACTTTGGACCGCCGACGTAAGCTACACATGTTCAACTCGCGCGGTTATGCCAACACTTCCGGTAGTCGCTTCTTCATTGGTGTTGTTCAGCGGTTTCTTCTTCTGGTGGCGGACTGTGAATATCGAAACTAGGAATCGAAATTTTAACTTTTGAACGATTCCGGGAAAAACGAAAAGTTAGTCCCAGTTCCAATCGATACTCGATTCTCGATACCCAACCCTAGTAACACCTTGTCATGACGCCATCTATGACGACCTTGGGTGAGAGCTGTTTTACACCCTGACAGTATATGTGCCAGTGTTCCCTTTTGCCCACACAGCTTGCAGTTAGGATCTTGCCTCAACCCCCATACATGAAAGTGTGTGACAGATCGCAGGTGGAAGAAAATTCAGTAGGGCTCCAGCCGCCACAGCTCTTGCCAGGAAATCTTGCACTTGGGAAGGTCCCATCCGTCTTTCCTCCTCAGGTCTTAAACACTGACTCTGAACACCAACTGGACATGCGTTGTCCCTGGCTTTATGCAGTTATTAATGCAGTTATGAGAGAGAGAGAGAGAGAGACATGTTGCAATAATGAGATGTGCGTCATGTGTGTCAAAATTATTATTTATGAATTAATTAAATTCGTTTTAATGAGTTTGTTCCTTTTTTCTATTATTGATAGTAGATAATCTAATAAATGAAACGCACAAAACCTTTGAACAAGTATGCCAATTATATCAATAATTATTTATTTGTATATCTGGAAAAATTATGAAAACCTGGGCAGTAGGACTATTAATTTATTTATATATTCAAGTTTAATTTTCTATTTATTATAGATCATAGGACTACATACTTTATACTCTATATTTATTAAAATTAAACTACATCTGTCCATTGTGAAGTTAGACATTGAAAATTGCAGATCAAACGCATGGGGCTGCATGTTTTTTTCTTTTTATAAATTGTATCCTATTTTCCGTTATTACATTTAACTACGCGCAGTGATGCTGTAATGCGATCAAACCTGCCTGAAACTATAGTCTTGCGTTTTCCTGAAAATAATTGCACACGATCTGAACCAATCACAATCAAGCATTCAACAGCGCCTTAGTATAACCAGAGAATGTCTAATTGAGGAGAATTGGCACTGGCTGGTTACTTCCGGGTTCTGGACTGGCTGCAGTAACACGTCTCTGTCCATGCGGGGGCGCTCGCGGTCGAGTGCAGAATGAATGGGAGTCAGTGGGGTTTGACCCCCAGAAATCCTCTTTTCTCAGGATGTAATTTTTTGTCAAGTAATTTGAAAGTTGCATTCAAAAGGGAGGGCTAAGAAAATACACTCAGCTGAAAATTGCATTTTTAAGTTCACTCATCTGTTCTAAAAATCCGTTCAAAAATGTGATGACGTAACACAATAGCAGAATGCTATTGTGTTCCGGCCAACAACGGCCTAACCTGTAAGAAATAAAAAGGACATAAGTACTCGTTCATTCAACTTTTGGCCTATAATCTATACTGAACTTGCGGAATCAACAATAAAAACTATGTTAATTTAACAACAAGCAGGTGAAAGAGACACATTTAGCCGTTTAGCCCCATAGACTCCTATTCATTCTGCACTCGCCCGCGATCACCTCCAGTGGAATTCTAATGGAACTGCAACCAAGATGATACACAACGGGGGCTAATAGGAAGTGCCAAGGCTCTCCGTTAGACGGGCTCTGGTATAACTAGACATATTTCCCTTAACTCTGCTTACCGTTGGTTAGTTAGCATAGCAGCATTGCATCAAGCATTACTTCTCATAACTTTTTCCCCCGATGTCCTCGATTTTCTCATTGTAACGTTTTGTTTATGCGATCCCACCAAAAAATAGTTTAAGGAGGTCCTTTTTTATCACGTAAATTGAGGCAAATAGACTGCCAATGGTGATTTTTAAGTAGCACAGGTCACTGATGGTTCCAAACATTCTACATTTTATGGCAACTCCAGAATGGATGAGAAATATTGCAGCATATAAACAAGACTAAACAAGATTGTGGAAAGGGGCAGAGTGAACTATTTATACACTCCATTATGATACAGTTTTTCAAAAATATTCAACTCTTTTCATTGGCAGAATGAGGAAAATTGAGGAAAGTGAGGCACTTCTTGTGCAACTGATGGATCGATGCTGTAAACAGTTGTTATACGCCTTATTCACGGCAGCGCCATCTTTGATTTTTAACGAGAATGAAAGCGAGGCTGTGAGGAATAGACTTGCATCTCTTCAATGGGCTGTACCCTATCTCACGACCAATTCGTACGAGTGATTCAAAAGTGGCTAATTCGTACTAATTCATACGACCTCACTCGTACTAATTCGTACGAATTGCCTAAACCCACGTGACGGTTATGTTTAGGGGTGGGGTTAGGGGTAAGTCAATCGTATGAATACGAATTGGCCAATTCGTAAAATATGTACGATTTCACAAAAATCGTACGAGTGAGGTCGTTCGAATTGTTACGAATTAGCCACCTCGTAAAATTCGTACGAATTCCCGTGAGATCGGGTTGGCTGCACTGTTATTTAATGTGTTTTCAGATTGTTCTGTTAATGAAACACTGGAAAAATATCTTTCCAAGAAATTTCAGTTGACAAAAAAACTCCCGACAATGTAAGCTGTGAAAAAATTGTCAGTAATTTGGCCTTTATTCAGCTTTTTACAGCTGATTGTCAGAATTGCGAGAAGTAAAGATGGATTAGATGTACTCCATCTATGTTTTGATCATCGTTCTGAAATGTATGCCTTTTTTAGCGAAACTTACCCAAATTCCATTGTTGATAACAATTAAGAATGCATAAATCTAGAATAAAACCTTTGTTTGTTTATTCAAAAACAGCTAGGGTCTAGACTACTTTTATACAAAACAGATTTATACAAAATATTCTAAACTTTTTAAAAAAAATGCTCTCAGGGATAGAGTTAAATACACTCATTTAAGTCTTTCCCCGCCAAACACGGAATTTTCCGGGTTTCAAGAAAAAACGCATCCCCGCCAAACACGGAATTTTCCGGGTATCCGTGTTTTACGGTAAAGAAGGCCCGCGCACATGAAAGAGTACGCAACTCGTTGATCAAAGAAACAGATTGCAATCGTCTCAAACGTGAAGTGGAGTTGTGAGAATGTAGGCCTAGCTCAAAATATCAGACAGACAAATGCAGAGGTATACGGCTGATCAAGTACTGGAGGTGTTGATGGTCTCGGAGTCCGATCACCTTTTATTTGATAATTCTGAATCTGATCGGGACGAAGTAGGCTAGTGAGTGAGAGAGATGCACATGTTGCATGCAGAGTTTGTGTACGTAAGGGGTTGCGGAAGGAGACCTCGTTCTACTGCAAAAGTTGTGGTGCTTTTGGCTTGCTTTTAGCTTGCTTAGTTGGGGTTATTTAATATTTAATATTTAACAATATTATCGATCTGTGTTGTACTACTTTCATGTTATCACTGTGAAGCTGCTTTGATACAATCTGTATTGTGAAAAGCACTATATAAATAAATGTGACTTGACTTGACTTGTGGTGTGTGTCCCCTTACATCCTGGGAAATGTTACTCCGTTTACCACTCAAAAGCAAATTACAGTGCCTAAATTTGATATATTTTACATTTATTTATTTTTTTTAATTTATTTTGGAAAGTTTTATATATGAAGAAAACAACATCTGAATATTCTGCTTGAAAATGCACTTGTTTGATAAAAATGCCCTTTTCTCTGTTTTTTGTACAAAATGTTGTTTTTGACAAAACCTACATCCGTTCAAGTGGCAATAAAAAAAGAACAAATGAAGATAAAATAAATTTGTTTTTTTTGTCTAAAAGCAGAGGCTCAGATCTTTATTTTGATATATAGCTTCTTCATATATTCATGGAAGAAAATATTCAACGGGCCATTAAAGTTTAGTAAAAATCGTCAAAAACCCTGGCGGTGGCTGGCAACTTTTTTTAAAAACGCTGGCGGGGAAACAGTTAATAAAAGGTAGTCTCGGTTTCACAGCAATTCTATAGTAAAACACCTTTGGGCTCTTCAAAGAACCTTTCATTGATCAGTTCTTAAAAGAACATTTTTTTTTCCTCTTGGTTCCATGTAACCATCAATGACAATACAGAACCATTATTTTTAAGAGTGTAGTATCCTTGAGCAAAGATTAGATACATTTTGTTTGAACAAATGCAGCTTTTGCCCACACAGCAAGATTAAATGGATGCGATGACAGGTTTAGATACAGGGTATTTGAATCACAGTTATTTGGCATGAAAATGAGAAACTGTATTCAATAATTTATCCCACCCCAGCAAGTTTAGGCATCACCTGTCACACCTCAGAGTGACACTTTGGCATTTGAAAGATACAGAGAAAAGAATAGCTTAATTTAATCACAAAGATCTTAAGCAAGAACAAACACGTGCTTAGTTGCAAGGAACCAACTGCTAAATAAGAGCATTTTCTTAGGCTGAGACCCTGAAAGGCAAACTTGCTTTGTTACCAAGCACAAGCAAATTTAATTTAGAGGCTAAATTAAGTAATTAAGCAAAAAGTCTCAATTTTTGGTTGTTCAAAATAACCTAATAAAATATAATATATATATATTAATAATATTGATATAGATTACCATTATCAAAATATTACAGATTATTGCACAAGAAATAAAAACACATGCCAATTTAAATGTACAATTGCTACATTTATTATATACTGAATGCCATACCCACCCAAGCACACACATACACACGCACACACACACACACACAGAGAGAGAGAGAGAGAGAGAGAGAGAGAGAGAGAGAGAGAGATGCAGATAAAGGCTATGCAGTTCACAGGTTACATGTATATTCGACTAAAACATCAAAAAAGAGATAAAATTATACAAAGTATAAAATTCACAGTTCGTACATTCATATTGTTCTAATACAATGAACAGAAGAAAACCAATGCAGTTCATTATGAACCTCAGCATGAAGATTCAGTCTGATGTAGAAAATATATCAGCAGGAGTGATGGTGTTATAAACTACATATTATAATGTATTGGTATAATACACATTTTTTTGTGTGTGGTTAAAAATACAGTTTCGTCTGCAGTGTCGTGATCAAATGTGTCGCAGAAACTCGTCCACTACATAGAGCCTGCGTTTTTCTTATCGATTATCCGCATGAGGTTTTGCACCCAGGATTGTCTGGAATCAGCACAGAGCGTCTTAGATGTCTTCAGCTTAAAACTGTTTGGAGACCAGAAAAAGAAAAATCAAAAAGACATACACATCTCTGCAACCGTCGCTGTTAAATTGCTGTGTAATAGCTGCATAAGACAACCACAGTGTTATTAATACTATGAATTCCAGCTTTCCAAGTGTTTGTTTTTAATGTGCTTAATTTATAATACTCACACAATAGCAGGAATGTTACATCCTCCATCTGTTTTCTGCACTCTGTAACTCACTATGTTTTTTCTCACGCCCTTCCTCGCCCCTACAATGTACTTCAAACAGCAGTTTTCATAGGAACCTGAGAATAAATCAAAATTATATATATAAGTTTGATTCTATGATTATAAATAATATTCTCGGCTTATAAAACCAGTTAATTTAGTTATCATTTAATTTTTTTTCTCAGTGTATCTATTTATGAAAAAGCATCAATCTTTCTTCATTTACCATTTTAAATTTACCCTTAAAGGGATACTCCACTTTTTTTTTTGGAAATAGGCTCATTTTACCACTCCCCCAGAGTTAAACAGTTGGGTTTTACCATTTTCGAATGTATTCAGACTATTTTTTTTTGATATTTAGAAGAGTATCAGTAACCAGACAGTTTCTGGTCTCATTGACTTCCATAGTATGCATTTTTTTCCTACTATGGAAGTCAATGAGACCAGAAACTGTCTGGTTACTGATATTCTTCTAAATATCAAAAAATCGGCAGAATACATTAGAAAACGGTAAAACTCAACTGTTTCTGGGGGAGTGGTAAAACGAGCCTATTTCCAAAAAAAAAGTGGAGTATCCCTTTAACCCTTGTATAAAACAGCTGAAATGTTTTAGAAACTGACCGGTTTGTGTATATCCAAATGTAAAAAATGTTTCACCTGTATATTTAATATTACTAAATTAATATAACAGTGTCAATGCATAAATGAAATGAGTCCTTACCTTGTGCCACACTGGGATACATGCAAGCCAAAAGCAGGAGAAAAACCAGGATTTGAAACTTCATGGCTGAATGCTGTGTGTAAGCTGCAAGAAAAGACAAGGAAAAGTTTAGTAGAAGCAGTCTTCATTTCATTATGTGCATCCACCAGCTAATGTAATAAATAACACGAGGCTCTAATGTGCTGAATAATAGCTAGACCGCATGTCTCGTCTTTACCTCAGGGGTTCTCGAAAGAATGGTGTTTTACTTCAAGGCTAAAGCTGCTCGTATGTCTTCCTCTGTAGAGTTGACACTTTTTATAGCAACAAAACCTGATCCTTTTCCACGCCCCCTTGTCACATTTTTCCTGGATTTTACACTACTGCATTAAACGCTGTTAAAAAAGTGGATCGTGTTGATTGACTCAGTATTGTTTTAACAAATCGCTGTTGACTTAACAGTTCCTGCACTGCAATCATAAACAGCAGACCTCATACCACCTGAAGCGATATCTCTAATATCTTAAACCTTTGGTAGGGAGATGTTTTTTTGTGAGGGATGGAGCCGCTGGGAGTCTGGAGATTTTTTACAGCCCAGATTTCTCACCCCTGCCATTATTGCACAATATAACATCTTTGCCAAATCCTTTTCCCCTTAAACATCTGCTTTAAGGGAACTTTTATTGTCCGTGTGCCAATAAAACAGATCAGATGAAATGTAATATTGTGCAATGAGATTCCCCTAAATTGATCATGCTTTTGAAAATGTCCAGCAGTACATTTTGTGTGTTTATGTCACATTATCTCTTCCTCCCTTATGTGTGTCTCAACGCTGATCTTGCTGCATGTTGGCCCTGACCTGGCCTTAATCGGACCTAAACTGCAGACTTGTGTTTCTCAAAGGAGATGGTTTAGTGACAGGGACATAGCAGACAGTGATATTGTGCAGGTCTTTGCCAGTAAGAGTGTCAATAATTCATAGTGTGCCAAAATCCTACTCCTGCTTTTGGGGAATTCCATTTTATTAAACAACTTAACATTTCAGCAGGACATGATGCATCTTACAGACGTTTAGAGACTGTTGTATGACCTTTGAACCAAAAATTCTGCAGAGAGGAGGTCAACCTCAAGTCTTTGAGGGTAATAAAGTGAGGGTCAGAAACTTCACCTCTATTTAAAGGAGTTTACTTTAAAAAAAAAAACAAAACTTTTGCTGATAATTTACTCACCCCCATGTCATCCAAGATCTCCATGTCATTCTTTCTTCAGTTGAAAAGAAATTAAGGTTTTTGATGAAAACATTCCAGGATTTTTCTCCATATAATGCACTTCACTGGGAACCAAACGGTTCAAGGTCCAAAAGACAGTTTCAGTGCAAACTGCAAACTGTTCAAAGGGCTTTAAATGATTCCAGACGATGACTAAGGGTCTTATCAAGTGAAACGATCGCAAATTTAATTAATTATTAACACATTTTAAGTTTTATAAGCTCAAAAGGTCGCCTTGCTCTGTTCTGTGATGCTCGTTCGTGACTCTCCTGTTCAAACTTGTTTATCAAAATGAACGAATTGATGGTTCATTCAACGAACGAAATGAATGAATTGACTCAGGAAAAGATTTGTTCATTCTGATGAACGAGTTCGAACAGGAGAGTCACGAATGCGCATCGCAGTGCAGAGCAAGGTGAGCATTTGAGCTTATAAAACTTAAACTTAAGCAAGTGTTTCACTTGATAAGACCCTTATTCATCGTTTGGAATCATTTAAAGCCCTTTAAACAGTTTGCAGTTTACACTGAAACTGTCTTTTGGACCTTGAACCATTTGGTTCCCAGTACATTATATGGGGAAATATCCTGGAAAGTTTTCATCAAAAACCTTAATTTCTTTTCAACTGAAGAGAGACATGGACATCTTGGATGACATGGGGGTGAGTAAATTATCAGCAAAAGTTTTTTTTTTTTTTTTAAATTGAACTACTCCCTTAAGAGAACTCTACATTAGAATATTGAATTTCTGCTCCCTTGAAACTCAGAGGGTACTTCAGCCTCTTTGGGGACCACCCGCCAACACTGATGGCTGGAATGTTAATTCGTCCCATATGGAGAACTGTTGTTTTGATTGATTTCGTCTTGTAGAACTTTTTGTAAACATTTTGTAGTTTTGTCACAAGAACATTCTGGCAATGTTTCTGCACAAGTATAGCATGTGATATTATACTAGATTGAAAAAAGGGATGTGCACATATTTGATTTATTTATGACATCTTCCCCCTAACCACTTTTTATTGAGTCATATTTCTATAGCCCTATGTTACAGATGTTCTTGATTTCTTCTCTCTTTTATCTGAGGCTTGCAGTAATTTATGCAATGACTTAAACATCTTACTCCACTCTCACAGGGTTGTGAACATTCCATATTCTTTTTGCATTGCTGAGTGGAAGTAATGCAGAAATGTACTGTACAATATACGCTTATAGAATTTATACGATTGGCTTATTCATACTTGTTTAGTTTCTCTCTTGGACTCTTTAGTCCTCTGCATGACTCTGCATGGCAAAATTTACAAATCGTACAAATACAAACAAATAAATCATCTGCAATAAACAAATCAAACAAAAGTAATTGAAATAGCTCAATACAACATGTTTCAAGTGGTTTCCACAAATTCAACAGAAAAAGCAACTTTTATTTACTTCTGCATTTCCAAAAATATTCAACCCCTTCATGCAAGCATCTTTAGTACTTAGTAGAACACCCTTTTGCTGTTATGACCTGCTGCAAATGAGATGTATCACCAGACACCAGCTTCTGGTTTCTTGGGAATCTTAGCCTCGTTGGAAGACCCAACCTCAATGAATCCATATCTTTCCTTCCACATGCTGCAGGTTTTCCCGTGGATGCAAAGCAGCCCGGAGCACCATCATGCTTTACCTTTTCACACATAAGTTTAAAATTTTCTGGCTGACCCCCAAGTGTGAGTTTTTCAAGGCCACTGTTAATTAGAATGTATCACTTTTATTGTTTCCATGGTGATGTGTCATTGCTTGTCATGTGACACACCGCATCCAAATAAGAGCTGAATGACTTCATTTTTTATTTACAAATGTGCTAGCTATGACATATCTGATTTTCAAATATGTGCAAGTGGAAGTTTTGTTGTTTAAACATCTTTATAATGATCGTGTTAGTGCTATAGAGAGCCTAAGTCCCTCCCCTACCGGTCGACCACCATGGGACCTAACTTCGAAAAAATATTGAATGGGAGTCAATGGCAAGAGACAACAAATATTTTGATCTGGTTTGAATTGTGCCCTGAATTACACATATGATGTTTGTCAATTTAAAAGATAAATTTTAAAGTAAAGAAAGTCACAGTTTGATGTAAAACCGTTGAGGTATAAGACTGTGAAAATACGTAATTACAAAGACTACAAACCCCAACGGCGCACATTTCCTCTCAATGACTGAAGCTAACTTTACTGAGGCTGTCTGTCATTGTTTCTACAGTCTTGCGTTATAATCGTTACGTTACGCCGTCCTACCTGAGTGTTTTGAACCAGACTGCACACACACGAGCAGCGGATCTCGTTTCGCTTCCCGGGAGATGTAGTTCACGGAGCGATTTTCACATAAAACTAAATGTTACTCTTCTGCTGTATGACAAACTGCGACGTTTTTGACTTTGAGAATCATCTTTTAAATTGACAAACATCATATGTGTAATTCAGGGCACAGTTCAGACGGAATAAAAAGATAAGTTATCTCTCCCCATTGACTACCATTCATATTTTTTCCGAAATAAGGTCCCATGAGCCGGAAGCGAAGGGGCGGGACTTAGGCCTAATGATTTGTCTATGACGCTTTGCCAGACCATAACTCTGAAAATGACTCTGAGTTTTGATGATTCTGAAGACTCACCATGACTCTGAGTTACAACTGAAAATGGTTTGTGTCAAGTTTCTTTTCGGATTTCACACAAATCATTAAACTTGAAAAAATGCTTAGTCAACCACGGACACAGGAATCGTCTCAAAAATGGCTTTTACTTTCACTCTTCATTTCAGTTGTTACAATCTTGACTTGCAGTCTTTTCTTTCCATTCATGTCACAATACATTGGAACAGATGAGCTTCATTTGCAGTTAGATTATCTTCAAACAGTAAATTCGTTGGTAGAAAGCTCAAACTAGGTTGATAACCTTTTTAAAAGAAAAACAGGAAGAGAAAAAAGAATACAAGATCTAATTATAATCGGATATTGACATTACATTACAGCAATATACACATTCTACTAGACATTTCATATATAGATTGTATATACTCTTATTCACAATCGTGTAAAATCTCTCATCAGAATATAAATCAATCAAGCGTCAAGCAGTCATCCTACCAGCAGCGTCTCGGGTTGATTAATCACTGATGCTCATCCGATTTACGTTGTATTTCTCTCTCATTCCTCATAACTTCCAGTAACAAAGTTTTCCCCATTTTATAAAAGGAAGGAAGCTGGAAAAGCCTGCAAGCGACAAGCATTGTTCTCATCTCTCTTGTTTTTGCCTGTGTTTGGTCTCTAATGCGCTCTGAGGAATCAATCTTTATCAGGTGCGCTCGCAATTAGGGTTCGGCTTTTTCCGACAGATGCCGGATGACGTCACCCGGAAGACGGCGCTCTCCGTGCCTTTCCATAACACCATCTATGACCGTCAATTCGGCAAAACCCAAAGAAAATTCTCTTCATTAATTTCTGTTAATTAACAGTCTGGTTTTAACCAGGCTAGAAAGTACTGTAAGTGGCTGGTGATCTGGGAGAAGAATAAACTTTAAAGTTACTTACACAATGTGTATCTGATATGAATAAAACGTGTCGTCTACTCAGAATGGAAAGGATTATTATTTAGTCATATTTCTAACATGCAGTCAAATGTCACACTCAACAAGCCAGTTCAGCATATATTTCATGTGTTTTAGCTTAAGCACACCTGGTACAACTAATGAAGCCCTTGATTAGTTGCATCAGGTGTGCTTGAGAGAACACCTGTGATGCAGATTTATGCTGTCGTGAGGGATTCTATTCAGAGGGTAGAATAATTTTGAGACTGCAGAAATCTCAAAAAACTGATTTGCGATGGGAGTTGAATAAGTATAAAAAGTGTAAACAAAAGTGTATTTACGCCATGTCATAATAACCGTATATTGTATTACATATTTGTCATAATAATTCTGATATGCAAAAAGCCTTCACGTGTTTCTAGAACTTGTAATTACGAAAACATTTAATTTTCTGAGAGCTACGACCTGTACCACTGGACCACTGCAGATTTGATTCTGCCTTCACATGCTTTTTGGAAATTTCCTACTTCCCACTTCTGAAGTCGGGATTACGAGCTTGTCGCATTTAAATGCTCTGTTGTCTGAAAGATCAGGGCCGTTTCTCAATATGCCTTCTTGTTTGTACTTGTGTTCTTGTGGACTTGTAAAACGTCATCAGTCGTGGGCCAAGTACTGTCCCAATACACAAGTTAGCATTTAGGCAAGAATGGTTAAAAATCCCGGATGTGTTCTTGACACTCCCATTTTCCCGAGGATGCATCGGTTGGTAACTTGTGTGAACTTGACGGCAGAAATATCCCATAATTCATTTCGGCATTCGCGGAAGGAGCAGGAAGCAGAGAGGGGCAGGTCAAAAGTTACCTGAATATTACCGAATATTACCGGCGTCAAACAACAGAAGCAGAATTAAAATGAGACAGGTGTTGCTTTATTGTTATGAATATACATTACATTGTAGTGTATGTAGAGTAATCCCTTAGGCTTGGGTGATAAAACCTGGTTGTATAATAATTCTCGTTGTGTTTGGGCGCTGCAGACGGCATCTGTGCGGGTGTACTGTTGCGCAATACCAGCAAGAACACATCGTCTCAAACTGTCAGCAGCGTTCTGTGTCCTCGTCACCTTGTGAGTTTGTTCTTCCAAGAACAACTACCAAGAGCTTTCTTCCCAAGAACACAAGTCCGTTCTTTGCATTCTTGGTTTTGAGAAACGGCCAAGGAATCATGGGGGACACCAAGATTTTTCTTGCTTATATAGGGAAAATCTTAGCCAAAGATAAAGCCAAAATTATATTTAGCGTCTCATTTTTTGAAACATTCACCACACTATCTAGGCTAAACAACGCGTGCTCTTCACTCATGTACAAACAAACAATTTCCTGAAGACAAGAAAGAGGGTGATGTACTACACACATGCCCTTTTATACTCACGGTCGCACCAGTGGTGACGTCATAGGCTGCAGCCTGCCAATCATTGTCTTGTTCGACTCATGCATCAGACACTCATGCTTCCCCATAGTGCCCTTCAGGGGATGCAGGGTGAGTTCCCTTTCGAAAGGGAATAACAGACAATCTGCATTAATGGGAACCATTTTAGGTAATAGTGGCCCACAGCTGATTTGCAGAAGTAGCCTACATGTAGCTGGAGGCATACACAATATAACTTAAGACACAGAACTACATATTTTGAACACCTGGTAGAAAATATATGCATCAACAATTAATCATACTTACCTGTTGTGATTCTAAAGAGCCAATGATCCAAATGGGTACTATCCCATCTTTAATGGATAAAAATTTGTAAATACCATTTAGACCTCACAGATTTGAGAAGCAATTGTCAAAAAGTTGTACTGCTATTGTATCGCTGTAATCATTTTAACCACTCATCCTTTGGATGTGTTTACAAAGAGAATTTGCTTTTGCGGAGCAAAAAATAGCGTCTTCTCGACATGAGCGAACCAGCAGATAGCTACAGTGTTTAAGGGCGGGTCAAAGAAGATGATGTTCACGGGCAGCCAATAAAGAAGAAAAGGTTCTATATGTAACCTTAAAAGGTTCTATCAGCGCTATGTGTTTGGAATCGCTAAAAGGTTCTATACAGAACCCTTTTTAAGGGTTCAATGATAAGAACCATATAGGAACAAGGCAAAAAGTTCTATATGGAACCTTTTGGGTTCATTCATTAGCATTTGTTTTGTCCTTTCTGGATTAAATATTTCATATTATTGACAAACATTAAGACCCTAAAATGTATTTATGAATGCATGTGAATGATCACAAAGTTGTGATCACAAATGATCATAAAGTATTTAAATCATTGTATGTAGTTAATCAATAGGCTATCACACGAAGAGTGCCATTTCAGTTTTTTTCCCTCCAAAAATCTGCATGATTAAAATGTGATATTAAGTTCCTACAACAGTTTAATAAACAATAGTTTAATTACAACTTCAAAATGTTGCAGGTAATGAAATATATGAATGAATAAAAGCCTATAAAGAACCTTTGTCCCAAAAGGGTTCTTTCTTGTCATTATAGAACCTTTTTTAGCTTAAAAGGTTCTTTGGAGTTGAGTAAAGAACCCTATGCTTCATATATAGAACCCCAATGAACCCTTTTTTTTCTAAGAGTGTAGGCAGGCATTAGGCAAATGTGTTACCCAGTGACATGGAGCTGTAACGGAAGTGGGAATCCAATTCCCGACGACTCGTTTAGGTGGTTCAGAGTTGATTCCCTTCTTTTGGGAGACATTAATTTTATTTATCGTGCACTTTTCTTCTTCACAACTTTGCAAATTGTTTACATTCACAAACAGCTACATTACACGTGGCATGAAAGATAATATGGAACTTTAAATAAAAAAAATCATAATTTTGTAATTGTTTGCTATTTTTATGCACATAAAATGTAGCAAATGAAATCATATTGTTCAAAATAAAATTCACAGAAACTAATTGTGTCATTTTCAGGTAGGCTAATAATATCAACACTATGTTCAAGCGGAAATCTCTGCAAAATCTTTGAGAACAACAAACACAGAAAGTTGTTTCGTCACCTCAACTCAAAATTACTTGTAACCTCAAACTCAAGAACCGAAAATAAAGAGATCCTATTTTTATCCAAGCAAATTGGAAGCCTGGATAGGATAGATGCACCATAGACAGTAAAAAAATACACACACAAAGCTTTCGCACATCTAAATCTGCGGTTCATGATGACGAGTCGAAGCGACCACAGTCAGCTGACCCGAGTCATGTGATCCAACAATGTCGCACGCGGAACTACAGACTGATAAACAGTTTCCTCCTGTGGTATAGTTTGCGCTCATTGTTTTATATGTAGGCTGCTACTGTATGACAAAATTATCGACTGACGGTTTATGATATGTAGTTAATCTGAGTTGTGTCTTTCAAACACTACTGGACGTGCTAAAATTATTTAGGTTTTACATTTAATGAGAGCGCATGACTAAACATTAATAACACTCGTGTAAGATTATAAAAGCAATGTCAAGATGATACACACTGTATTATTTTTTCTCCTAACGCTTTCTGTCTGTGCGCATACGGCGTTTGATGGTAAGTATAATGTTTTAAATACAAAAATAACATATTACACAAGAGGGAAAAATAAGTTATTATCACTTTATTTACAGATACAGAGGTGACCATCAAAGCGCCAGAAATAGTGAATCTACAGGAAAAATCCTCTGGGAACATCAACATAACACTAAGGTATGGTATGATTTGTGTATTCACTCTAATATCACTGAGTAAATAAATATGTATTTTGGGAAATCATTTAAATTTGGCTTATCATGTGTTTGCATTTACAGTTCATCGTTAAACACAGCTGTAACCGTTTATTTCAATGTCACATATTCATCCACAAATATCTCTTCAATAATTCAGCTGCCTGATGAGGTTTGTGCACTTTTTCTATCATATTTTAATACAAATTACCCGTTTTAATCATATTCAAAATTTGCTGTTGAATACAAAGATTGCTAACCTTATTGCTCAGAATTACGAGATAAAAACTCAATTGTGAGATGACATTTTCCCCTCAAAAATTGGATGTTATAACTTGCAATTACAAGTTTATATCTTGCAATTCTGTAGAAAAAAAATCTGAATTGTGAGATACAAAGTTTATTCAATGAGCTTCCATATTTTTTGTCCCAATTAAACAACAACAACAACAAAAAAAAACACAAAGTTGTTTTTCTGCTGCATATTATATTTTGATGCCTGCGTTTATACGGAATATGTAAAATTCTGGATTCAAGATTTTTTATTACATCTTCAGATTTATATTTTAAGGCATCATATATATCATAACATAAAGTAATTTTCTGTATAAAAATCTCTTTGTCTGTGCCATCCATTTCCAATCTATCCATTCAACCATAATCTAATGATCCTGTATTTTTCTATCTGATTTACACATGAATAATCACATTGTTGTTGCACAGGTTGTTGTGCCAGCAGGAAACACGTCTGTATCTTTTGAAGTGCAGACGATAGGGGTTGGTCAGTTGACCGCTTACCTTTCCAGCAATGACACTCGCATAAAAAGGTGTGTTGTAAGCTAAATTCTCTTAATCTGTCACCAATTTAACATAGCACTGTATGAAAATGAAACAAGGGATCTTTCCCTACAGCTTCCTATTGGTTTCTCAAGACCTCTTCAGCCTACATTTTGTCCAACGTATATGCATTCTTTATAAAGTTTTCATTTTTCCAATACTGTTATTTTTTTCTGTCAGTTACGGTATGAAGCAACACAAGTGGATGGATTATAACCAGATTTAGAGAGATTTGCATCAGCACCTTGCAAAACCAGTTCTATTTATTTATTTAGTTCCTTAATTCAGGGGATTTCAGAATGGTGTTTGTGTGCCATTGGGTAAAAGGTGAACTGTATTTAGTGTTAAATGTGCTATGTAGTATCAATTTTGTCAGGATTTTTTTTATTTAACTTCGTCTTTTAGTCTCTTAGTCCTGTGCCGAATGTACTTTTTAATTATTTCTCATATTTACTGAACCTAGTCTTGTTTTTGTTTAGTCTCATTTTAGTCGACTTCATATTTTGCTAAATTTTAATCACAACGAACGATTGCTGTCATTTGAGAAATATATTTTTACGTTTCATCAAAATGATTTCTTCTATAAGCACAAATAAGAGAATGTCGACTCATACACATGGTTTATTTGACCTTTATTTGTAAGCTATTTATCGTATGAATTAACACACTCTCTACATTATGAAAACAGGCAAAACTAGAAACTTCTCTCAAAATATTAAACGGTGAAATTCCATTCCAAATTACATTAAAATCCCCCTGTAGTCATTAGTTGTATTCCTTCAAATTCATCTTTGATCACCAAAATTTAGTTTTTAAATGATTTTTCCTTGATTTTTTTGTTCATGCCTTAATATAGCTTGAGTGTAACTTGATACCCTTGCCTCATTTATTATATGTGGTTTTATGAATATGCAAATTAGACCCGCCTCCACTCACTCCAACTCTCAGTGATCCACTTTTTGACGGTCACACTTTTTTTTATTTTTTGACATCAGAAACACCAGCGATTTCAAACTGCATTTTTGAGATTGTCTTTGGTTCACTGCAGTTTTAAAGAGAACACACTCAGTAATGGTTTTGACTTGTGAATGGTACATGGTTTGTCTTAAAGCACAATAAAAACACCGCATAGACATAAACAACATTACAAACTTGATTTACAAAAACAAAGAGAGATTTTGGTAAAGTTTTTATTTTGTTACTACATTTTAGTCTCGTCTTTTTTCGTCAATGATATTCCCTGTTGATATAGTCAGTAATAACATTAGTGTCCTCTCGTCATCGTCTCAGTCACAGAAAAAAAAGGTCATCTACAAACATAGATTTCGTTAGTCAAATTAACATTGAATTGAAAAAGTTTCTACAATAATTGAATTCTAAACAGCAAAAAAAAACAACAAAAAAACACTTTTGTGAGGGAAAAAAGTGCCCATATTGTGCTATATATTTCCTAATTTTGTTTTGGAAGTCTCCTACAATAGATTTACATGCATCAAATGCCAAAAACTCTTTGAATAGAACTGAATTTATTTCACACACACATCATCATTTTTAAAGACAAATTACAATAGTAATATGAAGGTTATTGTGTGAACAGGGGGAACCCCAAGTAAGCTATATAAGCTTTTAAGAGGGGGTCCAATATCTACATACAACATAACATTCAAGAAAAACTCAAGAAACTTTCCGAGAAACTTTTTGAGAAACTCTAGGCTTCAGTCTCTATAATCTCCTCCTTTCTGAAAGCCTATTCTGCTCTGATTGGCCAGACGGGCCAGTTTGTTGTGATTGGTCTACTGCTTACAGTGTATGTTGAAAACAAAATGCTCACATTGATAGAACAGTGACGATGGCCTTAGTTTTACCATATCAAATCCATCCTGAGACCACATTCTTTGGAAGAGCATGACTGCATAACTCCATTTATTGTGATCTTTAAAACTTTAAGACCTTTTGCATTTACAACCAGCTATAATACACACTGCATGAAAGGAAAGATCTGCAAAAGCATAATTTGGGCACTAGATATTTTCCAGATAATATTTAGATAATTTGTTTTGGCTTTGGTACACTGATAAACAAAAGCATATGTTAAATTATTTTAGATCTGCATTAAGAAAGGAAGTAACGGATAGCGGGGGTTCTCTTTTTCCAGCTTTGAAACGCGAATCAGATTCTTGATCGTCAGAAGCAACGTCCTTTTTATCGTCAACCAAATCATTGGCTGGATCTACTTCCTGGCCTGGTCCGTGTCGTTCTACCCACAGGCGTTCGAGAACTGGAAACGACGAAGGTACAAGATTATCTTTGAGATTTAAGGATTTAGACTGAATGAAAATATGATGAATAACATGTGTGTTTTGTTTCGTTCAGTGTGGTAGGCCTCAATTTTGATTTCCTCGCTCTCAACTTGACTGGATTCGTTGCTTACAGTGTGTTCAACGTTGGCCTATTCTGGGTGACTTATATACAGGTGCGTGCAATTGACAGCTTTCAGGTTGCCAAGTTTATTTGTAAAAAATGACACCTTATGTTAAATTAAAGGTCTAATTTAGTGCTTGTTGTACTAAAGCAGTATACTATCTTTAGCTATTGTCTGATTATTTGCTAGCAGTTTTTTAATGGAGATGATAAATGTTGCATCTACAGGAGGAGTTCTTGAAGAAAGATCCCAATGGAGTCATTCCTGTCGATGCCAATGACGTCTTCTTTAGTCTCCATGCAGTGGTTCTCACTCTCGTCTATATTTGTCAGTGTGCCATCTATGAGGTAAACATAGAAACACTAATGTGAAAATATTAGCAATATATTATTTCACACACACACACACACACACTAGAGGTCTGCACAGGCTTTAAACTGAAGCCCGCACCCGTAATCGCTTAACCCTACCCGACCCGTCCGGTACATCTATCTATCTAAAGGCACAATATGTAGGTTTTTTTATCACCACAAGAGCGCACTGTTTCCAACAAAGCAATACAACAATAACAAAGGTGTAGGTTGATGACGCAGTGATGAGCTGAATGATAGGACTTGTTGTCAAGCTAATGGATCTAATAATGTTTATGTATGAGTGCAAACATTCATGTTTATTAACATTACAGAGGTATGAAGGTTGTGATTGCTAAAAAGACAGATATCACAAGCGAGTCCTGCTGATATAAAGGAATAAGGCCATTTAATTGTACCGAACTACCCGCAAATGCAGGATAACTCACACAGGTCAGTTTATTAGACAAATTAAACTTGTGAGGTAACGCAGTGCTGCTTCACTTGGTCTAATGTTACACTATCACACTAAACACCATTTGAATGTGTTAAAAGTTATAATGTTATACTACATGTTAGTTTGTTTGCTATACGAAACTAGCAGTAAGCTAGATCAACTAACATACTGAGAATAACATTCTGGTATGAGAATAACCTACTGACCATATTCTAACATTTCATCATGTTGAGGTAATGTTATATAACATTGATTTGTTTTATGTACGTTTGCTCACCTGTCTAATAAAGCTGTCAAGTCGTGACTCGTAAAGCTCTGCCGAGTCCCAAGTTAGTCATGGACGTGGCGCTCTCACAATCTGAAAAACGCCACGCTGATATTGATCCTCACTAAAGTTCTCTTTGTTTGTCCCTAAGTCTGCTTGCCATGGTCTATGATTGAAAGAAACAAGAACTGTGTGCCGCTTAACGTTACGCACTACGCAGTTTTCCACGTCTGTCGCCATGGTTACATCATGGCTATGGCAATATGAAAGGATACCGAGGATAGCATGGATATTGCGTCATTGAAAGGCGACATTTTTTCCGGGACAGCCACTTATTTAATATTGGAATTTCTCTGAAATAAAAAATCTTTGGAGATTTTTGGGGTATTGTACACTACTCTGGATATTTTATTACAAAATTATTACATATTGTACTTTTAAAAGTTTGGGGTCAGTCTTCTTTTCAAAAAGGTAATTATTTTATTTAGCATGGATGCACTCATTCAATTCAGAAATGACAATTGATATTTTTTACATTATACAAAAAAAATATATATTGTAAATAAATGTGGTTCTTTTGAACTTTCTTTTCATCAGAGTCTTGAAAAATGTTGTCACATTATTACACACAAAAAAATAATTTGGAGGCACATGTTTTCAACATTGATGATGATAAATGTTTCTTGAGCATCAAATTAGCACATTAGAATTATTTCTGAAGGATCATGTGACACTGAAGACTGGAGAAATAAATTGCATTTTAAAATATATTAAAAAGGAAAAGTTGTTATAATAATCTAAAAATATTTCACAATATTATTGTTTTTGCAGTATTTTTTTTATTCAAATAAATGCAGTCTTCTTTTTAAAATATTAAAATATCTTACTGACCCTAAACTAGTAAATGGTATAGTAATCAATGTATAACAAGTTCTAATTTGTAAAATTAGTAGTTTTTAAATAAAACGGTATATACTTTTTGTATTATTAAAAAAAGTTATGAGAGCTAAATTGCATTGCTTCTTAAATTGTTCTTAAACTTTTTCTTTTTTATTTAGAGAGGTGGGCAAAAGGTTTCCAAAGTGGCCATTGGGTTATTAGTGATTGGCTGGAGCTTTGCGTTCGTCTCCCTGTTTGTTGCTGTGGCACAGAAGATCTCCTGGCTGGATTATCTGTACTATTTCTCTTACATTAAACTGGGTGTCACACTTGTAAAGTACATCCCTCAGGTACAACTCTCCTATCTCACACCACAACAGGACAACAATGCTTTAAACCTACACCAACAAATTAAATTTCTGTCTTAATGAAAAAAAAAGAAGTACACTCAGCTAAAGGATTATTAGGAAGACTTGTCCAATTTTTTCATGAATGCAATTATCTAATCAACCAATCACATGGCAGTTGCTTCAATGCATTTAGGGCTGTAGTCTTGGTCAAGACAATCTCCTGAACTCCAAACTGAATGTCAGAATGGGAAAGAAAGGTGATTTAAGCTATTTTGAGCGTGGCGTGGTTGTTGGTGCCAGACGGGCCGGTCTGAGTATTTCACAATCTGCTCAATTACTGGGATTTTCACACACAACCATTTCTAGGGTTTACAAAGAATGGTGTGAAAAGGGAAAAACATCCAGTATGCGGCAGTCCTGTGGGCGAAAATGCCTTGTTGATGCTAGAGGTCAGAGGAGAATGGGCCGACTGATTCAAGCTGATAGAAGAGCAACTTTGACTGAAATAACCACTCGTTACAACCGAGGTATGCAGCAAAGCATTTGTGAAGCCACAACACGCACAACCTTGAGGCGGATGGGCTACAACAGCAGAAGACCCCACCGGGTACCACTCATCTCTGCAAATGAGGCTACAATTTGCAAGATCTCACCAAAATTGGACAGTTGAAGACGGGAAAAATGTTGCCTGGTCTGATGAGTCTCGATTTCTGTTGAGACATTCAGATGGTAGAGTCAGAATTTGGCGTAAACAGAATGAGAACATGGATCCATCATGCCTTGTTACCTCTATGCAGGCTGCTGGTGGTGGTGTAATGGTGTGGGGGATGTTTTCTTGGCACACTTTAGGCCCTTTAGTGCCAAATGGGCATCCTTTAAATGCCACGGCCTACCTGAGCATTGTTTCTGACCAGGTCCATCCCTTTATGGCCACCATGTACCCATCCTCTGATGGCTACTTCCAGCAGGATAATGCACCATGTCACAAAGCTCAAATGATTTCAAATTGGTTTCTTGAACATGACAATGAGTTGACTGCACTAAAATGGCCCCCACAGTCACCAGATCTCAACCCAATAGAGCATCTTTGGGATGTGGTAGAACCCTGGACATGCATCCCACAAATCTCCCTCAACTGCAAGATGCTATCCTATCAATATGGGCCAACATTTCTAAAGAATGCTTTCAGCACCTTGTTGAATCAATGCTACCTATAATTAAGGCAGTTTTGAAGGCAAAAGGGGGTCAAACACAGTATTAGTAAGGTGTTTCTAATAATCCTTTAGGTGAGTGTATGTCAAATATTTTGGTTCTTACAAACACAAGTGCACGAGAACTGGGGTTGTAAAACTCCAAAAACAACACTTCATTCAAAATCTTCATCCATTGTACTGTAGCTGTCAAATCTCATTCAGTTGGAAACATTCAATGTGTTATGTTCAGTCATGAGAAACATGAGAATTAAACCTGGCATGACATCATGTTTGAATATTCACATGCGTGAAAGAAATTTGAGAGCCGTGGTGGATTTGTATTATTTAAAATGTCAGTTTGTAATATCATAAGGGTGGGTAAATGAGGACAGAATTTGACAGTTTTGAGGGAACTATCCCAGCGCTATAGACCAGTGCAGTGCAGTAGACTTTGATGCAGTTCACTGCAATGCTAAACATAGATTTCACAC
Organism: Cyprinella venusta; assembly: GCA_038021265.1. Lineage (NCBI taxonomy): Eukaryota > Metazoa > Chordata > Actinopteri > Cypriniformes > Leuciscidae > Cyprinella > Cyprinella venusta. The sequence goes on along the minus strand of CM075879.1, from coordinate 6,462,957 downwards.
TTCCCTTTTTTTAACAGAAGTGTACACTTGCTTGTAACAGTAGATTGAGAAAGAGTTTCCAATGAATCAGGACATTAGAAGGGTTACTTGTATTCTAAGAAAGTGTACCTGTTTGTCCTGAAGTTGATTGTTTGATTTCGATAGAATTTGATTTGTCCATTGGAGTAACATAATTTGTGTAACATGATTTAGAGCTAAATCTTAGAAAATATACATTTTTAGGTCAAATTTGATTAAGAGCACTGTAAAAACATATTTTCAAGATTTGTTCTCACAACATTTTTTCTTTTGTCAAATCAACTTAAATAATTTATTTAGTTCAGATAACGTATTATTTTGAGTTTTTGATGATTAAATCAATCTCCTTCATTGTATTAACTCTCTTTTTCCATTTGAATCAACTTAAAATTTTAAGGCAACCAGGTTACTTATTTTTTTAAGTTAAACCAACAATATTTTTTACAGTGTTGAGTTAGCATTAGTTGTGGTAAAAATATATATTTAACAAACAAACAAACAAACAAACAAACAAACAGCAAACAAATATCACACTGTAAAAAAGATTGTTGGTTTAACTTAAAAAATTAAGTAACCTGGTTGCCTTAAAATTTTAAGTTAATTGAAGTGGATAAAATTGAGTTAATACAATGAAGGAGATTAATTTAATAACCAGAAAGTCAAAATTTTATGTTATCTGAACTACATAAATTATTTAAGTTGATTTGACAAAAGTAAAAATGTTGTGATAACAAATCATTAAAAAAATATTTTTTAGAGTGAGGGAATGTATTATAAATTATTTTTTTCTTCCTTTTAATTAAAATTCAGTTAATATATTTTATGTTCACACTATATCAAAATATCAACGATATGTAACTTTGCTTCCTATAAATAATATATACTGTGTATATATATGTTACGAAGCGGTAGACAAGATTAGATCCAAATGCAGCTTTATTTAGAATCGTCAAACAGGCAGGGGTCAGGAAACAGCAAAACAGGGATATCAGAGAGTGAGCACAGAGAGTCGTCAGATAACAGGCAGAAGATCAGGGCAGGCAGCAAACAACGGTAATCCAAAACAATCCGAATCAAGGCAGGCGGCAAACAGGCAGAGGTGATAAACAATCCAAGGTCAATACACGGAACAGGCAGAACAGGAATAAACGCTCAGTGATTACAGGCCGTGGCAATGCAATACTTCGCCATGAGTTACTGTGTGAGTGTGGTTTATATACAGAGTCTGATGAGGTGCAGGTGTGTGCGTAATCAGTCACCGGGATGAGGCATGATGGGAAACGGAGTTCTTGTGGAAGTGATAAGTTCTGATGTGGAGTGCCCTCTGGTGGTTCTCTCGGGCACTCCACCTGGTGATCGTCACAATATATATATATATATATATATATATATATATTTAGGAATCAAAGTTACATACTGTTGATCTTTTAATTACTTAAACTAATTAACACTGCTACCAGTTAAATGAAATCAGTATCAACAAAATTCATCTTATAGTCTTAAAATTGCCAGTTAATATAATTAAATTATTGATTTTTTTAACTGTTTTATAAAATCAGTTTTGTAATCAAATTAATATTGGGGAAAAGACCACTCTTGCTCACGTGATGCTGCTTAATTATATTAGGTTATAAAATTAAAAAAACAATAACTCATACGGGGGAATACTTATCTTTTAAGGTTGCATTTTGGACCTTGCAAGATGCTATAATTTTATGCTTGCTTCTTATTAATCTTAAAGGAGTGCTATTGCCTAAATTATTGCCTACATTGAGATGAAATATATATATATATATATATATATATATATATATATATATATATATATATATATAATATACTGTATTCAAATATGGATCAATTGCATTAAAAACAATTCCTGATTTTTTACATATTCTAGACATTTCCACAAAGCCTGGTTCCATTATTCAAAAATATGCGCTTTTTTTTTTTTTTTTAGCATATTCTTCTTTATTGAAAACAGGTTAGAATATTTTATATAACATATTTTACACTTAAATAATTGTGAATTACTTTTCAGGCTTACATGAACTACCGCAGGCAGAGCACGAAAGGATGGAGTATCGGGAATGTGCTGTTGGACTTCACGGGGGGCAGTTTCAGTTTGATTCAGATGTTCCTTCAGGCCTATAACAACGGTGAGATCACACAAACACTTTCATTTCCTATACGAAAGACTTATGTGAAGTTAGAATGCACCCAATTAATTGTTTTAATTGATGTTTCCTTGACAGATAAATGGAAGTTTATATTTGGAGACCCCACAAAGTTTGGACTGGGCGTGTTCTCCATATTCTTTGACGTCGTTTTCATAATACAGCATTATTGTCTGTATAGAAACAGCGAGCCACTGTATCATGATTTAGATGCTCAGAATGATCACCAAACTGATGTTAAAACATGATTGGGAACATGGCGATAACATGAAGATGGTTTTATATGGATTTTTTATGTCTTTTTGTACTAATCTAAAGTGTGAACGATCTATTAAAGGGAATGTGTATCTTCAAAATATGCAGACAAATTTATATATTTTGGAAGCAAAAGAGCACCTGTTTCATGTGTTTTAGTAAATGTATTTATAAATCATTTTTCTTATTCCAATAAATTGATACTCTAGTAAACTATTGGAACTGGTACTGTAAAGAAATGAGTGTGACAATATATATATATACACACACACACACACAATATGTAGATAATAAGCAGGTTTCTATGGTTTGTGTTGGTTGTAGTCTATATTTCATGTGTTTTACACTGTCATCTGGTGGCAGTATGATGAACTACATGAGATGGATCTTCAGTACTTTTTTTTTTTTATATAAAATCTGAGTTCTGTTGCTCCATTGACAGTTTCAATTACCACTTTGATGCTTAAAAAAGTTTATGAACTAATTTATATCGATCCATATGTGGGTTAAGTCCAAATTGTCTGAGGAGACTCGATCACTTTGTATGATGAACAGATTGAATTTTGGCTTTTATTCACATAACAGTAATAATCAACACATCAGTTGTGATAAACAATGACATTGTTAATCAATGACAGAATTTTCATTTTTGGGTGAATTTACCTTTTTTTATTGTTATTTAGTAAAATACATTGCATAGACAATGTTTTTAAGTTTAGTATACTTGCTTTAGAGTAAATTTAAACTTTTATAAATTTTGAAGTGAATCATCTGCAATAATCTCTGGGTCGCTTTGAAAAGAGACCAAATTTAGGTCTGTATTCCAAAGCATTCATTAACTATTTAAGATCGATGCTGAAAAAGGGGAGAGGTAGTTAACAGGTTAAAGTAAAATAAAATAAAACAACATTATAATTCTTTACAGGCTACCACACCTCTATTCTGCAAGCGACAGAACTGAGCTCACAGCTGTCATCCCAAAGCCTTTTTCAAATGGAAATTAAATTATCCTTCTTTTTCCATTAATACATGGACTGACATTAATAGGTTTCTGGGTAACACTTTACAATAAGGTTCATTAGTTAACATTAGTTAATGTATTTACTAACATGCACTAATACATTTGTTACTGCATTTGTTCATCTTTGTTCATGAAAATACAGCTGTTAATTGTTTGTTCATGTTAGTTCACGGTGCATTAACTAATGTTAACAAGATTTTAATCAAGTATTAGTAAATGTTGAAAATAACATTAACAAAGATTAACAAATGCTGTATATGTGCTATTCATTACTAGTTCATATTAACTAATGTAGTGAACTAATGTTAACTAACAAGCCTTATTGTAAAATGTTACCGGTTTTTGTTACCTAACAAGTGGAAAGAGCTTCACTTTAAAATTCTATAGAATTACTATCCCTGTAACTCTCTTCTTTCTAAATTTAAGTTGGACGTCTCTTCATGCTGCACATTCTGTAATTCTAACCTTGAAACAATACCACATTTGTTTTTTGAATGTGATTATGTAAAGGAGTTTTGGAAAAGAGTAGCCTGGCTTATTTTTTCTGCTTATTACAAACTCTATACTTTTGAGGTTGTTAATGTGTTGTTTTTGACTTGGGACTCGGGGTCAAAGGAGATGGATTGACAGATTGCTTACTTTATGCGGTAAATAAATGTAAAGTAACTCAATCTAAGCCCAACTTTAAACTTTTCTGTGTTGATTTAAAATTATTTTATGACTCTCTTTGTTTATCAGCTAATAAGAAAGCTGCTAAAACTACTTTGTTGCTTAAAGAAATTATGGTTTCTTTGTAAATCACCTCCTGAATTTATGTGCTTGCTTCTTGATCTTTTTTTGTTGTTCTTTATTGGACTGTCCCTTTTGTACTGCCTTGCTTACGTTGTCTTTGTGCATAATGTTTTTTTTTCTTTTTATCTTTTTTTTGTATTTGATGTATCCCCTGTGCGTTGTGTTAAATAAAAAAAAAAAAAGAAAAAAATAAAAGAAAAGAACTGAGCTCACGTCCCGTCACGCTCTCTGCGTCACTGTTGAGCGCAAGGGATTATGGTCAGACAGCCGGAAGTAAGATGGCGGAGGTGACAGAGGAGGGTAAGAGGTTTTCGTGTCTTAAATACCCTTTTATATTTTCCACACCCGTTTATTAATTGTGATGAATCATGTTATGATGTCTTAGACTGTTTGAAGGTGAGAGACCGAATGCTTGCTTATTGTTGTTGATTTAAATACGGAATTTTATCGTAGCATTTAAGCGCACCGGCCTCAGTAAGAGACAGAACTAATGTTTACATAATGTACATTGGTTAAATTCACATTCTCTTACAAAAGAGTTTTAATTATGTATAGGTACTGCATATTTGTTTCTGTTTATATGCTGGCATGTAAGTGCATGTCCATCAATTGAAGACTGGTTGTCGCTGTAAATGCGTGTATTGCAGTTATTTTTATCTGCGGGTTTCTGGTAGTTTGTGGCAGTAGTTTATGTGTCAGTTTCAACACGTTTTAAATAAACGTCGTCTGAGTAGGAGACATTAAGAGGAATTACGGTGTGCTCTTTTTCCAGCCTAGAAAGTCAACTGTGATGTGTGTAGTGAGTTTAGATGCCAGTACACCAAATACATTTTGTATATTTAATATATATTCTTTTATTAATACGAATGTACATGTTTAATTAAGAAGTAGGCCTGCATATTTTTAATTTATTTAATTAAAGTTTATTTAATTAAACTAGTGTATATATATATATATATATATATATATATATAGTTGTAGCTACTAGCCAGCCACCAATCAATTCCCCATGGAAAAAATACTACTTTTTACCTACTTTTCTTTTTCTTGTTTGAGAAGCCATTTCATTTGGAATAGACTTCACTATAGGAAAGACTATAGTAACTTCAATTTAATACTACTTTAACAGGTCGTTAAATGTGCATTTAGGCTACACAGTCAAGTCACCTTCATACAGTGCTTTTAAATAACAATAGAGATTGTTTCAAAGCAGCTTTACAGTGATAATAGGAAATTAAAGTAACAGAGATTGTTTGGCTTTACAGCAGCTCTCTAGAATAAAGTTATTGTCCAGTTAAAGTTAGTTTTAATTGATTCACTTCTGTTGCAAAGATCATCAATTATTAACTTAGGGCCCACTAACATGACACAGTTCTAACAGAAACCCTTAAAGGAGTAGTTCACTTTAAAAAAAAAAACTTGCTGATAATTTACTCACCCCCATGTCATCCAATATGTCCATGTCATTCTTTCTTCAGTCGAAAAGAAATTAAAGTTTTTGATGAAAACAGTCCAGGATTTTTCTCCATGTAATGGACTTCAATGGGAACCAAACTGTTCAAGGTGGTGGAAGTGAACCAAACGGTTCAAGGTCCAAAAGACACTTTCAGTACAAACTGTTCACGGGGCTTTAAACGATTCCAGATGATGAATAAGGGTCTTGTCAAGCGAACGATCACTCATAAAAACAGTTACTTTGACTTGCCAGCCTATTTCAAGGCCTGATATTTATTTTTGCTAGGCCTGTCTGACCTAGGTTACAATAACTGGATTTACTTTCAAGGATTAATTTTCTACACACTACCCTGCATAATGTTCAACTGTCATTCATACCAATTGTTGCTATTCAAGATTGAAAACTATCAACAAAACTGCAACAACAAGAACAATTGGGGCGGTCGCCTTTCTTTACTAAGTCATCGAAATCTGCGGGCGTGTTCGACATTGAGACAGGCAGCACGGACGACAGGTGTACGTCGGTTAGTCATGATCTGTAGTGTGACTTGTTAAAGTTCATTACAGAGAAAGTCTGCTCGCATACATGCGTGAAGCCAAATAAAACGAGCAACCTTTGCGCATGCCTCCATGTTAGGAAACTTGCCCTCGTTCAATGCGCCGTAAAACCTGTCCAATGATCACTAGCAAGGTGAATTTCTCCTTAAGAGAGAGATCCCACAGCATGTCAATCAACTCAAGCTGAGCCTCCAGAGGTGCTTGGTTGGGAAAAGGGAAGACACCAGCTCCTTTTAAAAATGTTTCCATTAAAGGAGAACTCTGGCGAACAATGAACCTTTGGTCTAATAAAACATCGGTACCTAGTCAATCGTTCTCTGAGATTTGTTTTCATGATAATCGAATGTAAAAAGTTTTATCTCTAAAAACTGTTTAGCGTATAATGCTAGTACTGGGGACATTGACTAAGTGAAAAGAAATCGCTAGTTTATACCACTAACAAGGCTCAAAATAGCCCCACATTCACACAGTAACATAACGAGGCTCCATACATGCAAAAGAAGCATTGAGAACTTTATAAGTGTACAGACCGTTTAATAAGATAGTTTATGAAGACACTTGACTTTGCGAAACAGACAGGGGCCATCTTAAAAAATAGTCTCGATTGGAATTGGTATAACTAGATTTACCAATTCATTAAAAACCCATTCATAGCTAGGGTTGGGTATCGAGAATCGAGTATAAATTGGAACCGGGACTAACTTTTCGTTTTTCCTGGAATCGTTCAAAAGTTAAAATTTCGATTCCTAGTTTCGATATTCACAGTCCGCCGAGTGGAAGAAGAAACCGCTGAACAACACCAACGAAGAAGCGTCTACCGGAAGTGTTGGCATCACCGTGCGAACATGAGTAGCTTACGTCGGCGGTCCAAAGCATGGCTTCACGTTTCTAAAAATAACGAAATCTCGGCAAAATGCAAAATTTGTGACAAAAGGAGTATTTGTGACAGAAGGATTATTTCCTTCAGAAAGGATTATTTCCTTCAGAAAGACCGTTCGTTAGCTAAACTTTTTTGACCCTGCCTCTTAAAAGAATCGGAATCGAGAATCGTTAGGAACCGGAATCGAAACAAGGAATCGGAATCGGAATCAGAATTGTTCAAATTCAAACGATACCCAACCCTATTCATAGCTAGGGTTGGGTATCGAGAATCGAGTATCGATTGGAACCGGGACTAACTTTTCGTTTTTCCCGGAATCGTTTAAAAGTAAAAATTTCGATTCTTAGTTTCGATATTCACAGTCCGCCGACCAGAAGAAGAAGCCGCTGAACAACACCAATGAAGAAGCGTCTACCGGAAGTGTTGGCATAAGTCGAACATGTGTAGCTTACGTCGGCGGTCGAAAGTGTGGCTTCACTTTTCTAAAAATAACAAAATCTCGGCAAAATGCAAAATTTGTGTCAAAAGGAGTATTTCCTTCAGAAAGACCGTTGGTTAGCAAGGTTAGCTAAACTTTTTTGACCCTACCTCTTAAAAGAATCGGAATCGAGAATCGTTGAGAACCGGAATCGAAACAAGGAATCGGAATCGGAATCAGAATCGTTCAAATTCAAATGATACACAACCCTATTCATAGCCATAATATTCTAAAGAATTATAGTCATAAAAATGTAATGACATGACAAAATGTTCCGTTATGGTTGAACTGTTCTTTTAAAGCTTTTGTGTTTGTAAGTTGGTAAGCTTTACCTTTTCAATTTTTTATTATTTAGGGTATTTTATTTGTATCATTTTTTATGTGTTTAATTTAACTCTCATGCTTTTGCCGCCATATTTTATTTAGTGTTTACTCTCTGATGGTTGGAAACAGAAGAGCTTAACTTCATCCTGAGGAGGGATCAGACAGCAGCATGGCAGATGACAACGGTGAGTTGTGTTGGCAAACGGATAAAGAGTTGATCTCTTCTGCAGTTCTTTTGTGATATTGGGTCAGTCATTGCAATTTGTTCAGTAGATTTTGAACAGTCTGATTTGTGCTCTCTGAATCATTCATTCAGTGATAATGGACTAAGGCTTTAAATGGGTCAGTGCATTGCATCAGAGCCAGTAACCAGTAGATGTGTTGTAGGACATTATCTCTGCAAGCCAATGCTATGGTAACAAAAATAGACAGAAACAATTAAAGCCAAAAATGTTTTCTTTGGGTAATCAGTTTTTTAATCTATCTGTTTCTAAAGGGTTGTAATTTTTTCCATTGCCCTCATGAGTTCTGTTTTTGGGCTTTGTTTAGAGCTTAGATTTGGCCCAAAAAATAGAGCAGCTTTTGTAGCGAGGGACAAACTATCGGTTCAATATGTGTAACAAATACCTCAGTTTTTACAGTAAACACAAAAACTGTATTTTCAAATTTATCCACTTTTAATTTTTAAAAAGCTCAGTTTTCACAGGACAAAAGCGCCATCTCAGTGTGGGCTGAATGCCACACGGAGAGAAAAAGGTGCTTTTTCAAACGAAAACATATTAGCGTGGTCAAGGCCTAAATATATACAATAAAATACATTTAAAATCTAAATTTGTCACACTTTATCTGTTGTAGAATGTTGAAAAATAGAAAGCACTTGGTTTTGGTACAGACTCAGAGTGATTGAATCTGTCATATCCACTCACACTGACTCAGACATCTTGTTTTTCATCTTCCAGAGAAACCTGCTGTTGCTCCTCCAGTGTTTGTGTTTCAGAAGGATAAAACACAAAAGGTAAGACCAGCACCAGTTCTTACTGACTCTGATCACACCTGTGTAAAACTGGCTTTAAGACACTGATTCTGTCCCCAGAGGTCCGCTGACGGATCCAGCACAGAGGATGGAGAAGGTGAGTTTAGTCTTTTTACAGTCAACAATAGATATTATTGAAACCCCGAATTTCACAAAGAAACATTTGATATGATTAGATGGGAAAAAATAAAAATGAATGTTGGTTGTGGCCCAATTAAGCACATTTTAGGGCTGTGCGATTAAAGGGTACATATCATGCTTTTAAATCATTCATTTTTACTTATAAATCATACATTTGTGGTCTATATAAAGCATAACTGCAATGCTTGGGTCTGAATTCCTCATTATTATAGCTCAACAGGCCCCTTTTCTACCCCTTTTCTGATGTGCGTCTTTGAGCAACCCGTTTCGAAGCGTCCCCTTTAATAAAAAGGAGTTGTGTCTTTCCCCGCCCGCTCTCCAGGTCGCTGAGTTCACGTTCGGTTCAACTCCCCGCGTTCAGCCATTATTGTAGTTTGATAAGAGATATACGATTACTATAGTTTCAAAGAACATTTTTATTCACACGTTAACAAAATGTCAACAAAAGACTTGTCCATCAAGCGTTACGTATTCGAGCCAGAGCGAGCGACTTGAAAAAGATGACGACAAACCTGCAGAACAACGTCTTCATATGGATGCAGTGGTATGTAAAGTTAAGTTAACTATGTTGTGTTATTAGAGAAAGTCGACTATTTCTCTTGTTAAAACAAGCACTCTGACAAGATAAATGACTGCGGTCTGATCTTACCACTAAAAATCTGTATGATAATAATATGATAACTTGCGTTTAGCAAGCGTCAGAAAACACAGCAGCTAAATGATAGAAGGAATTTACCCCTCATTCAGACAAAGTCGATCGGCAAACCCTTCTGTATACTGGTGGAGGTTGTTGAAGTGGGAATCCTTGAAGTGCTTCAGGTCACTACATCCAACAACCGAACATTTTGACTTGCCCTCCTGTAACTTCTGCATCATTGAGCTTGGACTACAAAATCGGAGTGAGAAATAATAATGGCGGATTGCTCGAAGTGTTGGACCGGTAGTCGATGTCCTTATTTGTCAGTTCCGCTGCAAATACTGTGACGTAATTGTTCAAAAAACGTAATAGACAACAGGAAAATCCGAACAGGTTGAAAAATATGACCAAAACAGAATATAAAGATATAAACGAAGCACCTGAAGAGAATAATTTCATCTTTTCTGTACTTATAAACACTCCAAATATACAACAAAATGCATTTAAGGGCTAAAAAAGTGGATTTTGCATGATATGTCTCACTCTCTACTCTCTCACGAAATCACTCTCTGCTCTTGACCGAATGAAAAGAAGTGAAGTGAAGTACACTGAAGACAATGCTGTGTTTGATTTTACATTTTTATTATTAATTTTTTGTAGTAGGCTGTTATACTTGTATACTTGAATGAAAAACTTAAACTAGTTCACTTTGAAAAAAAACCTTGGCTGATAATTTACTCACCCCCGTGTCATCCAAGATGTCCGTGTCTTTCTTTCTTCAGTCGAAAAGTGAAACGATCGCTCATTTTAAAATGAATAAAATCAAAATGAATAGATGTTTTTCCGAGTCAATTCGTTCATTTCGTTCGTTGAATGAACCAAATGACTCGAAAAAAGATTTGTTCATTTTGATGAACGAGTTCGAACAGGAGAGTCACGAACGCGCATCTCAGAACGGAGCAAGGCGACCATTTGAGCTTATAAAACTTAAACGTTGTTATTTATTTTTTAAATGAGCGATCGTTTCACTTGATAAGACCCTTATTCATCGTCTGGAATCGTTTAAAGCCCTTTGAACAGTTTGCAGTTTGCACTGAAAGTGTCTTTTGGACCTTGAACCGTTTGGTGCCCTGTAAAAGTGCATTATATGGAAAAAATCTTGAAATGTTTTCATCAAAAACCTTCATTTCTTTTCGACTGAAGAAAGAAAGACATGGACATCTTGGATGACATGGTGGATGATGGTCTTTTTCCTATTGAAGGAAATTATTTATTTTCAATAATTTTAATTTTTCTAAAGTATCTAAAATGTAGGAATCATAGGAAATCTTTAACACATACACACAAGATATATAGTGCTTAGCATAAGTAAACACACCCATTCCAAAGTTGACTAAAAAGAGGAATAAAAAAAATCATCTTTTGGAAATCTTAATGCTTTAATTAAAAATTAAACCTTTAACGACACCAATTTTCTTTGTGAATGGATAATGTATCGTAAATAAATAAATGCTCTTCCTTAAAATATAGGGGGCATAATTCTATTTTAAATTCCCATAGAGTCAGGCACATTTTTATTTTTAAATGCAATTATTTCTTGGATCCAGGATAATATGCATCTTGATAAAGTTCCCTTGGCCTTTCGAATTAAAATTAGGGCTGTAGTCAACCAAAGAAATCCTTAGTCGACCAAAGTCTTGTCCTGCGCAACGATTAGTCAACTAAAAAAAAAAAAAAAAAAAAAAAACGTGATGTTTTGATTGAACATTTTTTTAAACATTTGTCATTGAGCATTTATAAAACAAAAACGAAAAAACATCACAAATAAATAAAACTATAATATTAATACAATTCCTTGAAAATTAAGTGATTTTTTTCAATATAACTAAAATTTTTCAATATAACTTACAATATAACAAAAAATATAACTGCTATCTGACTGCCACATAATGAAAAATCCTAATAAAAGCTCTCGTTTATACAGGCTTTATATTCTTCTTTACTTTCAAAGCTATGGGTTAACTTTCGTCCTGACGATCAAGGGGTTTTAAAACAACACATAAAAAAAACAAATAGCCTAAAAAACAATCCTAATAATTGGCTGTAGGACCGCGTTTAGGTTTATTTTCGTTTTGTTGCATTATTTAGGCTATTTTCAAATGCGTCAAGTGTACAAATAAAAACGAAAACATATTAAGAAAACACAATCTATTGAGTCAGCGTGATATAGCCGTTAAAAGGCTGCTCACGTCTTTTGCGCGCTCAAGTTCGATTTCAAATGGCGCGCGACTTGCGTGCTCATAATGGAGTAACGCGGTTGCCTCCCTCCACAGTCTTGTCGTCTTTTATTTAAAATGCAGCCAGACAAAAGATTTAGATTTCCTGGACATTTTGTCAACTAAAGCCAAAACAAGCAGCGTTCTAACTGAATGAATACAGCATCGCTTACCGAGCGCAAAGCAGCAGCGCAGCCGACAGGTGTGGTTCCTGAGTGTACTATGTGTGTGCGCTAAACTGTGGCGCAGTTACAAAAATAGCCTAAATTAAAGCATTTTAAAGTTGGGGACAAAACATAGGCTAATTATATTTAGAATACAGCAATAAATAACTGATTTTAAAGGAATAAATATTAAGGAGTAAATCATTGAAAAATTCTTTTTATTGGTAAAAAAAAAAATGCAACTGGTCGACCAATAAGAATGTCAGTCGACCAAGACGGCATCGACCGATTAGTCGACTAAACGACTAAAGTTGACAGCCCTAATTAAAATAGCCCCACATCATCACACACCCTTCACCATACGTAGAGATTGGCATGGTTTTATTTCAGTTAACCTAATAGCTGGTTTGATTTGCATTGAAAGATGATCTTATGGAAAGTACCCCATGCCAATCTCTAGCCATGGTGAGTCAGCTTTAGCATGGGTGTGCTCACTTATGCTAAGCGCTGTAGCTATAGTTAAAGGAATAGTTCACCCACAAATGAGAATTGTCATTAATTACTCACCCTCATGTCATTCCAAACTCGTAAGACTTGACCTTTGATAATCTCTTAGATGAAATCTGAGAGCTTTCTGTCCCTCCATTTACGGCAACGCAACTGGCACTTCGATTCTTCAAAAAGTTCATAAAGAGATTGTATGTGAACAAAATTCAATCTGTTCATCATATAAAGCAATCTTGTCTCTTCAGAAAATTTGAACTAAACCACCCAATCATATGGATTAGTCTTACGATCTCTTTTTGAAGCGTCGAAGTGGTAGTTACTTGACTCAGGCTGTCAATAAAGGGACCAAAAGCTCTCAGATTTCATCTTCTTTTCAGCTATGTAACTGCAGTTTAAATAAGGATGCTTAAATGTCAATGTCATCCATTGAGTTCTGTATGAAGAATTAATTTAAGCATGTGTCTTTTCTGGACTCCTTTTCTCCGCCAGACTCCGATAAAGAAGATGGCAGATACAGCCCTGCTGCCAAAAGAGGAAGAACATCACCCTTTACACAATTCCCACCAACTCATTCCGGTAATCCAGAGATTTACACCTGGAAAATAATAGCAGATATTTAGCCTGGTTTCTTTGACACACTTTATTTTCCTTTTTCACAGTTTCTAAGAATAATGTTTTCATGCCATCCAGTTTCTGCCAGTCACCAACCGGAAACTCCGACTCGGAACCTGGTGAGATTTGCTACAAACTTATACCAAATCTCACACTGTAAGGCTCAATCCCAATTCACCCCTTGGCCCTACCCCTTAGCCCTACCCCTCCGTTTTTGCGCGTTCACGTCTAGGGGTAGGGTGTCTCAATTCTTCTTGAGATCGAGGGGTAGGGCGAAGGGGTAGGGCTACATAGCCCTCGAAACGGAGATTTTTCAGAGGCACACTCCAAACGGAGGGCTAAGACAAAAATTCACGGAATGCATCGGAAATCACCGGCGAGATGGATCGCAAACGGTTAAACATTTAAATTTAGCGCCAGATGATTCCACCACGCACTTTATTTACTCTTATAATAACACTATAGTCGTTTAAATTAAGAAATGGTATAATAAATTACCTTTCCGATCAGAAAAGACATACATTTCGAGGAAGGGATGTTATAATCATCATGTTTATTCAAAGTTAAGAGCAGCTGCGCTGATTATCAGTTGTTGTCATGGAGAAATTCTGTACATCGCCGACGACTGATGACGTTGGGTTCATGAAGGGTCGTTCCATTTCGTAGATAAATATTCCAACCCCTTGGCCCTTGTCACTCCGTTTTAAGGGCCAAGGCTACACTCGAAAACAAGGGGTAGGGCTAAGGGGTAGGGCCAAGGGGTGAATTGGGATTCAGCCTAAGTCAGCATGAAATGGCAGCATATTTTATGTTCATTGACATGAGTGCAGCAGGATGTTCAGTGAGAAAAAAATGACTCGAGTTGATTTTACCCATTAGGAATCGACCAAAAGTGGTCTGTTTTTGACCGACATTAGGAAAGTTGTTTCAGAAATGGAGCTTAGTTATTACATTTTCAAAGTTTACAAAGACAAACATTTGCACAATACATTTGCATTGGAGAAAAGAAGAAAGTGTCAGTTTTAGTTTCATGTTGACAGATCTCATTTTCTCTATTGTTTTTTTTTTTTTTCCATCAGAAGAGAAGACTGTGGGGTTTCGCCTGAAACCCCCGACTCTGATCCACGGTCAGGCACCGAGCACTGGTGAGTCAGTGTACAAGCATCTGCTGTTTTGAACAGTGTGTTGATTAATGTTCAGTTGTGGTGCTTTCATAAGATTGTTTATTTACATGATTCCACTGATAGTCACCATTTGAACTTTCAGTTCCAGAGACCCTCATAGGGCCTGACAGCTTGAGGTATCATGAGTTCACAGCAATCATTATGTGATTAATTCATTTCAGGTGTCCCTAGCCCCAAACCCAAAGAAGCCCAGCGCAGCATTCTGCGTCCTCCAGTGCTGCAGCCCCCTCTGGCCCGAACCCCACCTGAGAACAGTGAGTACATGATGAATATCAGCTCAAGTAGAGCATCTGAAGGAGAACTACAACATGTAACATGTCTGTTGTTTCACCAGACACGAGCAACAGCAGTTCAAACGGAGTGGAAAACCTCTCAGATGGAGGAACAGAATGTGAACGTAACTCAGAGATGACTGCTGCTGGCACACAGGAAAATGACGTGGCATTGGTAAGACATGACTCGAACCGCCGGTTTTACCGTATCAATTCGAGCCCAAGTCCTCATCCTTTGGAAGTGCCTTTTCTCAACATGTCGACAACACAAATCACACTCCTCCGGTCTTAGCTACAACTACAGTGTTTAATGTCGGGTCAAAGTAGAGCAGCCAATGAAGACCATAGGCTGGTAGAAGACAATAACTTTATTTATCATTCACTTTGATTTTTAAAACTTTGCAAACTTTTTATATTCACAAACAACCATCACAATCAGTAGATAAAAAAAATGACATACAATCTGAGTTTTTTTGGATTTACAAAAAGTCACCATCGATCACAGAATATTATTATATAAACTGGAAAAATATGAATTTAGGGGAATTGTATATTCTTGGTTAGAAAATTATTTAAGACCGTTTTCCGTATGTTGATTTAAATGGAGTTGCGTCCTGCTTTCAGAGAATTAATTGTGGCGTTCCACAAGGCTCTGTTTTGGGCCCCAAGTTATTTTTGTTATGTATAAATGATATTTGTAAAGTGTCGGATGTTTTAAATTTTATTCTTTGCAACAATTTATTGTTCTGGCCCAAATCTTACAGAGCTTGTGTTGGCGGTAGAGAAAGAATTGTATAAACTAAAGAATTGTTTTGATTTGAATAAATTGTCACAAAATTTAAATAAAACTAAATTTATGGTATTTAGTAATAAAGAGTTAAATAATGAGATCAGGATTACTATTCATGAAATGCATTAGAAAGAGTAAATCATATAAAATCTCTTGGAGTAATTATTGATTGTAAAATGACATGGAAAACGCATATTTTAACGTTCAGAAGAAAGTATCAAAAACGATTGCAATTTTGTATAAGTTGCAGTATATTTTGAACAAAAATGCATTACATTTACTTTATAGTTCACTTGTCACACCATACTTAGGGTATGGTATTGAAATATGGGGAAATACATACAAAACTAGAACCAATCCAATTGTCCTATTAAAAAGAAGGTTATCAGATTAACTATGCACCTTACAATTCACCAAGTAATTTACTGTTTCATCAATCAAAAAATTTTAAGTTTTATGATTTAGTTGATTTGTACACGTTAAAGTTTATTTACCAAGTCAAATATAATAAAAGTTGCATTTGATTCCAAAGTTAAGGGCAGGCATAATAAGCTTTAGCTTCCGCCTGCACCTGGTCATCTATGTTTATGTTTCAAATGATTTGATTGATTGATTGATTGAATGATCTGTAAATGACCAAACTGAAATAAATGAAATGAAATGAAATGAAATATTACACACCGTATGAAAGGTAATGTTCGAAAAAGCATTATAGGCACTTTAAAATGAATGGCTATATAATGATTTTAAATGATAGATACTTTTTGTATTGCTTTTAAACCGTTTAATAACCTGTTTTATATCATTTTAAGCATACCGTAACTTATTCTTGTGAGTTCTTTTGCTTCAAATGTGTATTTGTGCTATATAACATTTGTGCTATTTGAAAAAATGTTTTTCATATTCTACAAAGGAAGCATGTTTGAACACAGCATGGGCTACGGTCCAAAGGCCAGACTTGTTTAGTTTTGGTTTCCAGAAAATAGTCTGTCAACTTGTGCTAAACATCTTGTGTTTTTTTGGCTGACAGTATTTTTGGTTAAATCTTTGATGCGTGAATACAGCAAGAGAACCATATGTCATTTTTCACACTTTTAAACTTAAAATGACTTTTTGTTGTTACTTTTAAGGTACAAAACAACAGTACTTTGGGGGAAAAAACGGATGACAAACCTGAAGGACACGATGCCCCGGTTGAGGCCAGTTTTGTATTTGGACAGAATATGAGGGACCGAGCAAAGGTTTGATTCAAACCGATGTTTTCTGTGTGATTTTGTCTCATTCCTATTTGCACTGGGTTACTTATTGAATATTTACATTACAGTATTTTTCCTGTCAGTATAAAAATGAAGCAATATTTGGCATATTACAAGGATTTAATTGCAGGATTTAATCATATTACAAGTTTTTATTTATTTAGTTTCCCTATTCATCCCTGACCTTGCCTTTAGACTGATGTTTTAATAGTATCTCTTATTTAAACTTCAATTGGGAAAAAAAAATCAATTAATTTAGTTAATCAGTTCAAAATCTTTCAATGAAGTGATTGAACATGCTTCTTATTCAGTTTCGATTGCAAACATCAGTCAACATCGTAGGAGCCTCCAGATAATATGATGTAGAAGCATAGACTGTAAAAAATATGGACGGAGCGTCTGTGACGTCACCCATAGACTCTCTGAAGAACGGATTTGAGGCTGTATATGGGGGGTATGGGCGGCGCCATACTGGAAAATCTCTTGGAAAATACAAAATACAAAGGTTTCAGAAAGGATACAGAGGTGGTATGATGTGTTGTGTCAGATCATGGCCGAGACGTCAAATTCACTCGGCGCAGCCCGTTATCAGCTGTCAATCAAAGTCAACCGCCCTTATTTGTCATACGGTTTATATATAAATATGATCTAAACTAACGAGTTAGAAAAAAAAATTCACCCTCCTCACAGTTGTCAGGCACGCGGAACATGTTGAAGATTACAATAAAAGTCCATGGGACCAAACTGTAAACATGAATTTATGCTGTGAAAACGGACATTATAACATGACGTCTATGGCTATTTGCTCCCTTTTGGGACCGGCCTCTAGTGGATTCGAGATGTATTGGAGTTTATCGCACTTCCGGGTAGGCTTCATCTTTCAGATTAGAATGTTGCCGCTTGTGTAGAAGAAGACACACCAAACTGACACCAAAGATCTAGCGCTGATGAAAGCCGGCCGTGTTTTGTCAGAAGAGAGACTTCTTACAAAACATTAAAAAAATCCATAGACTGAAAAAATCTTACCTACCCCAAACTGTTGAATGGTAGTGTATGGTAATAATATTGCTGTTATATGGTCACACATACATGAAAATCATTAGGTATATTTATTTCCTCATGTAAAAAAAAAATATTAACAGTTGGGGAGAACATGCCTTTGTTTTTTTTGTTTTCTTTTGTTTTTTTTAAACTAGATGTGATAATGCTTTAGTTTTTAACATTTATTTTTTCTTCTTGTAGTATAGTAGATTTAAATACAGTTTGATTTTTATTATTGGTTACTGTTAGTGATTCAGGACAAGACAAAAGCAGTTTGGAAAATGAACATCAATGTACGAAAAACATCATTTTTGTCAATTTTGAACACAAAAGTTACAGACTGCAGCTTTAAATTTAATTTTTTTTTTTTTTTAAAAAAAAGCTTGGTTTTGAAGTATTGTATTTGCTGCAGGTGGGTAACAGCTGGGACTCTCAGAATACTGATCATCTTCTGCCAGAAAATTCAGAGGAAACTAATTACTTTTTGCAGTGCACCACTTCTAGGTACTGCAGTTCAAATGCTCATGTTCGTCTTAAAGACATTTTACAGATCTCCACAGACAGAAACTTGTAACTTTTCTTGGCATTATTATTGTTTCTTTTAGCACACAGAAACCTGACATCAGCAATGCCAACAGTGTGAAGTTTGTCTTCGGGCAGAACATGTTGGATCGCGTCTTGGTAAAGCGAGAAATTCCTTTCTGTTTGTCATAATTTGACTCAAGTTATCATAATCTACAGTTGCTGAGTATCAATATCACTCAATCCCACTTGTTCTTCTTGCTTTCAGGCGCTGCCGAAACCTGGCACAGAACAACCAGGGGGCAGCAGAGAGTTTCAGTCTGAGATGGGCCTGTTCAGCCAGCTTTCATCCTCACAAGATCAAACTGTGGAGAAGAGTATGTGTTCCAGACCCAATCACAAGCCTGACCTGACATAAATCATCATGTTGAGTTTTGAGATTAATGGCTCATCGTTACTATGGCCAGTGTTGGGGTAGTTACTCAAAAAAAGTAATTAGTTACTAGTTACTTCTGTAAATTGTAATGAGATTACTTTACTAGTTACTGCGTTGGAAAAGTAACTTCACTACTTATTACTTTACTTTCCCGTTTCTTAATTTACTGTGTACATGGACAAACATCATATCAGTTTTTGCCTTATCATCACTTTATTGTAAAAAATTATACAAAATGACACGAAAGAACAATATCCCTGTCTGCACAAATAAATATGCTGCACTGTAAAATTCATAAACAAAATGGGGTTCAAAATTTTAAAATGGAGTTTAACACAGAAGTTTCAAAACAGGCTGGGAGAATAAAACTCTTCTCCTGAGAACAAAACCAGCTTTTTATTCGACTCATGGTAATAATAATAATAAAAAAAAATTAAGATGTCAATGAAAAATAATAAAATAAAGGTCACTTTTTCCCATAAAATTCTTAATCTTAATTTAAAATGTATTTTTCTAAACCTGGGGGATTAATGGTCGCATGTCTTCTACAATGAACCCTGCAACAATCCTGTTCATTTCGTTTTGTGTTATCCAAGACTTTCGAGCCTTGTTTTTACTCGACGCGTCCGCACGAGCGGAAAGGTGCGCGCGGCAAACAGCGCACGCGATGCCGCATCCGAGGATGAACGACAAGAAGCCGAACCTGCACCGAACATGTAGCCTACATCTCCGCAACGGCAGCCAGTTTGCGCATCTAAATCAGTTATTTATGTTTACAAAATGAGCCTAAGATCCATGTTTTATAAAATGTCCACGAAACTTAATGAAATGTTTAGTGAAATTAGAAAATAGAGATCGTTCATTTAGTTCTTCAGCCTATATACATGATTTTATATCAACATATTTTGTTCTAATGTCACAAATAATAATCTTAGGGTTTACTATAGCCTACATTTCACACAAATATTTTTGTTCGAGCAATAAACTGAAAGTAATGTGAATATTGCCATTTGCCGAAACCCGTCTCTCCTCTCTCCCTCACTCAAATCGATCGGTCTCTATGGCAACGGCGCGCACGCACCACTAGACGGAACTTTCCACACAGGCAAACACGGCTTGGGTAACGCAGGAAAGCGCGTTCCTTTAGTATAGTAAAGTAGTTTAATTACCAATATTTTTAGTGTAATGCGTTACTTTACTTCGTTACCCAAAAAAAGTAATATCGTTACTGTAATTCGTTACTTTATAACTCGTTACCCCCAACACTGACTATGGCCAAAATGAGAACACAGCGGCGTCAAACAGCTTCAAAGCTGAATATTCAGATCATTACTACAGTCATCTATGTCACATGATCCTTCAGAAATTATACTAACATGTTGATTTGGTACTTAATAAACAGCCATTATTATTATCATCATCAATAATAATGCAAATAACAGCATTTATTTGGAATATAAATCTTTTGTGACATTGATCAATGTGATGTTGATCAATTTAACACATCCCTGCTGAATAAAAATATTTTTTTCCGTACATTTTCTTGCTCCACAGTTTAGGATCCACTGCACTAAATCATTAAAGATAATTAATGTGACTATAATGTGCTGTAGGTGACAACATGAAAGAGTCCCTGGAGGAGTCTGCGGCGCGACACGAAGCACACAAGTCTCAGAAGTGTTTATTAGAGCGGGTGGAGGTCAGGACAGGAGAGGAGTCGGAGAGCAACGTTCTGCAGGTGAGAGCAGATCTTGCATCTGATCCATACAGACGTGCTTGATGAAAACGCATGAGATGATGATCCCGCGCTGTCCCGTGTGTTTTCAGATGCAGTGTAAGTTGTTTGTGTTTGAGATGACGTCTCAGTCGTGGGTGGAGAGAGGATGTGGAGTGCTCAGGCTTAATGACATGACATCAGCGACAGCGGATGACGGCACCTTACAATCCAGACTGGGTAATGATTTTGTAAAAAGCCTTGGTCGAATCACCTTCACTCTTTAAATTTTAATTTTGGTGTTTTGATAGTGGACATGTGCCATAGTAAAATGCGCAGCTAGGTACAGTAGTGCACAACACAATGAAATTTAAAAAGCAAACACAAGTTCACAACACAACGAAATTATGCCACAACACAATGAAATCGAGCCGCAACACAACGAAATAAAGCCGCAACACAATGGAAATCCTCCCGACCACTAGAGGGCTCTCTGAGCGCAATAAATAAATTAATGTTACCAAAATTTCCTAAAAAAAATAATTGTTTATTGTAAATACATGAAGGGAGGTATTGGAAAAAAGTCACCTGTAGTAAGTCAGTCTACTACAAATACAATCAAGCTTTGGATTCTGAACATGTCAGTTTTTAAATGTTGAAAGTAATTTGAATAAGTTTTAACAACTAAAAAGAATCGGCGGACGTTCCCTTAGGGATCATGCGCTGTAGTAGCATGTCAAAGCATTCTAGAGTATAAATATGCAGCTATAATGCACCTGGGTGATTTAATTCATAATGTCGATATACAGTGGTTGGCTACATACTGTTAAAGGGTACATATCATGCTTTTAAATCATTCATTTTTACTTATAAATCATACATTTGTGGTCTATATAAAGCATAACTGCAATGCTTGGGTCTGAATTCCTCATTATTATAGCTCAACAGGCCCCTTTTCTACCCCTTTTCTGATGTGCTTCTGTGAGCAACCCGTTTCGAAGCGTCCCCTTTAAATAAAAAGGAGTTGCGTTTTTCCCCGCCCGCTCTCCAGGTCGCTGAGTTCACGTTCGGTTCAACATCCCCGCGTTCAGCCATTATTGTAGTTTGATAAGAGATAAACGATTACTATAGTTTCAAAGAACATTTTTATTCACACGTTAACAAAATGTCAACAACGGAAGACTTGTCCATCAAGCGTTACATATTCAAGCCAGAGCGAGCGATTTGAAAAAGACGAAGATGAACCTGTAGAACGACGTCTTCATAAGGATGCAGTGGTATGTAAGTTAACTATGTTGTGTTATTAGAGAAAGTCGACTATTTCTCTTGTTAAAACAAGCACTCTGACAAGATAAATGACTGCGGTCTGATCTTACCACTAAAAATCTGTATGATAATAATATGATAACTTGCGTTTAGAAAAGCATCAGCAAACACAGCAGCTAAATGATAGAAGGAATTTACACCTCATTCAGACGAAGTCGATCGGCAAACCCTTCTGTATACTGGCGGAGGTTGTTGAAGTGGGAATCCTTGAAGTGCTTCAGGTCACTACATCCAACAACCGAACATTTTGACTAGTCCTCCCGTAACTTCTGCATCATTGAGCTTGGACTACAAAATCAGAGCGAGAAATAATAATGGCGGATTGCTCGAAGTGTTGGACCGGTAGTCAATGTCCTTATTTGTCAGTTCCGCTGCAAATACTGTGACGTAATTGTTCAAAAAACGTCATAGACAACAGGAAAATCCGAACAGGTTGAAAAATATGACCAAAACAGAATATAAAGATATAAACGAAGCACCTGAAGAGAATAATTTCATCTTTTCTGTACTTATAAACACTCCAAATATACAACGAAATGCATTTAAGGGCTAAAAAAGTGGATTTTGCATGATATGTCCCCTTTAAAACTAATCATAAGCTGTTTCTCAATATGCGTTCTTGTCTGTACTTGTGTTCTTGTGGACTTGTGAAACGTCATCAGTCGCTGCCCAAGCACTGTTCCAATTCAAAGTTCGCATCTAGCCAAGTCCACTTCAAATCCCCGGATGTGTTCTTGATCCGCCCCGTTTACCGAGGATGCATCGAGAGGTGACTTGTGTGGACTTGAGATAGCCAGGTAACCCAGAATGCACCTCGCACCAACCAGCAAGCGTCAATGGGAGAGGAGAAAATCCGCGAAATATCAAAATACTACTGTTATTGAGTCATGAAATGTAATTTTAAGAGTGTTTCAGGCGAGAATGTGGTTGTTTAAATCTCAAATCTGTAGTTTATTTATAAAGATAATGCCTATTTGAAAAATGCATCTGACGTTTTCGGAGTTCTGACATCCAAGCCTTCAGCGGACACTCAGCGAGATCAACCCCGACTGAAACAGCTTATCCTCGGCTAGAGCTTCTGACGTTTGCCGCCGGCAGTCTAGTGGATAAACCTTGAGATATAATAATTCATCTTGTGTATAAGTCTATCTTTGGTCTCATTGAACTATAGTTTGTTCCATGGCAAAAAAAAGTTTTTGAGGTTTCATAACTTTATGGCTATTTAACTTTAACAACATTTTTTTTTATATTATCTTCACTATATGAGCAATAAAATAAAATGACATAACCCTGTCTCTTTTTGATAAATTTCAATAAAAATCAATGTTTCATATTTTTAAAATGAAAACAAAAAGATCATGTTCATTTTGTTATAAATATATGAAGTGAAGAGAATCGCGTTGCCTGAACAACATGGCCATTAGGCTAATATTTTGGGGTTTTTTTGTTAATGAAAAGAGGCAGAGTGGTGTTTTATAACATATTTCGTTTTATTGTTTACAAAAAGATGCAGAGTTGTAGCAAATTTCATTTTATTGTTGCCTAAATTTAGGCTATATAAAGAGATAACCGGAGTAGAGCGTGCTGCTGAGTGACGCGATCAAGTACGCTCTGTTCCGTTTGCTGAAGAACCGGACTTGCGTCCTCTCGTCCTCGGGAGTTTGTTCGCCGGAGTCGAACTTGGCAAGTCTGAACTACCAAGGACGCATGTCCGAAGTCTGCGTACTTGGTATTGAGAAACGGCTATAGTGTTCATATATTTTTTTAGACTGCTGACTCTTTAGATCAGTGGCATGGAAACTTTATCGCGCTCCGAAGGCCCTCTAGTGGTCAGGAGTGGCTTTTTTCTGTTGTGTTTTGGATTCATTTCGTTGTCTTATGAACTTGTTTGCTTTTTAAATTTCGTTGTGTTGTACACTAATGAGTCATTGTACAAAAACATAGTTTATTACATCGTTCAATGTTCATTACAGACGAAGCTGTCTGCAGAATTTGGAACTGTCACAAGGGGGAGCTAAACTTCTGTTTTATACGCCATGGGTGCCAGTAGTCTCTAATGACCAAATATTGATCTTTCCTATTTACTGATTGACCTATAATTATAAAACTTTTGGTTAACAAAAATTTGCAACAAATTCTCATGAAAAGTGTTTGTCAGACACCAGTTTTAAAAGGAGCATAGATACATTTTAATCTCAGCGTAGTGTTTGTTTACTCCCAGCAAACAGGGGACGTCCTCCGGACGTTGCGAACGTCTAATTAGGTCCGCATTTGGTCCGGTTCATAACGTTCGCTGCGGGACGTTCGGAGGACGTCCGAATTTGGTCCGGTTCAAAACGTTCGCTGGGGGACGTTCGGAGGACGTCCGCATTTGGTCCGGTTTTAACGTTCGCTGGGGGACGTTTGGAGGACGTCCGCATTTGGTCCGGTTCATAACGTTCGCTAGGGGACGTTCGGAGGACGTCCGCATTTGGTCCGGTTCATAACGTTCGCTAGGGGACGTTCGGAGGACGTCCGCATTTGGTCCTGTTCATAACGTTCGCTGGGGGACATTCTGAGGACGTGCACTTTACATTTTGACATATGGCTAGTGCAAATAAACCATAAAATCATAAGAAGTGCAGGTGGTATAAAAAATACTGCCTATGAGCATTTTTAGCACATGTTCAAATGAAATATATATGATATGAGGCTTGAGTGTTCGCTAAAACCATAATAAAAAAATCTGAAGTATCATTGTACTGGAATGATAATTTGCACCTAGGAACAGGTCATAACTTCAAAATAAATTTTAGATTCATGCTTTAATAATGATATTTTTATTCAAGTAGGTTCTAATTCTAGTTTATGTTTGATGCGTTTTAACCGGCATGCGCGTGAAGTTGAGTTGCCATGGAAACGGAGCGTCACCAGTGCAGACAGCAAAACTCCGACTCTCCCTGTTTTCACTGCTTTCAGGTGAGTTTAGCCTCTAAAATCACACAAATAATACACACGACTGTTCTTGACACTTCTCTTAACTGTAACTGACACGCTTCTGTTTAATATTTACTTTATAGAAATCGGTTAGTGTCTTCGAAAAAGTCCATTAGCATCACTACCTTTTTCAGAAGAGTTAACGGCTAACTTTATAGCTTGGGCTTTTGTTCATGAATGTTTGGGCTTTCAATCACATTTTATGTGTTGATGAAAGGTTTTGATATTTTTGTAGCCTAAATATTTTGATTGGAAGTGAGCTAAAAACGTTACGTTTTATAACTGTTAATCGATGACGTCATTTACACGGCTGAAACTAGCTCAATTGTTAATAAATATTGATAAATAAATTCTGTGATTTCAGCAGCAACAAGATAACGTTAACTTGGCTATGTGACAAATGGTTTGTTGTGTTCCTAGATCGTTCGTGCTGATGCCCTGCTCCGTAGCAGAGTTGAACTGACCATCATCTGAACCTGGCAACCGGACAGGCAAACACACGCTCTTTTTTGATAATGAAAATAAAATTATTTTGTTTCCTGATATTCCTTGTTGTGTGTTTATTCCTTGGGTAGTTAAAATGTGTGTTATGCGACTATAATATGTTAAAAAAGAAGGAAAGGTCCCCGAATGTTTGCTGAACGTCCCGCAAACGTCCCCCGCGACGTCATGTGAACGTCCCGCGAACGTCCCCCGCGACGTCCTGTGAACGTCCCGCGAACGTCCCCTGCGACGTCCTAAGAACGTTTAAAGAACCCTACACGAAGACGTCCAGGGGACGTTCGCGGTGGACGTTCAGGGGACGTTCTGGGGACGTGTTTTTGTTAGCTGGGCTGAGAGCTGATCCTGGTGTTTGTTTGTGGCTTGCAGTCATGCGGACTCAAGGAAGTCTTCGAGTGATTCTCAACACTAAGCTTTGGCCTCAGATGCAGGTGGATAAAGCCAGCGAGAAGAGTCTCAGAATAACAGCCATGGACACAGACGAGCAGGGCGTGAAAGTCTTCCTCATATCTGTAAGATGATTATAGTCGCAATGAGAGGCTGTGAACAGTGAGTGTTAAGCGGTCGGTCTTATGTGGTCTCATCTCATCTCTCAGTCCAGCTCTAAGGACGCTGCCCAGCTCTTTGCAGCCCTGCATCATCGTATCCTGGCGCTGCGGAGCATTGGGGGTCAGGAGTCTGACGGCCTGCCGGATCTCCCCGCCGGAGAGGTCATCCGCTTCAGCGACGACGACGAGTCCCGCACGCCCCCCAAAGCGGCTACGCCCGATCCAGGTAATCTTTCTTATGAAGTTCTATGAGCGTGTGGTTGTGGCAACTGCCTCTAAAGATGTTTACGCTCTACACTGTAAGGTGCAGAAATAAAACAAATATATATATATATATATATATATATATATATATATATATATATATAGACCATTTTGCAAGATGTAAACAACACTGGTTCAGAAACACTTCCTGTTTCAGTTTGTAACTGTTTTCTTTATTTCACATGTAAAGAAAATATCTTAAAGATGTATATAAAACTTATAAAACTGAATCAGAAAGTTAAACAAACATCTTTAAGATATTTTCTTTACATGTGAAATAAAGAAAACAGTACAAACTGAAACAGAAGTGCTTTTGGACCAGTGTTGTTTACATCTTCCAAAATGGTATATATATATATATATATATATATATATATATATATATATATATTAGGGCTGTCAAAACGATTAATCGCATCCAAAATAAAAGTTTGTGTTTACATCATATATGTGGGGGGCACTGTGTATAATTATTTTGTATATATATAAAAACACACATGCATGTATATTTAAGAAAAAAAAAAAATTATTTATATAATAAAATATTTATATTTATATATAATATAAATTATATAAATCTATACACAGAATATACATGAAAATATTAACTTGAATATATACAGCAAGTGTGTGTAATTTTAAGATATATTATATATATGAATAAAGATTACACAGTCTACCAACATATATTATGTAAACACGAAACTTGTTTTTGAATCGAGTTAATCTTGAAAGGTCCTATATATATATATATATTATATATATATATATATATATATATATTGATTTGGTTTCAGGATTTTACAAAGGACAACCCAGCACAAATTTATATGATTTTTTTTTTATCATACAAAAACAAAAAATGTTTAAAATCAAGCATAAAATGTATTCATAGATTATCATGAGCTGCAACAATTCAATCCATTTTTGTCCACATTAATTTATTAAAGGTACAATATGCAAGAAGATTGTTTCACCACCAGGGGTCGCTAACCTCTTACAATAGCAAAGGCATTCCGCATTAAGCGGAATTGTGGATCTTGTCGTCAAGCTGATGGATCTTTTATGGATGAGTGAATACATTGATGTTTTTAACATGACTGTAGTATGAAGCAGGGCGCGATTGCTAGACTTATACCAGCGCCACATGCTACGCGAATCCCGGGGATATAAAGGAATAAGGACATGGAATAAGGACATTCAATAATTCTACCGAACTACACGTTAAATTACTCACACAGGTCAGTTTATTAGAGGGATTAAACTTGAGGTAACGCAGCGCTGCTTCACTTACTCTAATAGTTACACTATCACACATTGTTAGTCAGGTTGTGTGTTGGCTGAATGAGACTAAGCTAGATTAACATTAGAGAATAACATACAGATCAGATTCTAACTGTTCATCATGTTGAAATATATAACATTGATTAGTTTTATATACATTGATTTGCTCAACATGCAACACTCGTGTCTCTGTCAAGTCGAAGTTAGTTGCGGACGTTGAGCTCTCGGCATCTCGAAAGATGTTGATCTTCGTTTTAGTCCTCTTTTTGTCTCAAAGTCTGGTCCATAATGTTCGAATAAAACCCTGCTAGTGGCGCTCACGCTGTTGAGCACGCATAACGGGCATAACCGACCCAGTTGTCCACATCTGTCGCCATGGTTACTACTGCAGTATGAGGTCAAACCTGGCGGAAACCGAGGGTAACGCGGATATGACGTCATTGACAGGCGACTCCTCACCCTTGCTCACACGCCCCGTTTCCTTGGTTAAAAATCGCAATTTTTTCACGATTTACAAATAGTTGGAAAGATTTGGGATATTGTAAGTAATCAACTAAACAAAATATATAACATTGGCCTAGTGGTTTTGGGATATTTTACTGCAAAAATCCTGCATAGTGTACCTTTAAAACAAAAAATACAACTCTTACATCAAATATTAAATAATAAAATTAAATAATAAAAAAATCTTAAGTAGTTTGATGTGATTTTTTTTAAACTTATTTCTTATTGTTATAGTAATAATAACAATTAATAATAATGTATTTTTTTGTCCACCATAGTCATTTGGTTTAACCAGTATGCAGGAAAACAAGATATATATGCCATAAAACAAGAAATTTGACTGTTCCTAAATGGAAATTTGAAGTTCATTAATTGGGACTGCTTTCACAAACTTTAAACTAGATTTTTAAGTGAAGCACTTATCTCTCCCTTTCCTCCACCGAATAAAAAAATAATGTGCCTTGCAAATTTAACCCTTTAATACCTGACACATTAAAAAAATGGCAGAAAATTATATATTTTTGGAAATTAGATGTTTATTAAGCCTTGAATCAAAATCAAAAAAAATTTTTTTGCCAAGTCATTTTGTTTATGATATATTTTTTGTATCACATTTGATACATCAGGCTTTTAGGGAACGTTTTGCTTACAGTGTATATTTATACAGTGTATATTTTAGATACAAAAAAATCTATTATGCCTTTAACAGTTTGAAAACATAGAACATTTTAGGCTGTTTTTCTCTCTTTTTTTAAAATAGATATTTTTTTCAGTCCTTTTATTTCACTTTGTGTTAGTCATAAAGTAGATAACATTACTGCAATTTGACATTACAGACATAAAGCACCAATAAAGGGATAGTTCACTTTGAAATTAATTTTTGATATGTTTTAGACACCTACATCTTGGATGCCCTTGAGGTAAGCTAAAACATATCAAAAATTAATTTTCAAAGTGAACTATCCCTTTATTGGTGCTTTATGTCTGTAATGTCAAATTGCAGTAATGTTATCTACTTTATGACTAACACAAAGTGAAATAAAAGGACTGAAAAAAATATCTATTTAAAAAAAAGAGAGAAAAACAGCCTAAAATGTTCTATGTTTTAAAACTGTTAAAGGCATAATAGATTTTTTTGCATCTAAAATATACACTGTATAAATATACACTGTAAGCAAAACGTTCCCTAAAAGCCTGCTGTATCAAATTTGATACACAATTTCCAACACGATTTACTTGTAATTTAAAAATTAAATTTTTAAGTGATTATGCATTATTTCAATTCAGAAAGTGTTCAATTAATTATATCAGGCACAATTAAATATTATTTTTTTACCTTAACAACTTGAAATTAGCCTTTATTTTCCTGCCGAAATCGTCTGGCTTGATCCAATCAAAGCGGCCATTTTGAAAAGCTAAAAAATCACCCCTCTACTGCCTGCAGTACAGTGAAATTCCACAAGATGGCAGAAAACACGTATCAACATAGATACAACAGGTTCTCAAAGAAAGTATTGCTCTCACCGATTTAATATATGTCTTAGAAACTCGTGTATCAAATATGATACGTGCGGCATTAAAGGGTTAATCCGGTTTTGTCTATTATTTTCAGGTAACCCGGAGGCTGGTGTGTGTTCTTCCACAGGTGACACACAGTGCTGAGCCTGCTGCTGATTTCTATCCCACAATGCCTCACTGCAGCCCTCTGATCAGCTCAAATACTATGCAGGTGTTTTTCTCCAAACTCCTTCAGGTGTACTATACTCATGTTTTCAGCTGGTTTTATTTATTGCATTTTTAACCGCAAAAAAGAAAAAGACTGCACACGTAACACTCTCAATGTCATCATATTGATGGAAATGAGAGGCTCTTAGTGTTTTAGTAAACCATCAAGATTTCTTAAATGTGATAACTCGTTTATGTGAGACTTAATTATTCCATCCCCTCCTGAGTGGAAACAGGATCGAGTGCACACAGAGACCAAACATCTCAGTTTCAGCTGCACTGTTTAAATCTTCCCTCACTCCTCACTTTAGATCTCAGAAGGATTCCAGATGAGTCACGGGGTGTGTAAGCAGCATGTAGTTTACTCGGTAGTCTGCTCATGTAGTGCTGTAGAACAGTACAATGTTAAAAGAGAGCTGATCACTCAGAGTTTAGAATCAGAAACATTCACAATGCAGCTTTAAGTGGACCTCATTTATTATATTATTCATATTATATCATATTTGTTTAGTCTGTTTAGTTAAAGGAAAAGTTTACCCATAAATGAAAACTCTGTTGCGTCTCTCGTCGTTTCGAAGCTCTATATGCTGCAAATGTTTTGAGGGTTCATAGAATATGGGTTTGGCATGACACGAGGGTGTGTAAAACAAAGACAGTTTTCATTTTTGGGTAAAACGTTTCAACTTTTAAAGATCATAACGGCGAGGTTGACCCCGCCAACAAACAAAAGGAAGAGTTGTACAAATACTTACTGTAAATTATCCTCCAGTTTCAATGCAATAGTACCTTTTCACACAGTATATTTTTATGAAAATGTCCTGTATATCAAGAGTTAGTAATGTACATGGTTTAGGATCGCAAGTTTTATAGCAAAATGTCTTATTAATGACGACATTTATTATTATTATTATCATAAAATTGGTTCTGTACTGTCTGTTACTACAATACTACTATATACAGTGTTTTATAACATATTTCGTTTATTGAGGAGGTTTTGTCATTACATTAGTGAAAGAATGTCTCATTTAACAGGAATTTTGTTCAAAAGTAATGATTAGTTTGACATTTGGACTGTTTAATTTTGGAATCACCTTTGTGATTGCAGAGCGTTTAGGACTGCTCTGTTGGGTTGAATCTCACAGGGACGTATCTGGGTCGTAATTCACACTAAAATCGAATGTTATTTTTCCAGATAACATTCATCCAACCTCAATTTTCTGCAGCCTACTTTAGAGGAGTAGTTCACTTTTGCTGATAATTTACTCACCCCCATGTCATCCAAGATGTCCATGTCTTTTTTTCTTCAGTCGAAAAGAAATTAAGGTTTTTGATGAAAACATTCCAGGATTTTTCTCCATATAATGCACTTCAATGGGAACCAAACGGTTCAAGCTCCAAAAGACACTTTCAGTGCAAACTGCAAACTGTTCAAAGGGCTTTAAACGATTTCAGACGATAAATAAGGGTCTTATCAAGCGAAACGATCGCTCATTTAAAAAAAAAAAGTTTTATAAGTTCAAATGCTCACCTTGCTCTGTTCTGTGATGCGTGTTCGTGACTCTCCTGTTCGAACTTGTTTATCAAAATGAA
Source organism: Cyprinella venusta (assembly GCA_038021265.1). Taxonomy (NCBI): domain Eukaryota; kingdom Metazoa; phylum Chordata; class Actinopteri; order Cypriniformes; family Leuciscidae; genus Cyprinella; species Cyprinella venusta. The sequence continues at coordinate 6,431,696 of CM075879.1, read as the reverse complement.
CGAATCTTTTTTGTAACATTCGGTTCATTCAACGAACGAAATGAACAAATTGACTCAGGAAAAGATTTGTTCATTTTGATGAACAAGTTCGAATTGAGTCAAGAACGGAGTTCATCACAGAACAGAGCAAGGTGAGCATTTGAATTATAAAACTTTTTTTTTTTTAAATGAGCGATCGTTTCGCTTGATAAGACCCTTATTTATCGCCTGGAATCGTTTAAAGCCCTTTGAACAGTTTGCAGTTTGCACTGAAAGTGTCTTTTGGAGCTTGAACCGTTTGGTTCCCATTGAAGTCCATTATATGGAGAAAAATCCTGGAATGTTTTCGTCAAAAACCTTAATTTCTTTTCGACTGAAGAAAGAAAGACATGGACATCTTGGATGACATGGGGGTGAGTAAATTATCAGCAAAAGTTTTTTTTTTTTTTTTTTAAAGTGAACTACTCCTTTAATATGAAAGAAAATGCATTCTCATTATTGTAATGCAGAAGCAATTTTATTTAAATGATGTACATCATGGTAGTATTTATTACATTGTTATACATTTTTTTTTTATAAATATGTTCAAAACAATGCCATAAAACAAAACATACGAATGGCCTTTAATTAGGCTTCATTGATATATTATGTTACATTACAGTTATACATACTAATTAGGCTTCATTGATGTATTATATTATAGTTATACATTCAATTGTATAACAATAATTTTAACAAATAATAATATATTTATTTATTTTGATTTTAGGGTGAATGTGACCTAGATATTTTTTTGCAAGCTTTGCCCTTTTATAAAGTTTTAAGAAGTTTTTTTTTTTTTTTTTTTTGAAGCACAACCTGATCTTAAGTTCTTTAAGGCAGGTTTGTCAGCTAGTGTGGGTCAGGCGTCCCTCATAAGGCACATTACTACCAAACAACATACAGAAGCCTCACACAATCTAGTCAAAGGGCTTTTCCCACTCTGCTGCTGAATATCCTTAATACACTGCCAGCGATCGGTACTCATTTGTAGCATTTTCACAACATGTTACAATAGACAACAATGTATGGTACACTGTCGGACTGTTTCTGTCAACACACGTGCTGTAATGTGTCCGAAGCAGATTATAATACGACTAAAGAAAGAGTTAAAATATTCATCCTAAATTCTGTTTTTCACCTAAATGTGTTTCAGATGAGAACAAGTTACATTTTGTAGTTTTATAGTCTTCAAATACGCTTTAATTCAAATATAAAACGAGAGATGTGTAGATACGTCGTTCGAAATGCTAAATAGGCATTTGATATAAATTTAGCCAGTTTAAAAGTTAAATACTATTTTTGTCCTGTTTGCAGAGGTTTTAGTGTTTTATGCCAACTACAGCACTTAACTATTTTCTTTTGTGTTCATTCATATGTGTTTGCTTTTAGCATTACATTCTGTTGTTCTGCTTCAGAATGAACGTGTTTCTATAGTTCGATTTTCTTCCCATTAATATGAAAGCACGTAAACTAGCAGGGCTAAAGGTTTACAAAACAGATGTTTGCTCAGTGCGATTTGATTGCTGTAAATGTCTGTAAATGTTTACATTCGGTGTGTTAGAGGCAGCAGATGTATAGGACACACTTTTTTTTCTCTTTTTTGGGTTGTTTGTATAGACCATAGAGAGACTGTGAACATGCCGGTGCTATTTCTGGTCCAGAACGACTCAACTGCACTGGTCTCGTGGTTTAAATATACAATTTGACTCTGGTGGAAGCGTTTAAAGATCATTTAGAAGGGCTAGGCTGCTATTGGAATAAACATCTGTTGGCTTCACTGGAATAAGTTTGTCTTTTTGTTAACCACGAATTTGAAACGTGTAATAATGTGGGCATATATTTGGTCGGTTGTAGACATTTCTGTTTTCCATTAACCATGTGACAAGTTGCACCATTATAAAAACCCGAACCTAGAATATGCAAATGATCTTGTCTTTCTTTCCTCTTCCTTTTTTAGTTCTCCTTCTCCTCAGTCATGTTTCTTTTTTAATGGAATACATTGTATTCATGTTTGCAATTAAACATAATTCGGACCATTTCACTTTTCCACATGTATACACACATCTGCTTATTTTACGTGTGAAATATAGTCACGTTATTCTGCCACTTGGAAACCTGTACCGCCTTTGTTCCATAAAGTCTTTTTCTTTGTCTGCAATCTTTCCACCGTCTGATTGTTCCTTAAATATGTTACATTTTTCTTTTCTGGTTGCAGTTTTTTATAAAGGGTCTATAATGACACCTCAGCACCAGTTTGCCATTGCTATTCAAAGGCTTGGGGGTATTAAGGAGGCTTTCTTGTCCAAGAGAAGTTTGATTGGTCGGAAATGTTGGTATGCCATTAGTGTAAGGAGCCATTCATGTTTTGTTCATTTCCCAGTTGGGAAAGACTCTCTTAATTCAATTCACAGTCAGTCAATAACAATACTTTTGCGCTTTCAAGACAATACTGGACAAAGCAGAATCAAACCAAGGTCCTAAATACACAAACCATAATGAGGAACTGAACTAGAAACAGGTTACAATGGAAACAAACTAGAATTGGGAACACAGGAATTAGGAACTAAAAACCAAGGAAAAACAAGAACATACAAACTGAATTCAAAATTTAAACTAGACTAAACGTTACTCATAGTTGACATGTTCAATGGCAGTTTTATTTTATGGCTAATTTCAAGCAAACTGAAGTGAAGGATTCACCAAATATTTTGTGTATGCCTCAGAACATCTTATACATGTGTACTTACATTTATGAGTCATTAAATCATGTTTAATTTGGACTTCTCTGTGCATGCTCTTTGAGGTGGTGACCATAGACCTCCATTATACGACAGACAAGAACGGTTTGACCTAAAAATATCAAAATTGAAACTACTGTGGAAACAATGACACCTACATCTTTGATGCCCTTCAGGTAAGATAAAACACACCAAAAATTAATTTCAAAGTGAACTATCAATTTAAGATTTTAAAAGAAGTCTCTTTTGCTCAACAAGGCTGCAAATTTTTATTTGATTAAAAATAAAAAAAAATAAGTCATATTGTATGACAATTTAAAACAACTGTTTTTTTTATTTAATTTTTATTTTAAAGTGTAATTTATTCCTGTGATCAAAGCTGAATTTTCAGTATCATTACTCCAGTCTTCAGTGTCACATGGTCCTTCAGAAATTACTTGAATATGATTATTTGATGCTTAAAAACATAATTTATTATTATCATTGTTGAAAACAGTTGTGTACATTTTTAAAGGATTCTTTGATGAATAGATAGTTCACTTTCGATCAATTTGATTCATTCTTGATGAATAAACGTCTTGATTTCTTTTATTTCTCCCCCAACAAAAAATTCGTACTGTCCCCAAACTTTTGAACAGTAGTGTTTGATACAAATGTTCTGTTCTGGTCAAATGCTGTCAAATGCTTTCAATTCATCAAATAATCCTGAAATAAAAATGTATTAACACTGTTGATCAGAATGAGAACTGTTTCTTGAGCATCAAATCATCATGGAATGATTTCTGAAGAATCATGTGACACTGAAGACTGGAGTAATGATGCTGAAAATTCAGCTTTGATACTATATATTCACATAAAAAAAATACAGTTGTTTTGAATTGTCGTAATATTTGACAGTTTTACTGCTTTTGTGTTTTTAATCAAATGAATGCAGCCTTGGTTTCAAAGAGACTTCTAAATTCTTACTGATCCAAAAGATCTGACTGGTCGTGTTTTTTATGTTTATTATTACCGGTAGTTATGTTAGTAGAAGATGCTGACCGGTGCGAAGTTACTTATAGTCAACAGAATGTCTAAAGTTGAATATCAAAATTAAGTTTTTGTTTTTATCAGTTTAAAGAAGTATTTTTGACTATCAATGTGTTGAACTTGATTTCAACACATCAACATCTTTGTTGATCCTGGAACAACATTCCAATCAACCAATCAGATTTGAGGGACAAGTTTACAGTTTATGTAAAGTTTAAGCTTAAAACAGGATATGTTAACCCAGGAACGTGTCGTACTTGGCAAAATCACAGTGACCATAACAATGTAGTGACTGAAAACGCTTGGCTTGATATGTGAATGTGCTTCTCCTCCACTGGGGCATTTCTGTAATTTTCCATAGTTCTGAAACTCGTCACTCATTCTTGACAGCTTCAGTTCAGTTTATTTTAACAGTGAGGGTGTGATATGTCAGCTTTGGTGATGTCTGGCATCGCCCGAGAAAGTGAGGCTGTGAATCCAGCGTTTCAGATTAACTGTGAGGAACACGTTCCCCTAAACCTTTCAGAAGTTAAAGTGTCTCATGCTAGCTTTGGCACAATAAACATGAGTTCTAGAAATGTCCTCATAATACAGTCATGTCTCTTAATGGGAATGATTCATGTGGACACTTCTCTCTTTTTAAAGTTCAAGGCTAACTTAATTTTAATTTCAATATTATTTTTTACAACTTACATTAAAAAGGACCCTTTATAATATCCCTCTTTTTTGCGCGGCAACAAATGACGTTGTAGGATTTGAAGTCTAAAATTTTAGCACCTTTATCTTTCGTTCTTCCAGACACAATAAGGTGGCGGAAGCCTCAGTGCCACATCTCGCTTCTGTCCGAGTGTTTATGGACACAGATGTTTGAGGCGCACGTTCATACTCGTGAGTGTAATGAGTACGTGTGCAGCGTCTCTCAGCGCTGATTGTGGGTTTCCTCACTGTTCGCTTTCAAAACAAATGTGGTCAACCACAGAAAATGTTCCCTGGATGAATCACCGACAGTGATGATGATAATTGCCCTCTCCATTAGCATTCTCGCGGTGGAGCTTTGGAATCCGTTCCATTTTTACATAATATTTATTCGTTTTGGATGTCCACTGTTCTCTGAATCATGCAACTTTAAATCTATTTTTCTTTATTAGAGTCAGGATGCTTAATCTTCATTTGAAATAAATCTCTAATCTCACTATTTTTCTCAGGGTCTTTGTTTTTTGGATCATTTGGTTAAAGCGTTTGGAATTGCACTGCTCACATTGAGCCATCATTTAATCTTTGATTACATTCTAAACAGAGTCATATTTTAATCAGCTAATTATTAGCAGACAAGGGCGAATCTGTACGTGAATATTTGTTTATGTTCTCAAAGTCTAGTAGCACAATGTGGACTTGCCAGCATAAGTGACTGTAGTCCAACTAAACAAACTATGTATCTTGCCACATACACTAGGAACACCATACTAACACTGTGTTTGACCCCCGAACTGCCTTAATTCTACGTGGCATTGATTCAACAAGTTGCTGAAAGCATTCTTTAGAAATGTTGGCCCATATTGATAGGATAGCATCTTGCAGTTGATGGAGATTTGTGGGATGCACATCCAAGACACAAAGCTCCCGTTCCACCACATCCCAAAGATGCTCTATTGGGTTGAGATCTGGTGACTGTGGGGGCCATTTTAAATTGGTTTCTGTCCTAAAATGGTGGCCATGAAGGGATGGACATGGTCAGAAACAATGCTCAGGTTGGCCGTGGCATTTAAACGATGCCCAATTGGCACTAAGGGGCCTAAAGTGTGCCAAGAAAACATCCCCCACACCATTACACCACCACCACCAGCCTGCACAGTGGTAACAAGGCATGATGGATCCATGTTCTCATTCTGTTTACGCCAAATTCTGACTCTACCATCTGAATGTCTCAACAGAAATTGACACTCATCAGACCAGGCAACATTTTTCCAGTCTTCAACTGTCCAATTTTGGTGAGCTCTTGCAAATTGTCACCTCTTTTTCCTATTTGTAGTGGAGATGAGTGGTACCCGGTGGGGTCTTCTGCTGTTGTAGCCCATCCGCCTCAAGGTTGTGCGTGTTGTGGCTTCACAAATGCTTTGCTGCATACCTCGGTTGTAACGAGTGGTTATTTCAGTCAAAGTTGCTCACCTATCAGCTTGAATCAGTCGGCCCATTCTCCCCTGACCTCTGCAACATGACATCATGACTTTTGCGTAAACATACACGCCACTTTCGAGTCAAGTGGCGCGTTATCTCTATGCATTTTGAGCTATGCGTGTATGTCTACGCCATTAAAGGTTCTATAAGCGATGTCGGGGCAAAACATTTTTTGTCACGTACAGCAAACGTCTCCTCACTATCGGCTAGCTGCCTATCCCCTAAACACACTGTAAAAAAACGCGGTCTCTGTAGACACCACAAGCTCCACAAATGGCAACAAAAACAATCATGTCTTACCCGGACCACGAAACCTAACAAACAGTGTTCCAGCCAATCACTGGCAAGAAGTATTTGAGGGTGGGTCTGGGGGTTAGTGCACGTGCACATGAAGGGGGTGTGTGTGTGTGAAGGAGAGACAAGCGTCAGAGGGAAGTTTGAAAAATGCCCGAGACACGACCAAAGAGACGTCGTTCTGAAGAACAAATTAAGAAGAAGGAGTCGGATAAAGAACGTGCGAAGTTCCGAATTTACATCGGTAGCAAAGCTTTTGAACGATGGCGAGAACTCCGGCGGCAGAAGGGCTTCCAGTCCGACGGTTACAATTATTTCAGGAAGCACGGAAGGGAGGGGGAGGAGATGAGATGCGGAGGAGGTAGGGTCTAGCTAGCCTCCGATTTGTTTGAAAATATTGCGAACGTCAACACCCCCAGGATCGCTTATAGGACCTTTAACATCCGAGTGATTCCGCGTGTCTATACACGCCGTCAAATGTCCAGTCATAAATGCCATTAACCCCAGTGACGGTTAGGTTTAGGGACGGGGTTGAGGTAAGTCATATATTTATATATTATGTTAAGTCAACGGTTCATAAACACGCTGAAAGGCGATTATGCGTCTTGATAGCACGCCAAAAATGGAAATACGAATTGGCGTGTCATACACACGCTACTTCATGAGATCAGTCTGGACCTCTAGCATCAACAAGGCATTTTCCCCCACAGGACTGCCGCATACTGGATGTTGTTCCCTTTTCACACCATTCTTTGTAAACCCTAGAAATGGTTGTGCGTGAAAGTCCCAGTAACTGAGCAGATTGTGAAATACTCAGACCGGCCCGTCTGGCACCAACGACCATGCCACGCTCAAAATAGCTTAAATCACCTTTCTTTCCCATTCTGACATTCAGTTTGGAGTTAAGGAGATTGTCTTGACCAGGACCACACCCCTAAATGCATTGAAGCAACTGCCATGTGATTGGTTGATTAGATAATTGCATTAATGAGAAATTGAACAGGTGTTCCTATTAATCCTATTAGTCCCTATTAAAATTGAATACACTCAGAATTAAATGTATAGTTTACCCAAAAATAAAAATTCTGTCATAATTTACTCATCCTCATGTGGTTCCAAACCTGTATGAATTTCTTCTGTTGAACTCAAAAGATGATGTTTTGATGTTTTGTTGGTAACCAGATAGTTGACTGTATAGCCATTGACTTCTATAGCAAGTCAATCTTTTTTGTGTTTAACAGGAGAAAGAAACTCATACAGGTTTGGAACAACTTGACGGTGAGTAATTGATGACAGATTTTCATTTTTGGGTGAAAAAAAGTCTGACAAACTGACAAGCGGGCCGCTGGACTTGAGTTTGTCCTTGTGGAATTGATCGGATGGTTGTATGGTTGTGATTTGCAATGGATGTGATCTCATGTGATCGACAGGTTGTCCCGCCCTCACGCCAGTAAACACATCATACTGCCATATTCCATTGAAAAGCTTTTCGATTTCATGGTGACTTTAAAAAATAACACGGGCGACCACACTTTTCTGAGCAGTGTTACATAAGTTTGAAGTCCTCTTGATACAAAATTAGACAATCAGAGCTCGTAATGAGAGCGTTCTGGTGCACTGACAACCAAATCAGTGATCACTTTAGCATGAAAACTGAGCCCGAAGCCTTGATTTCAGGTAATGGAGACCAGCTTCGTCACCGGAAATAATGACTCACGACATGTTTAGTCTGTCTGGGTTCACCCGAGTGACCCGCTCAGATGGCCAGTGAGATTCAGACATTGTATAATGACAGAATAGAGTCCAGGCAAACAGAAGGGCCTGGCAGTGATAGATGATGTTTGTGTTGAGGAGATAACGTAACTCTCACGGGCCAAACGAGTTTACCATCCAAATTACAGTGCTCGATTCCTCAAAGCAGGGCAGTATTTGCTTAGTGTGATCACCCTGCAGGCTCGCCAGGATCATTCTCTTTTCTATTGGCCGTCTATTATTATATGCTTCTCCGTCAATGGACAGCAGAGGGCGCTCAGCACATGGCCATCACTATGTAGGCTATATCAACTTGTGTTTGAAATGTTTAGAAATAAAGCCTGGATTGTTTCATTTATATTATAGATTACATGCTACACTGCATTGAACTCTTTTAGCACACAGCAAGAACCATGTAAGGGTAAAAAGAAATCTAATCTTACAGTTAGATAAGCGATATTAAAATAGAAAAGTCATAAATGAGTCTTGAAAGGCTTTAATTTTAAGTCACAAAAGCCTTCTCTGCCTATTGAAGCATTTGTCAGGAAACGGCACCGTTTGTACCTGAACATTTCAGGGCAAATCTTTTTTAGAGTTTAATTTGAAAAGGTAATGTGAATCTGTTTTTTCACACATCAGACCCAAAGTAACTGGGCCATCAACGTTCATAGACTTTAGGAATCCACCTCTTAAAACCAGTAAAAGCATTTAAATAATAGCAAATTTTAGGTAGAAGAAATGTAAACTTATTTTAAAAAATGTGGTTTGAATTACATGCATAACCAAGTTAAAGGGATAGTTCACTTTAGCTTACCTCAAGGGCATCCAAGATGTAGGTGTCTTTGTCTCCACAGTAGTTTTAATTTTGATATTTTTAGGTCAAACCGTTCTTGTCTATCAGTCATATAATGGAGGTATATAGTCACCACCTCAGAGAAGTGCAAATTTAACATGATTTAATAACTCATAAATGTAAGTACACATTGATGGCCTAAGACACGAAACGAGCGGTTTGTGTGAGAAAACGAACAGTATTTATATCGTTTTTACATCTTGTAACCACAGTCACATCCAAGTGGTCTGAGGGCGCGGGCGCTTCAGTCTGCGTAAGCGCTGGAAAGCGCTGGTATCTCTCGCGCATGTACGTCACTCATTGTTTACACCGAGATTTTGGAAGTTTTACCTTTCACTGTGAAGATTTAAACATATTTAGATATACAGGAAATCTCAATGGAAGACGATTTTGAAATATACTGTATTAACAGACAACACTACTGCATCACTACTGCACGAAAAAAACAATTTTCCCATCATACAAACCGTGGGGGAATGAAACCTTGACGAAAAATGTAGATAGTCTGATAAAACATAAATAAAGTAGCTGATATTTGAAGGCAAAGATGTGTAATGGAAGAACAAAAATAAAATAGGTGAGAGAGATTCATTCACTTCTTTGCAAAAGGAAGTCAGTGGTGAAATGTTTTGGTTGAACTTAAACATTTATTACACTGGTACGTAGCAATGATGATTAATTTATAAACAGACTACAGGTTTAATTTCGGATATATACATTTTATATCCGAAATTAACCTTGTATAAATGGTTGACCAATATTCCAAATCATATTGCTATAAAATTTGTAAGATTTAATTAAGAACATATTACAATGTATAATGTTTGTTATAAAGTTCTGTTTAGATGCATTTACCCCATATTGTTCTGTAACATTTCCCACTGTTGCTTACTTAAAGACAGTGCACTTATTTTTAAAAAGTGGATTTATGAGCTGATAATATGCATTATGGATTCTTTCAAATTATGAGGTGAAAAGTTTAAAGATAAGCTTCCATGACTCAAGCTTGCTTATTTGAAAGCCAGTTTGAATGCTTAATTCTTAAAGGATTAGTTCTCCTATAAATTAAAATTATGTCATCATTTACTCATTCTCAAGTTGTTCCAAACCTGTGTGAATTTCTTTTTTCTGCTGAACACATACAAAAAAAAGATATTTTGAAGAATATGGGTAACCAAAAAAAGTTGATGCACCCCATTGACTAATATACTGTAAAATGCTATAAAAGTCAATGGGTGCGTCAACTCTCTGGTTACTGACATTCTTCAAAATATCTTCTTTTGTGTTCAGCAGGAGAAAGATACTCATACAGGTTTGGAACAACTTGAGAATGAGTAAATGATGACAGAATTTTAATTTTTGGGTGAACTATCCCTTTAAAGTGTAAACTGAAAAACTGTAAACATTACAAAATATCAGATGACATCAATAAAGTTAAAGGAACACTCCCACTTTTTTGGACTTTAGCTTATTCACTGTATCCCCAGAGTTAGATAAGCCCATACATACCTTTCTCATCTCAGTGCGTGCTGTAACTCTGTTTGACGCACCCACCGCTAGCCTAATTTAGCACAAAGACTGGATGTAAATGGCTACAGCTAGCATACTAACCCTAATAAATGACAAAATAACACAAACATTTTCCTATTTACATGTGATTTGTATAGTCACAGAGTGTACAAATCACAAGTATGAGACACAGCCATCTTTTAACCATATAAATATTAGGAACTATATTCTCAGAAGGCAGCACTGCTACTTGGGCGGAGTGATAACCGCAGCACCTGAGGCACACCGTAGTGCTTCGTCTTCTGAGAATATAGTTCCCAAAATTTATATTAAAGGATATCTGTGTCTCATATTACCTTATTTGTACACTCTGTGACTATACAAATCACAACATGTAAATAGGACAAATTTTGTGTTATTTTGTCTCTTATTTGGATTATGCTAGCTGTAGCCATTTACATACAGTCTTTATGCTAAGCTAGGTTAGCGGTGGGTGCGTCAGATAGAGTTACAGCACGCACGGAAGTAAAAAAGGTATGTGTGGACTTAAAAGTCCCAAAAAGTCAGAGTGTTCCTTTAAATGCACGTCACATTATTTCATAACATTGGCCGTTATGATTTCATTAGACATGATTATTACAATTTATCGTAATAGTTAGCAAATTGTGCTCAATTACACTATTTACAACCTCTAGGCAAATATATGTCCTAATAATTATGTGAGATATTGACTACGTCCTCATGATAATCACAGGAATCGACATCAACAGCGTCAAGATTTAATTGACTCATAATCAACACAATTTTGAAGTAAAGTTACAGTCGGGAAGTGCACTGTTAGGGCCCGTTCACATATCGCGCCTAAAAACGCGCAGAAAACGCTAGGCGCAAGCGTTCTCCTTTTTCCAAAGAAGCGCTAGGGCGGTTGCGCTCCGGTGGCGTCTGTCGTTGCTAAGCAACCATCAGCCGCGCTCTCCGTTACAAGAAGGAAATTTCAGCAATGGATTTCCACCACCGAAAAGTCCTTGCTGTAACTCTGTTACAAGATTTATTTAAAGTAAGAAACGCCGCAGTGTTTGGGTGCACCCGATACTACAAAAACGCAATGATGAGCTGTTCCTCCATTTTTTCTGCTGAGGTAACAAAAGTGGCGAGGAAGCTGATTGGTTGGTTCGTGTCACGTGACCTACGGTGCACTTGCGGCATTCTGAAAAGTTGAGATGTTTTTATCTCGATGCGGCGCGGACACGCATGGAAAAAACGAGCGCGTCGCACCGCGACCGCGTCGCTTCCATAATGAGCGCGCATACCACGCGCAAAACGCGCGCCTCCATTTGAAATAATGAACTTGAGCGCGCAAAAGACCCGATATGTGAATCGGGCCTTAGTCAGCTAAAGTTTGTATAAGCACAGTACGCACGCCATAAGAAATTCGAACCAGACACAGGACTAACGTTACGTGATAAATACACATCACAACACCTGAGTTCAGCTGGCAAACTAGCTCTTGTGCCAAGCTAGGCAACAAAACATAATGAAAAAACAAAACTAAGAGAAACGACTGTTTGTTAGTAAGTCTGCTTACAGCTCTGGTAATCGAAAGCTAGCTAGACATGTGGGAATTATTGAACTGGTCTAACGCCGCCTTCACACTGGCAGTTGAAATTCCTCCGATACAACTCCGAAACGACCGGAAGTCATTAATTTCCTATGGAGATTCGCAGACCGCATGCGAATGGGTCTGAAACGGGTCCGACCAAGTGCGGTGCACAGAAAATCGTGTCCATTGGTCATCCAGATGCGTTCGAAAAATTGAACTCTTGCGAAAAGCTACTTACGGTTCCTATCTGACAATTCCAGCGAAAGTTGAGTGTTGCTATGGTACTGATAAACAAACCTGAATTCTTAACGTTTAATAAAATAAATAATGATTTTATAAGTTAGTTGTCATGCCATTTATTTTTTTTATTTTGATGACTTTCTAACGTTATCAGGGCAGTTAATACAATTAAATTGTTGGCAGACATTGAACTAATGACCACCATATCACATTTTTTGTCGACCTGACATGTCAACGTCCTCAGCAACTTTCCTCATGCTGCAGTCTTCCTATTAATATTTCTATAAACCCTTATCAGAGAGATCATACAGAACTGACAGAATCAACCTTTCTAATCTCTCCACCACTTTTGTTCTACCCGCTTCCGACGCTTTTCACTGTGTAGTAGAACGTCCGTTGGGAACGTATTGTGTATTACGGAGCTGATTTCAACTATGCCAGTGTGAAGACGGCATAATTATCAACAATGAATGAATGAACAGCACCGTAAAAAGTGACATACTACAAGCCAGCGCAGCAACATACACACAGAACGCAAACAGAGATTTACTTACAAGCCCGTCAACAAGAAGGTCAGCATCGCTGTTGCATCCAGTGCTGCTTTTAAGCTCGCGCCAATGAGTGAAAGCCTGACCGAGTGGGACTCTTGTCCGGTTTCTAGCACGGTCCGATTCTCTTTTTCTTGACATTTCTGAGTCTGACCGAGTTTTCTTGGATGCGCGCAAGTGGCTTGATTATGTTGTTGTTGATGTGTGTGACGTCGTTGCCGTAAACCATTTCGTGATTCTCGCGAGATTTGTCAGGGGCGCGGCTCTCAAACTTGCATTGCTGTTTTTTTCTGGCGGCGTCCCCCCCAAGCTTTACTACCAGGATGATTCGCCCTACTATGACTTTGTTTACCACCGAAATGACTTTGAAGCTGTTATTTTAAGGTAAAAATCTTGCATAGTGTGCCTTTAATTTCCTTCTTAAAAATCAAGTCGGGCATCCAAATCCAAAACTCCAGAATACTAATACATTCCGAGTATGGCTTTTGCAAAGATTTTCTAGGGATGTGTTCCAGCTTATTTTTTATATTAACTTATTTTAAGAAAGTCAATAGATTAGTTGTTAATCAACACAAATTTTTATAGTTGGATAAACAATGTGTGACATTTCTTCAACTTTAGTATTCTCCCACTGAAGACACAATGGCAAATGACAGTTTCTTAAGAATGATCCCACAACTGTGTCACTTAGAAATTCGAGAAATTCAAGAAATTCGAACCAGACACAGGACTAACGTTACGTGATAAATAGACATCACAACACCTGAGTTCAGCTGGCAAACAAGCTCTTGAGCTAAGCTAGGCAATAAAACATAATGAAAAAACAAAAAACTAAGGGAAATGACTGTTTGTTAGGAAGTCTGCTTACAGCTCTGGTAATCGAAAGCTAGCTAGACATGTGGGAATTATTTAATTGGGATGAACATTTCCTAAGACTGATCCCACAACTGTGTCATTTAAATGCTGCAATGTACTGTAAATGCATGTCATTTTTAAAGGACCAGTTTCTCTCAGTCTTTTGTGTCTCAAAGTCTCTGAGTTTGCAAGTGTGTGTTATGTATATTTACACTGGCATTTATTCTCGTACCAAGAGCTGTTGACGGTAATGTGTCAGGAATGGCCATTCACTACGGAGGGATTATGGGTAATATGTTGTGCTCAAGATATTCATTTTTCTCAACTTACATTTATCATCCACCAGTGAGGACGAGAGGGGATGGAAATGAAGTTTGTGAAACCTCACTTTAAAATATATTAGATTCAGAGCCCCGCAGCAGACGGAATGAATGAGTTTTTCTTGTCATGGTGTGTAAAGTTGTGTTTCCTGCTGGAATGCACAGCCTTCCGTATAAATGACACTGACTGATGTTCTTTTTTGCACATTTGTGCAGTTAATAACACTGATTAGACAAGTGTAGCACACAAACTCTTGTCCATCTGTTACAATATAACCACACACAATTGCTCTTGTGAAAACACAACAAATAAAATAGACAAAACATGAAAATGTACAGCTTTGTAACTATTTAACAGGTTTTTCATTTTTTGTCAGAGGCTGAGACATTAAAGCTCATTATGTTTCTGCTACTGTACATAGTGCATTGATATTTATTAACTTAATAGTAACATAATCTCAATACAAAAAGTAAATGACAGTATAATACATCACAAAGGGTTGGTTTTAAAGCTGATACAGTTTATTAAACATGTTATATATCGAATGTAATACATATGAGATCTTTTTGGCACCAAAAAAAGATATTAATAAATAATATGTTCTCGTTAAGTCAGTGATTCTACATCTAAATAAATAAACATACCATAACTTACTCTTTAATAAATACTCATAATTTGTTATATAGATGCATTGCATCAATGTTTATTGCAGTTGGTCAACAGGGTCCAACAATGCTCGAGCTGAAAGGCTGTGTGTGTATGTGTGTGTGTGTGTGTGTGTGTGGACTGTGTTAACAGGACGTCCCACTGCAGCAGGTGGAAAAAGACTGATAAACAGATAAACTCTGTTTGCAGTTACTCCAAAGAAAGTAAAAGAACCAATACGATTAACCACAGAGGGACAGATTAAGATATAAATGTATTATACAACAGCATTTTGATATTGTGCTGATTTTTTGTTATTTCTCAGCTTGATCATTATTGGAATTATTTTGTACGTTTAAAAATAGGTGTGTGTGTGTGTAACAATGTAGCCAAGTTGAATCAGCCAAATTATTTGTTTTTAACAAATAATAAAGTTATGATTATAAAATTATAAAATTAAATAAAAATGAATAAAATTACTTAAGTTACTAATTTACTAGTGTAAACAAAATAGCTTGCGTGAAATATCAGTTAAAGGGATAGTTCACTCAAAAGGACCATTTTTTTCATCATAAATGAAGATATTTTGAGAAATCGTCATTATTATTATTTTTGGATACACAATGGAAGTGAATGGTCACCGAAACTGTTTGGTTAAAAGGAAAAAGGTCATACAGGCTTGGAACGACATCAGGGTGAATATATTATTGTGTTCATTTTTTAGGTGAACTATCTCTTTAACTTTATTGCATAAAAGCAATATACTAGAAACCATGTTAATATTCAATATAGCACTATTGCATGATTATTGCCTACGCTATTTCACGACCAATTCATACGATTTCGACGAATGATTAAAAAGTGTCAAATTCGTACGACCTCACTCGTACGATTTGTCTAAACCCACGTGATGGGTTGGTTTAGGGGCGGGGTAAGGGGTAGGTCATTCGTACGAATTCATACGGATTGGCCAATTCGTAAAATATGTACGATTTAGCAAAATCGTACTAATTCGTACGAGTGTGGTCGTTTGAATTGTTACGAATTAGCCACTTTTTAATCATTCGTCGCATTCGTACGATTTGGTCATGAGATCGGATTGGATATTGCTTAAACGTTTTTGAGAACCAAACAAACAAAAGTTTCCGAATGCGTAGGGTATTTGATACAGGATATTCTGAGGTGAAATCAGATTTGGTTTCATAACAATTTCTTTCTAGTTCCGCATGCTAAAAGATTCTTACAACCATATACATGCACATTACTACACAAGTGTATTGCATTACTCTTCAATTTGTTTTATATATATGTTCATTTGTAAAAAAAACAAAACAAAATATATGCAAAATAAATCAAAACCATTTGTATTAATGTTTGTTACAGCAGCACACAGTCTGTAGACCTCTGTAAGCACATGGTTGGTTGAGTTTTAAGGCCGGGCGCGCGTTAGGGGCTTAAGTCCTCTCCTGTAATTACATCAATGCTCTAATGAACTCATCAGACTTACAAGTGGCTTAAAGGGACACTCATCTGCTTCCTGAGCACAAGACAACCACTTTAGCTTCATCATAAATGTGAGCGACTTCATTTATACGCCAATTGTTTTCCTAGTCTCCGAAAAATGTTGCATGCGATCATCACATCTGCAATCTGTTGACATCACGTGTACATTAGTGCCTTATATTGCTGTAATCCACTAAGTATAGTATTATATAATATTATTAAATAGTATTATTTTTATGCCAACGCAAACATGATTGACTATGAAAAGTGGGAACGAGGAGTTAGTGTAACTAATATCTGATTGCAGGAGATTCTTTCGGTGGAGTTCAGGGTGCTTTTATTTAAGCTCAGGTATTGTTCTTCCCACTTTAGTTCTCAGTATTTTTGGCCAAGGCTTGACAGGAGCTAAGTGGATTAGACTCATGTGTTATAGGATTTACACAAACTAAGTGGATTTGGTCAGGTTAACTAAGGGAAGACCTCGGGGCAGATTTCCTGACAGCGCTCTGAGAACAGACAGATTGCTGCCGAGAGGTTACCTTCGATTCCAATACACTTACAAGAATCCGAAGGAATAAAAGCCGAGAGGAACCTTTGGTATCTGCAAGTGTTTCTAGAGGGATTCCTAAAATGGCTGGAAGCAGTGAGCAATGAGAGCTTTGTAGACAAAATTTGGGTTGGTTTGGGGTCAATTTGGTGGTTTTCAAAATTTTGTAGTCTGATTGGTTAATAAATAAAGCTCAAGAACTCCATAAAATCAGTCATGAAGTTACTAAACGCATACACGTCGCATTCATGGTGTTGACGTCACCCTCGAGTATGCACTTTTAGCCAATCCGCGATTAGCAGGGAGACGTTATCATTCTTGAGTGAAGGGTATTTAGTGCAATAACTTGTAACTGTAACTGAAGGGATCGCTATGCCAAAGTGGCATACATTTACAGTAAGTTGTATCTTTAGTAAAGAGTGTGAGAATGACCCAACTCCAAAACGTGGATTACACCTGTGGTGGGAGATGACTCGAAGGCTCTTTATAAATGTATCTAACTCTGCATTTGTGCTGGAAATCGTCTACCTGATCTGGGAACACTGGACATACTGCTCCTACCGTTTTTAACTTGTTATATATTATTATGAATATGCAGGGATATTGTTTTTATTTGTCTCTTTATAGTGTTAGGAAGGATTTGAAAGTCTCTTCAGTTGTTAAAGGAGTAGTTCACTTTTCAAAAAACTTTTGCTGATAGTTTACTCACCCCCATGTCATCCAAGATGTCCATGTCTTTCTTTCTTCAGTCGAAAAGAAATTAAGATTTTTGATGAAAACATTCCAGCATTTTTCTCCATATAATGCTCTTCAGTGGGAACCAAACGGTTCAAGGTCCAAAAGACACTTTCAGTACAAACTGCAAACTGTTCAAAGGGCTTTAAACAATTTCAGACGATGAATAAGGGTCTCAAAACTTTTTGAACGAAAATGAACAAATCTTTTTCCGAGTCAATTCGTTCGTTTCGTTCGCTGAATGAACGAAAACAACTCGGAAAAAGATTAGTTAATTTTGATGAATGAGTTCGAACAGGAGAGTCATGAACGAGCATCGCAGAACAGAGCAACGCGACCATAAAACTTAAACTTTGTTATTTATTTATTAAATGAGCGATCGTTTTGCTCGATAAGACCCTTATTTATCGTCTGAAATCGTTTAAAGCCCTTTGAACAGTTTGCAGTTTGTACTGAAAGTGTCTTTTGGACCTTGAACCGTTTGGTTCCCACTGAAGTGCTTTATATGGAGAAAAATCCTGGAATGTTTTCATCAAAAACCTTAATTTCTTTTCGACTGAAGAAAGAACGACATGGACATCTTGGATGACATGGGGGTGTGTAAATTATCAGCAAAAGTTTTTTTCAAAAGTGAACTAACCCTTTAAGTGCATGATTCCCAATTTTCTTTTACAGAGCCATGTTGACTATCAAAGCTGAGGTAGATGTTTAGTATATGAACTTGATGTTGGGAATGGTTTAACTTTGAAATACTAGAGACTCTGTTGAATTGTTGCGATCCTTTACATGTCAGTTCTTTTCCTTTGTCAGCACAGTGAGGAAGTTTTGTTCAGCGTTGGGTGTGCCTTTGTGTATTTAGCTTTGTTTACCGAATTCAGATTCATTTTCTAGAGGTGTTCTGCATTTCATCTCTGATTTCATTTCTGATTTCATTTCATCTCTCTCTCAACCTTCACTCAGCATTTCAAGCTATTTGAAATAGACCCACGAAGGCAATATAAACAAGACATACAGCAGCATCTCATTAGCAATGACTTAACATGGGAATAATTACTGTTTGCGTGATGCGTTTTCTGTTTCTCTTCATCAGGACTGGCAGCAGTTTCTAAGGGTAATCTTTCAGCCAAGTATTTTTCGTAAAGGCAAGCAAGACTTATGCTCTCATATGGTTTTAGCCCCAACTTTTCAGAATTAGGGGTCTATATTTTTCTTTTAAATTTGCCTTGATTGATGGTTCCTAAATGTTTCGAGGACTCTCAAAGTCAGACGCATCCACACGCTTGGGCCGAAAACTCTCGGATTGTGTGGTATTGATTGAAGTTGTCGAGGAAGGAGATGTCCTCCTCGTATGCGGTGGGCCGACAGCAGGGGCTGTGACGAGCCTTGTCCTTCTGGTCCTTTGTGAGCAGGCGCGAGCGCTTCATGAACGCCAGCGTCAGGTCATAGTTTTTGCGGCTATTGGTGCACTTCCCGCTGCAGTAATGGAAGACTATGGTCTCGTCACTGACGTAGCCTAACCCCAGCTGACTGACCGTCACCTCCACCTCCCGCAGCGAGCAAGGTTTCGCTCTCTTTTTAGCCCGTTTAGTCCTTTTGCTCTGCTGGGCATCTCTACGGGCTTTCCTTTCCACCAGTGTCCCAATGACCTGCTTAAGCTCGCCCTCTGTAAAGCTCTGGAACATCTCCATGACTGAGGAAAAAAGAAGGGTTCATTATTTTTAGCATTTAGCATGACAAAATCATTGACACTGTTTCAATTATATTAGGCAGTGTTCAATGGAAGTCTATGACACTGACATAAGCTTTAGCCTAAACTTTACATCTAAAATACTAATTAACAAATCCAAGCTCCACATATTTAGCTTTTTTTAACCCCTTGAATGTGTCAGACATCCCACCTCTCCTGGAAGGTCCGGGAATGCATTGGGGGTGCATTTCAGTTATACCCGGTATTATCACGTGTTTCAAATGTGTCTCCTGTGACCACTCTCGTTCAGAGTTTGTAGAGACACTCGGCCCTTTCTTTCATCGCACTCTACTAGGCTACATCACCTTCACTTTCTGTGCTAAAATACTATTGAATGAATTCGAGCCCATGTTAGGTGGCTTATTTGAATGTTAGGGGGGTGTTGTGCCATCTCCTGGGCTTGAGTTTATTAGTCCCAGAGGTTGTCGAAAACACATCTCTATTTCGTAGTGTAGGTGCTCATCTGGTCACTTGTGTTCAAACAGCCACAAAAGACCGTCTACTTTCCTCTTCTGACCGAATGCGTAAACATTACGGTAAGCAAACATTGTTGGCTGTAGACCCTAGTCTGGTTTGAAGATGAGAAACAAATGGGTTTGTTCTCTCACCATTCCCAACATATAAACCTATAACATATAAACATACTGTAAGTTCCACTGCAGGAACTTTCCCCAGGAACTAGGAACTTTGGGGTGGTACTCGCAGTGTTTACACCACGGGTAAAAATTCCCCCGCCGGAAAGTCCCTGCTGGTGAGGTAGTACTTCTTCACTTTTTCAGAGTTCAGGAACTTTCGGGGTGGGACTTGTGCGGTGAACATGCCGATTGGTTCTTACCACGCTATTCTTTCTGCCCGATGGCACGCGTTCGTCCCATCCATCTCACGGTCAATGTCCGCTGATAACAAACGTCTACTTTTATATCTAGCATTACGAGCTTTCTGAATACGCTTTGGGTGCTCGTCTCTTTTCTGCCGTTTTGTTAATTACCTCGTTAGTTAACCAATTGCGCACAAAAGCAGCAAAGCTTGAATCTCCTCCATACAAAACTCAAAACAAACGTGCAGGCTAGTAAAGCCAAGTTCACACTACAGGATTTTAAGCCCGATTTATGCCCGATTTGCAAATCGTTGAGTTGCCGACAAGTCAGGGTGTTATCGCGTGCAAATTGCAGGGGATTAGCGGACGATGAACGCCTGCCAATCTGTTAGTATGAAAGAGCCAACAACGCAGCAAAAACACTCGCAGACACCTCACAGACGCGTCGCCGAGCCTAGAAAAATATCTAGCCTGCTAGATATCCAGAGCAGTCGCGCGACTCAAACTCAGTGATGTCATGAGTACAGCCAATCATAGCAACGCATGGGTTGAGGACACCAGGTAAATCTTAGTTTTTCTTCTTTTTTGCATTTTTTTCCTCAGAGCAGATCGTCGCGCAAACAGTGTGCAGCACTAGTTTCTGTCTAACGTCCATATTCACGTGTTGTTCTCTTCTTCACTGGGTATTGGTGCAATATTTATTTATTTATTGTGTTTTTTTTTTCATGACAAAACGTGGTTTGTAGACAAGATAGAATCGTTGGGTGACAGAGTTGTTGTCAACTTGTTATTTATTTGATTATTTTCAGGATTTAGACCGTAACATAGTACTGAAACAGCTCTCATTGAGTCACAAATGATTTGCTCTTATGATCCGATTTTGGTTATATCTCTATGCAGTGCTTTGTCAGCTCGTGTAGTGAGTTACGTTGTGTTGTGTGGTTTGAACAGCTAAACAACTTGAACACTCCTGATTTCACTGAGAGCAAGTCATGTAGTGTGAACCCCGACGTTTTAAAATCAAGTAGTGTGAACAAGGCTTAAGAGCAGTCGCACCCAGTTCAACGTTACTAGATAATCTTCCCGGACCGGACCGGTACTTTAGTTCGCGTTGTAAACGCAGTGAGCAAGCGGTCTGGGGGGAAAAAAGCACTTTACAATAAGGTTCATTAGTTAACATTAGTAAATGCATTAACTAACATGAACTAACGATGAGCAATGCATTAGTTACAGTGTTTATTAATCTTTGTTAATGATAGTTAATACAAATCCAGCTGTTCATTGTTCATGTTAGTTCACAGTCCATTAACTAATGTTAACTAATACAGCCTTTGATTTTAATAACGTATTAGTAAATGTTGGAATTAATATTAACTAAGTTTAATAAATGCTGAAGAAGTATAGTTCACATATTGTACATGTTAACTAATGTAGTTAACAAATGTTAACTAATGAACCTTACTGTAAAGTGTTACCGCTTTTTTTCAATTTTTTTCCCGCCCATAGACCCTCCCGTCGAAGAAATCAGGACAGAAGTGGTTGAAAGTTGAAAGTCTCTCTTGTCTACTTGTGCCGATCAACCAAAATCTTAATACCAGGTGTAAACAGAGAATGTATTGGGGTTGATATTTACATAAATTGTCATTCCTTTCATTAAAGAGAAAATGTGATTCGATCACACGTCACTTCTCTCCTCACAAAATTGCACTGGTTGCTGTTTGCCTACAGAACAACCACTGGCTCTGTTTCCTTTTACCTAAACTCATGAGTTCCGGCGACTTCCGTGCCATCTAGAAACATGCGCTCTGCAATTCTCTGCAAGTCTCAGAGAGGCACAAAATCTCTTTCTCTGACCTTTACCTGGTCTATTCCCTGCTGGAAGAATGATTTAACCCTAACCCTAACTCAAGCAGAGCTGCGGAGTCCGTAGCCATGTCCAAGAAGCGGCTGAAGACGCTTCTTTTTCGGCAACACTTGATCCATTAAAGGGGACATATCATGCAAAATCCACTTTTTAAGCCCTTAAATGCATTTTGTAGTATATTTGGAGTGTTTATAAGTACAGAAAAGATGAAATTATTCTCTTCAGGTGCTTCGTTTATATCTTTATATTCTGTTTTGGTCATATTTTTCAACCTGTTCAGATTTTTCTGTTTTCTATGACGTTTTTTGAACAATAACGTCACAGGATTTGCAGCGGAACTGCCAAATAAGGACATCGACTACCGGTCCAACACTTCGAGCAATCCGCCATTATTATTTCTCGCTCCGATTTTGTAGTCCAAGCTCAATGATGCAGAAGTTACGGGAGGGCTAGTCAAAATGTTCGGTTGTTGGATGTAGTGACCTGAAGCACTTCAAGGATTCCCACTTCAACAACCTCCGCCAGTATAAAGAATGGTTTGCCGATCGACTTCGTCTGAATGAGGGGTAAATTCCTTCTATCATTTAGCTGCTGTGTTTGCTGATGCTTTTCTAAACGTAAGTTATCATATTATTATCAATACAGATTTTTAGTGGTAAGACTGTAGTCATTTATCTTGTCAGAGTGCTTGTTTTAACAAGAGAAATAGTCGACTTTCACTAATAACACAACATAGTTAACTTAACTTTACATACCACTGCATCCATATGAAGACGTTGTTCTGCAGGTTTGTCGTCGTCTTTTTCAAGTCGCTCGCTCTGGCTCGAATACGTAACGCTTGATGGACAAGTCTTTTGTTGACATTTTGTTAACGTGTGAATAAAAATGTTCTTTGAAACTATAGTAATCATTTATCTCTTATCAAACTACAATAATGGCCGAACGCGGGGAGTTGAACTGAACGTGAACTCAGCGACCTGGAGAGCGGGCGGGGAAAGACGCAACTCCTTTTTATTTAAAGGGGACGCTTCGAAACGGGTTGCTCACAGAAGCACATCAGAAAAGAGTTAGAAAAGGGGCCTGTTGAGCTATAATAATGTGGAATGCAGACCCAAGCATTGCAGTTATGCTTTATATAGACCACAAATGTATGATTTATAAGTAAAATTTAATGATTTAAAAGCATGATATGTACCCTTTAATACTGACACTTTCTCTTCTGTTCTATATCTATTTTTTTAAAGGGAACCCCGACTAGTGAGGCATGTTGGCCTTGTAAGATTAACCTGGGCATCAGCTATAAAAAGGTGATACAAAAACACTCCAAATGTTTTTGATTTTATTAAAAAAAGTCAAAAATCCATTCACTGGTAGGCCGCCATAGTTATTTACGCCTCAATGCATTCTGGGTAGTGACGTGTAATGGTTGTAGTCGGTTGAGCCTAGCCACTGTAGCTGCTTCGTTTGATGTTTTTTTTTCTATGTACCGATTAGCTAGATAAATTTTGACAGTAGTGAGATGAACACGTCTGCCGTTCAGCCATCTCAGTTTGAACCTGAGCGCACCGTAGGCTTAAATCAAGAGAATAACGCGGTGTCTGTGCGGCAACTGCTTGCCAGTGCCAAGCGAGAACGACCGCGTTTGCTGTAAAGAGATCAGTATTCAGTAACGTTATAGTCTAAGATTTAAGATTTTAATATGTAGCCTAGTGCAAGGCCATTCGGTGCAATGGTAATTATTAATATTGTAACTTAATTGTAAGATTGAAAATGTACATGAGGTAGATGAGCAGAATAGTGTTGACTTTGTAAGGGGGTTTTGCACACCGGGTTCGGACGAGAAGCGCTGCGCCGCTTCCATGACAACTCGAGGTATTACCAGACGCACTTTGTCAGTTTATGGCCAGCAATATTGTTATGTTTAAGGAAGGACATTATGGAATTGAGATTATGTCTGTAGACTCTGTACTATGTTATGATTGTACTGTACAATTAAATACAATCGTTGCTTATTAGTCTGCAGTCTGAATTCACTTTGCCTCAGAGCGTCCGTTATAATCACCTGAAAATCCGGTAACATCTGCCATTTTCAATCAACCAGCTGATTTCTGTAACTAAATGTAAACCTAAATGTATATTGCTGCTAGGGCTGTCAACTTTAGTCGTTTAGTCCACTTATCAGTCTTGGTCGACTGACATTCTTATTGTTTTTTTATTTAGGCTATTTTGTAACAGCGCACAGTTTAGCGCACACACATAACACTCGGTTCGCACCATCTGTGCAGCTGCTGCGCGCTCAGTAAGGGAGGTAGTCTTGCTGTATTCATCCGGTTAGAACACTACTTGTTTTGGTTTTTATGTTTTTATACACTATATTTTTTTTTTATCTTGATGCGGCGTGGACGCACTTGGAAAAAAGAGCGCGTCACACCGCGAACTTGAGCGTGCAAAAGACGTGAGCAGTCCCTTTTAACGGCTTTATCATGCTGACTCAATAGATTGTGTTTTCTTGATATGTTTTTGTTTTTATTTGTACACTTCACGCATTCGAAAATAGCCTAAATAATATAACAAAACGAAAATAAACTTATGCGGTCCTAAAATAAAGCGAATTATTATTAGGATTGTTTTTTAGGCTTTTGTTTTTTTGTGAGTTTGTTTTAAAAGGCCTAGATTGGCTGGACAAAAGTTAACCCATAGCTTTGAAAGTAAAGAAGAATATAGCATACAGCCTGGATAAACGAGAGCTTTTGTTAGGATTTTTTATTATGTGGCAGATAGCAGTTAGATTTTTTTTGTAGCGTGTACTGTGACTGTTAGCCTACTATAGCCTAGACCTACGACAGAGCTCCTCACTTTGCAGTTAGAAATAATTTAATTTTTTAATTTGCAAAGAATTCTATTATTATTATAGTTTTATGTATTTTTGATGTTTTTCGTTGTTGTTTTATAAATGCTCTATGACAATTGTTAAAAAAATGTCAAAACATCCCGTCTTTTTTTATTTTTATTTTATTTTTTATTTTTTTTTAGGTCGTACCTAATCGTTGAGACAAATAATTAAAATTTAATATAAAACTATGTAAATGGTGCTCTGTGGCGCTGCAGGATTTTGAACAAGGTCCGAAATCAGCTATTTCTATATGCGTTCAACATAGTGAGTGACTGCTTAGGGAAATAAAGCACACGATGGCGGTAGATGACTTATTAAATTATTTATACTGATAGTACGATCTTCTGATCTATAGCCTGGACAACTGCTGACAAAAAGTGGAGCTCTTTACAGCAAACGCTCTCGTTCTCGCTTGGCATTGACCCTTGCCGTAGACACCATGTATTTTGCCCCACTCTCGCTTCTTCAACTCTCTGATAATCTTAATTTTCATGTAACTCTTGAGTATGCCTGTCATTTTCCGCGTTTATTCTCTTGATTTAAGCCTACTGTGCGCTCGGGTTCAAACTGAAAAGACTGAACGGCAGACGTGTTCATCTCGCTACTGTCAAAACGGGGCTAGCTACAACCATTACACGTCACTTCCCAGAATGCATTGAGACATAAATAATTATGGCGGCCTCAGAGTGAACGGATTTTCGACTTTTTTTATTAAAATCAAAAACATTTGGAGTGTTTTTGTATCACCTTTTTATAGCTGACGCCCACGTTAATCTTATAAGGCCAACATGCCTCACTAGTCAGGGTACCCTTTAAAGGTACACGTTCTTGATGTGTAAGTGCATTTATGTACTTCATATTCTTCAATCTCTTCATCTTCAACAGAAGAGAGAAACGAATCTTGCTGATTTTCTACTGATTTTACCATATATTTTAGATCCCTCAACTCTTTTCTCAAATCTAAACAAATCTAAAATCTTATCAAAACAGTAAAACATACATTTGATAATTTCAAATTAGGTTGAAAACAATCGCATTGCTCATAAATCCAATAGAATCAACCAATTAAATGTTCATATATTCGTGAACATTTGTATGTCTTTTAAGTTGTTCATACATAATATTTATCTCTTAGATGATGTCAATAATATATTTACATTTTAGTAAAATGCATAGTAGAATCACATTTTATCTGAAATACAGATAAAAACTCATGAGCTCATGTTGAGAAACCTTTTTGTTTGTTTTTTTGTGTGGTGCTCACATTGAATTTGAACTGCAGGGAATTTTCAGGTTATCAGATTGATGGTTAAATTCACATGAAATTCTGCTTATCGTGATTATTTTACCACCTTGTGTGAAGTGAGTCTTATCTCCTATAAAGATTTCTGGGTGGCCTGCATGCTAAATGCAATCAGATTTAAACAAAGATAAGTTGTGCTATAATCTGAGAACCTAAAGGCATGATCTTACATTCTGAGACGAAAGAGTTTCCTCCGTCAGCTGATCTGACCCTCCGTTGCCGCCCACCAACCCCACTGGAAGGGGACGGATTACTGGTGTGTACCGAAGGTGATGGTGGTGAAAACGATGAGGATGAAGCTCTGCGGTGGGGAGGAGGGGGCGGGGCTCTGGAAGAGGAAGTGGTTTTAATGACAAGCAGGGGGAGTGCAGCGCCACAGAGAATCAGGCCGATGGCAGCAAACTTCCATAACTTCATTTTAGAATGAGGAGAAGCATTGGGCCCCTGCAAAACAACCAAACATCCGTCACTCAAAATGTAAAACAAACACTGTTTATTTTTGTTATTCTATTTAGATTTTGTCATCACACATCAGAAACATTAGACATGATATTAATTTTGTCAGATTATACGCTACTATTAGCCTGGGATGCCAGCCTGAACCTCGCCCACAACATTTTTTGGTCGGGAAGTTCGGTCTGGACTCGATCCATTGAGGAGTAATTATGATCGATTCAGGAATGGTCGGGCCAATCAAACTTTATACGATGATGGACAGATGATCTGCAGTTACATAATCATTGTAATGATTAAATGCAGTTACATAGCATTCCATTGACTCCCATTCATTTTGGCGTCACTTTGATTGTGAATGACTTTAGATCTGAAGCGTTTGAAGACTCAATTTGTCCATTGTTTATTTCTGAAGAGACACGACAATGTATAAAAGGCTCCATTACCTTGTATCTTACGTTATGGCCCCGAAGAAGCAGTTTTTGTAAAAATAGGCTAACTAAGAAGTAGAGTCTCAAGATTCGGAAAGGGAATGATTCAGATTCCTCTTGGCACTGCTACTAGAAGACTTATAACTGTCAGACAGGTTTCTCACGTCACGTTATCAAGCTCAGTTTGAGCCTGCGCAGTGCGCTTGGCAATCAGAAAGTGAGTGCTTCTTATTGACTTTACTTTTCTCTGTTGAAGTCTATGGGGTCGCTGTGTCCATTTCTTTTACTATCTATGGGTTTCCCTCAACAGACTGATCTCATGAAGTAGCGTGTGTATGATGCGCCAATTCGTATTTCCATTTTTGGCGTGCTATCAAGACGCATAATCGCTTTTCAGCGTGTTTATGAACGCCGTTGACTTAACGTTATATAAATATATGACTTACCTCAACCCCATCCCTAAACTTAACCGTCACTGGGGTTAATGGCATTTATGACCGGACATTTGACGGCGTGTACGGACACGCGGAATGACGCGAACGTTAATGGCGTAGACAAACGCGGATACACGCGGATAGCTCAAAATGCGTAGAGATAACACCCCACTTGACTCGAAATTGGCGTGTATGTTTACGCAAAAGTCATGATGTCATGTTGCCCTCAAAGATGACTGTAACTGCTGAATTGAGATATAGATTCCGCGATCGCATCTGTTTTAAAAGAAATCGAGAGCGCATTAGTTTTAAAAGACCAACAGAGAACTGCAATCAAGGAAATCAGAAAGATGTGTTTGCTGTCCTTCCTGCTGTCCTGGGCTTTCAGCCCGACGCAATTATCATTTTCATGTCCTGCGCCACGTGGTTAAATAGCAAATGTGTTTGCGCCCCTTTGTTCGCCCATGGGCGTGCTGGCCTGAAAACGAGGTGTCTTGGCACGTTGCTATTTTGAGGCAACTGAAATAGACTGCTCCATTGATCAATATAAACCTGTTTTTTGTTGTTTTTGTTGTTATTTAGTTAGTAATATGCGCCTAGGCGGGTGCACAATGCGTGTAGACTCTGCTTATTACACACAGGGATGCTATTGGTGGCACAAGCGCAGCAGTGCACAAGCTGAAAACATATTAAAACTACACATATTAAACATAGGGGAGAGCGGGGCACAACCTAACGCTTTTTGGTTTTGGCTCAATTAGTTAAAAAATAATTAGGTTAGATTAATACTTTTTTTTACACAAGCAACATGTACATCTCTGCTACAAATGACCAGTTAAAGTTTTTTTCTAGGACCGACCATTTTTGTACAGTTGGACTGAAAGTGACAGAAGTGCAAATGTTACAACTTACCCCATATGTGGGGTTAATTGTAACAGACAGAGGGGTTAGTTGTAACACTTGTGTGTAACACACATAATTCGGTACTATTTTATTTGTATAGTTTGATATTGTTTGTGCATCTGTATAGACAGATATCCATACATCCATCCCTCATCCAATCATCCTTTTGTTATGGATCAATATCATGGATAGAGACGTAGAAAAGGGCTGCACAGTTTTGCAGTAAATAATAATAAATAAAATATATATAAATATTGTAATTGCAATTAAATTAGATTTGTGTGTGGGAGCTGCATGTACAATTATTATTATTAAAAATAATAACAGTAATAATAATACAAATGAGCTTAGAATAAACATTTAAATGGTTTATTACATTAAAAACAGGCCATATTTTTAATAAATAAACAAGTTATCATTCAAAGTACACTACATTTTAAACATTTTAAATTCCAACATTGTTTGTGAAAGTCCAACAAAGTTAAATGTATACTCAAACCTGAAAAGTTGTGTGGCTCCGTTTTCATTTGATTATAGTTGGAACACTGTGTTACAACCAACCCCGCTGTGTATTACATATTTTAAACCTAGCTAACAGTCGCTAGGAATTACTGACATGTTTCAAAACGGTGCTGTGTTTGAGCCAACAAGACAGCGATTAAGGCAATATAAAGTTAGATTTGGAAACGTATACATCCAACTCAGAAACTGAAAAAAAAAATCTTTGATGAAGAAATGTACTTTCATGGTGTCAAAACACTCTTTGTCCAGTATCTTCACGAAATATAATCAAAACTTTCCGCAAATTCGCGGGAGACCGTCTTCTGGCAGCAAGAGAAAAAGAGCGGAAAGACAGCCGGCTTGAGCCTGACGAACTATGTAAACGGTCCGTGTTACATTTAACCCCATGTTAGGTTGTGCCCCGCGCTCCCCTATATTAAAAATAAAATGACTACAGTGTAAAAGATGGTGGAATCCGGCTTGTACCGTAGATGGTCTGCTTGCATGCTTTAACCTTGCGCACAAGCAGATACGTTTCCTCGCTAGAGAATTGCAAATTTTTCCGATTGCAAATTCCGCCATGTCAATATTAAATCTGCCATGGCGTGAGCTCAACTGGCTTTTAAAGGGAATGTGACTGGGTGTCCACACCCAGTATTCATTAAGAGAATAAGGACAAGCCTTTTAGACCATGCGCCGTGCACGCATACCATTTCGTAAAACTAGCAAAAGTAGATTCAGACATGCCCGAAGTGCACTTACGCTAACCTGACTCCGCCAGATGGATTTGCTCCGCATATCCATCTGGAAACCTTCCGTTGAAGTAGTTTTGGTAAGGGGCGAAAATACTGGTTAGCTGATTGGCCTACGTTGGTGATAGACGGGCCAAATCAACCAATCAGATCAACGAAGCATATGACGTACCGTAACTCTTGCCGAAACCAGTCGGGAGAAGAGCAAAAACATCTTTTCCTCTGAGAAAAGCCTCCAGAGCAGTGTTTTGCTCTTCTTTCAGTGAAGAAATACTCTGTAATTCCGATAAAACTTGCTCGTTAGCCACGCTGATGCTAGTTTCATCCGCTGACTGAACTGTCGCGCTTCTTGTTGCGTCACGCCTCAACCCGCCTCAAAGCCAACACTGATTGGACGTTCGTTTGGTGAACTGCTCCCAAATTTTCTTTAACGGAAGGTGTCCAGACTGATCTGCGAGTGAAACCTTGAAAGCTCGCGAGATCAGGATGGTCTCACGAGGCTACACTTACGCCGTCATTATGGTGGAATCCGGCTTGTCCCATAGATGGTCTGCTTGCGTGCTTTAACCTTGCGCATGAGCAGATCCGTTTCGCTAGAGAAGCGTTTAGTCTTTTTACGAATGCAAGGACAAGCCTTTTAGACCATGCGCCGTGCACGCAGACCATTTCGTTAAACTAGCAAAAGTGGATTCGGACATGCCGGTAGTGCACTTACGCCGTGACATTAAATTGTTAAAATAGGCCCATAATGTGCTAACTGCCCCTATGGCACCCCTTGTGGCAACACTGAAAATGCAATGTGTTGACACATTTGGGGAAAACAATGAAGCTTAATTCTCATACTTGGGTGGATTACGTCTCTTAAATTCCATTGATTGTTCAAATAACCACATTAACAATCACTTATTCATCTTTTTTTGGCTGCACTGATGATTGACATTGATGTTTGACACGTATTGTTATTCTCAAAAACGGTTCAAGGACAGCAGTCCAACAATTACAGAACCGCTGCACTACCAAACGCCAAACCAAATTAAAACATCTTAGATTGTGTACTCTAAATCTTCCAGCTACATAGGAGCAGCCTCGTGCAAACCAAGTTGTTATTTCCAAAGATTTCATTCACAGATGTTTGCACAAGTGGTTTTGCCATCCGTAACTTCTCTGCTCCTCTGTTGATCTCATTCCGGTCGCAGGTCTCGGAGCACACACAGGTGTGGATTGTCCATCGTTTTCATGTGGCCCAAATCGTCTGTATCCAGAACATACAAAAACTGCCACATGCTGCCGATGCGCTCTTGTGTATTGTTTTACTTTTTCAATTTATCAGATGTGGTTAAAATGGTGAGTTCCAAGCAAAACAGATTGCGTTTACTCCCGGGCCGTAGTGCTACTCTGATCACAAGCTTCTCCTTTGGCAACGGCACAACAAACACAAGAGAAGTACATCAGTTGGGTTTCTTCAGTGATTTCCCTACATCCACATAAATATTTGTTTTCCATTTTTGCTCTTTTAGACACATATCTGCCAGGTATGTTTATTTCTGAGTGAGATGTTTTTAGGATCAGAGGGCTTTTGTTACGGACTAGAATAAGTGGCGATACCAAGATATGATCAGTATCAGATTGTAATAAACAGTGTTGAGGAAAGTTACTTTAATGCGTTACAATTAGGGTTGGGTATCGAGAATCGAGTATCGATTGGAACCGGGACTAACTTTTCGTTTTTCCCGGAATCGTTCAAAAGTTAAAATTTCGATTCCTAGTTTCGATATTCACAGTCCACCGACCAGAAGAAGAAACCGCTGAACAACACCAACGAAGAAGCGTCTACCGGAAGTGTTGGCACAACCGCGCGAGTCGAACATGAGTAGCTTACGCCGGCGGTCCAAAGTGTGGCTTCACTTTTCTAAAAATAACTAAAGCCGTTTCTCAATATGCGTACTTGTCTGTACTTGTGTTCTTGTGGACTTGTGAAACGTCATCAGTCGCTGCCCAAGTACTGTTCCAATTCAAAGTTTGCATCTAGCCAAGTCCACTTCAAATCCCCGGATGTGTTCTTGATCCGCCCCGTTTACCGAGGACGCATCGAGAGGTGACTTGTGTGGACTTGAGATAGCCAGGTAACCCAGAATGCACCTCGCACCAACCAGCAAGCGTCAATGGGAGAGGAGAAAATCGGCGAAATATCAAAATACTACTGTTATTGAGTCATGAAATGTAATTTTAAGAGTGTTTCAGGCGAGAATGTGGTTGTTTAAATCTCAAATCTGTAGTTTATTTATAAATATAGCGCCTATTTGAAAAATGTATCTGACGTTTTCGGAGTTCTGACATCCAAGCCTTCAGCGGACACTCAGCGAGATCAACCCCGACTGAAACAGCTTATCCTCGGCTAGTGCTTCTGACGTTTGCCGCCGGCAGTCTAGTGGATAAACCTTGACGTATAATAATTTGTCTTGTGTATAAGTCTATCTTTGGTCTCATTGAACTATAGTTTGTTCCATGGCAAAAAAAAAAAAAAAAAAAAGTTTTTGAGGTTTCATAACTTTATGGCTATTTAACTTTAACAACATTTTTTATATATATTATCTTCACTATATGAGCAATAAAATAAAATGACATATAACCCTGTCTCTGTTTGATAAATGTCAATAAAAATCAATGTTTCATATTTTTTAAATGAAAACAAAAAGATCATGTTCATTTTGTTACAAATATATGCAGTGAAGAGAATCGCGTTGCCTGAACCACATGGCCATTAGGCTAATATATATATATATATATATATATATATATATATATATATATATTTGTTAATGAAAAGAGGCAGAGTGGTATTTTATAACATATTTCGTTTTATTGTTAACGAAAAGATGCAGAGTTGTAGCAAATTTCGTTTTATTGTTGCCTAAATTTAGGCAAGAGATAACCGGAGTAGAGCGTGCTGCTGAGTGACGCGATCAAGTACGCTCTGTTCCATTTGCAGAAGAACCGGACTTGCGTCCCCTCGTCCTCGGGAGTTCGTTCTCCGGAGTCGAACTTGGCAAGTCTGAACTACCAAGGACGCAAGTCCGAAGTCTGCGTACTTGGTATTGAGAAACGGCTTAAATCTCGGCAAAATGAAAGACCGTTGGTTAGCAAGGTTAGCTAAACTTTTTTGACCCTGCCTCTTAAAAGAATCAGAATCGAGAATCGTTGGGAACCGAAATCGAAACAAGGAATCGGAATCGGAATCAGAATCGTTCAAATTTAAACGATACACAACCCTAGTTACAATATTCTGTGACTGTCTAAAAAGTAACTAATCATGTTACTTAGTTACTTTTTATCGTGAGTAATGTATCAGTAATGTTTGAGTTACTTTTTATCACATGGGATGGCCTTGCTTGTTTGTTTTTTAATAACGAAATTTGTTTGAAATTTTTGAAATTTTGAAAAATATGAATTTTTTTTTTTCATATATATTTTTTTATTATTGGGGGGATTCTCCCCCCAATTTCAATTCTTTTACTTCAGTGACAGGTTAGATTTTTGTGATTTTTGCATTTATTTATTTATTTATTTTTCAAATGAAAGATCAAAAGGATAAACAATGCAGATTTATTTGTACAGCATCGGTGATCATATTTACCAGGAGTGCCAATAATTCTGAGCATAACTGTACATAGTTGTAATCGAAATTATTCAACCCCCATTGCAAATCAGGTTTATTGGCAAATTTTACAGACTTTCAGCTGTTTGCAATGAACAAATCAAACAAAAGTGATGGAAATAGCTCAACACAACAAGCGTTTCAAGTGGTTTTCCCAAATTCAACTGAAAATTCAACTTTTAATGACTTCTGCAGTCTCAAAATTATTCAACCCCTTCATGGCAAGCATCTTCACTCTTAGAAGAAAAGGTTCTATATATAGAACCTTAAAAGGTTATCAGTGCTACGTATTTGGAACCCCTAAAGGTTCTATACAGAACCCTTTTAAGGGTTCAATAATAAGAACACACACACACATATACTGTATATATATATATATATGTTTTTTTACAACCTTATTTTAGTGTTATCGAACATGATGGTATGCTCTCTGTAAAAAAACAACAACAACTACAACATGGTTTTGCCATGGTTCATATCCACAAAAACCAAGGTAGTTTGGTCCCTTTTGGTACTTTTTTGGTACACTCTAAAACATGCTGGGTTGTTTCAACCCAAATTTGGGTCAAATATGGACAAACCCAAATGTTGGGTTAAAATGTAATAAAAAAAATTACTGTTGAAAGTGAAAGTTCATATTTTTTAATTACATTTTTAACCCAACTTTTGGGTTGGTCCATATTTGACACAAATTTGTGTTAAAACAACCCAGCGCTGTTTAGAGTGTAGTACTCACCTACTTAAAATATTAGCCCGATTCCATTAACACAAAGAAATGTGTTGGTACACTATATAACTGTTTTCTTCTTATTAAATAGAGATGTTGAAACGTCTTTCTTTCTGTTATAAATGTGTCAAACCATAAATATACAGATGTTTCTTTTGCTTGTCACATAAGACACAGAACATTAATTCCATATGCTTGTGCCAATGGATGTGCCTTTGCTTTTTATCCCTTTAAAACACAAAATTCTCATAGGAATTATAGTTATTGATCCTATTCACAAAAGATTCTGTAAGACTGAAAAAAAAAGCAGCTAGGGGGTACCAAACAATTCAGCCGCTGAAATCAGGAAATGCCTCGGCGTGTCTTCCAGAGACTAAGAACTAAACCAGACCACACGCTCTCAAACACTTCACCAGACATTATTAGAGTGCACTGGGCAATACTAGACTCTGGTTCTGGTCCAGAGAAACATGGAAAGAGAAAGATGTGGAGCGGTACATGACAAGGTTTTGTGTTGATGTGCCATGATTTTCCTGCCAAAGCTTTGCTGTTTTTATGTCAAAATATCATGGTAGTAACAGCAAACATGCAAGAACATAAATAAAGAGCCTGTTTGAATTCCAATCATTTGTGTGTAGCTAAATGTGTACTTTTTTCAGTCCTTATTTGTGTTAAAATGGGACTTAAAAAGGTCTAGCATACTCTAAAATACAGGGGTATAGTTGTTTGGCCTAGTTTTGTGAATTCAGGTACAAAAAAATTCTAGTATATGAATGCAAACACATTAAACTGTTGTTTTGAGCTGTGGGAAAGAGACGGGTCAGTCTAATATCAAACAGTGAACTGGATTTCCAAAACTACAGGGGGCAGCCTCTCTTAAATTCCCATTGGTCTACAGATGCTGATGTCAGAATAAAAAAGTCAACAAACAAAATAGCATAATAACATATACTCTTCCTATTTCTGCCATATAAAGATAGTAGTCTATAGTGATTATAATTAACTTAATGGGAGGTCTTCATAAAAAAAAGTATAGGCTATGAGTGTGTGCGTGCGTAAAGATGAATTTGAATGTGAGTAATGATGATTCATAACCTTTGTTCATCTCTGCATGAGCCATGGACATCAGCTCTCCTGTCTGGAGAACACTTTTTTTTTTTGTAAAAATTTAGAGAAATATTACATTTTAAAACTGTAAGTTGTGCAGCTTCATATTTTTGTGGAAACCATGATGCATCTAATTTTAAGGATTATTTGTTGAATACAAATTTCAATAGAACAAAAATAGAAATCTTTTGTAACAAAACACAATCTTTTACTGTCACTTTTGACCAATGTAATACATTCTTGCTAGATAAAAGTACTATTAATTTCTTTCTAAAAAAAATCCATCCATCTTATTAACCCCAGACTATTAAATGGTAGTATATTGTCGGGTAGAAAACCTCATATCTCCATTTTTGGTCTTTTCCCGAAGAAATCATTACTAATGGTCACCATTTACATTTGTCTGTGGATTTTACAAATATTTAACCAATTAAATGTGTTAAAAAGAGCATGTGACTACATTGTAAGTAATGCCACTGGATCCTTAAACTGTCTACTTGTCTATCCTATCGTTGGCTATTTGAAAAGTGGAGAGGAGTGTCTTAATTTGTCGTCAAGTCGTGATAAGAACTTTGTCTTTAATAACATAAGATGTTGGCTAAATGACCAGTAGCACCTCATTGCAGTACACGAGATCCAGAGGGTGGAGTTGGATCCAGATCTAAGGGGTGGAGATGGGTGCGGTTAGGGATCAGGGGGC
Organism: Cyprinella venusta; assembly: GCA_038021265.1. NCBI lineage: Eukaryota > Metazoa > Chordata > Actinopteri > Cypriniformes > Leuciscidae > Cyprinella > Cyprinella venusta. The sequence continues at coordinate 6,396,044 of CM075879.1, read as the reverse complement.
GGAGATAGGTACAGTAGGTTCAGGAATACGCAAAGTGGGAGGAGTTGGATATAGATCCAACTCCTCCCCCATGGATTTCATGTTCTGCGAGCCCATTCTCATCCCAAGATGTCATGTAACTAACGCTTTTGACCATACGTCAACATCCACCGTTTTAGGGTACCCTTCAACGTCAGTTAGATCGATGACGCCATTTAATCCTAACCCTACCCCAGACCTTAACCTACCCACGTCATCTAACTGATTGGATAGCATCATCTAACTGACATTAAAGCGTACCCTAAAAAACTGAGCGCCCACTTTTAGCTACAGTAAACTTTATAACCTGCAAGTTGATGAAAATGTACTGCAATGCACTTACTGCCTCAGATGAGGCTGTTCTAAAGTCCAGAATTCATCGAAATTCATTCTGGTCAAAAACCTTGTTTGAGCTGGATTTGGTAAAATGTGAATAATAATATAATGACACATGAAACTGTCTGATCACACATAAAGCCACAATATCAAGTTTGACAGCACAGTGTTTAACTATTAAAAAAAAGTAACGTTTAAATTTTAGAGGTGAGAGTTCTCCACCAGACAGCAATGATATACAGTTACCAACTACCTAAGGGAGTTGGTAACCGTATATCGTTGCTGTCTGGTGGATAACTCTCACCTCTAAAAACGTTACTTTTTTTAATAGTAACATTTATTAAAAAAAAGTTTATTAAAACGTAAAAAAAGTTTATTAAAATCGTTTATTAAATTAACTACCTAAGGGAGTTGGTAACCGTATATCGTTGCTGTCGGGTGGATAACTCTCACCTCTAAAAACGTTACTTTTTTTAATAGTAACATTTATTAAAAAAAAGTTTATTAAAACGTAAAAAAAGTTTATTAAAATCGTTTATTAAATTAACTACCTAAGGGAGTTGGTAACTGTATATCGTTGCTGTCTGATGCAGAACTCTCACCTCTAAAAACGTCACTTTTTTAACATTTTTTTTAAACTTTTTTTAACCTAAGCCACTAATCAAACATAAACAACAAAATACTAGAAACTCTAATTGGAATTTTTCAATTCAAGTTATTATGAACAGTTAAACTGCAACAACTGTAGAATCAGTTTATTTTCTAGCTTAAAAGTAGGTAAACCATAATCAAATACTAGGAATTCTGATCAGGATTTTTCAATTCAAAGTTATTATGATCATAGTGTAAAATAAATATAATTTGTAAATGATAATTTTACTCTCACGGTTATGTGTAGATAATCTAAGTAGAGAGATGTGTGACTCAGAATGAATTATATTAACCATGACTTTAAATAAACACTGAGAACAAATCTAACATACAACCAATGTAATGTTGACAAAAAAAAACAGAGAAAACCCAAATGCGTAAATACACTGAGGAAGGTAATCAACAGAACAGGGAACAGGTCAGTCCCTCCAGGATTTCACGATTTTTTTTGTGTGATTTTTGCGATCAAAATGACTGATTTTGTGGTGGTCCAAAAATTTGTGAAAAAATTTGCGATTTATATATAACATTTACCATAATATTCAGTCCTTCTAGAAAAACGCGGAGGTTTTTTTTTTTTTTTTTTTTTTGTGATTGTTGCGGACAAAAATTGATTGATTACGCGGCCCGTTTTCTTTAAAAATGCGATGGAATATGCGGGACATTTATGCAATTTTATGCGATGAAATTGCAGGAATTTGCAAAAATTGAGGGAACTTGCAAAAATTTCTGTTTGATGAAAAAGAGAAAAGTGATTCCCCCAACATCCTGTTCTCACTAGGCTAATGTAAGAGTCATTTCTTGTTACTTCCTTTGATAAGCAAGCATACTACATCACAGAAAGTGCAGGGAATATTTAATTTCTCATCTTATTTCATTTCAGACTGTAACGAGTGTAAATAAGGTGTGGCCCCTTTAAGAGCTGCGCGCTCCCTGTTGAACTCTCTGCAGTGTTATATGTGCGCCTCGAAAACCCCATGTGTGCGGGTAATTTCTGTTTGATGCTACTTCTTTTATCTTATGTTGTTTATTAAGTAACGATGTGACGGTAGAACGTGTGACAGACATATATACGAGTTCGATTTGTGAGATGTCAATCGCCTCCGTGTCGCGTAATTGCGTCACTTCATAACGTTCCCATGGAAACCGGGGGAAATGGCTGCTCTTGTGTGAAGCAAACGCAACATTTTTCAACTTTCTGCTAAGATACATGTGACTTTTTTTGCAACGAAAATGTGAGGATTATGAAATTATGCAAACCCCGCATGTTTTGCACGGAAATCGGCAATTTATGCGGCGAAAGTGCGGCATATTTGAAACAATGCGCCCCCCGCATAAATATGCGAACTTTGGCTGATTTTGCATTGAGTTCAGCGATCCCATAATCGCGTTTTTCTGGAGGGACTGACAGGTGTGACTAATTCGAAACCATGACAACGAACGTATTACTAGAATTAGTAATATTGTGATGTGACAAATGTGCCAATGAAAACTAAGGCTGTGTCCAAAATAGCCCCCTATAAGGCACTATTAAGGGAACATCCATTTGTAGTAGTGTCCGAAACCATAGTGGACTTTATCTAGTGCACTGATTCATTCCCATGATGTACTGCGATGGCGAGTGTACAACCGATGTACGCTCAACGGCTAGAGAATACCCACAATGCACTGAGAGACGCACGCCAAATGAATTCTCACGTCTCGCCAGAAGATGGCCATTGGTCCAATGTGGCTACAGCGTAATATCATACAAGTATAAATGAGTTTTTAATTGATTATTAAATTGTTTATTTAAGGTACTTTCCATGAGATACTTCAAGATACATCTTTTCAGTACGGGAGCTGCCATTTTTCTGAGTTTCAAATGATTATTAAACAGCAAGCACACACTAGTGGCATTCCTTTCAGCGAACTCAGTGGATTCACTCACTTGTTTTCATTCCCTCTTTCAAGTGAACTATTTTAGTGAATAGCTAACAAGGGTATAGGAGGCAATTTCGAACACAGCCTTAGTCAATTAAACTTAACAAGACGGAAACTAAACATGACTGTGGCATTTACAGTATGTGCACTTTCAATGCCCTTACAGTGTACTTATCCAAGAAAGTACATGTAACAAGGGTTAAGATTTGTTTTAAGAGTAGTTTCAGATCTAGTACCTATTATTACTCACTTATTGCAATTAATGTAAGTACAGTAAGTACATAGTATGTAAACACGAAAGAACTGGTAACACTTTATTTTACAGTGTCCTTGTAATGCATTGTCCATTAAACTAACCCTAAACCAAACCCTAAACCTATAGTAAGTACATGTAGTTAATTAATACTCTGTACGTAAATGAATAATTGCATTCCAACAAGATCACCTTTAAATGAAGTGTAACCCAGGACACTTTTATTATTTAAGTAAATCGCAGAGATTCATTTCGATTATTCTTCGGTGGATGCTGGTTCAAGGGCTTCTCTCAGCAGGGACAGAGAAACACTCATTGACTAAATGAAAGACAGAGTATTCTTTCAGTCTTGTATAAACAAAACATAACTAATAACCCTAAAATGAAATTTAGAAAAACTGCCTCTTTGTTTTCTTCTCAGACATCAGACGTAGTCTCCAGCCAGGATACACCCTACACAAATCACACTATTAAGCACACTGTCTCCTTATTAGGAAACAGACGATTGTTCTAAATGTGTATTCTTTTCAAGGGAAGTGGACTCGAGCAGTTCTGTGTTTATGGAACATTCGAAAAGTAAATTGTCTAGTCAAGTGGGCACTCAAAAATTACAAGATGTCTACAATAGCATCCCAAGAGCAACCTTTCCTAAAATAAGTTTCTCAGGCTTCAGAGAAAATAGAAATACCGTAAATCGAATATCACGTGTTCTGATATGCTGACTCTGTCTGTTGAAAAGTACTGCTGATGATGTCATCTAGACAGTCGACACTCAGATCTTCTATACTGTGTGTTCCCGAGCTTCAGTGTCTTCAATGAAACACAATGAAATAAACGATAATATAATATAATATAATATATAATTTGTATTTGCTTGGGTGGGTTGTCCCCTTATTACGACATTGGAAAACATAATGAAATATAAAAAAATCTGAATAGATGGCTACTTTTGAATCTATATCAATAAAGTGCCGAAGTGATGACATCACTTTGTAGGACAACTCGGAAGCTATAGCGGCGCATGGGTTCCCTCGATCGAAAAGCTATGCATTTTCCCCATAGACTTTTGGAAAATCGCAAAAAATACGATCTGTGTTCAACAAAGAGTTGTGACCCTTACACGTTTTGTCTATCAAGATAATCTTTACAAGCTAATCCAAAATTGATACATTTTGAAGCCTATATACATTTTTAAAAAAACACAAGCAGACACAATAAAGTTTAAAAAACCACAAGCAGGTTATAATTGGTGTGTTTTATGTCATAGATCAAAACGTGAAAATATTTAGAGGCTTTGTTATCCACAGACTTCATTTCAGGCGATTTAGGAAAAACCCATTCAAAAAACCCATAGACTTTAGGGCGAGGGAACCGGGAGTGCTAAAATGCTAACTCACTTCCGCGTTTTGGCCTACAAAGTGACGTCGTAACTTCGGCACTCTATTGAGAACGATTTTTATAAAGGGGTATTTATAGCGCCTCCAGGGGCTAACTTCTGATTCTAACAGGCCAAACCTTGAGCTAGCAAAAAAAAAAAAAAACCCACACACATAAAAAACACTATGCTCCCTTAAATGTGTGCATGACTGTGCCATGGCAAAACTATGTTGTAGTAGTTGTTTTTTATAGAGAGCATACCATCATATTCGATAACACTGAAATAAAGTTGTTATATATATATATATATATATATATATATATATATATATATATATATATGTGTGTGTGTGTGTGTATAGATACAGTCGGTTGGTCTGGGAACGCCCCCGGGAACACCCCGTCACGTGATGTGCATTTAGCCCGTGGGGGAAAACATTGGCTTGGCGCTCATTGAAATACATACGACAATCATGCCGAAGAGTTGCTATGTCGTTTTCTGTACCACCAATAAATTAACAAATTATAAATTGAAGTTGTACATCCTTTCTTACATACATACAGAACCGGATAGGAGGACAAAATGGCAAAATTAATCATATCTTATTAGATTACTGTGTGAGTAGATCCCTGTGTACTCGTATTAGGCAGTGGGCCAGATTTGTCTGACGTTACATCCCTTACGAAAAACTATAGTAATCCTATGGCTATTAGTATTCTATAGTAGTGTATAATACTTCTGTGATGTTCATTAATACCTACAGTATATAGGCTATGTCCCAAAATACTATAGTATTCCTTTAGGATTGACGTTACTATTTTGTTCTAAAATACTACAAGATTCCTTTAGTTGTTTTTCATAAGGGATATGTCTCATTCACATTAGCGTTATCAGCTGAAGGTTATCAGACTGCAATCTGTGAGAATTCGGATAACTGTAAGCAAAGTCCCTCTGCAACTTCGTAGCTACTACTACTAATCACCGTTTTACTTAAGGATTAATAGTTTGGAGTGAAGCATACGTACAATTGGTAAGTGACATGGTTTTATGGACTTATAGTAACTTATACGCAAGTTGATTGAGTTACAGGCTTATGTTGCCGGTAACTATCGCGAGATTCAACCAGATATAATAGTCCGGAAACGACACCTCCGGTCATTTGGTTGGGTCATTGACCCAGTTTTTAATTAAATAAGGGCAATCATAATCTATTACAGTTCATTTTGCAATGTACCATTGCCGGTCGGCAGGCATAAATGACTTGCAATATGACATTTTTGTCATTCAAATACATAGGATGGTCGCGCTGCTTTCCCCCACGCCGACCCCCAACTATGACGCGTTGCCGACTGTATGTATGTTTTTCTATGATGTGCAACTGTCACGAAACTGATATAATTGTCAGTTTAAAAGAAATTTGAGGTGTGTTATTGTAAGTATTATTTCAATATTATTTATATACTATTAAAGTATTCAATTAGATTTTACGTTGAAATTTTCACTTTTCTTTTTTTACATTTTAGTTCAAGTTTTATACATTTTTTTATGCGATTATGTCAGTTTAAATAGTTATTACAAATATTTATACATAACTTTTAGTAATTTGTATGCTTCAACAACTTAAACTTGTTTGTTTCACTTATTACTAAGTTTATTTCAAGGAAACATTGCTAATTTTCATAGTTTTTTTAATCTAATTTCAATATTTTATTTAATTTCAGCTTTATTTGAATTACCAATTGTTAATACTTTTAGGTAAAGGGATACTCCACTTTTTTGGAAATAGGCTCATTTTACAACTCCCCCAGAGTTAAACAGTTGAGTTTTACTGTTTTCGAATCCATTCAGCCGATTTTCTGATTTTTAGAAGAATTTCATTGACTTCCATAGTAGGAAAAAAATATACTATGGAAGTCAATGAGACCAGAAACTGTCTGGTTACTGATATACTTCTAAATATCAGAAAATCGGCTGAATGGCTTCGAAAACAGTAAAACTCAACTGTTTAACTCTGAGGGAGTTGTAAAATGAGCCTATTTCCAAAAAAAGTAGAGTATCCCTTTAACAACACTAATTATGGTTTACCTACTTATAAGTCAGAAAATAAACTGATTACCATTTTAGGGTTTTTTTAATTTCAAATGTTCATGCATGGATGTCAATAACAAACTATTGAAATCAAATATTTACTCCCTAATCTGAATATGCGAGAAACTTCCAGATCAAAAGAGAAACAAACCCCAGGCGATCAGTATGAATGCTCTTGCAGCACACTGCTTTTGTTTAGGACATATTTTAAAGCAAGTTTTATCAAAACAAAACAAGTTGAATCAGCTCATGGAGGTATTAATGCTAAACGCTTCCAGTTGAGCAGTAGCAGCAGAGATGTGAACTACATTTACTACTTTGCTCATAAGCAGAGGGCATGATCCTCAGCATTACTTTAAACCACAGCGCCCAAAGATACTTTCTATCTATAGTAACTTACAGTACACTATTTTTAAACACAGTCCACAGAGCAACCTGGGGAAGAGTGATGTATGTCATCATGTTGCTACACCAACAACTTTTGTTCCTTTGCAAACAAATTATGATGATAGGAGCAGGTTAGCGATTAATGACAACTTATTTTCACACGATTCCTTTGCACAAAACTATGTTATGATTTCAAAATACTTGTCATAGCACATGATCTGTAAACTTCACTTGATTTGTAAATTTTCACGTTTGCGTCACATAATCAAAAGCCATGGCTATAAACTTGCTATTGGTCACCCGTACAGCATTGCACTTATGATAGCAGAGTCCCATGAAATATGACTCATGATAAAAGAGACTCAAGTAGATGCAAGTTAAAATGACATGGCTGCTTCAGCAATGTGTTTTTATCTCATGTTTGTTTTTATTAATACTCTCAGTTAGCTTTAGAGGAGAGTTTAGTGTTGGAGAGACATTATTTTCTAACGTGATAGAGCATTAACTTTCACTGCCGAACTGCTGCAATGCAAAAAACAGCCAACATAATAAAAGTGTAGCCATTTCACTTTGAAGGAGTTGTGAAACATGCAAGAAGGAACATTCTTGCAGAATGAATACATTGAATATTTTCAATGAACCTAGGTTGGAGGTTTCAATAGGAAATGGGTAGGATATTAAAATTTTAATAGCCATAGGGTTTAGTTACATCTTAGCCTACTTAAGCGATGGTTGCAGGCAGTATTATGCAGCAAAACGTTCTCATTTGAGGATTTAATTGGACAAAAATCTGAGTAGTGCAGCATGAGTCATAAGTATTTTTTGATCATTTTTTTATTTTAGGGGTCGAAGATTGTCGTTTTCTTAAGGTTTAGGTGTGCACTAGCAATATAGATGACTTCAAAGTGAACATACATGGACTTAAAGGAGTAGTTCACTTTTAAAAAATCTTTTGCTGATAATTTACTCACCCCCATGTCATCCAAGATGTCCATGTCTTTCTTTCTTCAGTCGAAAAGAAATTAAGGTTCCAGGATTTTCTCCATATAATGCACTTCATTGGGAACCAAACTGTTCAAGGTCCAAATGAGTTTAAGTGCAGCTTCAAAGGGCTTTAAACGACACCAGACGATGAATAAGGGTCTTATCAAGCGAAACGATCAATCATTTCAAAAATAAATAACAAAGTTTAAGTTTTATAAGCTCAAATGCTTGCCTTGCTCTGTTCTGTGATGCGCGTTCGCGACTCTCCTGTTCGAACTCGTTCATCAAAATGAACAAATCTTTTTTTTTTCGAGTCAATTCGTTCATTTCGTTCGTTGAATGAACCAAATGACTCAAAAATAGATTCGTTCATTTTGATGAACGAGTTCGAACAGTCTCAGAACTGTCTTTTGGACCTTGAACCTTTTGATTACCAGCAAAGTGCATTATTTGGAGAAAAATCTTAATTTCTTTTCGACTGAAGAAAGAAAGACATGGACATCTTGGATGACATCGGGATGAGTAAATTATCAGCAAAAGTTTTTTTATTAAAAGTGAACTCCTCCTTTAAAGGGGTCCTATAATGCCCTTTTCACATGTAAAATAAGTCAAAATACCCCACAGATCATTTTTTATCATGTTAAAATCGTCACTTTTTGAGGGTGAGCAAAAACGAGCCATTTTTGTATGTGTCCCTTTAAAGGGATACTCCACTTTTTTGGAAATAGGCTTATTTTACTACTCCCCCAGAGTTAAACAGTTGGCTTTTACCGTTTTCGAATGTATTCAGCCGATTTTTTGATATTCGGAAGAATATCAGTAACCAGACAGTTTCTGGTCTCACTGACTTCCATAGTATATTTTTTTCCTACTATGGGAGTCAGTGAGACCAGAAACTGTCTGGTTACTGATATTCTTCTAAATATCAGGAAATCGGCTGAATGGATTTGAAAACGGTAAAACTCAACTGTTTAACTCTGGGGGAGTGGTAAAATGAGCCTATTTCCAAAAAAAAGTGGAGTATCCCTTTAAACGCAAATGATCTGCTGCTGCACCCGGCAAAGAGGGCGGAGCTTCAAATGCTGCTGTGTTAGGATCTTCGATCACCTCATACAGACACGCTCGGAAATTTTCAAAAACGTTTAGCCTTTTATTTTCAAACCAGAGTCTGGCGAAGATGGAGGGACTCAAGAAGCAACAGGACATTTCTGAATGGTTAGTTGAATGGAGTTTACTAACTTCAAGTTATTGATTAGCATATTCTGTCATGATAATCATGTTCCCAGGGGTGGGGTTGAAGCTGAGGTGCTAAAAGCTTCTTCACGGGTGTCGCTAACCCGTGAAGAAGGTCATTGTAGTCCTTACCAGCCGTTTGTTGTGGTCTTCAAAAAGTGATTAACTGTAAAATAAAATATCCCCCTTTGCTGTGAATTTTGAGCGTTGTAACTTTGCAGATGTTGTTCATGCTCAAACAGCAACATTACACACTAAGTTAAAAAAGTAAAGTCTTAATCAACCATCCCTTTAAAGCCACACAACTCTGACTTTGGTTTCAATGCTTTCTTCTTAGTATTTGAGGAGACAACTATACAGCTGGAAAACATTGGTCTCAACACAGAAATACTGGCAACCAATGGCGTGTGTTTTTGTTGTTACTGTATGCGAGTGTCCCAGAAATGACACACCTCACTTTTAAATACTGTGATCAGCCCAAAAGCTCTCATGTATGAAGCATTTAGATGAATGTGTTCTCTAGAGCATTGTTTGAGAAATCTGCCATTCTGACTGATAAAAGCTCTGCCTCCATCCCAAGCAATGCAAGGTGATCATGCAGTGAGATCCAACTCAAATGACTGTAGAAAGAGTGGACGTTTCTCTTTATCTGCCGAGTCAGAGGAAGCTGAGGTGCTAAAAGCAGGACAAAATCAATCACTCTGCTGCTCTTGGCTTGTCTTCTTCTTCTGTTACTTCTGACAGCCAGAACTGTTTCAGGTTTCCTCGCAGCTCTGGGCTTGTGTTCAGTGGCCGTGTTCACTACACACTAAACAACAGAATAAAACTAGCTGAAAATGAACAAACGCCTCTTAAATTAAACATAACCACCCTGATGTTTATCAGCTATATTATGAATGGCTCGATTTCAGGACATTGCTTATTTTTGCAGGAAAGGATGGGAGTGTAACATTAGAGCTTTGTGTTTATGAATTGCAAATGCATGAAACATTCATGAGACACGCATGGATGCTATGTTTCATATTGCACTCTTTAACACAATGAATCTCAGAAGCTCCCAAGGGGAGCTTAAGAGGCTTTTAAACATCCTGAAGATGTGGAGACTCTAAAAGCTGTCGACGGACCTTAACACACCCTGTCCACATCAATCAACTGATTAAAAGCAGACTTCCCTGTAAGTGGGTATTGGGTTTAATATAAAATAATATCAATACTTATTAAAATCATTTCATTTTAATTTTAATTTAGTAAGTTTGTAAGTTTAAATTTGTAAAATGTAAAAAAAAAACCCCATTAATTTAAACTTGAGTGATATAATGAAGTATTTCATTATAAAATTTCAAAATAACAAACGAATGATCACCATCACTCTGTTTAAGGATTAATGCTGACTCTCATTGATCATATGGACATTAAATTCACTCTCATTGATTGTACAAATGGCCATTTTCCATTGAACTGTTAGTAGAGTGAAGTATTAGCATTGCATGTAAAAGCACACTGTTAAGGCCTGTTCACACCGGGACAAATTTCATATGTGATACGTTTAACGCCTCGTGATTAAACAAAGGGAGCCAATGTGGGTGTGCACACGTCACGAAAAACGCCATGCGTAAATGTGTCGTTTAAAGGGGTGGTTTAGTCCTCTTTTTCTTTGCATGATTGTGTTTATGGGGTGCAATATAACATGTATTCGTGGTTTTTCTTTTTTAAAAAGTCTTATTTTTCATAAACTTCACCTTTATCGTCAGCCGCGCTCTCCTCTGTCCCCTGAACGAGCGGTTTACTTCCTGATTCTATGAAAACACTCCCTCAGAAACACGTCGTGGGCTCAGATTGGTTAGTTTGGGCGGGTGTGTTGTGATTGGCTAAACTGTCGCTCACGTTGTCCGGAAGGTTAACGCCTATTACCTTAACGGGGAAACGCCAGCTCCGGTCCAGATGTTAATAATGGTGTCGAGCTGCAGTATCAGTGAGGCAGAATCAGCCGCGATGAAGCGAGTAAAACAGAACCACACCACACACGGCTCTTACTAAACGTTTCTGAATGATAAGTTGACATATTTTTTAACCATATACACGTTTGTTTTACACAATAGCATCTGACTGGCAACGATAGCAACTGACTGGCTACTAATGTTAAGCACAAACAGCGGTGGCAAGTTTACGTTCTTGATCAAATCGAAAATAACGGCATAAAGCATATATACATGAAAAATACGTTTAAAACATTAGTACTTATACAAAATTCAGGTCCATAATGTTTGTACGCGTTTGTCGTAGACACAAAATACTAGCATAACTAGTAGCCTAGTGGCTATAAAGCCAGCGCTGGCATTTTGAAAAAATAAAACATAAATAAAACACAGGCTAACGTTACGTCTGGAATTATACATGCAAATACATTTAAAACGATTAAGTCTTAGCCTACTTACAGGTTGTGGTCCAACAACTGCTGCCTCTGGTTTTAAAGTTGGATCAGCTTCATTGTTTATTAACAGTTTCTTGCTGCATTGATCTCGTGGAGATTCTAGAAGCTGTCTTCCGTAAAATGCGCTGCACAGAGAGCTAGATTACGATCGTCACTTTCAGGAATATAATCAAACATAAATTGTATCCATTGTTGATGAAGTATAGCATCCGTGGGAAGCTTGAAACACAGAAGACCTGACAGCTGCGTGAACACAACTCACTCGACGTGCTGCAGAAATATGCACATGCCATTTCCTGCATATTCCGAAGGGAGTGGTTGATGCAAATGTGCGGGTTAGTGACGTACCATAACCCGTTGTAGTCCCAATCGAGTCGTTTTTGTAGGCGTTTACACTTCCTGGTTTTTAAAAGACGATATCTCTGCTTACATTGAACTTACAGCGCTGCAACTTTGCAGATACTGTTAATGCACCATCAGCAACATTACACACTATTTAAAATCAAAAAAGTGCAACTGGAATCTACCACCCCTTTAAAAAAAAACACACATCGGGACATTTTTTTTGTTTGACATGCTGTGTCAAAAACTATCCGACCAATGAGATTGGCGCTTTTGCTCATGTGTTTGGAGCTTCTGAAGTTACAGTAAAACACAACTTGGGGGCGCTCAAACACAAAGCAGTCTTACCGAGCACACATACGTAACGGCGAAGAAGATATAAGCCACCGTCTCCACTGCCGGAAGATGAGGAAGATGCAAGGCAAGATATCTATGTTGAACTGCTGGTCTCGGAGCATACAGAGCTATATGATAATATTTATATTAGTATTTCTGTAATAATAGTACAGTATTCTATTATTATTTCTGTTTTACATTAAGCGCCATCTAATGTCAGGGAATGAATTTGCATGTTCACTCGGCTCATCGTCAGCGAAAATCGCTTGGGTGTGATCACAAAAAAACGTGTTGAAAAATGCTGGCGAATAACGTGCGCTGATATTCGTCCCGGTGTGTACGGGCCTTTAACGCCTTGTGACTAAACAAAGGGCACCAATGTGAGCGTGCACACCGACGCGTAAAACGCCACGCGTAAAAGCGTCATTTTTTAAAAAAAAAATGCCCCTGGTTCTGTTTTTTAGTTTGACGCACTGCGTCCGACCAATGAGATTGGAACTTTTGCTCACGTGTTTGGAGCTTCTATAGTTACAGTAAAACACAACTTGGGGGTGCTTTTTTTTTTAATTAAAATTTATGAAGAAACATTTGTTTAAAAAAAAAAAAAACATTAACTGTGAATTGTCACACAGGGAATTGTGGGAATCTCAATTGAAATTTTTTCACTGCAAATTGTACAATGACTTGTTCTTTTTCACTTCCAAAAACTTAACTGTAAATTTAACGGTATTTTACAGTAAAATTACAATAAATGTACAATATTAAAGGTATGTACCGTATATAGTAAGGAAACTTTCTGTTAACCAATTAAGTCTTTTACCGTTAAAATCATGATCATTTTTTAGAGTGTACCACATGTTCCTGGATCAACATTCCAATCAACCAATCAGATTTGAGGGACAAGTTTACAATTTATGTCAAGTTTAGGTTTACAACCAGGGTTTGGTGCTTCTACATCAGTGTTATTCATCGATCATTTCTCTCTGATTTTAGGGATAAGTTACGGGTCGGGATAGGTTTGGGGTCAAGACTAAATTTTGGACAGGATTAGGAATGTTGTTTTAAAAAATGTTTTATCAGCTTGACCACTATAGTTATTCTTTGCTAATATTTACAAATGTTATGCCAGCTTCTCTTGGGTTATGAAAAATGGCAGAATACAAGGAATTTTATGGTTGGAGATGGACACTGAGAAATAAAACATTAACTGAACAGAACCAGAGAGCTGTATCCAGAGTCACACCAGTTTAAAGACTTCTTCTATGCTGAACTCTTATACTGTAAGTGAACAGAGCCAAAAACAATGGAATTAGAGACATCAGATCTTAACAAAGCACATCAAAAGTTCAAAGCAAATTATAAAATTGCATCTTTCCTCAAGCTCAACCCCATCCGAAGGTGTTCGAAACCCCTTTCAGTTGTGGTGTGAATGCTAATGTGTCTGAATGCTTTCAAACTACACTAAAGACAGATGCATCAACCAGTTACCTTTGCTGGTTTTAAACCATAGGCTGTAAAAAAAACAGGACTTTAAAAATAAATTACAGTCTGATTGAAAAATTTGTAAAAGCAAACATATGCACACAGAATACTTCTTCAGTATGCCTGATATCAGCGTACAGTACATGCAGGAACGCTTGCCTAAAATTACTGTTGTGAGATTAAAATTATAGTGCATTTGGGAGAAATTGCACTGATATAATCCGTTGAGACAACTCTTAATAGCAAGTGTAAACTGCACCTGAGCGATGAGTCAAATGGGCTGCTTCTACTTCATATTTTTCCATTTGATTATAATGCTGATGTAATGAAGGCCAGCTAGTGAAAGCTGTGCTGGTAAACCTCACTCTGATCTAAGAGTCGTGACTGAAACTAGAGAAGACACTGATACATTTGAAACATTTATAGAGATACTTCAGGCATCATTGTGTCAAATGAGTAGAGCATTGTTAACACTAGTTACATTCGTTGACACAAACTAATAATGAACAAATCTTCTACAGCATTTATTATGTTAATCTCAACATTTACTGATATATTTGTTAAGATCAATGTTGTTTGAAATGTATGATTAAAGGTATACTTCATGATTTAGCATTAAGCTTTGTATTAGTAGAAAACCTGTAGTATTTTCGAATTACCATACTTTCCACTCTCATATCCCCCTAAGACGAGAGATTTATGTTTTTTTTTTTGTCTGGAAAATATCCTCCGATGACACAAAAATCATCATTTTGTGTCATTGGAGGATTTTTTGGCCAGAGGCTAAAGACTAGTTAGTAGTAGGGCGGTCCCGCATGTTCTCAACCTGCCCATAGAGGGCGATCTCACTCACAGAATGAACACATAGTGTCAACCATCTTTTTTTGGAAGCTAAGCTAGCAGGCTCAGAACGCTGAGAAGGGGTTACCATCCTCTTTTTCCCGGACCGTCGATGTCCGGGATTCAGCTTTTGCTTTCTGCAGTCGCCATTCATTGTTTACATGCTTTTGTTTACTTTTTTTTCAATCTAACTGAATTCATTCCGATTGGTGAATCTTAATGTAGTGTTTACATGAACGCTAAACAAGTGATTGGTTGATGTGTGTTTTAACATCGCTAAGAAAATTCCCGCTCGTCGTGAGAGATACGAGACCGGTGCCGCTCATCAGTAATCACGCCACCGGCCTCGCGCCGTTCTTCCGCGGCCCTCACTCGTCCTGCTCGCCACATAAACATAATGAATGTAGACTGTATAGCGCATAAGCCGAATCCCGGACATTTTGAGCGATCTCGAAACACATTTTGGGGCAGACTCATCACTAGTAGCCTAGACTTGTTGTTTAACTATTGCACTCTGTTGCCGGTAGGCGTGGCCTCCTAGGGCAGCGAAGCAAGTGCATTCTGGGAGTTGTTGTCTTTCATCCACATAAGCCAAAAATACAAATCCTGGCTTTTCTCAGTCTAGAAAGCTCCAAATTCAAAACTAATTCCACATTTCTTCTACATAAATGACCCATTTTAAATACACATTCATCTTTCCAGAGATGGAGTGACACTTTAATGCATGGTGAACTAACAAGAACATTTTTATTAAGTAACATTAACAAAGGATTTTAGTTCATGTTAGTTAATGCATTAACAAATGAGACCTTATTGTAAAGTGTTACTGAAAATGCATTACATAAATGATCAATTAAATATGATTAATATATAGGTCGATATAATGCATATACTTTAAATCATTAAACATAAGCTTATCACTGATGTATAGTCCTCAGTGATTTATTTTGCAATTGCATTTTCTCTTTGATCATTTTGATTCATTTTCTGTTCTTTTTTTTTTTAATTGTTGGTGTGTATTTCATTTTCCGTCTCACATCAGCACTTAATTTTTTAAAGATGCTCTGACAAGTTAAACATCCAAACCTAATTTTTTTTTCCATCAAACTGAACTCAATCTAAATCCGTATGTATTTTGCATGCCACTTTATATTAGGTGTCTTTAACTACTGTCCCATAACAATGCATCTGGTGTACATAAAAAATACCTAATTAATTTCTATAATTACATCTATAATTACACCATTGATCCTTCTCTTACCCATTAACCCACCCTTAAACCTACCCATAACATCAAACCTGTCACTAACCTTACCCGTATCCACCTCAAAATAGAAGCACACGTGACTTTGGCTGCACTCTATTTTACAGTACACACACTTACAGTGAACTTACCTAAGAAACTGCTGGGTAATATAAGGTAACTACATGGGTTACGGTTAGGTTTAGGGTTCAGGGTCAGAACCTAGTTATTATTGCAGTTAATAAAAACATAATATACACTCTTAGAAAAAAAGGGGTTTATATATGTAGCATAGGGTTCTTTACTCATCTCCAAAAGACATTTTATGCTAAAAAAAAAGGTTCAATAATGACAAGAAAGAACACTTTTGGCACAAAGGTTCTTTAAAGGCTATTATTCATTCATATGTTACATTATTCTGCAACATTTTGTAGTTGTTATTAAATTATATATATATATATATATATATATATATATATATATGAAGAGTTCAGATGCAAAAGCCTCTAAGTGCCATTTGAAATTTTCTTCTAAAATGATCATTTTTATCAAGCTTGTATATTTAAGTTCAGTAATTTCACTTAAATGGCAATGAAGATTACCTATTAATTGTCATTTAAGTGAAATTACTGAACTTAAATATACAAGCTTGATAAAAATGGTCATTTTAGAAGAAAAATTCAAATGGCATTTAGAGGCTTTTGCATCTGAACTCTTCATATATATATATATATATATATATATATATAATAAACTGTTGTAGTAACTTAATATCACATTTTAATCATGCAGATTTTTGGAGGATACCAACTGAAATGGCACTCTTCTTCTGATATTGATTAATTCCATTTTTTAACCACCATATCTTGAATTTTGTGATCATTCACATGCATTGCATTTTAGGGGTTCCAAATACGTAGCGCTTTAGAACCTTTTAAGGTTCTATATAGAACCTTTTCTTCTAAGAGTGGGCTGTAAAATAAAGGAACACAAAATGTACACAGTACTTATTTTTTGATGTAAGTACATTATAGTTAAAGGAACCTGATATAAATTGGGATTGTTTTCTGTGATTATGGTTTCGTGTGTTATGTTTTTCGAAATAATTAATTGTCGCGCACACCTCAGACTAATTGTTGTCATTTTTCATAGCATTTAAGTTGCTTGTCCGTGATTTGAGTGTTTGAGAAAACCTCAGTTCTTAAGCTGTAGTTAAGCTGAACAGGATGTGTTCTTACCGTCTGCCCGGCTTATCCAGACTCCACAGCGTGCCTGATCGGCTGACCTCTGTGTAAAAATGGCATTGATCAATATTCCAGCCCTTTCTCTTTAGAAGAGTGTTTTAGTTTCTCTCTTTAAGTAACATGGATGAATCCTGCGCAGTGTTTTGGAAAAATTGTGAGCTCGTCCAGGATACGCACTGCATTCCTCAGTTACAAGATCCTCTAGAAATCCAGGGATGCCGAGAGTGTAAAAAAGTATCTGAATATCCTCATGCTGCTTTAAGCTATTAAACCAAAATGGGAAAAAAAGGGAAGGAAATGTCTTCGCGATCTGTGCTGTGAGCAGCCTTAAACAACGGTGTTTGGATCAATATGTAAGCCAATGTCCTGTAAAAATCACTTTTTTCTTTTAGTTATGAGTCGTTATATTCGACTTTCTTAAATTGAGAGGGAAAAAAGAAGTAAATATGGAAGGATGTCCTCCCAATCTGAGTAACCAGCCTCAAATAATGAGCTCTGCGAATAGAAACCCATTAGCTGCTCTCCCAGCCAACATTACACTTCCACACGAAAACCAGTAATTCAAGGATATGCCAACCATCTGTCACTCAAAACACCTGCAAACTATTACTCATAAAAAAATACACACATATATATATATATATTTGAAGATTTTGAAAGCGCTCGTTCACCTGTTTACAAAAGCAGCTGTTCATGGGCGGTTCTTTAAATGTTTACTGTGCAGGTTCTTGTCTTACATCCTTCATATACACAACTCGGAAAGAAGTAATCACTTCGAAAAACAGCTTCAAACAGATGTTTATCCGACAGATTCCTCTGTAATGATTCATAAATGCGTGGAAAAGCTGTGTTGCTGCGAGCAAGTTCCTACAGAAGCCAAAATCCCATCACGCTCTCTCTGAGAGAGGCGCACGCATGTTGCCATGAAGCCAGATCTGTCCTTCTCCGTGAACACGTCCAAATGTGTATTCCATCACTTTTGCTGCTGTCACCCGAAGCTGAGTTTTCAAATGCTTGACATCGGCCCCACGCCTCATTACAGATGGAGATTAGGATCCCAGAGTCAGGTACCTGTCCAACGTGTCCTGTGCTCTCGCCGAGAGGACACGCCACCTTCTCCCTGATCCTTTCCACACCAGAGGATTAGAAGCCTTTGGCAGCTGCTACCTGCTGCGCCACGTAATGAAGCAGCCCTGACAACTCAACTGAATTAAACAGACACAGTGTTTATTTCCACTCCACCGTGAGATGATGACAGTGAGAGCAGCACTGTGGCATTAGAGATGAGATGGGTGAACTGCTGGAGAGCTGGAGAAAGGGGTGGGTGTCTAGAGGAGGTATTGTGAGGGCGGATGGTGTGAGTAACCTCCCCCTCCTTATATCCACACACGAGCTCCACCCCCTGTCCATTGTGGACGTTTACCTTTGGTTCTTGGTCTATGCTACCAGTGTTGTGCAAGTTACTTCCAAACTGTAATACATTAGGTATTACTTGTTACTGTTATTTAAAAGTAATTCATTACCTTACAATATTACTGTCTCAGAATTGTAATGCGTTACATTACTCATGTTTTACTTTTGAGTTACTTTCACCAAAATAACTAAGTAGAACTTAACTTTGGGGCTGTAACGATATGCAATAAGAAACCGAAATCGCGATTCGCCACACGACTCAGATTCACGAACCTACAGAATCGCGACACACCTCTTCCAACTCCAGCGTTATTCTCCTTACCGTCCAGATCAAATGCTGCCTTATCTTTAAATTAGGCTATTAGTATTATTTGAAGTTAACATTATAAAATACGTAGACCTACACCACAAAACTAGTTGAGGATAAATTATTTAAAATTGGGGAAGTCCAGCATTATGGACATGACATTTGCAGTCAAAACTTGAAATAAAAATTCTCAGAAAATACATGTATTGAAACGTATATAGGCTACTTCCTTAAAGGACTTCAGACATTAGACAAATATCAGTCTTTGTTTTATTTTTAATATTAGGGAAAAGACACACATTCATGCGTGACAAAAAAAATAGGAGGCAAAATATATTTTTTGTAATTCTGTTAATTACACTGCGCAAATCGGACGAGGAAGGGTTGGCTCTCCAGTCTCCATAGAACTTAAAATATTCATTTTATTTTAGTTTTCGTGTTCGCATTTATGAGGAAAAACAATGTTACAGACGTGACCGCTCTGAACTGGCACTAAAAGACTGCTTTAAAACTTTCACATAGTTTGTTGCCTTTAAGAAGTAAAAGCAGACAATACACTGTAATACAACTGTAATACAAGCCTCACTGAACATGTAACGAGTAAAATATTACTGAAAATTGATTAGTAATGCCTTACACTACTGCGTTACAGCAAAAAGTAATATGTTACTGTAATGTATTACTTTTGTAATGCGTTACTCCCAACACTGTATGCTACAGATGTAAACAGAGTCCTGCCAAAGTCCTACCATTGAGTTTATTTCTTAATTAGTTGTGCCTTCAAGATATTCCTTAAATACTGTGGTTGGAGTTTGTTCTAAATCCTAGCCATAAGCATTTAACTTCTGTATAGTCAAACTCTACTTGCAAAATTTACACTGCTACACTATTTTTTGGCAATTGGTCTTCTTTGGTCTTGCCCTGTCAAACTCAACTCTCTCTTTGAAAGCATATGCAATTTTTAAAGGAGAACTCCGGCCCAAAATGAAATGAACCTTTGGTCTAATTACACATTGTTACCTAGTCAATCGTTATCTGAGATTTGTTTTCATGATTGCCGAATGTAAATAGTTTTATCTATAAAAACAGATTAGCCTATAACGCTAGTATATAGGGCATAGTGTAATGACAAATAAAAATCGCTTGTTATTACCACTAACAAGGCTCAAAATAGCCCCACACTAACATGGTAACATAATAAGGGTCTCTACATTCAAACCGAAGCATTGAGAACTTTGTCAGTGTCCATACAGTTTAATAAGAAGATATTTTATACACACAGTCAACTTCGCGAATACAGGAAGAAGCCATCTTTGAAAAATAGTCTCTACCAGTCGATTTACGAACGCCGATCCAAGTGTGCTGAACTGTGCAGAATCTCATATGGTCCGTTGTTTCCGGAAGGAACACAGACACGAACTATTTTCTTCTCTTCAATATGTACATGTAGCCTACACTGTTCGCGCTCACCTTATCACCTTATTCACATCTCACCAGCGCACTTGGAGCGCGTTCGTAGCGCGACTGGTAACGGATAACGGTTGACTAGTTAACAATGTGTAATTAGACCAAATGTTCATTTTGCGCCGGAGTTCTCCTTTAATGTTTAAGAGCCCTATTTTAACAATCTAAGTGGATGGTCTAAAGCGAATCAGGACACTTTACTTATGGTGCTTTTCCATTACAGAGTACCAGCTCGACTCGCGCTCGCCTTTGTTTGGTTTTCCACTGTGTAAAAGTTGTACCTGTACCTGCTTTTGGGTACTTTTTTTCCGTGTCACCTCTAGCAAGGTTCTGAGCGAGCTGAGGCGATACTAAAATGTGACGTGAAAACAATGCCGACTGCTGATTGGTCTGAGAGAATCGTCACCATTCACTGCGTCATCATAGCACACGCCAGATGGAGTATCCAGAATATAACCGCTATTTTTAAATAGTTTGGCGAGAGATAGTTACTAAACTTACTACTATTATTATGGCAACTCGGAAGAATACGCCGTGGTCAAACGAGGAGGTGCAGACTTTCCTTTGGTCGGTTGCCGAAGAGAGGATCCAGCGAGAGCTTGATGGGGCAACGAGGAACAAAAGGCAGTGAAAAGCGAGCCGAGCTGGTACTGGTAATGGAAAAGCGCCCTTAGAATCCAGCACTAAGACGTTTTTACACCATATATTGTAGAAATAAAACACTTTATACACAAATGTCAAAAAAGTTGTCAATGCATTGTTTGAAAGGGTTGTCCCTATTCTTTTAAAGAGTAACTAAACCCTAAACAACTTTTTTTTAGTTAATGATCTGTAAGAATGGATCTTTATTTATACCAGTCATTGATTCGAGTAACTTTTTTTGACATTTGTGTGTAAAGTGTTTTATTTCTACAATATATGGTGTAAAAACGTCTTAGTGCTGCCCCCTTCAGGTTGAACAGTGGCTACTGCAGTTGAATTTTCCTATTGGATGTTCCACACTTCGTGACATACGCAGGTTTCAGCTCACCATGCTCTTGGTACGAGCGGCAGTATAAAAACCATCTTGTGTCGTCAAAACCACTGTAGCTAGTCAGGAGTTGGAATGTGAGTATTGAAAACGATCAGGATAGAGTGTTTTAGCATCTATTTCGTCCCCTCTATCTCCGCTGGGGTCTGTCCACTTTTTCAGCATTTTTCAAATATTGTCAGTAGGTGGAGTCAGGCTCTGACCAGGGGTTTAGTTACCCTTTAATATATATATATATTTATATATATATATATATATATATATATATATATATAGTTGGTCAATGGCATAGCCTATTTGTTGTCTCAAAATAGCAACACACCAAAAATGCTCATGAACACACCTCGTTTTCAGACCAGCACGCCCATGAGTGCACAAATAGGCGCAAATGTATTTGATATTTAAACATGACGCAGGATGGGAAAATGATAACTGTGTAGGGCTGAAACTAGAAAAACACTTCACGCCTGGCGCTGCATTGCGGTGAGTGTATGATAGGACCTCATAACTGTTATATCAAGCGTGCAAACTGTGTATAAGTTGTTTACACTTTATTTAAACTTTTTTTTTATTATATTGAGAATTTAAAAATGATCAACTGTTTGCATTTTATTTCAACACGGTTTACTTCCGACACAGCTTCAATAAATGAAACTACAATTTTACTATTATTTTATCATTAGGTGTTATATTGGAGTTAGATATTTACGTTACTGTGATGGACACTTGTTGGATTACAAGCATGAAATAGAATGAATAGCATGAAACCAAAAAACGAACAGGGTTTTATAAGAGCAATGCACGATTCACACAATGTGTGTATTTTTGCTATAAATTTAAATGTAATCTCTATGAATGACTCATTTCATTTATCATATTACATGCTTAAACCTAGGTTTAAAACATGATGTCTTTCAGGAGTATTTAAAGATCTTTTCAATTCATCTCATTTATGGTCACACTCATTCGTTAGCAAATATTTTTATCTGCTACTAAGAATAACTAAGTGCAGTTAAAGGTAAAACTATTTGTGCTACAAACTAGAGTGTTTATGCTTGGGATACTAAATTAAAATAATACTATAACAAATACCAATGTGCAACATCAAGCAGCATAACGCCTGCTGTTTTCGTACAGGTAAAATAACTGGAAGTGGAAGCCTTGCACATTCAAGTGAAAATCGTCCTCAACTAGTTTTATGTTAAAAATAAGGTAAATACGACAGGGTCCAAAATAAAATTTCAACTTTAATACAGAAGATTTTAAATAGGCTAAACACAGACTTAAAGTCCCCCTGTGGTGATTTTTTTTAAATGTTGTTTATATGTCTATTAATATGCTTTAAGACAACCCATGTGCAAATTCATAAGTCAACACCATTGCTGATTATTTTCTCTTTAAAACTGCGATGGTCTAAAGACAGTCTCAAAAACATGGTTTGAAATCGCTGGTGTTTCTGACGTTACAAACTACCCTGTAAACAATCACATCAATGTGCTGGCGAGTTTTGGTATATCATTAACTTCGAACTAGCAGGGGAGTCTGGGGAGCCCGATCTCATGAAAGTTCGTATCGATAGCACGGATGTCATTTCTCGTGCCATTTATACGCCAAAACTAGTTTTTGCGTGTATATGGTATTCGTTGTGCATATGATACACACTTTTTGGCGTATAATAAGTACGAACTCCCCACCCCCCTTCCCCCTAAACCTACCCAGGGGGTTTTCAGTGTGTAGCATATGCACGCAAAAACCATTTTTGGAATATAAATGCCACGAGAAATGACAATCGTGGTATAGATAGCTACGCACTTTCATGAGACTTTGGGTAGATTTAGCAATATGGTGAGTGTATGATGTATACGCTGTTATTAATGAACTATATGCCTTTCTCCACTGACATTCTGAGTTGTTCAAAGTCTTTCTGATGATTACTAGAAGTCAGCTTCCTGACTCTGAGATGAACGAAAACGGGTTTGTGTAACATTAGCAACACATTATTTTGGTGTTTGACAACATAGCCAAGCAAAAGGCTAATCATATTACCTCAGTAAGTTGGCCGAGTGAATCTCTCATGTCGAGTTCACATTGATGGCCAATTTTCACTCGCTGACAGGTTTAGTGATATCGCTGAAAAATGCCTGAAATCATAGGCAAATCGGTGACGCGATCTGAGAGAATCGCGGTGAGTCGTCGACGCCCGTGAGATATTTGGCATGCTAAAAATCTGGACCTGTCTGCGATTCAAAATCCTGCTGTGTAAATGTTGCTCTGACAGAAAATCATGTTTCATTAAACAAAGTTCAGGAGGAGCATATTCAAGTAATCAATCCAATCAACATGTCGTTAACAATCATCATGTCTCAGTCGACTCACCTACATTCCTCGACAGTTTTTCCGCATCCCTTTGCCACACCGACTCCTCACTCTTGGCTTGTTCCTTCTACAGTCAGGAATATTGGGGGAGTACTCTGGGGTTTTTTTCTATCCGACTTATTTGTAAGTGTGAACTCGTGAAACTACATCGGCAATGACCTACAGCCAATGAGACAGGGGCGATTCTAGGATTTTCCTTTTAGGGGGGCTAAGCCCCCAATATATGATTAAAAAAAAAAAGGTAAAAGTTTCATTTAAGGTCTAATGCTCACTTTCATAACCATGCAATTGCAGGGTTATATAATAACTGTAGTCCTGAATTTGAGTTGTGTTAGTCAGGGGGGTTCTGGGTTTCCCTGAGAAATTTTTGAATTCTCTGAACCATTATGTGCATTTTAAGATGTTTTGAAGGCAATTTTTTTTGAATAAAGCCATGTCAGTGGGCAGCTGATTATTATTTTTTTGTTCATCATCAGCATCACACTCTTTTTCTCTTTGTTTTTTTCTCTTGCTCTTCCTCTCCTAAAGTTGAGCTTTGACTGATAATAGGCTTTTCATTTTTGTCTGACAGTGAAGAAAGTAAACATAGGGTCAACTGGTTGATTTTGCCTATGAATCGACTAAAGGTAACTAAGTTTATAAAATTAATCCACATTAAAGGCTACACATTCATTATTGATCTTATGCCTTATCACATATTTGTATATGTGCACTGGAAACATCAGCATCAAAACAAATTCCTTGTGTGTGCAAGCACACTTGGGATAAAGCTCTATTCTGATGCCTAATACAGGGCTGTAGACAGGGCTTTATAATCAAAGAGGTCCTACATTTGAGGTGGAGGTTTGGGGGTTCATTTTTTTAAATCTCTGATATGTGCATTTTAAGACATTTGAAGACCAAAAAAGGATAATAAATAGCTTTAAAACTATCAGTAGACTATTTGTCAATACCTGCTCGCTCCTCATCTCCATCATCCTTTTTTCAGTCACCTTTCTCTTCCCCTCTAAAGTTGAGCTTTTTTTTTATTTACTAAAGGCTACAATTTCTATTACATTTGCATTATGTACACATTCATTATTAATCCTGTTCTTGATGAAAACGGCTTTGGTGTTTCTTGTCCCCTCACAATGACCGTAAACAAATGATTACATTAGGCTGACGTAAAATGCCCAATTTCAGTTCAAAAGGGCGAAAGTAGACAAAACTATATTAGTTTTCCTGACTATTTTTTGTCATTCCTTTAACATTTATGACCTCAAAAAACTGTCAAATATATAACGTTATAAGTTTAACAACTTTACTTACATCTTATCTCGCACTTGCCTGTGAACTGAAGCGTCGAGTCGTGCTGCTAAAATTAGCGCTCAGCGTCTGTGAATGTAAAGCCCGCCTAGATTGATTTGATTGGTCATCTCAAATATTCTGACATTGACGAGCAGTGACAGACCAATGGGCTCAGATAAACACACACGCACAAACACAATTTCCTCTCTTTTTGACGTGCTCTCTGCTCGGTGCCAAAGCGGATTGAAGATGAAGAACGCGCTGAATCTGATTAAAACAAGACTGAAGCAAACACGAATTTGTGTAGCATATTAATCACAAATTTTTAGGGGGGCTAGGCTTAAATTTAGGGGGGCTGAAGCCCCCCTAAAAAGGGCCTAGTGACGCCCCTGCAATGAGAGAGCAAGATACCGGGCAGCGGGGAGTTCGGGTTTTAGACCAGAATATCAGTATTTTAAAGGTGCTCTAAGCGATGTCACACATTTTTTAGGCTGACATTTTTTTTGTCACATACAGCAAACATGTCCTCACATAAATCTCACACCCCTCTTAGATTTTTTTTTTTTTTTAAATGGCCACTGGTTTCTCTTGATAAGACCCTTATTCATTGTCTGGAATCGTTTAAAGCCCTTTGCACTGAAACTGTCTTTTGGTTCCCAGTGAAGTCCATTATATGGAGAAAATGCTGGAATGTTTTCATCAAAAACCTCAATTTCTTTTCGACCGAAGAAAGAAAGACATGGACATCTTGGATGACATGGGGGTGAGTAAATTATCAGCAAACGTTTTTTGAAAAGTGAACTGCACTTTTAAGGGTACAATTATTGACTAGGGATTTGCAGTATTTCTAGGTTTTAAATTAGAAAAATACTTATCTTCAATATAGACCATTTTGCAAGATGTAAACAAAACTGAAGCACTTTCCTGTTTCAGTTTTTTAACACTACATAAAAGCTGGGATAAAATACAACCAACAGAACATATAAAACTGAATCAAAAAGTTAAACAAACATCTTTAAGATTTTTTCTTTACATGTGAAATAAAGAAAACAGTTACAAACTGAAACAGGAAGTGTTTCTGGACCAGTGTTGTTTACATCTTCCAAAATGGTCTATAAGCAGGATCAATCTGCATACTTTTCCCCACTTTTTCTGATAAAAACGTGTTAAATCCAATGTCTATAAGAGCAGATGAAAGCATGATGACAAAAAAATGATTTAACAAACAAGCACACAAAGGAGTTATGGATGTCTACAGCTAAAATAGGGGCGTTGCGATTCTGTGGATATGCGCTAAGCTTTCTGAAGCCACAAATGTTCAGCAGGATGACAAGAAAACTTCATGATGTCAAAGTGAATGACAGCCTTTAACCTTGACACAGAGGGACAGTCAAAGCCCTAAAATGCTTAAGAGCTATATGCTAAAAGACACTATACATGAGGTGTATATATAACTGGATTAAATCAGATGTCTCTCCCAGACGAGTCTTGATTCAACATGTTTGGCTCATTATTTATCGGATACAATCTATACAGAAAGCGATGGCTGTTTGTTACAGTTCCCATAGAAACTAATTTAGCCTGATGACTGATCTCCGGGGAGTGGCGTTAAACCATTTCAGTAGACACAGGCCATTGTGAGGATTGTCCATTCATAAATGCTTTTAAAGTCATGGGATGGTTGTGGGACTGGGAGTGCTGTATGCGCAGGAACATCACTGACCTGTTCATGGATATCAGAATTGAAAGCACAATGTGAATCGCACACACCAGAATCCAAACATTTTTTTAGACTAAATGACTTAGAGAATCCCTCTTTATTCATTTTTAGTTTGTATTGTATAAGTCTACTAAGTTTCTGAGTTAAAGGAACAGTGCACCCCTTAATCTAATTTTCTTTGGGTGGCTGTCAGGCTCCATAGAGATTTGAGGATATTCCAAATCTTCGGAAACCACATGATAGCTTTATGTGGAGGAGCGGATGGAAATTTACACGTGTTAAGACGTGTTGCACCAGTTTTGACATCAGCGATGGTCACGGATCACTGACGTCAAAACCTGGCTTGCTATCTGAATGTACATGCAGCGAATGAGATTTTCAGGAAATAACTATTTACATTTAAGCCTGTGTCTCACAAGAGGACTAGGAATTTAGCGTGAATCAAAAGACAACTTTTGTGTGGTCTACTCAACAAGCTAATGTTTTGCTGGTTAGCATGTTAGCAGTTAGCAACTAGCAGGGGCATCTAAGGAAAAAAAAAGTCCAGTGGGGTTTAAAATCATAGGGTTTTTGTCTAAAATTTAAAGAAACCTTTATGGCAAAAAGGTAATTTTAGTAAATCGTGGCCCCGTTGAACTAATTTGTTCCCTCATTTTGATAAAAACACAAACAAAACAAAGGAACTAATAATTACAACGTAGCCACAATTTAGTGAAACGAGGGAACAAATTATTTTACACTCTCAGGAAAAAAAGGTACACAAGCTGTCACTGGGGCTGTACCTTTTCAAAAGGTAAACTTTTGTCCATTTTAGGTGCTAATATGTACATTTCAGGTGCTGATATGTCCATTTCAGGAGCTGATATGTCCATTTCAGGAACTAATCTGTCCATTTTAGGTCAAAATATGGACATTTCAGGAGGCAATATACATTTTAGGTGCTAATATGTACATTTTAGGAACTAATTTGTCCATTTTAGGTCAAAATATGGACATTTCAGGAGGCAAATATACATTTTAGGTGCTAATATGTACATTTTAGGAACTAATTTGTCCATTTTAGGTCAAAATATGGACATTTTAGGTGGCAATATACATTTTTGGTGCTAATATGTCCTTTTCATGAGTTATGTCCATTTGAGGTGGTAATGTGTACATTTTAGGTGCTAATATGTACATTTCAGGCGTTAATATGTACATTTTAGGTGCTAATATGTACATTTTAGGTGCTAATATGTACCACTAAGGTACCAGTATGCACCCTTTGGGTACAAAAGTGTACCTTTTGAAAAGGTACAGCCCCACTGACAGCTTTTGTACCTTTTTTTCTGAGAGTGCACAGTGCGCCTGGTTTAATTAAAATGAGGCAACGCATTAGTTAAACGTGCTGACATTATTTCCTTTATTTTAACCAGGAGAGTCACATTGAGATATTAATATCTCTTCTTCCAGAGAAGAAGAGAGAAGACATATTAGTAAGTCATGGGAACAAATTCTTTAATTGTTAAACCATGTATTTTCCCGAATGTCATGTGCGGGGTTCTGTACCAATCAGCATATTCGAAGTGCTTTTCGAGGATCATGTGACCCTGAAGACTGGATTTTCACAATATTGAATAGTTCTTTGAAACATTAGCATTACGTCCTCTTTTCAAGAAGCTCTTGAACTTTTATGATCTTAAGCACAAGGCTTGTAATGTCAAATTAAATTGTAAAACGGTCAACCCTGCTACCTTTCCAAACAGACACCCAAAATATTTTCAAATGTATTTATTTAGTTTGAGACGCACATATTTCTTTTACTGGTAGAACGTTTAAATTTGGACCAAAAATGACTTCTCTAAAACAAACAAGCCAAGGCATTCGTAATGACCCTATTGACTTCTATGGGCTTGCGACACCAAATACATCTCACGCCGTGTTTGGGTTTCTAGGAAATGTAGTGATTCGAAAAAAAACAAAACATGGAAGAGGCCAAACTTTTGTTCGGTTCTTTGAAAAGCAAAAACCATAAAATAGCCACTGTAGCTGGAGGCCCGATTTTGCATTCCTACACTCTTAATCACCGCCGTCAGTTTATCATCCGTTATTAAGATGAAGAGACGGACCTCCCTCTCTCTAATGGGAGGTCAGATTGAGCGCTGGCCAGAGGACAGCGAGCAGGTGAGGCTATGAAGAGGGTCGCAGTGGTGTAAACACTACAGTAACTCACAGCTGTGCATCTCCGCTCAGAGAAGCCGTGTGTATGATATAACCGTTACCTTCAGAATGTTTTGAAGATGTGTGTGTGTGTGTGTGTGTACAGGAGAGCCACTGGGACTGAAATGCAGACTTCCGTCCAGCATTAGCTGGAAACACAACAAAAGTTGTCGGATCACTGTGTCAACAAAACATCCATTTACTTACTTGTGTGTGTTTCCTTAAAAACGGTGAGAAAATTCAATATAACAAGGAAAAGGGAGTGTTCTACAATTTCCAGTTAATAAGCCCTCATTTTCATTTACTTTACGACCACAATTTTCTGCTTAAAGTGTCATTTGTTAGTGGGAGGTTATTTTACTGCCTATTTAATTGTCTCCTAAATGTTCACTGAGCTCAGTGGTTTAGTTAAAACAAAAATCATTGTAAAATAAAATACTCAATCAAATATTATCGCTGTGTTTATGAACATCGTGTCTTGATGACAAAAACTGACAAAATAAGAACGTACGAATAAAATATCACACACACAAAGAGACACATAGAACACGTGAAAGCCTCCAACACTTTTAGTAATGAAGGTTCCGAAAGGTTTTCCCAGCGAAGAAAGAAAGGTTCCACAAAGAGCATTTCAGAGATCACTTCTTCAAAGAATCTCTTTTTCTTCATGAGGAGAACATTTTAATATTAGAACCTTCTTTTTCCTGAAGAACCTTTTGTGCAGTGAGATGTTTCCATGGATGTTAAACACTCTTCATGGAACCATATAAATGTCAATAAAGAACCTTTATTTTTAAGAGTGAGGTAAAACCTAAAAGTTTTTTTTTAATTAGATTACAATAAGAAATAGTCACATTCTGAGATATAAAGTCGCAACAATGAGAAATAAAGTCCAAAAATATGATAAATAAAATCACATTGTGTGATATAAAGTTTGAGATAAAAATCCACAATTGTCTATTATTTATTTTTTACTCTGAGGTAGAAACTGGTTGTGCAACTGTGTTTACAGCACTGTAAAAAATATTGTTGGTTTAACTTAAAAAAAATGAAGTAACCTGGTTGCCTTAAAATTGTAAGGTCATTGAAATGGAAAAATTGAGTTAATACAATGAAGGAGATTGATTTAATCATCAGAAACTCAAAATATTATGTTATCTGAACTACATAAATTATCTAAGTTGATTTGACAAAAGAAAAAAAATGTTGTGATACAAATCATGAAAATATTTTTTACAGTGAAAACAAATAAATGTGTGTGTGTGTTTTTATGTATATATATATATATATTTAATTTAAATTAAACTTTAATATTATCAAATATTACAAACTTTTAATTTAATATTAAAGAATATTATTGATCTGCCTGCATTGACACCATTATTTGAGAACTGAACTGAGCTGGACGATGACATAGTTTTCTTCAGAGCGGCTATATATACAGTATATGTATGTATATATATATATATATATATATAAATGTTTTAAATGAATAACTTTTTATACAACAGAAATGAAGCATCGCTGAACTGTCTGAAGCTGGACTGTAATCCTAAGTAACCTGGTTGCCTTAAAATTTTAAGTTCATTGAAATGATAAAATTGAGTTAATCATCAGAAACTTAAAATATTATGTTATCGGAACTACATAAATTATTTAAGTTGATTTGTTTGATATTTTTTACAGTGTTTTCTTCTGGAAACAAACTTGGTTGCATTATTTTCCTGTTATCTCTGTAAAGCTGCTTTGAAACAATCTGTCGGCATATTGTAAAAAGCGCTCTATAAATAAATATGGCTTGACTTGACACACACACGCACACACACACACACACACACACACACACACACACATATATATATATATATATATATATATATATGCATATAACATAAACATATCCAAAACAAATAAGTGGGACATGATATACCACTTGGTGCTTTATCATACAAAACCATGATAACTTTCTAGGGAAATCCTGATTATATCTAAAGATGTTCTTTGGCTATTTATCTTCAACAGACGTGAGGCGTCTTCAGAGATAAAGTCAGATTGATAGTGATATTGTGTTGCGCAAAGGGTCAAATGATCTGTGTTAGTCCTATTGTGAACAGCATGAAACAGATGTTTTTGCTATCACTGTGGAATCGCTTTATCACATGAGAATATGATGACAGATTTATAATTATCTTAGCACAAGCCGTTTTATTAAGACATTTCTTCAGACCGAATGAATCTTTTAAACCATTTTTGGACACCAATGTAGCGAGGTTAAAGAATAATTCAAATCGAACATCTGTTCTGCTTTCTGCTTTTTTTTTTTTTTTGCACCATATTCCCGCTCCTGTTAATTGACAAATATTCAGAGATTTATACTTTGTTTCTCAGTTCGCAGTAATATTTACATACACAGAAAAGCTCCTCTTGGCATTTTCAAAGTAAGCACAAGTTCATGCTGCCAAGCAGCCAAAAGAGAGTCCATTTATATCAAACTGGCCTAGAAAACCCCACTACAGATTGAATAGGTAAGTCCCCTGCATTGAAAATCTATACAAGCATTTTGCTCGCTTAAATGAATTTGCAGAAAGGTTAAAGTACAGATAGTTTGACTCTCCAGGGATTACACACTGATATGATGGCTTTTGAAGAAGAGGTTCGCTTTCTAGACTCAATATCTGCAAAACGTCCCATGTTTTCGGTGCCGGGATCGGGAAAAGAACCCTTTAAAAAGACTTAATCTCACCCGTGGGGACTTATGCCTCATCATTTTCTGCAGACGTTGCATCCCAGATGTTTGTGTGTGAGGATATGTGTGTTCAGGAGGGTGGGGATTGTGAGTGGTCAAATTTGAGAAGTTTGGTGTCAGTGTATTGGATTCCCTCCACTCAGCACACAGTAAATTATTCAGCCGTGGGACTGGCTTGGTTTAGGTTTTTATTAGCTAAAGACCAACTTCATATATTTCTCACTCTGAGTTTATCTCACACTAAACAAACTCATCTTTTATACCGAGATGAGGGTGATTTTGGTTCTTTAGACAGAGAGTGTAATTAAAAGCATAATAAATCAATGGTAGCATAACACTAAAACCCAAAACTAAGTAAAACAAGACAACACGGGCTGTACTAAATCCACAAATGCACAAGTATGCTAATGTTTACTACAGTTCGAAAACTCTGGGCACGAATGGCTGAAATTCCATTAAACAGGATCACTTGGTGTTCACAGAATCAACCGAGGTTGTATTAAAGTCAACAGCACAATCTAAATTTAAAGAATGGTCATTTCTTAACAGAGCATTAGCTTGCTCACAGTGTTGCCCATTGAGTCATTCAAAGCACCTCAGGGATTGTCAGAACTGAATCTTACAATGAATATGGTCCACGATTCTGAAAATAATAAGTAAATGAATATTAGTTTAAAGGTGCCAAATTCTTAGAAACCAAATCTTTTTATTTAAGGTGGTTTCATATGGTTCTGAAAATCGAACAAAAAGCATATACTGAATATGAAAAAATATATATTTGCCTGACACCTTGAATACGTTCATGCTGTGTGGTTGTAATGAGCACACGATGATCAACATGACATCATGACTTTTGCGTAAACATACACGCCACTTTCGAGTCAAGTGGCGTGTTATCTCTACGCATTTTGAGCTATCCGCGTGTATCCGCGTGTACGCGTGTATGTCTACGCCATTAACATCTGAGTGATTCCGCGTGTCTATACACGCCGTCAAATGTCCAGTCATAAATGCTATTAACCCCAGTGACGGTTAGGTTTAGGGACGGGGTTGAGGAAAGTCATATATTTATATAACGTTAAGTCAATGGCGTTCATAAACATGCTGAAAAGCGATTATGGGTCTTGATAGCACGCCAAAAATGGAAATACGAATTCGCGTGTCATACACACGCTACTTCATGAGATCAGTCTGCGATGATAAAGGATTAAAAACACACAGTCTTTTAATAATAATTCCAAGAGGATACAAACAGTAGAACAGAATAACACAACCACATTTAACTAAAATGACATCGGACAATGAACAGAGGAAACTTCTAGACACAGATTAATCAACAGAAGAACAGGTGAGGAACAGGTGAGATGTCGGCAGGAGAAGCCAGGGCGGTGATGGCGATGGGAGGAGCTAGGGAGGAGAAGAGAGCAGGAACCAACACATTCTCATCCCCAAGACATCTAACTGACGCTTGACCATACGTCAGCATCCGACGTTTTAGGGAATCTGAATGTCTCAACAGAAATCGAGACTCATCAGACTAGGCAACATTTTTCCAGTCTTCAACTGTCCAATTTTGGTGAGCTCTTGCAAATTGTAGCCTCTTTTTCCTATTTGTAGTGGAGATGAGTGGTACCCGGTGGAGTCTTCTGCTGTTGTAGCCCATCCGCCTCAAGGTTGTGCGTGTTGTGGCTTCACAAATATTTTGCTGCATACCTCGGTTGTAACGAGTGGTTATTTCAGCCAAAGTTGCTCTTCTTTCAGCTTGAATCATTCGCCCCATTCTCCCACAGGACTGCCGCATACTGGACGTTTTTCTCTTTTCACACCATTCTTTGTAAACTCTATTAATGGTTGCATGAAAATCCCAGTAACTGAGCAGATTATGTAATACTCAGACTGGCCCATCTGGGACCAACAACCATGCCACGCTCAAAATGGCTTAAATCACCTTTCTTTCCCATTCTGACATTCAGTTTGGAGTTCAGGAGATTGTCTTGACCAGGACCACAACCCTAAATGCATTGAAGCAACTGCCATGTGATAGGTTGATTAGATAATTGCATTAATAAGAAATTGAACAGATTTTCCTAATAATCCTTTAGGTGAGTGTAAAAAGAACCAAGAGAACTGAACTACAACTGTAAACACACCCGTAAACTCTATGGACAACTTA
Source organism: Cyprinella venusta (assembly GCA_038021265.1). Taxonomy (NCBI): domain Eukaryota; kingdom Metazoa; phylum Chordata; class Actinopteri; order Cypriniformes; family Leuciscidae; genus Cyprinella; species Cyprinella venusta. Next base: position 6,362,160 of record CM075879.1, on the reverse strand, counting down.
CTGTTAATTACGACAACACATATTTTTTTGTGACTAAGTTTGTAAAAACAAACAAATGTTACAGTAATGCACTTACAATGGAAGTCTAAGCGGCAAGTTATTCTGCCCCAAATAAAAACATTCATATACAAGACAAAATTGTAGTTATAAGCAGTGGTGGAAATGGACGATATTCCCTGGAGGGAACCTAGTTAGGAACATACCGTATTTTATATATATTTTTAAAAAATAGATGCAGAAAAGCCCACTATATTTATTTATAGAATTTCCAACGCAATCTCACGAGTCATGACCAATTCATACGAATTCGTACGAGTGAGTAAAAGGTGGCTAATTCATCTAATTTGTCTAAACCGCAGTGATGGGTAGGTTTAGGGGCGGGGTCAGGTCATTTGTACGAATTCATATTAATTGGGCAACTCGTAAAATATTTACTATTTAGCAAAAATGTTACTAATTTGTAAAAGTGAGGTCATATAAATTAGCCACCTCTTAAAATTCGTACGCATTGTTGTGAGATCGGGTTGCAAATTTCGCGTTTAGAGGTTATTATGTGGATTACAGAAGGAAATCCTTTACATTTTGTACTGGAACTACATCCCCACCTTAAAGTTCACCCACTTTATGTTATGTTATGCCTACCGACTGTAAAACAAATGAAAACGATTAGTTCTTGGTTTCAGTACACTCTGGACATCATTTAATAGGGCATCTACTTCATTATGTCCATTAGGTTAAGTAGATAGAGGACGTCAATAGCGCTGTCCATCACACACCCACTCTGAACCATCACCAGCAGACATAAGCAGCTATAAATCTTCATTATTTATCAACACAGACTTCATTAATGTCACATCTTGGACTTTGGAGAACCAGCTGAATAAAAGTCCCACAGTCACTTTGATTATAACTAAGGATGTGCCGTCCTACAGGCCCTTGAGCGGCTTATCAAACTGCCAGCTATAATGGAGAGAGGCTTTTAACATGCTCTGATATCAGAAACATTTCTAAAAGATCACATCCATTAAAGCCGGGCGCATATATCTCAGGTCAGAGTTGAAGAGATTGTCGGCTGGTTTATGAAGAAAACAGCTCCACGAGAGCCACTCTCTCCCTTCTGATCTGCACATATATCACAGAGTAGGTTGCTGCCATCAGGAACTGCAGAATCGGACTCTTGACTCGGAAGAATGATGCCCCTGACGCACAAGAGCTCTGGGTCGATGCTAACTGTTTTTGGGCTTCCGCTGAGACGGAGGCACTTTCTCCATTTAATATGCTGAGCGAGCTTCTCTCCCAGATCTCCTAATGCAGTGAACACACCAGGATATGGATACCATATTTAGAAAGAGTTTTTTTCTTTCATCTGCCAAACCAAATAGCCTTTTGATTTGAAATTCAGCACTTCTGACAAAGATGAACCTGTATTCCAACTTATGCGTTCAATCGTGTGGAAATCGAGCCAGCGAGTTGATCAATAAAAGCAGAGTGGCAAAAGAAAGTTCATGTCAGCTTCTTTTTCCAGCAAACTCATTAGAACGAAAGGTCACAAGAAACTGCAGGACAGATACTTCATATTACAATCCTCTGCTTGTTTTAGTGGTAAACCAATCATTATTGTGCCATCAAGGACCAAACTTAATAGCATATATATATATATATATATATATATATATATATATATATATATATATATATATATATATATATATATATATATTCTTGTCGTATTTTGATCTTACAAAATACTCCTACAACTACAAGGGATCAGGGTTTGCCTGGTCAGCACAAGAGTTTTCCAACTGGGGTCCAGGAACCCTCATTGAGGCCCACAAGGGAATACTGGGGCTTATGTAAAATTTGAGTAAATTTACCAAATGTTAGGTAACACTTTATTTGGTAACACTTTACAATACGGGTGCAGTGCACGGTTGTTATCCTCCGCTTCGCGTCAGGGTCCTCAGTCATCACTCTGTCCGGGTCAAATCAAAAGACAACGAGCGCAACGCTGAAAAGGGGCGGGGCTACATAAGTTCTATACGTAGCCTACCGCCAGGTCAGTGCGAATGTAGTGTCCGCAAATGTTTTGGAATGTTGAAGCTCTGAACGTCGCGAATTCGCGTTGCGGCTGATATGAATAGTTTTGACGCGAACTATTTGCTTTTTTTGCTTTGCTTTTTCGTCACGTGTCCGGTGTGAAAGGGCCTTTACGTGAAACTCTCTCGAATACTTTACTACAGCTGGGTGAGTCTCTGAATTGGGTGCCCTTCAAGTCCCGCAAAATTGCTTCAAAGATTTTCAATTGAAGGAAATCACAAAAATGCATATTGTCAATTAATAGAATCAGGTGCCTTTGCATTATTTATTATATATATATATTTAATTCAAAGACAATGGGTTGCCTAAGTAGTAGACAACAAGCATGGTTGCATGTCTTCTAACCATCTTTACATTTTCATTGAATATCAAATATCAAAAGTTTGTGTTTACATAATATATGTGGGTGCACTGTGTATAATTATATATATATATATATATATATATATATATATATATACACACACACACACACACATGCTTGTATATATTTAAGAAATATTTTCATGTATATTCTGTATATAGATTTATATATAATTTATATTATATATAAATATAAATATTTTATATATAAATAATATTTTTTCTTAAATATACATGGGTGTTTTTTTATATATATATACAAAATAATTATACACAGTGCCCCCACATATATTATGTAAACAGAAACTTTTATTTTGGATGCGATTAATTGTTTTGACAGCCCTAATATATATATATATATATATATATATATATATATATATATATATATATATATATATATAAAAAATTGCAATATTTATAATTTATATAAGTCCTCCAGTTTGTTTTTAACCCCATCACGCCTTACTATTTACCCCCCTATAAAAATAATGGATCAATCCCTGTGCCATCTCCTCCAGGAAGTGACATCACACAAGTCTCTTAAAGAACATGCTGCAAAGAAAGGCAAGTGTCAATTTCTTTTCTTACCTACAGTATATTTCGTGTTTTTCACTGTCAGATTGTCAGGCTCAACATTTCAACTCTGTTGTATGACTTAATCATAGTAAACAACGGTTTAAGAAGAATTAAATAACAGTTTTGCGAAAACATTACAATTTTATGATGTCCTAAATGCCATGTGGTGCTACTGTCTGAGCTAAGGAGTTATGGCTACTGTTAGCCAAAAACTTCAACCCAGTCACATTTTTATTATAACAGGGTTGAATCGTTGTAACAGGGTTGAATGTTTGACACTTGTTAGTATATTACTCTATTGTAGACTTGTTGTATTGTGATGTGAACTGTCAGAAATAATAGGTTATGCTATTTTATTTTCAATATTTTCAGTATAAAAATACAGTAAAGAAATAATCTCACCCCTAAACATAAACAGCACCGGCATAAGCAGATTCTACAGAAATATATGAATGAAATCACATGCGTATTTGCAGCTCGCTAAATTGTAAAGTAGTTATGAACTGCAATGAGAGTGTGTAGCTCACAAGGGATCATCATATTTGGGGTTCATCATTATCATACTTTTTTTTGATGTTACTTGACATCAAAAAGTTGAAAAACCCTGCTGGTAGATGCCGTAGCTACACCATTGCTTCAAAATCTTCTTGGGAGAAAGTATTTAATTTAAAACAGTAAACACTTCACCTTTAAAACCCAGATTTCACTGCCAGTGCTGTAGGAGCTGTAATCCGTTAAATAAAAGAAATGGAACTCTAGTTTCCAGCTCATTATTACAGTCACATGACGTCACCATGAGCCAAATTTCACATAACAACCATAGTTAGTCCCACAAGTGGAGACGTTAACAGAGAGGCTGGATCGACAGGCTTCTCAACATTTTCTTTCGTGTTTTAAGCTCTGTCGAGTTTAATTCATTCTTTTCATTTATTATCATCATATTTCAATACTAAGAACGCCCCAATTTCAAATTCAGAAAATGTGTTAAGTGTTTCCAAATGGGTATTATTATTGGATGAAATATATGAAAACCTGTAGCTTATCTTTACAGAAGAAGTTGATTTGCAACTTCAATATCATGATCAAATCATTAGCAGATTGAGAAGGCCCAGATGAGGACGTGTCTGCTAACTACACCATTTGGCTTGTAGCCTCGTGGATATAATTGACACTTTTTTTTTTGGTTTCTGTGGTTGTCAACAGAGTAAATGCCAAAGCAAACACATCAATCTCCCAGATTCTTGTGTTTTCCAGCTGCCCGAGACCAAATAAACTGCAAACAGCTGTTTCTCACATCTCATTAATTATTTAAAAGCCTCCCAGTAAACGCTGTACTAATCACCTGTAAATACGGTCCAGTGAACTCAACGGGTCTCTAATAAAAACCCAACACCTTGGAACGGTCTTCATAATAGAGCTGGTGATAATGGAGCTGTGTTGCTTTTAACACACACATACATGAGGAGACTCTCAGGCACTACTGTTTGATTTCCAGCTCTGAGTTTGCCACACACACACACAACTCTACTTTGTGCCAGACAAGACCACCCCAGAAACCAGTAATTATATATTCTCAGTGAATAGAACAAATGGAAACTGCTAAACAAATCTATTTGAGGCCCAGACCCCTAATATCAACTCAACTGCTCGAACAAATTAAAGTTGGGGGCCCCATATTAAGCTTTACAGGAATGTGTTTGTTAAATGATTTCCAAACTGCGAACACGTTTTGGCATTTGAAATGGTGAATGATTCATGCAATCATAGCCATTTGACATGAGTGGCCTATTTGAATTCTATTTGGCTTATTTTCCCTCAAAAAATAAACAGTGGTTTAACAGCGCCATCTTGTGGCTACAATAAGATCTCACCACAACGTTCGTCATACTTGTGTATATATATATACAGTATATATATGTGTGTGCATGTATATATATATATATATATATATATATATATATATATATATATATATATATATATATTCTGACATGGAAACTGGGGACATGTCCAACTGGTCAAAATATCACTGAAATCTCATTTGTTACTATTTATTAATTTAAAAAAAAAAAAAAAAAAACGGAGGCAATGTTTTTATTGTTGTGGGTTCCCTATATTATTATTAACATGAATTGATTTAACTCATCAAAATAATTTAAGCATTTTTTGTGAGTAAATCAGTTCAAATGACTGGAAAATCCAAGTTGATTGTAGCCTACTTAAAAATTTAAGGCAGCAACTTTATTTATTGCAGTTTATGTTTTAGTTTGATTAAGTTTTTCGGTCTGGTTTTAATAAAGTTCACCGCTCCCTCAAAACAAACAAAGAAAACAGTTAGAATAGTCAAGTTACCTTCATTTATAGCGCTTTTTAACAATAATGGATTGTTTCAAAGCAGCTTTACAGTGATAATGGGAAATTAACGTAACAGAGATTGTTTGGCTATACAGCAGCTCTCTAGAACAAAGTTATTGTCCAGCTAAAGTTAGTTTTGATTGATTCACTTCTGTTGCAAAGATCATTATGTCGGCTAATACCGTTCTAATAGAAACCCTTAACACACCCCGGCCCAACAGTGCCTGGGGCCTCGAGAACGCAAACCGTGATCCAAGGTGCAAGTCTTGGGGGGAAAAAAAAAATCATCTCTGCACAACCATAGTAGCAAGCAGTTCAAAACTATTTTATAAATACAACCGTTTAAAAATTATTAATTTAACATTTTACAATTGTATTTAATATTTTCAATGTCACAAGATTTGTATAGGCTACTGTATACAGCTATTACAACTTTTTTAGGTTCAAATGATGCGTTTTGTTTGTGCTTGAAAATGACTCTTGCTACCAATTGGTCTTGATAGTTTCCTTATTGGGGTTATTTAAAGCAGAAAGTAGCCTGTGTATATTCAGCTAAAGTATTTGTAGCAAGTGTAACTTGTTTACTTTGTGAACTTTTGAGGGCGATTAATTGTGTTACAAAGCAAATACTGACAGTATTACGTTAATTTAACATAAATAGTTAGTATATTACTACCGTGAAAGCGATAACGATGTTTGTTTTGATATTTCATGACACCGGCGCTCTGCTCTCGTAGAGTCAGCGTAATTCACAGCGCCTCCTACTGGTGAGAAGAATCACTACACGATTGCCCCTATAGCCAGCAGGCTGCTGTGTGTTGGTCTGGCTTTTTGCAATGAATTAATGTTTCATGTGGCTACTTTGAAACATTAATGGCCGATTTCACAGACAAGGTGACTAGTCCCATACTAAACTGCATGTTTGACCTTTTTTAACTGAAAGGAACGAGCTCATCTCTTAAAATATGTCAGTGTCACTGTTTTGTCTGAAGATGCACAACAGTAAATGTATGTTTATAAAAACTACTTGATGTCCTAATTGAACTAAACCCTAATCCTGGCTTTATCCAAAACCTGTCTGAAACCAGGCCTAAGACACATTGTAATAAATGCAGTCAAAGCAGAAAATACTCGTTGTGTCAAACACATAAGGAGTACATCCAGAGATTGTTTTATTTTTAATCTTAATACATTTATGAGAGCAATATACAATATGAAGACATCAAATTCTAGGGGACGTATCAGGTCACAGCTTTGGGGGTCCTGTTATTCTCCAGCCTTCTGTTTTTCCAACCTTGGTGAGCATAGCCACAGTTCCCAGACCTAAACACGCTGCCGTACCTGTGATGGCACTGTGTGCTAAACATTCAAAACAGCAGCAAAACCTTGTTAGATTCTTCCGTCACGAAAAGGAAAATATTAAAAAGCGCATGCGTATACTGTACTTACTCCGTGCCCCGAGGAAAACGCCTGAAGCACACCCACCAATGAAATAGTTAGTTGGGTCCTCAGGTGCATCTCGGGCATGTGCACTTAGACAAGTGGCCATTCCAAAGATGGCACCCATGGCAGCTGAAGGGGTAGCAAACAGGAGATTCATTATTACAGCAAGTGCACGTGTTGGACACACTCACAATCTAAACTAAAAACATTCTATTCATGTATCTGTTCTGACTGCCTACAAGTAGAATTTAATATGCAAGTAACTATTCATTGATGAATAAAAGGTTCGAAAGTTCAGCATTTATTCAAAACAGACATCTTTACTAACAACAAATCTTTACTATTAATTTTTTTATCAATTTAACACATTATTGCTGAATAAAAGTATTAATTTCTTTATAAACAGTAGTTCAATCTCATTCATCAAAATGAACCAATCTTTTTTCGAGTCATTTGGTTCATTCAACGAACAAAATGACTAGAAATAAAGGATTCGTTTTTTTTATAAACGAGTTCAAACAGCGAGGTCACGAATGCGCGTCACAGAAAAGAGCAAGGCAAGCATTTGTGCTTATAAAACTTAGGTTTTTTTTATTTATTTTGAAATGACCGATCACTTCGCAAGATAAGACCCTTATTCATCGTCTGGTGTCGTTTAAAGCCCGTTGAATCTGCACTGAAACTCTCATTTGGACCTTGAACCGTTTGGTTCCCAATGAAGTCCATTGTATGGAGAAAATCCTGTAATGTTTTCATCAAAAACCTCAATTTCTTTTCGGCTGAAGAAAGAAAGACATCTTGGATGACATGGGGGTGAGTAAATTACAAGCAAAAGTTTTTTTTTTTTTTTAAACGAACTAATCCTTTAAGACTGGAGTAATGGCTCCATGTGTTATATGTTCAGTATATTCACAGATTAATTGTGTCTTACTCTTACCCATGGTGGCAGTGCCTGATGTTGCTCTGGTCAAAGCCTCAACAGCTGTTTCAGGCTGAAAAGCCACAATGTGGTAGGCAGAACCTACCAGCCCTGCAGAACAACAACAGTTTTTAAGGACATGAGGTTTTGTGATATAAAGCAGGACATGCCTAATGCCCATCTCGAGAGCTATAATACATTGTCATACAAAAATTACATATCTATAAAAAAATAAATAAAAATACATTTTTAAAAAATCAGTAAGTATGAAACAAATAAACAACTGTCGGAAAAAAAATATGAATATGAGGCATAAGAAAATAGTGCTCTTGTATTCACTACTGGACTAACGAGTATACATGCTAACAGCTTAGCGCATAATCAATGGACAGGTTTAAAACTACGCTCAAAGGGTCATCTAGAAACACTACAGAGCACACGTCCATCAGACTAACCTATGGCTGTGGCTACTTTCGTGGTGATCCATGTTTTGGCAACGCAATCTTTGCCCTCTTCTAGTTCCCAGTAGCCCATTTCTGTCTCCGCATCAAGGACACACTGAGATATCGCGAGAGTTTCTTCTCGGACTTCTTCTTCTAGCGCTGTTATGGATGTGGGTCTAGTTCAAGAAGTGTTTCTTTGTCCCCCGTCGGCGTGGTGTGGAACTGCAACCATGGATTAGTGACTGCAACACATTTCTGGTTTATTTATTTACTTGACAGAAAGCATGTTATGCATAACTAACTTACAGACAGTAAGTTACCTGAATACAAACAAGTTCAATTTGCTGGCTTTATTTTGCGATTCATTTGCAACAAATATAAAGCGATGTTTACATATGTTACGTAGAGTTAAACCCCAATTGTGATTTTAAAGTTACTTTTTTTTAAAGTTTATTTTAGGGCTGTCAAATGATTAATCACATCCAAAACAAAAGTTTTTGTTTACATGATAGATGTGGGTGCACTGTTTATAATTATTTTGTATGTATATAAATGCACACACACATGCATGTATATTTAAGAAAAAAATATTATTTATATATAAAATATTTATATTTATATATAATATAAATTATGTATAAATCTAAATACAGTATTTACATGGGAATATTTGTCTAATATATATACAAGCATGTGTGTGTATTTATATATATAAAATAATTATACACAGTGCACCCACATATGTCAAGTAAACAAAAACTTTTTTTGGATGCGATTAATCACGATTAATCATTTGACAGCCCTAGTTTATTTATTTAATTAGCTTTTCGAGATTTAATGGGGTAAGTTAGATGACAATGTGATATTGTTCATTTGTATCACATTTAGATTAGAGATATAAAACTATATTTATGTGTACATAGTGTATATTTTAGTTTGTTTAAGTTGGGTTTTTTTGTTGTTGTTGTTTTTTTTGGACGGTGATAAATACATTTAAATACACAATACAAAAAATAATAACTTTTTTAATTATTATTAAAAATAATAATGGAACCACAGACTGTATTTTACTCATAAATCCAAGACTAAAACAGCTCATGTCAGAGAGTTGCTGGTTTATTCGATGAGGTAAGTGATGGCGGAAAATTACTGAGTTATGAACACGTTACAAAAATAATTTAAAAAGAAAGCAAAAAGTGTCAGTCTTAACATAATATTGTATTAAAAGCATAGTCCCTAAAGATAACCACTCCGTTTATTTAGTTCCTCGCAGGGAAAGTGCAGTTTATAATCATTGTTGTCTCTCATTTTCAGCTACTCTGATTGGCTGAGGCTCTAAAAATCATTTCCGGGTCAGCAGCTACAGGTTGCTATGAAGTTGGTGGAGATGACACGTCAGCTGCCTGGAAAAACAAAACTGCAAAACCTGCTTATATTGGACAATGTTTTTAAAATCTCTGCGTTGCATTTAACTGCGCATTGCCGAGTGTAAGTGTGTTATAGACGCGAAGATTTACTGAAGACACCCACGGCGCTGCTTATGCATCACGCATGCTGAGATCGAGAGATAGTTCAGCTTCATTCAATCTGGACCTGGACCCGTCCGAGACCCACAGAAGATGATCAGCCCGGCAGCGTGGCGTTCTCGTGGATGAGAGAGGTGACCGGGCCGGTGCTTTTGTCTTCCGCATCCCGAGCAGCAGCAGCATGTCGTCCCCGTCGCCGGTGCAGATCCGAGAGGCGAACGCGCACCTGGCCGCGTTGCACAGGCGGGTCTCCGAGCTGGAGCACAGGCTGGAGGAGGCGGAGAACACCGTGCGGGAGCAGGCGGAGAGTCTCATCCGCAAAGACGAGCAACTGAGAGCGGCCACGCAACAAATCACGGAGGCCAAGGACAAGTAGGGGAAAAAATTTACATCCTCAACACAATCGTGACTAGTTTTATTTATTTGACACGAAAACCATTTGTAAAAATCAATTTGTGCTAAATCAAAAAGCTCCGTCAAAGTTGCTTTAAGCGTATTTTGTGTGTAGCTAGCAGTTATGAATGTGATATCAAATTTTCATGTTGCGATATTTGCTGAAGCTTTTATCACGATATAAGTTATACGGTATTATCGCGATATTCAAATCATTTGTAAAAACACGTGTTTTAATTAGCGCTGGGTAACGATTAATCACATCCAAAATACAAGTTTGTGTTTACATAATACATGTGTGTGTACTGCGTATAATTATTTTGTATATATAAATACACACGCATGCATGTATATATTTAAGAAATATGTGCATATTGTATGAATATTTATACATAATTTATATTATATATAAATATTAATATTTTATGCGTAAATAACACATTTTTCTTAAATATATACATGCAAGTTTGTGTATTTACAATATATACAAAATAATTTATACGCAGTACACACACATGTATTATGTAAATACAAACGTGTATTTTGGGTCACGATTAATCGTTTAAATACAATTTAAACATTTAAATACAATAAAGCAATTGTATGTGTAAACATTATGTTTAAAATAGATTAAAGTGCAAAAGAATTATAAAGAACAACAGCTAACACCACTATAAGATATCATTAGGTAGTGCATAAACAATGAGCAATGGTTACATTTTTTACAGAAGTTATTACTTTTTGTTAATTTTAGTTAAAAGAATACAAGGGTTTGTGTTCATGTTAGTTTGGGTCCATTAATTGACTCCGGGCCATTGAATTATAACAAATAAGAAAGAACACCTTGGGTGTGCATTATTGTTCAGATTAATGGCCCAGAGTCAAAGAAAGCAGTGAGAAATTTAATTTAATTTAAGTTGTCAAACTATATTACTGATAAAATCATCAGAGCAACACTGACAACACGTTTCTGTGCAAGTGTGTCCGTACTGTATGTGTGTGTTTGAGTGGGAGAAAGAAAGTATGTGCTTTCCATTCTGTACATAATTTTTTGTGGAAACAATTTGTTTTTATCCCATTGTTTAAATTTATTTGCTGGGTCAGTGTCTGTAAAGATGGACCTTTGAAAAAATCATTTGGCAAAGTGATGCGGTCAAAACCTGCCTGGAAGTACTTTAGCCCTGCGTTTCCACCAATCAGATTCAAGCATTCAACTGCCCTGTAGTATAATACAGTTACATACAACTTTTGATTTTAATAGTTTTATAAAAATGTTGAAATTAGCTAAGATAAATAAATGCTTTAGAAATATTTAAGTGTATTTTAACTATATGGATTAACTAAAGTTAACTATTGGAGCCTTAAAAGGTACCTATTATGGCATTTAAAACGTTCCTAATATTGTTCTGGGAGTCCCCAACAACAGTTTTACAAGCATGCAATGACAAAAAACACTTTTGTTGTCTTATAATATGCATTTATTTTGACCTGATTTGCCCACCGACTCCCATATGAATCGTTTTAGCGAGTCCTTTTCTAAAACCCGCCTTTGCGTGACGCTAATCTGCGGTGATTGGTCAGATGACCTAGTCAGTTGTGATTGGTATTCTCTGTGCAGAAAAACGGAACTCTTATCACCTTAAATGGGTTCTCAACTCCAGTCCTCGCGACCCACTGCTCTGCATATTGTGTATGTCTCCCTTATTTAACACACCTCAGATCCTCAGCTGGTTAGGATAGAGCCGGCTCGCGAATCCATACTTTATAGCGTTTAGGTTTGTGAAGCAATCATCTTCAAAATGACGCGAACACAGAACAAGGTTTGGGCTATACTTGTGTGGTATAGCAGTACTTGTATATATGAACTGCAGCCACTTAGCCTTCAAATACTCCTCACTTGGCAGGTGAAAAAAGTTCGCTTTTGCGTCGCACTTCAAAACACAGCGTCTCGTCGACATGATTGTTTTCCGAAGCCCAGATCTCGAAAAACGACAGAGTCCAAAAAGGTGCAGTTGGTCCAAACCTCCATGCTCTCAGACCTCCCTGGCCAGCCCAGGCAGGGTGGCCCGTCCTGGGCCAGTTTCAGATTTTCCCGCCACTCCTGGAGCTCCGGTTTTCCCTGGCGTCTCCGAGCGCAATAAGTGGGCGTTTCTTATTCAAATAACTTGTCAAGTTGACGTCAACCAGACAAAGGAAAAGCATCGTTCTTCGAACGATTCATATCAGCGACTCAGAGTCGACTCTTACTTTTGAGAGACAATAACTTTGTATACGATGAACTTTCATGTTTAAAACTTTGCAGGATGTTTTCGTTCACTTAGATCTATGTTAAACACTACATGAAGGGCAATTTTCAAAAATCCATAATAGGTACCCTTTAATATAAAGTGTGGCCGAACAATAAACTATTCGATCAATATCTAGGGCATGTTGTAGTCCAGATTATGATGTAAAAATCTTTTAAGTTATGTAAAAATCTTTAACTTAACTTAAGGGCATCCAAGATTTAGGTGTCTTTGTTTCCGCAGTAGTTTGAATTTTGATATTTTTAGGTCAAACTGTTCTTGTCTGTCAGTCAGAAATCTTTGCGTAAATAATGAGTGAAGTACACGCGCAAGAGATCATTTCCGGCACATGCTCAGACCGAAGCCCCCGTGCCCTCAGATCACTTGGACGTGACTGTGGTTACAAGAGGTAAAAATTATATAAATACTGTTCGTTTTCTCACACAAACCGCTCGTTTCGTGTCTTAGGCCATCAATGTGTACTTACATTTACGAGTCATTAAATCATGTTTAATTTGGACTTCTCTGTGCAAGCTCTTTGAGGTGGTGACCATAGACCTGCATTATATGACTGATAGACAAGAACGGTTTGACCTAAAAATATCAAAATTGAAAATACTGTGGAAACAAAGACACCTACATCTTGGATGCCCTTGAGGTGAGCTAAAACATACCAACAATTTATTTCAAAGTGAACTATCCCTTTAAGTGATTGACAAATCGGACAAGTGTTGTAGTCCTTACCTAGCAACTTTGTATTTGCGGTTTCACTGAGATGTTAGCTATAAACCAAAGACTAAAAAAAAGTAGCAATTTCCTGAGAAGAAATGAGCTGTTGGCTTTTTTTAATTTTTTATTGACAAGTTTTGGCTTGTCTGCCGCCCGAACAATTGAAATTAAATTTACGTGTATTAAAAAACCCCAAATTGACCGTTACGTGACGTTATGACTGAAAAGCACTATTCCGATTGGTGCAACTAGTGGCATGCAAACTGTGTCCAACATATTTAATCAATAGGACGATTTGCTGACTGAAAATGTGATCTTTATTTTTCACGTAGAGAGATTTTCTTCCTCCACGAGAAGCTTTGTCAATCAGAGGAGTCCATCCATAAACTCAACCAAACGATTAAAGAAAAAGATTCTCTAATCGGACAGTTACAACACCGATGTCAGCTGCTGGACAACATTTGCAAAAGCCGTCCATTACTGGACAGCATGCTGTCCCAGATGGCCGAGGCAGAGAGAATGGGGCCTGTCAGAGATTTGGGGAAGCCCACGACCAACAGCTCTCTCACAGACGGAGAGTCCAACTGCAGTCCCAGCCGCCTCTCCAACCACAAAGACTTCTCACTCAGCGAGGACGACTCCGACGATCAGGAATTGGATGGGGTCGTGTTCGGGACCACTGTATGAGAGCCTCGGTTGCACTGGTCCTCGTCTCAGGTTTAGCAGCCTGTGTGTTTTAATGGTTACGGTTGATTCAGTGTCTGGTCATCATTTGATAAAATAGCCATTGTATCGTAATACAGGTTACTGCATTGTGAATGGGATTCCACGGTAAAGAAAGAATGCCTGGTCAATTTCGGCTGAATCTAGAAGATAGTGATAAGTATGCCACCTATCATTTTGATTTGTCCCTCAGACCAGTTTTAATTAGGGTCAGTTTAATACGGAGTCCCACATAAAAACAAACAAACATGCATATCGTTGATACAAATTAAGAATTCTTACGTCAGCACATTTTACATTGTTTTAAGTAAGGCTGTGAAACGATTAATCGCGAGCGTGTATAATTTTTTCGTATATATAAATACACACATATGCATGTATATATTTAAGAAAAATGTGTTATTAATATATCAAATATTTATATTTATGTACAATGTTAATTTTGTATATATATATATTAGGGCTGGGTAATAAATATCGATTTCTCGATATTAATCGATTCTCATTTTTACGAACCGATATCGATTCTTGAATCGATTAGTCATCCTGTTTCATTTGAATGAATGGGACATTGTATCGCGGCTGCGCGCATCCCAAAAAAAATCGCAATAATCTTTGTCCTTTGTTACTATTGATATGAAACAAAGTCTCAATTTTCAAATTTCGTCCATTTTCTTTAGAAATTCAAAAACATAAATAGCGTTTTGTCGCTGTGGTGTGAGATCGCTCTGGCGCAACTCAAGAGAAGCAGCAACGCTGATCTCTCTTCCGGCTTAATAATACCAATTACAGCGCGAAATAAACATGAATGAGCATCTGAAAGTGTGTTAAAAGATATGGTACAACTTATCGAAATCTGTATCATGTCACAGTGATTCGCTCAATCAGCGTTTCAACCGTGGAAAAGACGTCAGTTAAACAGCTTGTAATCAATGTCATGCATCGTCATATTTACCTCAGAAAACCCACATCAACTCGTTAATCAGCTAGAAAAAATAACTCTAGAGAGGAGCATTTTGCTAAATATATACACCATATTACATATGCATTATAATCTAAATGCTCTTCAATATTTAATGCATATTTGAATAAATCTGGCAAGTTTTTATGACAGCCACCATTTAAATGTTTATATTTCATATAATCTTCTTATTATAAAAATAAATAAAAGTGTAATTTAAGTGTTTGTATAGATACAAAAGTTCATTATTACCTTCATATTAGGCTAATGAAGTCTATAGGCAACAACTAGAGCATTTATGAGATTTGATTCCCTTGAGAAAAATGGCCATTTATTGTAACTGATATCCAAAATAATCAATATTGAATCGAATCGTAATCGAATTGTGAAATTCGTCTCAATACCCGGCCCTTATATATATATATATATATATATATATATATATATATATATATAAAAAGTATATACATACAAATATTTCTTAAATATATACATGCGTGTGTGTATTTACATATACAAAATAATTATACACAGTACACACACATATTATGTAAACACAAACTTTTATTTTGGATGCGATTAATCGTTTCACAACCCTAGTTTTAAGTAAATTGTGCGCACTGTTTAATGTGTTCCCTCGATTTACTAAATTGTGCCCACTGTAATAATTTGCTTCCTTGTTTTAGTTAAATCAATTCAAAACAAGGGAGCGAATTAGTTCAATGCGGCCACAATTTACTAAAACGAGAATAAATTCTTAATTCGTGGCCACGATATAATTTTTTTTAAAAACAAATTTAAATAGGCTACCTAGTTGTTTTCTTTTGATTTGTTAACTTGTTTTTCCAAATTTGCATATACTGTGATATTTTGCTCAGCTTTTTATACCTGGATTTTATTAGGTCAAGTTGATATCAGAGTAGAAGGTTTTATAAATTCACTTGCAGTTTACGGTTACATGCAGTTCATCTGCAATTTTATTTTTTAAAATGTGATCCAGTCCTGTTTAAAAATGTTTTTGATATTGCTTCATTACTGGATATCACCTAGAGATGTAATATACTGTTTTGTTTGAGCCTCTCAGTGAACAATTTCATCAGTTACTGACGTACACATGATGGATTCTGGTTTAGATCTGCTGTCATGAACAAGATTGTTGATTTATACTCGTGTTCATTTATACTCGTTATACTCATAACATGTTCGTGGAGCCTTAGTAGTTGAATTTAGGCCATTTACATCTGGTATTAAAGGAGAATTCCAGTCAATTTTAACATTGAGCTAATTTTATTGTACATTTTGAGTGCTGTCAGTACAGACAAAAACGACAAAAATCGGTGTTGCCTACACCGCATTATCCTCTTTTTAAAATTCGCACCCTGTTGACTTCAATGGGGCATGTTCTAAACCTGCTTTTAGCCTCTTAACATCCTTGACTTGTCATTATGAGTGCACAGCCATGTGAGTGGTGTTATTAAGAGTGACCACGGTCAATCTGACTGCAGTAGATGTGAAAGATATGAATAAAAATGATGTTAATTTAGCGCATACCTGTATTTACTTCCAGTTTTGGGTCGAAGACCACAGTAGTCGATTGTCGAGTTTGCGCGCGTGATTATTAACTAAATGATGTTCAACATCTGATTCGGATGAACTATCCATTTGTCCTGAATTTCTCAGAACACCACAGAGCACGAGTCTCCACTGTTGCTTAATTACCAATGATTGCGTGTGCGAACTCGACAATCGACTACTGTGGACTTCGACTAAAAACAGGAAGTAAATACAGGAATGTGAGCTGGCTGAATTAACATAATTTTTATTAATATCTTTCACATCTACTGCAGTCAGATTGACCGGTTTGTCGTTTTGTCCAGATTGTCGTGTTAAAATTGACTGGAGTTCTCCTTTAAGATGTGTTTTGATGATGATAAAATTAATGATAACATTAATAAATCCGGTAAAAGTTCATTATTTTATGTTAGCTGCTGCATAGACAAATGCTGCTTACTGAACAACTGTGAAAATGCTTTCCTCCAATGTGGTGAGCGGTGGTTATTTCATATTTAAAGATACGTGCTGGAAACTGAGTTTTTGAGAGACCCTACCACCATTGTGATGGTGAGCAAAGTGCTGGAGCTCAAGGCTGTTACGTGACGGGGTGACAGTGCCATAGTGGTGCTCACCAAACATGCACTGTAATTTAAAACGTGTTATATATAATTAAGTGATCTATGCAGTGAAGTTGTTCTCTGAGAGCCTCTTAATAAAACAGCTAGCACTTAAAATGGTGCGCAGCACATAAACGGTGCAATTCCAAACAAGCTCACACAATTACAGGTTTATGTTTGAGTGTAAAAGCACTTGCTTTCATGGTTGAATATCTTCAATAACCTTTTACAACTGTCCTTATATTTGCTATTATATCAGTTCTGCAGATGATAATGTGATGCTAATTTCTTCAAATGAATTTAGTTATTCTTGAACATTTAATTTGGCCTTGCAAAATGAAATCTATGCAAGCCTGTTATATTTTGCCTATTTATTCAGTCAATCTGTGTGGAAAGCCAGATGGAGGGGAGCCACATAATGTAGTGAATGAGTGTACTGACGATGGGGCATTATTCATGTACAGCGTGTCATTTGTCCTGTTACGATGTGATGGTTACACAATATTTTCGTGTTCGTTTTAAGAGTTACATGTGGTACTGAACTACAGCATGGTAATTTTACATATTGGGGCATGTCATATTTGTCTTGTTAGTGCCCTGTACAGAAGTGTGTTTTCTCAGAAGTAAAACAGTGCCTAAAAGACTCATGGTTACTTGTTAAATGGGATTATTTATTCTGAAAAAATTCAAATAAATTATTTTGTTATTCTTGAGTGCTAAATATCGATGTTGTGTACTTACTCGGAAACACGGTCTATGAAGGAAATATTAAAAATAATATAGCTGCAAGCAGCAATTACCGGGGCCAAGCAGCATAAGACGACAAGACATGCCGACATTGCTGAAAGTGTCAGACCAACTGCAACAATGTGCAATTGAGCAAAATTGAGCGAAATGGCTGAAAATTGCAATTGAGCGAAATGGCTGAAAAATCATAGAAACTGTACATAAAAAATATGATTTAATGGATTATCACTTTTGAACAATAGGTGGTGCAGTTACAAAACTGATGTGATGTGGTCAGAGTGACGTGACAATGACAAAGTTTGGTGTCAATATGTCAAGGCATTGCAGAGATAAAGCCTAAATAGTGCTTTTAGCATCATGCCTCAACTTTGTTGCTGCGCTATACGAAAACGGTTTCATCTATCGACTCGAAATCTATAACTTATAGTCGGCACGGTCTAGAGATGATACGATTCGATTTTGGTGAAAATCGGACAAACGGTCTAGGAGGAGTTAGAAAAAGTAGGTTTTGACTGAAAATCAAGATGGCGGACAGGAAGTTTGGCCAAATAAGGAAAACCTGGTATCTATGTTCTCAGCTTGACCCAAGGAATCTACTAAGACCAGTGGCATTTCAAAAGACAGATTTATTCAAAAGTTTTTAGCCTTCTTGGAAATTTTGTTATAACTTTTGACCACTAGGCTGTTCAAAATATTTTGACCTTCAGGGGATGGTGGTGTTGGCACATTCTGAGTTTCGTAATATTACTCCAATGCATTTGTTTAGTTTAGTATAGTATTTTATTTCACAAAACTGTATTGAAGTCAATGGGAATTTCACCAAGAGGCTCAGTGACACAATTTTTTATGTATCCTCAGAGTGAGCCCATACGTGTGTCAATTTTGGTGAAAATATCTCAATTCGCTTCAGAGTTATAGACATTTATGTGAAAAAACACATAAAAATGACTGACACATAACTTTGTTTATATTTTACTACCCCTTACTATCAATATTTTGGCCAATGATGTTTAACTATCGATCTATGTTTCCAAACTTCTGACGGTGGTTTCGTCTCGATCGGACAAGCGGTTTCAAAGACATAGCCAAATGTTTCTTTTTTTCGGGCTAAATCGAAACCCTACACAAACTGTTAGACGAAACCCAGCATGTTTGGTATTGTAGGACTCGGCAACGATTCAGGAACTCAAAAAGATGACTCCCGTGAAAATAAGTCAACCACACCCAAAGTTATAAGCATTTGGAAAAAAAAATCGAAACTTCTCAGGCTCCTTCAGGGCATCGTACTGATGACCCATACCAAATTTCGTAACAATTCGTTCATGCGTTCAGTAAATACAGAATTTTAGCACATAATTCAAAATGGCTAACAGAAAATTGGATATCAGTCGACTCGGCATGACGCCCTGAATCTAACAAAACCTGAATCTAAAATTTATTATTTTAGAATCTAAAATGTATTATTTTTGGACAAACTGTTCAGAAGTTATAAGCAAAAATAGTCATTTTTCATATCTCTGGACCAGTTGGTGGCACTGTGCCAAAACATTGCATGTTGCCTCAGGTCATGCTTATGATGACTTGTACCAAGTTTGGTCTGAATCCGATAAAGTGTTGCAGAGATACAGCCTTACGTCTGTTTTTGCAAGCGCTACGTAAAGTTTGTTCATTGGTTTATAAAAAAAAAAAAACGGTTAAGGGAATCAACTTGAATTTTGTAACTTTTTGTCGCCATGGTCTGTAGATGATCTGATTCAATTTTGTGGAAATCGGATTAACCGGTCTAGGACGAGTTTGAAAAAGTAGCTTTTATGGAAAATTCAAGATGGCGGCCAAATGTTTGACGGAAAATGACGTCATAGGGTGCAATCGAATCGGCATGAGCTCAGGAACAAGGGGAAAAATTTTTGATAGGCCTTACGGTTCAAAAGCTATTAGCATAATAAAAGTGAAACTTTGGACAGGTGGTGGCGCTAGAGGGAATGAATTAGAAACACCAAAATTTGTGTATTTGATGTTACGACTGTCCTCGGTCAGAACGTAAAACCAAAACAACTTTCCCGCAATCGGTTCTGTTGGTTTCATAGACTCCAAGAGCGGAAGAAAAATAATAAGAACAGGAACAGATATTCAGGAAAATCGGAATACAAATTCATCTTTATTCAATATTTAATTATACGCTTTTTTTACATGACATTTCACATTTTCATTGATCGAAGAAATAAAGTTGTCAGTAATTGTGTTGCATTAAAAGTGCTCCTGTTGCGCTGCACAAATACAGGCTCAGTGAAAAAAAGACTTCATAATGCATTTGACAGGGTCAGTGGGGTAACAGCACCTTCCCTCGACCAATGCAGTTGTGAAAACCCTTGCTCCCGTCCGGGCCGACAGGCTGGCGCACGACCAGTACACCCGAAGCCCTCACAATCTGATCAGGTGACAGCAAGCTTCCCATCTCAGGCTGGGCGGCATTTTTCCGTCTTTGGACCCACGGGCTTCCGGTGAACCCCGTGTCATCCGGAGAGAGCTCATCCGAGCCCTTGTACCTGCTGAAGGAGGACGTACCGGCTCCAGTGGGCGTGCTGCTTAACAGATGTGTGGCCAGAGGAGAGGTCACATGACTAGAAGGGAAAAGTTTGCGAGGCAAGAGGGGGCTTCCGACGGGACTGCCGAGAGGATTCCTGTAAGGGTCCGAGCGGAAAGTGGATATCCGCGGGATGGCGAGGGGACTGCCGTAGAGGGCCTGAGGGCGGGACACCCTGCGGTTGGGCCGGGGTGAGGCGGGGGCAAAATCGGACTCTGAGGAGCTGCAAACAGCTGAGTCCTCCAAAGCGTAGGGGTACCGCCTGGCTTTTCTGGTGGGCTTTTTTAAACTGTCATTGTCAATACCTTCTTCGGACTCTTCCTCTACTAGGTTTTGGCTCCATCCCGGCTTACGAGTCCCACGGCTCCCCAACAGGACCACACAAACGCCCCTTCCGTCCTGCTGCCGCTCTTCTGCCCTCAGGGTGTCGTACGCCTTACGCGCACCCTCCAGATACTCGTACTCCACCACGGCACACACTTTGCGCCCCAGTTCCGGGTGTTTCTTAGTGTAGCGTTTCAACTCTGCAGGGATCTCTTTGCCTGGGCGTAGAATGCGAAGAGATGAAATGGTGCCGTAGGGCGAAAACACCCGCATTGCGGCTTCCATGATGCCTGGCTGCTCCACGCCCGGCGACCCATTCAACTCATCATTGACTGGGCCGACACCGTCCAGGAAGTTCCAGGCCAGGAGCAGCTTGCTGGTGGGAATGCACAGGAGCCAATCGGGCACTGGAGTGCGTCGTCGCACCTTGGTTCCCATCTCATTGACCTCCAGCTGCGGAGAGGTTCTCGAAGCAGCCAGTGTGGTCCGCCAGTCACGCGTCAGATCTCGAATCTGTGACGAGACAACGAAAAGAACATTTCCGTATGGCCGCACTTCTACTCGGATCAGGGTGTTGGTTTTTTGATCTCACCTTTTTGAAAGATGTCAGCAGCTTCAAACTAACGTAACCCATCTTGTTTCTTTGGACATGTTTAAGCAGAAAAGCATCATCTGATAGATTTTCGTCTGAAAAGTAGTGCTCGAGCTGGGCCGCGATTTTTTGCGTCAGATCGTCGTTCGGAGGAATCCAGAGTTCACCCTCACAGAATTCTTCTTCAAAAACATCAATCAGTTCAGTCGAACTCCTGAAAAACAGTTATTTCTTTAATGAAATGGATTAGCCATTAGAAAAACACTCCATATTAGATCCGGTAATCATTAGACACATCAGACCAACAAATCAAATTTTCCCACCACAGGCATTAAAGGGTAACTAAACCCCTGGTCAGAGCCTGACTCCACCCACTGGCAATATTTGAAAATGCTGAAAAAGTGGGCAGATCCCATAGAAGAGATGAAATAGATGCTAAAACACTTGTTTTCAATACTCACAATTCCAATTCCTGACTCTCTACAGTGGTTTTGACGACACAAGATGGTTTTTATATAGATGGTAAGGGCGTAGCTCATACGTCACAAAGAACCGCTAAAATCCAATAGGAAAATTCAACTGCAGTAGCCACCGTTCAACCTGAAGAGGGCAGCACTAAGACGCTTTTACACCAAATATTATAGAAATAGAACACTTTATAAACAAATGTCAAAAAAGTTACTCGAATCAATGACTGGTATTAATAAAGATCCATTCTTACAGATCATTAACTAAAGAAAGTTGGTTACGTGTTTAGTTACTCTTTAAAGACCTTTTATTATTTTCAGTTTTTTTTGTAAACGACTTCTATTCTAAACTCTGTATCGGACAAAATGGAATAGGTTTAATTTTACACAAATAAAAACTTTCTACATACTACTCGTGTCCCTTATAAATTAATAACTACAAATGTAACACTTATGATAATTTCCTAATTTTTATGGGACTGAAGTAAAAAAATAAAAATAAACAAAAAATAAACAAAGACAAATTATAATACATAATCTGTGGTGCCATTATTTCTGTAAAAATGTTTTGTATTTAGATGATTAATTAAAACCACAATTTTATTGTGTTGGTCTATTAATATGTCAGGTGGTAATCAGCTATAATGCCTTCCTGAATGGCATTGAGACCTGAATGATGTCATTTCTGGTAAATGATGTCACATATGGGTAGAGCTTAGATTATTATAGGTGGAGAATTATTGGCATGAGTATTGAGTTTAGACTAAGTGATATAACTTTAGAGTCTTTTTTAAAAATAAAGTATTTTCACAAGAAATAAATACCAACAATATTTCCACATAATACACACTAACACATTTGTGAAATATTTTCTAAGTAGAACTGTAAATTCAGTGAAGCGCCTTAGGGAAATGACAAAATGCTTTTTAAATGATAAAAATCATTGAAGTGCATTTTCTTCTCCTTCCCACCCCTTTATTATAATAGATATTCCAGAATATAGTAAAGGGCTTTTAAAGTTTCATTTTGGTGAACCACTGAAATATTACCAAATCCCATGAATTATCTAACAAATGTCTTACCCGTCCAAACTATCATTTAACCCATCATCAGTGTATGAGAACGGTCCCTTTGACTGCGGAGTGTCCTCACAATGGAAGATGTCAGTAAAACCAGGTGAGGACATGCTGTTAATAAAGGCTGAAATGTAGGCAACTATATTAAACATCTAAAAATATATATATAATTAAACATTATTTTTTAAACAGCCTACCTGGTGACTTCCCTGTCTGCTTCCCCGTTTCTCGCCACACGTCTCCTGAAAACAGGTGATCCCATTTTAGAATCCTGATTTAAACGTCCATACGTCACAATTGAAATAAGATGTCTATTGGGCGACGTGTACACTCTCAGAAAAAAAAGGTACAAAAGCTGTCACTGGGGCTGTACCTTTTCAAAAGGTAAACTTTTGTACCCAAACGCTTCATATTGGTACCCTAGTGGTACATTTTAGCACCTAAAATGTACATATTAACAGCTAAATGGACACATTAGCTCCTAAAATGGACAAAAGTTTACCTTTTGAAAAGGTACAGCCCCAGTGACAGCTTTTGTACCTTTTTTTCTGAGAGTGTACTTGTTCAGTAGTAGGATCACAAATAAATCGTCTGGTAGCGAAAAAGTCATTTAAAAAAAGCTTAAAAACGTTTCTCAATCTTCCAGACCTTTTAAATACATTGTATTTAAACATTCGGAAAATGGTTACTTGATATTAATATAGGCTGTGCACATGCGCATTGAACGCAAAAGCATATTCCACCAGATATTTTTTTCTCGTAGACCCTGCCATGATTATTTACACTTAATCTCTCTTAATTACTCAATTACATACAGCCTCTGTTCCCAAGACTTTACTAATGGGTGTGTTAGTTACTTTGCGAACCATGGCCTTTTTGATACCCTGTTGCGTGTAGACGTTATGCAAACCTACCATGGACCCGACTGGTGTGTGTGTGTACTGTGAGAGGTGAGGTGTCAAGATTAAGTGTAAAGTGTATTCCAGATGAATAGGTCCCACGGGGGATCCGTGAGACGGCATAGCCTACGTGCAGGAGTCAGGACTGCTGCCTGCCAACCCCCTTACTCGGCTTCCTGTATATTAGGACTGTTAAACATCCCCGGACAAGTTATTCCTCACTTTTGTGGCATTCTTCAAAGAGCACGATGGTAGACTAAAGTCCTGCTAATTAGGCTAACTAACACGATTCACAGCCAATAAACACACCTAGGATAATGTGGCGGCTCAACTATATTATAATTACAGTAACGGTTGCTTTTGTAAATGTGCGACCGGACTCTGCTATATGGCACCGCATAAAAGATTTTCGCGTTTTCTGAACGATATGATCAGACCATGACCTGCAAGGCAAAAAGAGTAAATCTAAGAAGCTTACATGTATAAAGGTAATTCTTCTGCTATAGGGATATTTTGTATTATTTGTATAAGAACAACAAATAATGGAACGAAGATGAGAACATGGAACTGATCAATCTCCAAATGGGAAAAGATATCATGTGTGAGGGAATCATTTTGTATTATAGTAAATGATGTGTGGTGGCAATTATTTTTGTTGAACAATGTGGATTTACTTTTAAATTGTAAAATATTTAGATATCATTAGCGTATGGATAATGGATCAGCCAGGGGCGTAGAATTTAGTAGGGACGCTAGGGACGTGTCCCTACCAATATCCAGTGACACTAATATATCCCTAGCAATAATTTCGATCAGGCCGGCGTTGCATCGTAAGATCGTTACTAACGTTTATCATTTTCACGTCATTTTAAGTTTTACCAGTTTAAACATTCAAGCAATGTTAAACCATCCCGTGCTCGCGCACTCTCAGATGTCTTTCACTGCGTGCACACGCAGGAAAGCCTAAATCCGCCTCACAAACAGCTCGCCATAAACAAAAGTTTTATCCCTGGATTATATCGCTTTAACAGTTAAAAACACGCAAAATTATGTCAAAAACTCTGGTCTTTGCGAGTAACCTCGTAAAGACAGTCGGTTATGTCTTAAATCAGCATTAAATGAGACAGACAGAAAGTACTGTAATGAGACAGTAATGGACCGTGCCATAGATGGTTCTTAAAGTGAACGCAGCCATTTGTGTCTGTCATTAATTCAGTTGTCATAACAACATAATATAGCATTAATTGTAAACAATCAGAATTAATAGGAAATGTATTTAATTCAGTCTGGACTATAAAGACTATCCAGTGTTATTTTACATTGGGTTACATATTCAGTATGTGTAGTATTTCTGACATAGCCTACCTAAAAACTACCACAAAATGTCTCTTTATTTGTGTCTTTATTCTATTGTATTTATATGTGCTAGTAGTGCTACTTTTTTCAATTTAATTTAAAGATTAAAATCAAGCTTCCATGTGTTGCATAAACTCTTAACAAAAAAATACATAAACATTTAGGTAAGATCATCAATGTAACAAAAAATGTCTAAATATTCATAACCCAAACATGTTTTATCAAGGCGTGCAACTGTTCTGACTTGTCCAATTTTAGCATCAATTTTGCATCTTGCATCAAAATCCTGTCTATTCATTGTATGCATTTAGTGTATAGTGTACCTAAAATGAAGAGTTTTATTTACAGGTTTGTGGCTCTTAATTTATTTGTATTAATTAACCACTAGTAAATTTAAGTCCACTGTTCTTTTTTTTATAAATATAGGATTTGTATTACATCTATATTCATTGTAGTCAAATCAAGAATCAAATCAGGAATCGAGAATCGAAAATTGAATTGAGAATCGAAATCAAATCGAACTGAGAGCTTTCGAATCGAAATCGAATCAAAATTGAACATAAAATTGTTGTCCCGTCCCTACCAATTTCAAAATTAAACCTACGCCCTTGGGATCAGCCAATGTATAGGATATAAATAGAATAGAAACAATTGCTAATTTAGTTGTTGCACGAGCTGTCAAATATTAAAAGTTGTCCTGCTACCTGGGATAAACTTTTACAGAATATATAAATCAATTTTCATATAGGCTAATTATAAGAAAATATATTTAAACATTCTGTAAAAGTTTATCCAGATGTCAATTATTCAACACAAAATCAACTGTATTTCAATTTTTATTTTGAAAATTTAGAAAATGTTAGACAAAGCAGAATAGGCCTAACAGTAAAATAGATTAATCTGACAGGTTAAACTATTCTATGATATTCTATATACAGGGATGTGAATGTTGACGTATTTAATTGGCCATATTTTAATTGAAGATATGTCATTAATAATAGCAACATGTGAATTTAACTCAACCTGTAGGTTTTAATAAAAGCAAAGATGTCTGAAATGTCATGGAAATACTGAATATTAACCACATTAATTAAAATAATTATTCAATTTAAAAAATAATAGCACTAGTTGCAGCATCTTACCCCAACCATATCACAATGTAAGCAATCTTACACTTTATGATTTTACTGTCACTACAGAGTGGTCACCTGATACTTTTCAATTCCATGGTAACAGAATCTTGCAGATCTAACATTTTAACACTCTTAGCACATTTTATTTATTTAACATTAAAATCACCCTAGTATTATACTAGGACAACGTTACACAAGAGATGTCCCCGTTGAGCCTTATTACATCTAATTTGTAGTGACATATCATAACCAGTAGAGGACACTCGTTGATAGAAGATAATTCTGCTGAAGGACTAATTGCTGAAATGCTTGGCTTGAACCCGTAACACTCTTTCATATTTAAGATTATAGCATTTATTTACAATTAATTCCAATTTATGTCATACAAAAGTACAATAGCCGAAGTCGTTTCCCAATTAGTGTCATTCTGATAACTAATAAGGCTACATCAGTTTATGGTCATCTAACAGCAGATGGCGCATTAGAACAGTTCATTGATCCATTCCAGATATTCAGTTATTGATTGGGTTGACTGATTTGAAAGATTCATTAGAAGCACAGAAATGCACTTCACCGTACAAACCATACGCTATCTGAAAGTGTTTTTGCAGCAGGGACATCCACGCAAGGTGCTGATGATTTTATGACAATCATATTATTATGACCCTAAAGGCATTTCTATCGAGGAAACATTGAAGTGCACGATGTTGACCCCAGTGTTTATGCAGTCCAGCGGCGGGTTTCGTAACTCGAGCACAACAAGGTCCCATGATAACATCAACAGCTCTGATCCTGTGACTGACTGTACCGTCTATTATTAGCCGGGAGAACTGGAACAGCTTGGCTGATGAAAGTTCCAGGTAACAAGAAGGAGACATTAACTCGGTAAACTGTGCAGACGACTTGTGTTGTGCATAAAAAACAACAACACAATGTATTCTGCAAAGATGGCATGAATAAACAACGCCGTCGCTTTTAATGCATCATTTTTGTGCACAGGATGCCAGGAGTCACGAGTCATCATATAAGCCTATATAAGGGAGTTTCGACAAACCAGCTCGTGCATTTTCAAGACGTGGCAAAATGTTATAGATTTAAGAAACATATAGCCTATGATACAATGACTATTCTTTTTTCCCACGTAGCCTATGTAGTAGGCTATACTTGCATTAGAAAAATGAAATTCTGGCTTCATTACGTCCTGTAGCCTACATGATGCAAAGGTTTCAGATAAAACTGCAACATGCACATCGAAAGCAATAGGGAAACTCCATCATTTCCATAAGGAAATTCCATCGGTCTCAGTCCAAACAAATTGAAAGCTGCGAGGTGCGTTTTGTATTGGTAGTTTTCGAGACGTTCCGCGAATCAGCCCACGTGGGGTGAAAGCAGGAGTTTCCCCCACAACCAATGGTTGCGCGAGCGCACGACGCCTTTGGAACATTTCTAACCAATCAGAAAGACGAGCGTTTGCTAAGCCGCGCCCACTCGAACGCCTGTATATATACTCGCGTTTCGCTTGAAGTCGGCAGAAACTAATTCTGAGACAGCAAAGGAATACTACACCTCCAAGTGACAGGCTATCTGGATTATACTTTTGGACAGCACACTTTGACTGGATTTTAAGATCTCCTGGTGACTTGTGGATTATTATTTGAAGCAAAATGACCCTGGAAGAACTAGTTGGATGCAACATAACTGATAAAAAGTAAGTTATTTATTGCATGCATACATAACTGTGACTCTCAATAGGTGTTTATCGATATAGAGAACTATCCGACTGTCGCTTACCATAGTCGCATTGTGTTTTTACAGAATGGACACAGTGAACCAAGCATTGGAAGAGCTGCTGGTAGCAGCACAGAGACAAGACTGTCTGACAGTCGGCGTTTACGAGTCTGCAAAACTAATGAATGTGTAAGTATATACTTATATATCTGACTTTCCATGTAAGGCTGGTGTTGCTTTATTGCGTTATCACCACAAACAGGAGTCTAATTGCATTTGGTTTGATTTACAGAGACCCAGATTGTGTCGTACTGTGCGTTCTGGCCACCGACGAGGAGGACCAGGACGATATTGCGCTGCAGATTCACTTCACGCTCATTCAAGCGTTCTGCTGCGACAACGACATCAACATCCTGCGCGTGTCTGGTCTGAGGCGCCTCGCGCAGGTGCTCGACGAGCCGGCCACCGTTGACAACAGCGAGCCCAGAGACTTCCACTGCATCCTAGTCACTGTAAGTACACTTCTATTCGCACACTGCTCAGCGTAGGCAAATTATTTCGCATCTTAATATCATATGACGTTGACTTACGTCGCATTTTATTCATTTTTCCACAGAACTCTCAATGCCAACCACTCAAATGCCAGGCGTTGAAGGACGTGGGCAACTACTGTGAAGAGAGCCGTTGCAAAAATCAATGGATTCCTTATCTGTCCCTGCAAGAACGTTGAACGAGTCGTGATGCTATTGCTGCAAGGAAAGGATGAAAGAGTCATTCTCTGTGAATGAAAGCAAAAGGGCTCTGCACTAGCCGCCGTTGACTGCTCTGCTGCGTCACTTGAAGGGGCTGTGAGAGAGAAAGCGGAGCTCTTGGAACTGTGCGCTCGGTACATGATTTCCCCCCTGCCCCTCCAGCTTGTCGTGTCCTCCGTGGGAAAAGGAAAAAGTGGTCGTTTTGGTAGCGGAGGAACAAGGTGTGGGAAAGGCTACAAGCTGTGCTGGAGAACTCGCACGCAGGCGGCGTGGGCTCACGCGCGCGCCCCCGGTTTCATAATGTGCAATGGGTTGGAAAGAGATGAGTGTACGTCACTATCGCTGACTGCGGGACGAACATTCTGAAATGTTGAGTGAATCATCTGTGTATTAGCCGGGCACGATTTACTATGAACTGCAGTAGCATTTATGTCAAGCTACACATGGACTGCAATCGCTTCTGTTAGACTGCACTGAGAAGGACCGTGTTTGTGGAACAACATGAATTCTGCTGAGTTGCATACATACTATGAATTGTTGTAGGTTAAGTTATTCCCAGTAATTTAAACAGAGTAATATATGTATTGCTTCTCTTGTCAAATGCAACATTGTTTCAATAAATTATTGTTTGAGACTTACTCCTCTGTCTGATGTTTTGCTTTGGGGGGTTTAGGGGTGGTAGTTCAATGTTTCTTATAGTGGCACTAGTGCATAATTGTAAATGGGCCGTGACGATTCACTTACCTTGGTCAAAGTTTAAAATAACAAAGAATTTCCTGGTTAACTTCCTTGCAAATCCCATACAGTGTCTTCCCAAAATTTGCCTGGAGTGTGCAGCTATAGGAGTGGGAGGGATTTACCCCACTGAGGTGTGAGTGGATTCAGTGGAAATGTTAAGAAAGAACAAGAGCCCTAAGTGACGTGCAAACAAATCGCACAGTTTGCCAAAGGATAGTCTTTGTATCCTCTTGTCCTGGAATCAACGTCATATCCTTACTGACACAGTTAATTACAACACTGCGCTGACAGGAATGCCGACATGAGTTATTTATGCCGAGTTCCGTCTGCTTTCGCAAGCTCTTCTCCTCCATAGAGACTGGCTTAGATAACCTCCAAAAAATAATATATAAAAGCACTTTTAGGTAAGTCATTAGAGGTTATCACAGGTAAGCCTATCTGGTTACACATCTCTTATTTCTGGAACAACCTGTAATAGTTGTGTAGCAGAGAACTTGTTACAGTACACAGTGGCCTTTTGCTATGTTTACCGGGCCTCACAACAGAAGGGGCCTCCGAAAAAGAGCCCTGCCCCCCTTTATCACAGAAATGAGTGGGGGCTATAGGGGCAAAAATGTCACCAAAATTCAAGATATATGGGTCAAAAATGTCCTTGTATATGTATTATTACAGTCCATAGAGTGCTGTTTTCCCTAAAATCGGCGCGATTGCAAATGTGATAGCCTATTGATTTCATATTACAGTTCAATAAACATGAAGGTAATGTTAGGTGACTAATTTTAGTCTTAGAA
The DNA here is from genome assembly GCA_038021265.1 of Cyprinella venusta. Lineage (NCBI taxonomy): Eukaryota > Metazoa > Chordata > Actinopteri > Cypriniformes > Leuciscidae > Cyprinella > Cyprinella venusta. The sequence continues at coordinate 6,331,986 of CM075879.1, read as the reverse complement.
AATTGTCTGTTTTTGCATTATTACCAACAAAAATATTTCCAAACAAACCCAGAGCCGTTTGCACGTCTCTGAGCAATACAGTGATGTTTCGTTTCTAAATGAATATGCATTTTTAACAAATCGTTTGAGTGAATGATGGGGGCCTCCGAATTGCAAAGGCCACCTCACGTATTACAGCAGCATCTTGGGATTGTGTCTTCCTCAAGGGCACAATGGAAATGCTAGTTCATGCTTTATCCTTTCACGGCTTGAATCTAAAAGGTCTGGGTTACTAGTGCAACACATTAAGTTACCACCACCACCGTTTTGTAAAACTCTGGCACACACTTCTTTGTGAGCTTTGTTTTCCCAGCTCAGTTGCCGTTCTGAACCCTGAGAGGCGAAGAACAGTATGCTAACACCTGCTGATAAAACAAACAGTACATCCTATGAGATATTCTTCCAACAAAACACCTTTGTCTTGCTGTTCGTATGATGTCAATATTATGATGATTATTCAGAATCACACACACGTTGTTGGTGTGATATCCTTTTTGTGCTCTCATAAGCTAAATGCTAATCTGTATCAACAAATGCACTAGTATTGTACAGTCACTGTCAAAATGAACTCGATATTGGAAGATAGATTTATCAGGGGATAATAATAGAATTGAGGAATAAGACTTTCCAAAATTAGTCTCATTTGAGATGAAAGGCATCAAGTATTTTTCTCGGGCATTCCCTGAGAGATTGTGCGTCTGACGTAGTCTCTGATTACGCAGTGGAACCACGGAAACGTCATTGACCATTTAAGGGCAAATCTGAAAACGCCAAGCATGTTGAGTCTTATCAAACACTAGAGCGAAATATCAGGATTCTAGCCACATTCTCGGCGTTTAAAGTATCACAATATTCGTGTTTGTTTGGATAGGGCATCTCCTAACTGCTCTCCGGGTGAGTCGTGCCTAGCGCTCTGCCGCCGGTATGCTAGGAATGCGGAAATAGTGGCGCTGAGCCTCTGTTTGCATAGAAGTGCCGCGTGAGTGCATTGGCTGTTTCCCACAAGGTGCTAGAATGAAGCAGGGTGTTTTTTATTTGTTTTTATTTTTTATAAGTGTTCGTGATCACGGGAATGAGTCCATAGCGTAAGTGAAAACACTCATTTCAATATGACACATCTCCAAACCGGAAGGATGGTCATTGCACTCCAGCGAGTATTTCTCAGGATAGGTTATTTTTTGTAAATCAGTTTTTGTATATAGATACTTAGATACAAAAAAAAAAATTCTGAACAAAAACATGCAGCATTGAATGGCGTCACACTATTATTTGTCTTAATGGGAACCTGATGCTGATTTGAGACGTAATAATAGGCAGAGGTGGGTAGTAACGAAGTACATTTACTTCGTTACATTTACTTGAGTATTTTTTTTGGAAAAAAATACTTTTAAGAGTAGATTTAATTGAGGGTACTTTTACTTTAACTCGAGTAAATTTCTTATGAAAAAACTGTACTTTTACTTCGTTACATTGAGTCCTCTCGTTACTTTATTTTAATGCAATATGTTGTTAAAAGCGTAGTTTATTCTAAGCGCGCGCTCTCTCTTTTTTTCTGGGCATGAGCGATGCTCAATTCACAAATGAATCACTCTTTTGAGTCGATTCTGTTCAAAGACTTCATCAAACAAGTTTGGCAGATCTGTCTAAATCGGTTCGCGAATCAGTTTGAATGATCTGTTCAGTTTCATGCACGCGCTGAATCGTCTCGGAGTCGTAACAGGAAGATTTAACAACATCAAGAGTGTTGTATGAAGTGGCTGTGGTAAATCTGCAAATGCATCATATTTTTGTATGATGCCAGCGATGAAGATCTTTATTAGTTGAACATCTTCGTATGTTACTTCGTAAGCTGTCTGTGAATGTAAGTTATCATTCCACACGACGACACATTCCATTTCATTTCATTTCATTCAGGTAACGTTACATTTTACAACCAAACACCATATAGCACGACTACAAGCATGACATAACCCTTTTTTGGGACATAATACATTACTTAATACATTAAATAAGCTATCATCGTCCAGTTTATAAATGTGTGTACACACACAGTGGCGTGTGAACTCGACTTGAAAACGAATGCCTTTGCCTGCCTTATTAGACACAGTTAACCAGTTTAAAGATGCTTTCAGAAATATAGCCCACATTTAAATACATTTTGGAGAACAGACAGAAGATTTGTGAATTTGATCATTGTTTGTGTAGGGCATGACATGACTGCGAGCAAATGTGCAGAGTTTTAACTCTTTCTAATCTGTGTCAATCAATGGTTCCCTTTACATGCCTATGAATGCAAAACTCCACAGACTCACTTTATTCCGACATTGTCTAATAATCCAAATGTAGTTATATAAATTACTATACTATTGTACAAACCAAAGGGCAGGCAGTGGTTTTCGGGCTACAGATATAATATTCAGAGAGAAATAATGTTTGTCTCTGCTGTTTTTGTTGCAAAGATAGGTTATCTAATTATGATAACAATAGTCATTTGAATGAAAAATATCTAAATAATAACATGTTTATATATATATATATATATATATATATATATATATATATATATATATATATATATATATATATATAGGCCTATGTGATCCAAAGTAACTAGTAACTAACTACTTGAGTAGTTTTTTCATCGGATACTTTTTTACTCATACTTTAAGATTATTACTTTTACTTTTACTTTGAGTAAATAATTCTATAAGTACTTGTACTTTTACTTGAGTACAGTTTTTGGATACTCTACCCACCTCTGATAATAGGCTACATTTCTGAACTATGAAATGCAATATAGGCTTTGAATTGTTTTTAAACATATATCTTCCACAACTTATTTTTGTGTTTGACATGATCAGCAATCACTAAAGCAAGTATAAATCAATTCATGATAGGCTATAGCAAAAATGGGAATGTTTTCATTCAAAATTAACACAAAACCCATGTCTTTCTGCCTCAGATGTGACCATAGCCAACATGAACACACATTTTACAAAATAAGAAGATAAACAATGAACAAAAACAATTCAAATTGCAAAGACTGTAAAGATACATTGAAATTCACATTAATGGTTTGTGTTACTATATTACATGCTCAAAACTCATCTCAAATCTCCTTTTATTACAAGCATGACCAAGGCAGAAGTATATACAGGAATACACCTACACTAACTGACTCAAAAAAGAGAGACCAGTATTCAGTTTTTTTTCAAAGCATATATATAGGCAGAAACTCAGCGGCCCCTGCTGAATTTTCCCTTCCCATAAAGCCTTGATCTGTGCGCTCGCTGTAATGACTCTGTGCCACCCAGTGTGTTTCTGTTTGACTCGGGTCTCTGAGGTCGTCAGGTACACTCAGGCTGGCAGCAGCGCTTCTTTCCACACACACCCAAATACTTGACTCTGGCCAAGTTTATAACCCATCCTGCAGGGCAGACCAAATGAAATAGACAATAAAATCATAGCTTGTGAATGCTCACATTTTCATTGCACTGTAAGAGTCTTTAATCAGCGTTTTATCTCGCCACTATAAACACATTGCTCATGCTTAATTAAAACTGCCAACTAAGAGGTTACAGCAGATGTTGACAGTCTTTTTAGAGAGAGGGGCTCTTACATTTGGTCATATTGGACACCCTTTTATATATATATATATATATATATATATATATATATATATATATAAGGCGAGTCTGCAAATAAATATATATATATATATATATATATATATATATATATAGGGCTGTCAAACTCAAACAATTAATCAAGATTAATCACATCCAAAATAAAAGTACAAAATACACACACATTTATATTTAAGAAAAAATATTATTTATATATAAAATATTTATATTTATATAAAATATAAATTTTATAAATCTATAATATATACATGAAAATATTTCTTAAATATATACAAGCATGTATGTGTATTTATATATATATATATAATAATTACACACAGTGCACTCACATATATTATGTAAACACAAACTTTTATTTTGGATGCGATTAATCGCGATTAATCGTTTGACAGCCCTAATATAAATATATATATGCACACACACAGTATATTGTTAAACGTCAATAGACATCATGTTTTAAATAATGATGAGTTTGAACACTTAATTATTTATTAAAAATAAAATAATATTTAAAAGGTTTAAAGAAGTATTTTTTTAACAAATATTATGAAGTTTGGAGTTCCATTTGTCAGTCTAATATTTTTTATGAGACTTACCGAACATTGTTTTATGGTTTTGCGTTTGTATTTTGCATTATAACAAAATGGTTTTATCCAATGGCATGACATATTTTCATGTATATATATATATATATATATATACAGACAGTGTTGGTCAGAATTATTTGCCCCCTTGGTAAAAATGATCAAATATGGCTATAAAAAATAAATCTGCATTGTTAATCTTTTTGATATTTTATCGTAATTGTTTGCAAAAATCTAACCTTGCATTGCAGTAAAATAATTGAAAGTGGGGGAATCACATTATAAAATAAATATTTTTTCTCCAAAACACGTTGAGAACAATTATTTGCCCCCTTTCATTAAATCATTTTTGCAACATCATTTTTTCCAAGATAACAGCTCTTAGTCTTCTCCTATAATGCCTGATGAGTTTGAAGAACACCTGACAAGAGATCGGAGATCATTCCTCCATACAGAATCTCTCCAGATCCTTCAGATTCCCAGATCCATGACATGTTAGTGCTTCTTCTCTTCAGTTCAGCCCACTCATTTTCTATAGAGTTCAGTTTAGGGGACTGGGGTGGCCATGGCATATGCTTGGTTTTGTGCTCAGTGAAAAATGTTGATCTTTCATCTTTTGAACACAGAAGAATATATATTAAGATAAGAATGTTGGTATTTTAACAGTTGACGGTAGCCATGGACTTCCATTGTGTTTTTTTTTTTCCCTATGGATGTCAATATCTACCATCAACGGTTTAAATACCAACATTCTTTGAAATGTCTTCTTTTGTGTTCAGAAGAAAAAAAAAATCATACAGGTTTGGAACAACCTTTTTTATTCCTCCTCATTTCAAGTTTATTTCACTTTCCACCTTCGCATCTTTATGGAAGCTTGTTTCCGCCATAGAATGAAAAATATAAAAGGTAATTGCGACTTTTTATCTCACAATTCTGACTTTTTTTCTCACAATTGCGAGTTTACTTCTCGCAATTCTGACATTATTTCTCAGAATTGCGAGATATAAAGTCAGAATTGCGTGATATAAAGTCAGAATTGCGAGTTATAAAGACAGAATTGCGAGATATAAAGTCGCAATTGCGAGAAATAAAGTCAGAATTGCGTGATATAAAGTCAGAATTGCGAGTTATAAAGACAGAATTGCGAGATATAAAGTTCCAATTGCGAGAAATAAAGTCAGAATTGCGTGATATAAAGTCAGAATTGCGTGATATAAAGTCAGAATTGCGAGTTATAAAGACAGAATTGCGAGATATAAAGTCGCAATTGCGTGTTATAAAGTCAGAATTGCGAGTTATAATGTCAGAATTGCGAGTTATAAAGTCAGAATTGCGAGATATAAAGTCGCAATTGCGTGTTATAAAGTCAGAATTGCGAGTTATAATGTCAGAATTGCGAGTTATAAAGTCAGAATTGTGAGATATAAAGTCAGAATTGCTTGATATAAAGTCGCAATTGCGTGATATAAAATCAGAATTGTGAGATTTAAACTAGTCTTTTTTCCCCTTAGAATTGGCCTGATAAGTCACAATTGTGAGTTTATATCTCACAATTCTGAGAAAAGATGTCAGAATTTCGACATATAAACTCGCAATTATGTGTTAGAAAGTCAGAATTGCGAGATGTAAATTTGCAATTGTGAGAAAAAAAGTCAGAATTGTGAGATAAAAAGTCGCACTTCTGTCTTTTTTTCTCAGAATTGCGACTTTATATCACGCAATTCTGACTTTATATCTCGCAATTCTGACTTTATATCTCACAATCCTGACTTTATAACTCGCAATTCTGAGAAATAAAGTCAGAAATGCGAGATATAAACTTGCAATTGTGAGAAAAAAAGTCAGAATTGTGAGATAAAAAGTCACAATTATTTATGTTATTTTTTTATTCAGTGGCGGAAACAAGCTTCCATACATCTTTAAGGTCACTGAAATAATATTATTAATTTAAAATTAAAGTGAAAACAAAAAATATATAAAAAAACATGAACAAAAAATAAAATATGATATGAGTGCTGCTGAAATAACACTCGTCTCGTCATTGACCCATTATTAAATGTTAGACAGAGCACTAACGTGGCAATGCTTCATGAAACCCGTCCTGAGGTTCTCTAAGGCCCGGTGCAGCTCATGACTGGCTAAGCGCTGAATTTAAGGTCTAGTCTGTCACTCATTGCAGTCACGGTGGAAACAAAGAGTGGGTGAGCTTTAAGAATATGTGCTATTGTACGGCACACTCGCTGTGCAGCTGACCAGACAATAGCTAGCTGTGTGTTCCTCTCCAGACTGCTGGAAAAAGCGCACACGTGCTCAGCCCTAGAGGCGTCACACTGCAGGACAATGGCAGCACCCGTCAGTGGCTTAAAACACCAGACTGGTGACTGGAGTCAAAAGTGCTGGGGACGGCTGACGTCAAGCCAGAAAAAGTGCGGGGGGGGGGGGGGGGGGGGGGGGCGGAAAGAAACAGAGAGCCTTTTCTTCTCCTTGGCAAAAGCCCTGGCTGATTTAAAGTTGCTGACAGTATTTAGTTCAGACGGCAGGGCTATTAATAGAAAGGCTTGCCGGGGTATTTTTAGCATAACAGGGCTATATTTATATCTCAGGGAGTGGTGGCCTTGCAGATAAAATAAGGGGCTTCTTGATTCAGTCATGGACATAAAAAACCCAAGACAGATTCTCTTGCCCCTCCTGTGGTTCTCTTGAATTCGCCCACAACCTTTTTTTTTTTGCCTTGATTGAGAGAGAAATAGAGCCTCTCTTTTTTTTTTTCAAATGGTGTGCAGTGCTGGCCGGCTGCAGGAGTGGCCGGGATACACAGTTGCCGTGCGTCTTAGCCATAATTATAGACTTGTTTTAAGCCCCCCTACCACGTAATTTACCTCGAAGTGTAACCAACCCGTCCATCCACACCCGCACACCCCCCTGCTCACCATATGAACGCATTATGTCAGTGATTCCCCATGAAACTTGTCTTTAATTAAATAGAACCACGCCTATTTCAATGACCTCTATGTTTTAGGGTCAAGGACAAATAAGAGTGTCCAGTATGAGCTGGAATAAAAATCTAGTCAAGTTATAGTGGCAGTCGCAGTGTTTAATTTGGTTTACATTTTTGAAAGACTAAAGGCCCGTTCACACCAAGCACGATAACTGAAAAGATAACTATAAAGATGTAATTCTAAAAATCGTTTTCCATATTAAAGAATAACAGAGTTCAACCCACAGCTATAACGATAAAGATATGAGGAACGATATCGTTGGAATCACTTTCAGAACGATTTTTTTCCAGCTGTCCAACGATAAAACACCAACATGACATCATGACTTTTGCGTAAACATACACGCCACTTTCGTGTCAAGTGGCGTGTTATCTCTACGCATTTTGAGCTATCCGCGTGTAACCGTGTGTATGCGTGTATGTTTACGCCATTAACGTTCGCGTCATTCCGCGTGTCCGTACACGCGCGTCAAATGTCCAGTCATAAATGCCATTAACCCCAGTGACGGTTAAGTTTAGGGATGGGGTTGAGGTAAATCATATCTTTTTTTTACCTAGGATGGTAAGGGAACAGTCATAAATGCCATTAACCCCAGTGACGGTTAAGTTTAGGGATGGGGTTGAGGTAAGTCATATCTTTTTTTTTACCTAGGATGGTAAGGGAACAGTCATAAATGCCATTAACCCCAGTGACGGTTAGGTTTAGGGATGGGGTTGAGGTAAGTCATATATTTATATAACGTTAAGTCAACGGCGTTCATAAACACGCTGAAAAGCGATTATGCGTCTTGATAGCACGCCAAAAGTGCAAATACGAATTGGCGTGTCATACACACGCTAAAACACTGACAACCAATGAGAATCCATTCTAATATAAAGGTCTCGCGCATTTAAAATGGCAGATGACATTGCAGAGAAGTTAATCGTCGAGGTAAAAATAAAAATCCTCCACTGTTTGACAAGACAAACCCCCGTTTCAAGGATAAAAAAGATGGATATGTGGAAAGCAATCGGTCGTATCCTGGGAATAAACGGTGAGAAGTATTCACAATGAGATATTATACAGTTTAGCATAGTGTTACAAAATTACCTCAGGTAAGCTATCCAGCGCTAGTTGATAACATTGCTGAAGTTGCAGCGATAAAGGTGTTGACTAGGTGATGTTTTTATCCCATCGTTGCCTTCGTTAGCTAAACCCACTGTAAGATATTAGACTTGCTAGATTCACTGTTTAGATGCGCTCCCAACTCCTCTCGTATTGAAGGATACCGTGTACCCAAAAGCGGCTGTTTTTCTTTTGATATTTGTTTGTAAAGTAAAGCAGTAGCAGTCATCTATTTTCGCTACTTTGAATCCTCAGTGTGGGCGCGCGTGCGGGAATGAGCGCGCACGTTTGCTTTGAATAAAAAGATCGTTATCGGTTGTTGGTGTGGACGCATGTATAGTTATCTTTATCGTTACCTTTATAGTTATCGTGCTTAGTGTGGACGGCCTTAACAGTTTTGGTTCAATCACTCTAAAAATAATCGTTTAGTATAGAGTAAAATAATATTTTTCCTTTATCTTGAAAATACATGACCAGGTTAATCTAAAGCATTGTTTATTTTTTAATAATAATGCGTATAATGTATTTTTTTAACAAGTGACAGACTAAAGATGCATTTCACAGTTGGGGGAAAGTACATTACAACATTGTGTTAGTCCCTGAAAAAGTAACTAGTTACTTTTTATGGATACGCTACTTTACTTTACTTTACCTTTTTCACCAAAGCTGGGCTTGCTTGTTTACGTCTTACATAAAAAACAAATGTCTATTGTTGGCAAACGTGAAGGCCCTGTCACACTAAAAGTGAAATTTAAGCCTCAGGCTGAAGGAAATGCAAATTCACTCCTGAGAGCTCAAACCTTTCAGCTGTGCTGCCATTCTGGATCACGGAAGAATAGGACACGGGAGAAGAAAGTATAACACTCTTACTTTACCTTACTTAAAAAAAGAAAAAAAGAAAAGAAAGATATTTAATGTTGCTTTTGCTTATTAGTCTGTATAAACTGGATCATCAAAGGTCAGCAACAAAGACATTGGTTAATTAAGTGAGATTAAAGGGATAGTTCACTTTGAAATTTATTTTTGGCATGTTTTAGCTCCATCCAAGATGTGGTTACAAGAGGTAAAAACGATATAAATATTGTTCGTTTTCTCGCACAAACCCCTCGTTTCGTGTCTTAGGCCATCAATGTGTACTTACATTTACGAGTCATTAAATCATGTTTAATTTGGACTTCTCTGTGCATGCTCTTCAAGGTGGTGACCTTAGATCTACATTATATGACTGACAGACACGAACGGTTTGACCTAAAAATATCAAAATTGAAAATACTGTAAACAAAGATATATCTTGGATGCCCTTGAGGTAAGCTAAAACATTCCAAAAATTAATTTCTTAACATACATCCATCCATCCATCCATCCATCCGTCCATCTGGTTAATATTCTGTAAGTAAATCTGGCCCTTTTTGCCACGATAGTTTTTTTTTTTTTTTTTTTAACCCAACTTTGACTTTTAAGTTAGCCAAAAATGTGAGAAGGCAGCACACATCCAAAAAACGGAACTTTCTGCAATATAAAATTTATTTGAAAAACACCTTTTAAAACTGACATGTGAGCAGTTCTAACTCTGCTCTTATATTGACTGTGGTCTCAATGCTCCTGGCCAGCTAAAATCTTATTTCTTTTGCATTGAAAGCGCTGTAAAGCCTGTTATGTAAGCCGGCACTTCTGATGTCTTAGCTTTTGAGAGATCTGCTGCTAATTTGGTCTTCGATCCAGAAGCTTCGGCAGACTTCTGACTACGAGCACTGCCCATTCTTCTCATGAGTCATGACCTCCTCCAGAGCTCAATAGACTCAGCCTTCACTGAAGTGTCAGACCGTCCGCAGTGATGCATCAGGATCACATGTGTTGCGTAAGATGTATCCTTTTAAAATGTCCTTTTCCAGATCACTTTCAGAGAGTGAAATTGCATCCAGCTGAGATATTTATAAGATAAGAAACTAAATTGGATCTTGGTCAGAAGTGCTTGTGCTGATTCAGAAGAGACATCGTAAGTGTAAAGTCTGGCACAAGCATGCATGCGAGTGTGAATCAGAGAGCAATGTCATGGGAACAATTAAACGATCCTTGGATCATGGGTGGTCTCATTTAGTGTTATGGGCAAGGTCTACCCGATAAAAAAAAAATATGTTCTGTTTAAAGTCATTTACAGTGGGGAGATCAAGGGCAATTGCTCGCTCCTGGTGGAGATTTTATTTAACAAGCACAACATGGCAAGGGTTTCTACTGTTCATTTAAATGCCTTTTATGACTTTACACTTAACCCAGTCTTAAATATTCACTATGAGGTTGCAGTATTGCTATAATTTCGGCTTTTAAGTATTTGCAAGTGATAGGTTTTATTAATGCTGACAAAGAAAACGAACACAACACACTGCATGCTGTTTATCAAGCAGTGTATGGATGTATTTCATTAAAGGGTACCTATTATGGCATTTGAAATGTTCCTAATATTGTTCTGGGAGTCCCCAACAACAGTTTTACAAGCATGCAATGACAAAAAACACTTTTGTTGTCTTATAATATGCATTTATTTTTACCTGATTTGCCCACCGACTCCCATATGAATCGTTTTGCGAGTCCTTTTCCAAAACCCGCCTTTGCGTGACGCTAATCTGCGGTGATTGGTCAGATGACCTAGTCAGTTGTGATTGGTATTCTCTGTGCAGAGATTGTCGAAAACGGAACTCTTATTACCTTAAATGGGTTCTCAACTCCAGTCCTCGCGACCCACTGCTCTGCATACTGTGTATGTCTCCCTCATTTAACACACCTCAGATCCTCAGCTCGTTAGGATAGAGCCGGCTCGCGAATCCATACTTTATAGCGTTTAGGTTTGTGAAGCAATCATCTTCAAAATGACGCGAACACACAACAAGGTTTGGGCTATACTTGTGTGGTATAGCAGTACTTGTACATATGAACTGCAGCCACTTAGTCTTCAAATACTCCTCACTTGACAGGTGAAAAAAGTTCGCTTTTGCGTCGCACTTTAAAACACAGCGTCTCGTCGACATGATTGTTTTCCGAAGCCCAGATCCAAAAAGGTGCGGTGGGTCCAAACCTCCATGCTCTCAGACCTCCCTGGCCAACCCAGGCAGGGTGGCCCGTCCTGGGCCAGTTTCAGATTTGCCCGCCACTCCTGGAGCTCCGGTTTTCCCTGGCGTCTCCGAGCGCAATAAGTGGGCGTTTCTTATTCAAATAACTTGTCAAGTTGACGTCAACCAGACAAAGGAAAAGCATCGTTCTTCGAACGATTCATATCAGCGACTCAGAGTCGACTCTTACTTTTGAGAGACAATAACTTTGTATACGATGAACTTTCATGTTTAAAACTTTGCAGGATGTTTTCGTTCACTTAGATCTATGTTAAACACTACATGAAGGGCAATTTTCAAAAATCCATAATAGGTACCCTTTAAAAAAATGGGTTAGTTAGAGCTTTCCAAGTGATGGGCTTTGTCAAGGCTGACAAATACAACAGGAAATGCACCATACTCTCTAACTTGCATATAGTGTTTTCATGCATCACATGCATATATTTCATTTAGTTTGCAGTTTTGCTGTTTATGTATTTCCAAGTGATGAGCTTTGTCCATGCTGACAGACAACAACAAATGCACTATACTTTTCATGCCTTGCAATAGATTTATGCTGTTTTGAATGCATTGCACGCATGCATTTCCTTCAGTGCCATATTTGGGAATTTTTGAAGTTTGATGGTATTGTTCTCATGCTGTTTACGAAACTATTTCTTGTATGCATGCATTATGTTTACTAAGGGGTTGCAGCATTGTTATAGTTTGAGCTTCATGTATTTCCATTGTTACAATGTAATTATACATTTAAAGGGGTGGTCTAGTACTCTTTTTCTTTGCATGATTGTGTTTATGGGGTGCAATATAACATGTATTCGTGGTTTTTCTTTTTTTAAAAGTCTTATTTTTCATAAACTTCACCTTTATCGTCAGCCGCGCTCTCCTCTGTCCCCTGAACGAGCGGTTTACTTCCTGATTCTATGAAAACACTCCCTCAGAAACACGTCGTGGGCTCAGATTGGTTCGTTTGGGCGGGTGTGTTGTGATTGGCTAAACTGTCGCTCACGTTGTCCGGAAGGTTAACGCCTATTACCTTACTGGGAAACGCCAGCTCCCGTCCAGATGTAAATAATGGTGTCTAACTGCAGTAGCAGTTTGAGGCAGAATCAGACCGAGAAAGCCGCGATGAAGCGAGTAAAACAGAACCACACCACACACGGCTCTTACTAAACGTTTCTGAATGATAATTTGCCATATTTTTTTAACCATATACACGTTTGTTTTACACAATAGCATCTGACTGGCAACGATAGCAACTGACTGCCTACTAATGTTAAGCACAAACAGCGGTGGCAAGTTTACGTTCTTGATCAAATCGAAAATAACGTCATAAAGCATATATACATGAAAAATACGTTTAAAACATTAGTACTTATACAAAATTCAGGTCCGTAATGTTTGTACCCGTTTGTCGTAGACACAAAATACTAGCATAGTAGCATATAGTGGCTATAAAAGCCAGCGCTGGCATTTTGAAAAATAAATAAATAAATAAATACAACACAGGCTAACGTTCCGTCTGGAATTATACATGCAAATACATTTAAAACGATTAAGTCTTAGCCTACTTACAGGTTGTGGTCCAACAACTGCAGCCTCTGGTTTTAAGGTTGGATCTGCTTCATGGTTTATTAACAGTTTCTTGCTGCATTGATCTCGTGGAGATTCTAGAAACTGTCTTCCGTAAAATGCGCAGCACAGAGAGCTAGATTACGATCGTCACTTTCAGGAATATAATCATACATAAATTGTATCCATTGTTGATGAAGTATAGCATCCGTGGGAAGCTTGAAACACAGAAGACCTGACAGCTGCGTGAACACAACTCACTCGACGTGCTGCAGAAATATGCACATGCCATTTCCTGCATATTCCGAGGGAGTGTTTGATGCAAATGTGTGGGTTAGTGACGTACCATAACCCGTTGTAGTCCCAATCGAGTCGTTTTTGTAGGCGTTTACACTTCCTGGTTTTTAAAAGACGATATCTCTGCTTACATTGAACTTTCAGCGCTGCAACTTTGCAGATACTGTTAATGCACCATCAGCAACATTACACACTATTTAAAATCAAAAAAGTGAACCTTTAATGGACCACCCCTTTAAGTACCGAGTAATATTAATGAACTACATGTGATTAGGATTTGGTTGAGGGTTAGTTGTGCACAATATACTATTATCACTAGGGTTGGGTATCGAGAATCGAGTATCGATTGGAACCAGGACTAACTTTTCATTTTTCCCGGAATCGTTCAAAAGTTAAAATTTCGATTCCTAGTTTCGATATTCACACTCCGCCAACCAGAAGAAGAAACCGCTGAACAACACCAACGAAGAAGCGTCTACCGGAAGTTTTGGCATAACCGCGCGAGTCGAACATGAGTAGCTTACGTCAGCGGTCCAAAGTGTGGCTTCAATTTTCTAAAAATATCAAAATCTCAGCAAAATGCAGAGTATTTCCCTTTAGAAAGGAGTATTTCCTTCAGAAAGACCGTTGGTTAGCAAGGTTAGCTAAACTTTTTTGACCCTGCCTCTTAAAAGAATCGGAATGGAGAATCGTTGGGAACCGGAATCGAAACAAGGAATCGGAATCAGAATCGTTCAAATTCAAACGATACACAACCCTAATTATCACTATGCAACATACGTAACAAGGACACTGTAAAATATACTGTTACTATTTTTCATGTATCATGCATGTACTTAATTCAGTATGGGGTTGCAATATTACTGTAGTTTGCACTTTAAAGTGTTAGCAAGAGGCTTTGTAGGCTATATGCTGTTTTACAAAAAGTCTGCATTCTATTTTTAATGCACCACATGCATATATTTCTTTTAGTATGGGGTTGCAATATTGCAATATTTTTTTGTTTTTTCCAAGTGATGGACATGCATGCATTTCACGCATGTAAGATACATGATTTTGTTTTCCTTTTGAAGCCTTTGCAAGCACAGCGCGCCTTTCACATAAACGACACAAACGTTGTGCACTTAAAGCGTCCTCTGTGTTCTGCTGAGGTCTTTCAAAGTTAACTCAAATTAACCAACAGTGGAATTTCACCTCAGGCTTCACTGACACAAGAGGAGCCATTGTTTGGCCTCATGTGCTTGTGTCTTTGTTTGAGGAGGGAGTTAATTGAAAGGAACGTGCAAAAGCGGCAGGAAGCCTTTAATGACACAAGGCCTTCATGTGTTGTGGACGTTCCAGAGTTAGGTTTTGCACTTACGCCAACAGGTCTGACTGACCCACTGAGTTGAAAGGAATCCTTAAGTGCAACCCATTTGAACTTCAGCCGTCCCGAGCCCCAGCCACAGTGGATAGGGGGTTGGAGGGGCTGGGTCGGCTGTGGGATGGGGTGGGAGAGTGAGAGTGGGAGTCGCACGTTGTGGTGACTGAAGTTAAACGGCTGAAATGGGTGAAGGGAGGATACGGGAGTCATTCTTCTTAATGCCACAGAGGTATTCCCAGTGAAATAATCTTGACCACAAGAGAGATTGGACGTCACTGAATTGGAAATGGAAGATAAAAGATATTTGATGAATTTTATCGACAAGAAGTTGAATAAATGTTACTATTTGCATTTATTTCTTGGAAAATTCAATACAAGATTACTTGACAAGCCCTTCCAGAAGAATTGTGAAGCGCTTATTAGTAATAATTCTTATAGTAGAGGTCTATCAATGCAATAACTTACATGAAATATCAATTAACAATGTGTAATCAACATTATTAATCTTAGTTAATTCTCACATTTTCTACACGTAATAACAAAATAATAACATTATTTAATGTCTTACGGACCAACATGCACTCTTAGAAGAAATGGTTCTATTTAGAATCAGAAATGGTTCCATCCCCCACTTCATATATGGAACTCCAAAATGGTTCTATATAGAACCATTTTTTTTTTGGTAAAAGGTTCTATTGGCCAAGTATGGAACCCCAGGGTTCTATATAGAACCCAGAGGAACCCTTTTTTAAGAGTGTATAGAACCTTTTAGGGGTTCCAAATATGTCGTGCTAATAGAACCTTTTAAGGTTCTATATAGAACCTTTTCTTCTAAGAGTGTGAATTCCAGTGTTTAATACCATATAAACATGAACCTACTTTGACAATGCTGTAAAGTATTGTTGTTCGTTGATCATGGTACTTACAATGCATTGACAAATTAAACCTTATTGTGAAATGTAACCATTGTTTCTGTTATACAAAAATAGTGTTTGGTCCAATCCGCCAATCAAGTCCGAGTCCAAATGGGGCCAAGCCGGACTTGAGTCCGAGTCCTTAACATCCGAGTCTGTGTTGAGTCTGACCGAGTCCAGAAAGATTGAAATGATTTAAAATCGACCTATTACAAAGACCTGCCCCTCTTAGTTACTGTTGCTACACTGTAAAAAAATATTTTTGGTTTAACTTAAAAAAGTAAGTAACCTGGTTGCCTTTGTTGATTGAACTGGAAAAAGTGAGTTAAAGGGGGGGGGGGGGGGGGGGGGTTGACTGCTTTTTTTTCTTTGCATGATTGTGTTTATGGGGTGCAATATAACATGTATTCGTGGTTTTTCGTTTTTAAAAAGTCTTATTTTTCATAAACTTCACGTTTATTGTCAGCCGCGCTCTCCTCTGTCCCCTGAACGAGCGGTTGACTTCCTGAGTCTATGAAACCACTCCCTCAGAAACACGTCGTGGGCTCAGATTGGTTAGCTTGGTCCGGTGTGTTGTGATTGGCTAAACTTTCGCTTACGTTGTCTGGAAAGTTAACGTCCTTCACCTTTACGGGCACGTCATGAGCTCCGGTCCAGATGTAAATATGCGTCGAACTCAGTATGACCCAGAATCAGACTGAGAAAGCCGCGATGAAGCGAGTCAAACAGAACCACACCACACACGGCTCTTAATAAACATTTCTGAATGATAATTTGCTACATTTTTTAACCATATACATGTTTGTTAACACAATAGCATCTGACTGGCAACAATAGCAACTGACTGGCTACTAATGTTATACTCAAACAGCGGTGGCAAGTTTACGTTCTTGATCAAATCGAAAATAACGTCATAAAACATATATACATGAAAAATACATTTACAACATTAGCACTTATACAAAAGTCATGTTTGTACGCGTTTGTCATAGACACAAAATAGCATAACTAATAGCCTATAGTGGCAATAAAGCTAGCGCTGGCATTTGAAAAAAACTAAAACACAAGACTACGTATGGAATTATACTGTCTTAGCCTACTTACAGGTTGTGGCCCAACAACTGCTGCCTCTGGTTTTAAAGTCGGAACTGCTTCATGTTTACAGTTTCTTGTTGAATCCGGTGTTGAACTCATGGAGATTCTGGAAGCTGTCTTCCGTAAAATGCGTAGCACAGAGAGCTAGATTACGATCGTCATTTTCAGGAACATAATCAAACATTAATTGTATCCATTGTTGACGAAGTACAGCGTCCATGGAAAGTTCGAAGACATAAGACCTGAAATATATATATATATATATATATATATATATATATATATATATATATATATATTTTTTTTTTTTTACAGTGTACGACAAGCTTTTCCGCTCTCACCCACACATCATGTTCTCACACAGTAAAAAATACATTGCAAAGAGGACATTGACAATGAAGAGGAATCAGACAAGACCGAGCAAGTTACTTTTGGTTTGAAATAAAGTCTCAGCTTTCAAATTTTGTAATTTTTAAGAAATTCAAACAATAAATACCGTTTTGTGGTGGTATATTTCAGTGTGAGTTCAAGTAGCGCAACTCTGACAGAACTGTTATGAACTGTTGCCTCTACATATGTTATGCTTGAGTGCAATAGTGAGTACTATAGGCCTTTCTTTGCTTGTTAATTTTCTAATACTGTTAAGTATGGTTATAATGTTTATTTGTGCTTTATGCTTAAAAAGGAGTGTGTTTCATGGACATTTATTCACATAAGTGTTGATAAGTGTTGTCACATTTATTCCCTTGGCGTGCCGGCGTGATGACGTCATCATGCGCGTCGCATAGTAACCCGCGCGCGCGCCATTGACGCTTCATTAGTAGTAAACGCAGAGACGAGAAGCAATCACAAATGCGTCCTTCTCTTCGTTGTCTTCTCACTAACAGGTAACTGCAAATAACACCTCCAATTTAAGCATGAACACACTGTTAATAATATTGAGTGAGTTGAGGGCGTGTTTAACGCAGTTGTTTTGCTATAACAATGAGTTATATATGAGTTTGTCATGTTGAGCACATGGTTAGCATAAATGCTCCGCGATTAGCGCCAAAAGTCCGCTAAATAACTGATTTACGTATAATTGCTGTTCTAATCCATTAAGGGTAATATTGTCTAGTGTTATAAATCATTCTTAGTTTACATATGTGGTCGTTAATCGGCGGTGATTTCTGTAAACTGTGGAATGTGTTACATTTGAGAGGATGTATTTGAGTGAATTTCACGTGTCTCGTCATTCAGTGCAATATTCAGACAACAAACTTGTTGGTTATGTGTTCTAAACTGAGAAAAGGGAGTAGATTTTTAATGTATTCGTCATGTATTTTACATCATCACTCATGTTATTATTTAGATAAAGGGGATACATGCTAAAGTTAAAGTGTTTGTATATAAAAATGACCTATTAGGGTGTCACTTATGGCAATTGTAAACCGTGAATATGCAAAATGTTTACAGCTGTAATATGCATATACTTTTATTTATTAGTAGTAAATGCAGAGACGAGAAGCAATCACAAATGCGTCCTTCTCTTCGTTGTCTTCTCACTAACAGGAGTACTACATGAGCACATTGTAAAAATGACAAAGTTTACTAACTTTACATAGTCATTACAGTTAATGAGACGTTAACTGTGCACAAAGTAGGTAAGTAAGCAATTTTATGACACTAGTCATAAAATGGTTAACTTTTGAATGCATTGACATGTATTCTGCAATGCCTTACACACTATAGGCGTCCATGGAAAGTGCGTTTCTACGAACACAAAACAAGCCGACTTTCTCACACCACAACAAAGGCTCAAAGTCTTGTAAGTTTGTGTCATTCTACCAACCCGAATAGTTAGATTCATGTGCTCTGTGTAGTTTTCTTAACTTGTAGTTAAATGTAAGTAGTGCAACACAAAATGCAGGATAGGCTTAAAAATGTCAAGATGATAAAATTGCCCCAAAGACATTTTATATTTTGCTTTACAATTGGTAGCTATGTGTCCAGAGTTTGCGAGTTATAATTACGATCAAAGAGATTGAGCCCCCGACCTCAAGCGCAGGGCTGACTCAACCGACACTAAAAATAGAAACGACCCCATTGCCATGCACACACACCCTCTTGTTATCCCTATTTTCTGACCAACAAAAAGAAGCTGGGAGGGGCAGTGTGTGTGTGTATGGTTTTGTATGGGGGGTATGGAAGAGTAGCACTGGAAAGTTGACTCATTCAATTGTCCCACAATTGCTCCAGCCTGAAACTCCGCCA
This sequence comes from Cyprinella venusta, assembly GCA_038021265.1. Taxonomy (NCBI): domain Eukaryota; kingdom Metazoa; phylum Chordata; class Actinopteri; order Cypriniformes; family Leuciscidae; genus Cyprinella; species Cyprinella venusta. Next base: position 6,313,018 of record CM075879.1, on the reverse strand, counting down.
TCCAGAAACCAGAATCCTTTTCAGGATATATTTAGCATTTCCAATGGCTCTCGATGGAGAGTTGCTCTCTGAAAGGTGAGGAAGAATTTGCAAGACAGAAAGGCCAGAACATTCCAGACAGGTTTCGTACAGTGGCTACGACTGGGAAACATGTTAATCTGCTTATTTATGGACACTCGCACACACCGAAAGATCCCTGGCTGACTCACTCACGCCACAGGCTGGGAAAACCGTCTGGACAGAAAGTGCTTCCACCCGGCCATCATAGGAGTAATAACCGCCTAACTACTGGAACTAAATAAACTTCACACATACACACAGTGGCTTGAAATGGAAATGGGTGCTTTGGGAGAATAACCACAACAACACAACCCTCCTCTCAGTGGTTGAAATGGAGAAATGTGGAAAGAAGCTCCGTATTTAAATAATTTTGTTCGTCTGCAGACTTTGGCTAAACCCAAGTCGCCCTAATACGCCTATTTGGCCAATGCACAATTAAACTCTCCTCGGAACGGCGCCGATCTGAATGCGGGAACATGCATGAGTCTGACCAGACAGCTTCTCCTTCATTATCCGTATAAAAATATATGTCTATGCCTAAACACTGATCCCACACAAATGTCACAGCCTTCTAAAATTAGTACTGGGCTGCACACTGGAACTGATATTGTGTCAACTGGGATATTTCTGGCCGTTACAGCATAGGGTGCAGTGTGTACAACTCAAAAAAAGAAACAGTAGGCTAATGAAAGCTGTTTCTTTATTTTTATTCACTCATCATTTTAAAGGCGCACTAAGTATTTTAATCTTGGAGGTTATATTGACATCTTTGTGTGGATGAAGAGTCATGTAAACGCAAACATTCATGGGTATTGTTAACACATGCAGGGCCGGCTTTAGGTGCCCAAGGCGAGAGTGCCCTCAACCGCGCCCATATTTTTTGTACAATTACTCAATAAATTGTTGGGGTCCTATAGACCCCGAAGCCCAGAAGTGTAAACAGGAAACGAAGACCATTTCTTGAAGGTTAATATAACGCCGACTGCAGATAGGCTACACATAACGTAAACAAAGCAGCGCTTGCTTACCGTTTTGAATATACGCGGGCATCCCCTTGTCAACATTTCAATCAGGCGAAACAAAGCCGCTGAGGACTATTTTGAGCCGGAACCGTGCGGAACACACCGAGGAAACTAAAGCGCTAAACCCAGCTGTCAGATGTTTTTGCGCCACTGCTGAGCAACACGCGTGAGTTTGACAGCTGCCTGTCAGAGTGACTCGGTCGTTTTTTAGGATTGTATAATCTTGTTAAAGAAAAGGACAAATACAAGCAGTGTGTGAACAATGCACAGTACAGCGTGTGCAAAGCTTTCATAATAGATACATTTAATTAACTTTTTTTTTCAATTCTGCAATTTGCGCCCCGTCCAGCACATGGCGCCCCAGGCGGCCGCCTGTGTCGCCTGTTGGCAAAGCCGGCCCTGAACACATGTTCTGTTTCTTGCTGCATTTGTCACTAATGATTCAACATGACATCACGACTTTTGCGTAAACATACACGCCACTTTCGAGTCAAGTGGCATGTTATCTCTAAGCATTTTCAGCTATCTGCGTGTATCCGCGTGTATGTCTACACCATTAACGTTCGCGTCATTCCGCGTGTCTGTACACGCGCGTCAAATGTCCAGTCATAAATGCCCTTAACCCCAGTGACGGTTAAGTTTAGGGATAGGGTTGAGGTAAGTCATATCTTTTTTTTCACTAGGATGGTAAGGGAACAGTCATAAATGCCATTAACCCCAGTGATGGTTAAGTTTAGGGACAGGTTTGAGGTAAGTCATATATTTATATAACGTTAAGTCAACGGCGTTCATAAACACGCTGAAAAGCGATTATGCGTCTTGATAGCACGCCAAAAATGCAAATACGAAGTGGCGTGTCATACACACGCTACTTCATGAGATCAGTCTGAATGATTCATTTATTCCACAACCTTAGCATCCAATTGTAAGGTAAAGTGAGTAGCACTTATTGGCGCCATGAGTGGGACCCCGCTTTTTCTAGACTGCTAATTCTAAAGCTTATGAGTGTATCATTTTAAGCAGATTTGTCAAAAGTATTTTTTTTTTTCAGGTAATTTACATGTGTTTAAGAGTGGGAAAAGTTGCTTTTTGTGCACTCTTTGGGTTTAAAGGAGTAGTTCAACTTTTGCTGATAATTTACACAACCCCATGTCATCCAGGATGTCCATGTCATTCTTTCTTCAGTCGAAAAGAAATTAAGGTTTTTGATGAAAACATTCCAGGATTTTTCTCCATATAATGGACTTCAATGGGAACCAAACAGTTCAAGGTCCAAAAGACACTTTCAGTGCAAACTGTTCAAAGGGCTTTAAACGATTCCAGACGATGAATAAGGGTCTTGTCAAGTGAAACGATCGCTCATTTAATAAATAAATAACAAAGTTTAAGTTTTATAAGCACAAATGCTCACCTTGCTCTGTTCTGTGATGCGTGTTCATGACTCTCCTGTTCGAACTCGTTTATCAAAATGAACAAATCTTTTTCTGAGTCAATTCATTCATTTCGTTCGTTGAATGAACCAAATGACACGAAAAAGATTCGTTCATTTTGATGAACGAGTTCGAACGTGCATCACAGAACAGAGCAAGGCGAGCATTTGAGCTTATAAAACTTAAACTTTGTTATTTTTTTTTTAAATGAGCCAACATGACATCATGACTTTTGCGTAAACATACACGCCACTTTCGAGTCAAGTGGCGTATTATTTCTACGCATTTTGAGCTATCCGCGTGTATCCGCGTGTATGTTTACGCCATTAACGTCCGCATCATCCTGCGTGTCAGAACACGCGCGTCAAATGTCCAGTCATAAATGCCATTAACCCCAGTGACGGTTAAGTTTAGGGATAGGGTTGAGGTAAGTCATATCTTTTTTTTCACTAGGATGGTAAGGGAACAGTCATAAATGCCATTAACCCCAGTGACGGTTAGGTTTAGGGACGGGGTTGAGGTAAGTCATATATTTATATAACTTTAAGTCAACGGCGTTCATAAACACGCTGAAAAGCGATTATGCGTCTTGATAGCACGCCAAAAATGCAAATACGAATTGGCGTGTCATACACACGCTACTTCATGAGATCAGTCTGAATGAGCGATCATTTCGCTTGATAAGACAGTTATTCATCGTCTGGGATCGTTTAAAGCCCTTTGAACAGTTTGCAGTTTCCACTGAAACTGTCTTTTGGACCTTGAAGCGTTTGGTTCCCACTGAAGTGCATAATATGGAGAAAAATCCTGGAATGTTTTCATCAAAAACCTTAATTTCTTTATGACTGAAGAAAGTAAGACATGGATATCTTGGATGACATGGGGGTGAGTAAATTATCAGCAAAAGTTTTTTTTTTTTTTTTTTTTTATTAAGTGAACTACTCCTTTAAGGCAAATTAAACTCTGAAAGTGAAAAAGTCAAGTTTAAACAAAGATGGGAACAAAGATGCGCCACATGACGTCTTTCGAATCGAAAGTACCAAAATGTACTTGTAGACTTAGTAGAAATAACTGAGTTTTCTCTTTAATCAGTTTCTCTTGACTTCCACAGAAAACAGAACTGAGACAGAGAAATGTTCAGGTCTATACTGATGGAAAGTTAGAACTTAGAAAGGTTTTATCAGATATATATGTGGTGCACATGATGAAAGACAGTTCTAATTATTTTAACTGTTCATCATAATTGGTTAATTTAGTGGGTTTTTTTTTTTTTGCTTTTTTTGGTGTGTCATAATTATTCACGAGACTGGGTGGCCTTGTATGAGAAGGCAATGCTTTCATGACATTACTTGACATTTTCCAGAGATAAATGCTTAACTTGCATTAGCTTTGCTTGAGGATCAGGACATCTGCTACAAATAAGTACTGTCATTATTTATAACTTTAATACAGATTCATACATAACACAAATGTGTGGTGAAAAAACTTTTGGCAAGCTGACATGACATATTACTCTTCACCACAATTGACATGTTATGCATCTTTTAAAAAATATAAGAACACCATATTAACTTTTGAGTAGAGTGAGCCAAACTGTTTTTAAAAAAGGCAAAATAGCAATAGAAAATCATTACAAATTGTTGACCCTTTCTTTGTATAATTCGAACACTGTCTACTGTTGTGATGATGTGGAAAATGAGGGGGTAAAGAGGTCAAGTCATGGAGTAACTGTTTAGTTAGAAACAGGACAACCAGGTGTGACTGAATCTGGTACCTCCCATTTTTAAAGAAGACACGCAGCTGTTGTCATTTAACAGCGTCACTATGCGAACACACCTGCTGCTGACCACACACAAGCACACACACACACACACAGAAGAAACTCAGCAGAAACTTCGCAGATAACAGACATCAGCTTTCACATTTACCGCTGCAACAACATGCGTCACCTCAGGTTTTTTTTTTTTTTTTGATGATGCCGCGACATTTTACATAGTAACTGTCATTGACTACTATCAAAAGAAAGTTACTCATTTTCCCTTTCTGCCAGAGTTCTGTATTAATTACATTCATGTGTGCCAAAATTGGGTTAAAATAACCCAGCATTTTTTCGAGTATATGACGGGGCATATATTCACCAGAGACACATGATGTACAAACATTCTGTTCTAGCTAAGTAGGGTCATGTGCAGTAAGACATTTCTGAAGTACACTAGGAACACTGACTGCTTTTACACCATCTCCACAAATATTAAAACTTTCAGAAGGTAAGTCATGGTCTGCAAACCCAGGCGGGTGTGTATAAGTGTGCAGGATGTTCCAGGCATGATGATAAAGAGCGAAACCTGTTAAGACGTTCAAACAACAAGTGATTAACTGAAATCTAAGGGAAGTCAATGCAGCTTTTAAAACTCTGACTCAGCTAACCAGTTTTAAGTTTTGAATAAGCCTGCAAAAGCTGCATTCACAAGAAAAGCCATTTGCAAAATATCTGCATGTGTTTGCACGGCGTGAGACAGTCAGAGGGAAGCCCTGCCCTGTGTGTAATTTTTTCTGTCTGTCTGTCTGTCTCCTCCCAGTCTCCCAGACCGTAGCTCAGCCCTACACGACTCACAACGTCTCTGTGTCTTCCTTGTCGGCACACCCGGTCTGCTGAGAGAGTGAGTGAGAGAAAAGTGAAAGAAGTGGCAGGGTAGAGGGGAGAGAGAAAGTTTATCAGTCAGCAGTGACTCACGGAGGGAAAACCCTGGCTCGTGTGCCAAGACGACTGAAGGGCAAGACTTTCCAGATGATATAAACAGGACTCAGACAGGTTCAAAAAAAGGACCTTGTTTAGCGCTAATGCTAATGGCCGTCTGATCTTTCTTCCTGATGGTCTCAACACTACAGACAGACTGTTAATGACTTTCAGACATGACTTCCTATCCTACAGACATCAGATCTGCTCTCTTGCTTTTACAAGCTGAAAAGCCATCTTAAATAAGCCTAAACTGGTTTGCAGGTCTTAGATTTCTCCCTGGTTAGGTTGGTCTGTTGACTGTTTTAAAGGGGTTTTGAGTGGTTTTCCCCCCGGATGCCTCCTGTTTACACCTGGTATTAAGATGCGTTTGGTCAATCGGATCACAAGTGGATGACGCTAAATACAGGTGTAAACGGTCTAAAATGTTAATGGTCCACTCTCGACCACTTCCAGTCGAAAACACATTTGACCAGATTGCTTTCGCAGTGTAGACGCCCGTGTGATTGAATGTGCAAAAGAGCGTCTACTCTCCTCCTACTGATCTAATGCATAAACATTACGGGAAGCGCACTAGCCAGGCTGAATTTAAACTTTATTGGCTGTAGACCCAAGTCTGTTTTGAAAATGAAAAACATCCCAAGCACAATGTTCTCTCACCGTTCCTGATTTCTAACACACACTCACTGCATTCGGCATTGGTCTTGCGGCTGTCAGAGCAGAAATGAAAGCTGCTGGTCTCCATATGTTTTTCTGGGCAGACTGATCTCATGAAGTAGCGTGTGTATGACACGCCAATTCGTATTTGCATTTTTGGCGTGCTATCAAGACGCATAATCGCTTTTCAGCGTGTTTATGAACGCCGTTGACTTAACGTTATATAAATATATGACTTACCTCAACCCTGTCCCTAAACTTAACCGTCACTGGGGTTAATGGCATTTATGACTGTTCCCTTACCATCCTAGTGAAAAAAAAGATATGACTTACCTCAACCCTATCCCTAAACTTAACCGTCACTGGGGTTAATGGCATTTATGACTGGATATTTGACGCGCGTGTACAGACACGCGGAATGACGCGGACGTTAATGGCGCAGACATACACGCGGATAGCTCAAAATGCGTAGAGATAACACGCCACTTGACTCGAAAGTGGCGTGTATGTTTACGCAAAAGTCGTGATGTCATGTTGTTCTGGGCGCCTTCAAATGTGAATTAAACAAGCTTATTTTGTCAATTAGACCGAAAGATCTGAAACCCCCAACACACATACGGTATTTACCCGACATAGACCTTCCACTCGAAGAAATCAGGACAGAAGTGGTTGAAAGTGGACAAAAGAAACGGATTAAAACACCAGGTGTAAACGGGCATGTGTCTCCCCCATCTACTTGGGATCCGATCGACCAAAATGCATCTTAGGTCTAAACAGGGCTTAAAACAGCTGTAAGCCAGATCAGTTTAAACCACATAAGACCCGCTTAAACAAGCAAGGTTTGAAAACCATTTTAGGTTGATTTAAAGGAGAACTCCGACGCAAAATTAACCTTTGGTCTAATAAAACATTGGTACCTAGCCGACCGTTCTCTGAGATTTGTTTTCATGATAATCGAATGTAAAGAGTTCATTTCTAAAAACTGTTTAGCATATAACGATATGTAATGGGGGCATACAATAAGTAAAAAGAAATCGCTAGTTAATACCACTAACAAGGCTCAAAATAGCCCCACACTAACACAGTAACATAACGAGGGTCCCTACATGCAAAACGAAGCATTGACAACTTTGTAAGTATACAGACCGTTTAATACGAAGATATTTTATAAAGACAGTCCACTTCGTGTACACAGGTGGCGCCATCTTTGGAAAACAGTCTCGACAAGTCGAACCTCGACCGACAGTTCATACAGTTCAGAAGTTTGCTGAACTTGGCACTTGGCACATCGTTCGTGGTTCGACTTGGGGCTATTTTGAGCCTTGTTAGTGGTATCAACTAGCGTCTTCTTTTTACTTATTATATGCCCCCATATACTAGCATTATACGCTAAACAGTTTTTAGAGATAAAACTCTTTACATTCGATTTTCATGAAAACAAATCTCAGAGAACGGTTGACTAGGTACCAATGTTTTATTAGACCAAAGGTTCATTTTCCACTGGAGTTCTCCTTTAAGCAGGTTTTCGCAGGGAAGATAACGAGATAATTGGAAATGATTGCCGTTATCTGATTTACAAAATTCTTTCAGCAATTGAAGTGGTTGCCTGTGCGAGTAAATCGCTCTATTATAGACCACAAATCATTTGTTGTGAAGTCCTCTATTAGTTAACACCTAAGGGAAAGATGATCGTGTCTAGCTAAAGTCTGGAATTTGTGCAGTAATTTTGTTTGGTAACTGGCTGCGGCAGAGAAGAGAAAAACATTGCATATCACGAGAGATTCATCACCTCCCACAAACAGCCCCAGCAGCTCTGCTCTGACTAATGATTCATCAGCTTTTATTGGAGCTATTTTCACCAAAGAAACACGCATGCTTTTGGCTGCTATCCATATTATATGCACATCGCACTCCAAGAATAGAAGCGCTGATCACGTATGCTCTGGTAAATGGCGAAGCAAACTGTTACAAACAAGAATTACTGTTTGTAATGACTGTTCTAATTTTAACCTTAATTAATTCACATATTACATAACCACAAAGTGAACAAAAGTCGGATTTCTTCAGAGGTTCATGATTTCATAAAGGCGTTATTATGGGACAGTCAATCCTCACATGGCACTCCATGATTTAATCTTTTCCTAATTGAATTCATGTGTGAGATGTGTATGAATGTTTATAAATGTCACTCCGTTTTCATTTTCATGCATGTTTCTTCTCTCTTTTAGGATTCTAATTGGTGAGGATCTTCAGCAAGAGTGGATAAGTAGTAAATACTGCCAATTTGCAATCAGTCATTTTCTGTCAGACCAGAAATTCAGGCTAATGCTAGTGTGATCTATCCATCCATCCAATTTGGCGAGGTGGTAATAGTCAAGGTATTCTAGCTTAGGACTTATACAGGAGATTGAAGGTTGTCTACAAGCATTGTGCCTTGGATAAAAGCATACTCTACACATTTAATTGGTTGCAATCCATCACTTTGGTCCTTATGACAGCATGGTCTCCAAGACTCTCTCTTTGACTGAGACATAGTGAGGTTTTTCTGATGATCTGTAAGCGATAAGTGAAAAAATGAGTTATGGTTATTTCTTTGCACTCACAGTTCCCCGGGAGAATTCTGTTCACAAAAAATGTCCCCCTGTTAACGCAATCCAACTCAAAAGATGTTCCAAATCTAAGCCTTTGTTCATTACCACAGCCTCTTTCCAACCATAAGTTATAGAACTGATACCAACAAACAGCTGTGAGAACTTGCAAACCCTCTTAAGGCTTCTTAAGATAGCAATTCATAAATTAGTCATTGAATTAGCTTGAGAAAATTGCTCCTTCCATCATCTGAACTGAAATGATCTGACTAATGCAGTACACACGGGGCTCGTAGCTTCTTATCAAACTCATTGTGACTGTGTGCTGGTAACACCCAACCTTGATGCACAGCCAGGACCCTCAAAGATGAATCACTCCTGCAAAACACTTACCAGCATGGGCTGAAAGAAAAAGTCAAATTCAAGTTCACAGAAACTCTTTGAAACTAAAGAAGTGTCAGATAGAAGTTGTCACTGAGTAATGTTTGTGAATAATATACAGAATGCAGCTGGTGTGTGAGTAATTCAGTGTGCAAGACGTTGTGCATGAAGAGAATATGTTCAAAGAAGCATGAAAGGGAGACCCCGGTAAGTTTCCCTCTGGCTTCCTGTAAGCGCCAGGTGTGAGTCACGTGAGAGTCACACGTCTGATCTTGGTTTGGACAGTCTAGATGGTTAAATCAAGGCAGAGTAACTGTTTACCAGACATGAAAGAGTTTAGCTTTTGCACAAGTCTATTCTGACATGGAAATGTAAGTGGTGCAGTGTTCTGGGTGGTTGCCAGGTTTTTGCCACGTGGTTGTGTTCTGCATTTTTACGTGGTTTCTAGTGTGTTTAGGTGCTTCCATGTCATTTCTATACAGTTGCTACGTTGTTCTGGGTGGTTGTGGCTAGGGTGTAGCTAAGTGATTGCTTGCTTGCTGAAGTCAAAAGGACCAACATTTAATATTCATGTTTAGGGACTCTGCCCATTCATTTAGATAGGAGCCTGGTCTTGTTAGTCCGAAATAGCTGCCCTAAGGCGTTGCCAAGATGGCGGCCGAGTGGCATGACTTGCCTGGAAGGACTTTGGTGTCAGCCAACGTGTGCACCTCATTGAGTTCTTTCTTACTGGTTATTGTGCTTAAAGGGTACATATCATGCTTTTAAATCATTCATTTTTACTTATAAATCATACATTTGTGGTCTATATAAAGCATAACTGCAATGCTTGGGTCTGAATTCCTCATTATTATAGCTCAACAGGCCCCTTTTCTACCCCTTTTCTGATGTGCTTCTGTGAGCAACCCGTTTCGAAGCGTCCCCTTTAAATAAAAAGGAGTTGCGTCTTTCCCCGCCCGCTCTCCAGGTCGCTGAGTTCACGGTCGGTTCAACTCCCCGCGTTCAGCCATTATTGTAGTTTGATAAGAGATATACGATTACTATAGTTTCAAAGAACATTTTTATTCACACGTTAACAAAATGTCAACAAAAGACTTGTCCATCAAGCGTTACGTATTCGAGCCAGAGCGAGCGATTTGAAAAAGACGACGACAAACCTGCAGAACAATGTCTTCATATGGATGCAGTGGTATGTAAAGTTAAGTTAACTATGTTGTGTTATTAGTGAAAGTCGACTATTTCTCTTGTTAAAACAAGCACTCTGACAAGATAAATGACTGCGGTCTGATCTTACCACTAAAAATCAGTATGATAATAATATGATAACTTGCGTTTAGAAAGCGTCAGAAAACACAGCAGCTAATGATAGAAGGAATTTACCCCTCATTCAGACGAAGTCGATCGGCAAACCCTTCTGTATACTGGCGGAGGTTGTTGGATTGGGGATCCTTGAAGTGCTTCAGGTCACTACATCCAACAACCGAACATTTTGACTTGCCCTCCCGTAACTTCTGCATCATTGAGCTTGGACTACAAAATCGGAGCGAGAAATAATAATGGCGGATTGCTCGAAGTGTTGGACCGGTAGTCAATGTCCTTATTTGTCAGTTCCGCTGCAAATACTGTGACGTAATTGTTCAAAAAACGTAATAGACAACAGGAAAATCCGAACAGGTTGAAAAATATGACCAAAACAGAATATAAAGATATAAACGAAGCACCTGAAGAGAATAATTTCATCTTTTCTGTGCTTATAAACACTCCAAATATACAACAAAATGAATTTAAGGGCTAAAAAGTGGATTTTGCATGATATGTCTCCTTTAATAACCCTTTTTAACATCGAGAACGTCCAAAATTCATGATCGCCTTCTGAGAGAGGCTGCTTTCTGTGTGCAGTACACTTTAGTGCGCAAAAACATTGCACATCACTGGTAGTGCGCAAGTCACTGCATGAGGTCTCTTTCAGGATATATAACTATTTTTAACATATTCTCATTCATGCATTTCATCACTCTGAAATGTCAGTAGTGCTATATATTTATATACCGCGATATATGATATGATATAACAATCATGATATAACAAAATCTCTAACGATAGACATTTTGTAGTGCCATGCAAACAATACACTGTACATCGTCATCCCACCCAGCCATAGTCACTGGTAATTCTTGGCTTAGCAAACACTACAGTGTAATCTTTATCTGTTCAAATTATTTCAAACGTGACTGAGATGAACACTAAATAATAACTGTTATTTTGTCATTATGACTTGTGTCTCGTTTATTTGTTTTTAAAGTTCAAACATGCGGTCCTTTACAGTTTGTGACATGAGGAATTCAGGTGTGGTAGGAAGGAGTGTTTGGGTGAGGTAGATTCACGCGTCCATATCTAGAAACCTACTTAGATAGACGCACACCAAAGCCAGACAATCCAGAAAATTCTTGTGGTGTTACTACAGTGTGGGCAGAAGTATGTGGATATATATATGTAATGCAATAGTGAATGCAAATGCTCTCTCTCTCTCAAAAAAAAAAACCTGCCCTTAGAATTACACAGCAGATTCACAACTTTCAAGGACAGCTGCTGGTCACATAGGGTGAAAAGGTGAAAGGTCGAATAACAGTACGGAGGCAAAGCTGTTGTTTCCTGTCATCTCCTTTGCGAAGCAACTGCAGCAGAAGATTTCTTAGGATAAAGTCCAGCATGCAATTTTGCCTTTAAAATGCATCTAATAGTTGTCCAAACACAGCCCTGACGTCAAAATTTGGGGTATCAGTGAAAATGTAATAGACGTACAACCATAGCCCAAGAATAGACGCACAGGCTATAGAACATGTCAAAGAAATGAAACCAAACACCATGTAATCACTGTTAACTTTGCTCACATGATGGAATATCAAACATCTCGCAAGTTATTTTGCCTAAAACGCCATGTAACCAAATCCAAGGTTATTTTGGCTGGAAGTGGGTTCCGTACAGCCGAACTACATCGGGTCTATAGTTAACCGAGACAGTAAAATGACGGCTAAGCTTCACTGAAACCTGTTTGCGTGCATAGAAAGGCACATTCCTGTTTACAATTTCAGGATCCTGGTACAGATGTGAGTCACCGATATCTCTTGGTACACCTGTGGGTGGGATTTCTAGGTAGATCCTAGGCACATATTGGCCAAACCTGGACGCACAAAGAGAAGAGTTCGTTTTTCACACACTCATTCATTTCTAAGTGATCTGATCCGTCATCTGTCAAGAATGCTGAGCGTGCGATCTGTGTTTTAGATCCAAAGCCTTTAATATGCCTGATGAGCCAGCGGTAACACGATGTGTTCAAACAAACAATCCCACCACAGGTGTCCTATGAATAATAGTCCACCTGTAAACACCTTTCGCACACTTCAAGATATCCTCTGACTCATTTTGTACTCACAGGCTAAGTTCAACTCAAACATTCTGACATTTTAAAATCCAGACCAGAGGGTCTGCACACCGCACACACATTTCTCAGAAGCGCCCAGGCGAGATAGACAGCCTTCAAATGTTTTACGTGTGATAGGATGGATGGATATAATTTCCAGATGTAAATGGGGTCTATGAGGCTAGTTAACATTAGCTTAAAGAGTACCTATTTTGGCATTTAAAATGTTCCTAATATTGTTCTGGGAGTCCCCAACAACAGTTTTACAAGCATGCAATGACAAAAAACACTTTTGTTGTCTTATAATATGCATTTATTTTTACCTGAACTGCCCACCGACTCCCATATGAATCGTTTTAGCGAGTCGTTTTCCAAAACCCGCCTTTGCGTGACGCTAATCTGCGGTGATTGGTCAGATGACTTAGTCAGTTGTGATTGGTATTCTCTGTGCAGAAAAACGGAACTCTTATCACCTTAAATGGGTTCTCAACTCCGGTCCTCGAGACCCACTGCTCTGCATATTGATCCTCAGCTCGTTAGGATAGAGCCGGCTCGCGAATCCATACTTTATAGCGTTTAGGTTTGTGAAACAATCATCTTCAAAATGACGCGAACACAGAACAAGGTTTGGGCTATACTTGTGTGGTATAGCAGTACTTGTATATATGAACTGCAGCCACTTAGTCTTCAAATACTCCTCACTTGACAGGTGAAAAAAGTTCGCTTTTGCGTCGCACTTCAAAACACAACGTCTCGTCGACATGATTGTTTTCCGAAGCCCAGATCTCGAAAAACGACAGAGTCCAAAAAGGTGCGGTGGGTCCAAACCTCCATGCTCTCAGTCCTCCCTGGCCAGCCCAGGCAGGGTGGCCCGTCCTGGGCCAGTTTCAGATTTGCCCGCCACCCCTGGAGCTCCGGTTTTCCCTAGCGTCTCCGAGCGCAATAAGTGGGCGTTTCTTATTCAAATAACTTGTCAAGTTGACGTCAACCAGACAAAGGAAAAGCATCGTTCTTCGAACGATTCATATCAGCGACTCAGAGTCGACTCTTGTTTTTGAGAGACAATAACTTTGTATACGATGAACTTTCATGTTTAAAACTTTGTTGGATGTTTTCGTTCACATAGATCTATGTTAAACACTACATGAAGGGCAATTTTCAAAAACCCAAAATAGGTACCCTTTAAGAGTTGTTGTTTTTAAAATTATTACCTTGGATAATTACCATTGTTCTGGTGGGCCGTACCCTCACTCTTTCTTTCGCACCGGCACTTCTCACATGTTGCCGGCACTCTGACCGGCCACCCAAGAACGTGTCCCAGAGGGGGTCTCCGTTCAAGCTCTGGTTCTCAGCCTTTGACACAGTTTCCTAGTCTGGGATCAGAAGTTTATATGGGTGGTGCAGAGTTTTCCCAACCCAGAACTAACTTTTCTTTGGGGCAAACATGATCCACTGGCTCCAGCACAACAGTGGACAGCTTAGAGCAAGTTAACATGCACTGTGTGTGTGAATATAACCAGGAGGACAGGAAGGAGAGACACACAGGAACTAGGCAGGGGGATTGGATTCTCTCTCCTCTGATCTGTTCTCCTCCTACTCGCACTCTCCTCCGCGTCCTGTGCTTTAATGAGCAGGAACAGGAAGACAGTGGTGACACTGGGGCCTGCGAGGGTCACAGAGCAGAGCTGCTCACCTCGTCCTGACCCCCGAAGACTTTCACCATACTGCAGAAATCTAGGGGTAGAAGAAGCTGCAGACTAAACCCTGCCATTTGAACAACTTTTTATTAAAAGGGAAAGTTCACTTTGAAATTAATTTTTCATATGTTTTAGCTTACCTTAAGGGCATCCAAGATGTAGGTGTCTTTGTTTCTACAGTATTTTGAATTTTGATATTTTTAGGTCCAACCGTTCTTGTGTGTCAGTCATATGATGGAAGAGAGAAGGTCAAATTAAACATGATTTAATGACTTGTAAATGTAAGTACACATTAATGGCCTAAGACACGAAACAAGCAGTTTGAGTGAGAAAACGAACAGTATTTAGATCATTTTACCTCTTGTAAACACTGCCACGTCCAAGTGATCTGAGAGCGCGGACGCTTTCGGTCTGCGCATGTGCCGGAAATGATCTCTCGCGAGTCTACGTCACTCATTGTTTACACAGAAATTTCGAAGGGTTACCTTTCACTGTGAAGATCTAAACATTATAAACATACAAAAAAAATGCAATGGAAGACGATTTCGATACATCAACAGACAACGTTAAATTTTTTCCGCAAGAGAGATGTGCGCGAGAGACCGAAAGCAGATCACTTGGACGTGGCTGTGGTTACAAGAGGTAAAAACGATATAAATACTGTTCGTTTTCTCACACAAACCGCTCGTTTCGTGTCTTAGGCCATCAATGTGTACTTACATTTACGAGTCATTAAATCATGTTTAATTTGGACTTCTCTGTGCAAGCTCTTTGACGTGGACCCCCATACCTGCATTATATGACTGACAGACAAGAACGGTTTGACCTAAAAATAACAAAATTGAAAATACTGTGGAAACCAAGACACCTACATCTTGGATGCCCTTGAGGTAAGCTACGTAAAACATATCAAAAATGAATTTCAAAGTGAACTATCCCTTTAAGACAATCAAAAGAACCCATTTGAACTGGGCTGCAGTCGATAACATCAGGATACAGGGCTTAAAGTGAAAAAAATTCTTCTGACTGAAATTTTTTTCAGGCCAAGTCATATTCCTGTAACTTTATTTAAATAGTCGAGACCAATAGCGTTTTAAGGGGAGATGTTTAAAAATGATCTAATATTGTCAGTTTGCGTAATTTAAAAACTATTTTAATCTATGAAAAACAATTACTTATCTTGACAAATAATCAACCATATACATAACTTTTCAGTGCATGTTATTTATCTTATGAGACCAAACAATGCTAAACTATATTAATATATAGTTTGTGCCATGGCAAATCGTTTTGGCTGAGGGCAAAGTGAAGTTTTATAACTTTATTATGTAGGCTATTTAACTTTAACTTTGTAGCCTATAGGCTTTATGCACAACTTACTTCCGCATTCTCTGTAAAACGGGGGTCATCGCTTCCGGTCCAGATCTTTTGTATGTGCTTCATGATTTTTTTTGCGGTTTTAACCAAGATAACTTAAAAGGAGCGATCAAAGATTAGCATAACCAATATCCCTCACATGTGCAGATTGATATTTAAACGTTTTATATTTTTTATTCCTCACAGAAACGTTTAGATATTTAAATGGAATAAAACGCCAATAACAAAGTGAAATAGGTAGATTAGCTGATTACCCTACAAATCCATAGATATCGTAATCTGTTGTAAGGGACATTAACACTTTCTATGACAAGCGGATGCGATGAGACCAGTTTTCCGGTTTGGTCACGTGACGCTCGACATAAAGCCTATAGAGAGCTGACTTATGTTTAACTGAATTGTTTGCTTTATTTCTCATTGTATAGCTTATTATAGCATACCTATTAGGCTAGTAATACTTTTGAACGGGATATTATCATTAAAACTGACATTTAACAAAAAAGACATGGTTGTGTAATTTTATATATTCTAAAATATATAAAATGTTATATTACTATGCATTCTCTTCACTGTATGTGTACGCATTATACAGTAAAACGATACAACCCTGTCTGTTTGTTAAATGTCAGTTTTAATGATAAATAATGTTTCATATTTTTAAAATGAAAACAAAAAGAAGCAGGTTTGTGTTTTAGCTATATTTCATGTTGTTATAAATATATGATAATCAATGTGCATTGCCTGAACCACATTTGTGTGGCCATTTATATGTTTATGATAATAACTATGTTCATTTATAAATGAAAAGAGGCAGAGTGGTGTTGATGAAAAAAGGCAGAGTTGATAACAGTAGCCACGTGATGAGGCCCTGTTTACACGAGAACGCTCGCGGGTGAAAACGTAAAAATATTTTATCGGATGTGCCTTTCGTTTACACGGCGAGGGCGCTTTTGAGGCTCAAAAATGCAAAAAATTGTGAAACCACCCTCCAGAGTGGAAATCTTAAAAACACTCCACCGTCGCGTTCCCGTGTAAACAGTAAAAACGCACAAGTCTGCTTGACGGTGAAGGTTGTACGCAGGCGCGTTGACTTGGTGTTGTTGTAGTATTCACTCCTAGCCGCCTGAAGTGCATACTACATTGAATTTCACACACTTTTGCGTCTCCATTTGCACGCGGATTTCGCATACGAAACGCTCGTCTAAACGCAAAATAAAAAAAGATGACGTAAAAGATAGCCACTTTTGCGTTTTCTCTTCAGAATCGTTTCCGTGTGAAAAACATAGCCTGAGTGACGCGATCAAGAACGCGCTGTTAGCAGCGTCCTCGGGAGTTTGTTCTCCCGAGTCGAACTTGGCAAGTCCGAACTACCAAGGACGCAAGTCCGAAGTTTGCGTATTTGGTATTGAGAAACGACCAATATTGACCCGCGTTCTGTTTTCTATCATGGGACCGCAGCAAATGAGCTGTAGCCTCGCCTGACAAGATTGAGAGTAAAGGGAGCAGTTTTTCCGTGAGCGGTTATTGGAAAAGCCGGAGTGGACCATCAGCAACGTGATTACAGAATGCTTAGAGTGGAGAGAGGAACGTGCTTTCGCTCCACTCCAGGCTTTATCACATCCCCCCTCAGCAGGGTGAATACGCATCATCTTTCCTTAATTTAAGACCTATTCAAACTAAAATTAAGACATTTATCACACTATTTGCGAAATGAAAGCCTATTTACGGCCTTAAAATTATGAAACGTTAATTTAAGACATAAGGACAGACGCGAACCCTGCAATTGACGGATATCCGTCCTAGACTCGCTGCAATTAACGGAAATCCGTCGTAGCGACGGAGAACTTTAAGCCCTGGGATACCTGAAAAGCCTCCTAGTATGACGACATTTATACCTCAAGGGTGTGTTGTTCAAAGCATCCACCCAGCTCCTGAGACAAGTGCGAAACACGGCTGTGGAGAGCAGGATGAGGCCGAGGGTAGGGGAGAATGGCGTGAAGCCGGTGGCGTTACTGAGGCTTGCCAAGGAGACAGAACGATATCAATTACAGCACAACATTCCCAATCCAATACAACAATGTGTGAGTAGCAACAGACACAAAATCATTTTCCAATAGGGCACAAACTACAGGGTGTGAGAGTCGCGTGCTGTGGGGAGAGGCTGGAATCTGCACATACTTTCCTACCGAGTATCACATGCTGATCTATGTACACCCGGGGCATGTGAGTTCGGCATGATCTGTGAAGAGAGGTTTTCATTATGCGAACAACGAGCACTAAATGTACAGATCATCCACTTTCCCACTGCGCATGCCATTAATTTCAGTAGACACACACAGGACTCCCACTCTGTTTCACACACTTTTCCAGCTGCTGCAAGTAGGGTAATAGAGAGGACGAGAAAGGAAAGGTTTCCCAGAGCTGTCAGCAGTTTTTTTTTTTTCTCAGCTGATATAAATCACTATTTCCAACTACAACCACAAGACACACAAACAGGCACGTGAGAAAGTATGGGAGAAGTGGTAATGCAGGATAAATTCACTTATTGGTACTGGCGGCAATATAGTGAAATCTAACAGACATTTTGTATGCAGTAAATTATACAAGGCTGATAAGTTAAGCTAGAATTTGAGATTTTCTGAAGAAAAGAATTGATTCCATGTGCTTGGTAGAGTGTTGTGGGTGATTGCCAAGGCTAGGTTGCAAAGTGGTTTTAGCAAACTAATATAAGGCATTCCAGGTTATTTCCAGGGTGTTCCTATGTGGATGCTAAGGTGCTCTGATTTCATAAATGTTTGCTGAGTGATCAGGGTGCTTGGTGTTCTCGGGTGGAATCTAGAATAAGGTGTTCTTGGTGGTTTATAATGTTCTCCAGATGAGCAGTACTCTGACTGTGTGGCTTAAGATCCTTAAATGTGTTAAACGTCATTCACTTAAATACCACAGCCAGGCCTTCATTCTAAAAATAAAAAAGGGAGGGATTCGCTAAAAGCGTAAGAAGTGTGCTCAAAATGTTGCCTTGTTCCGCCCATGTTGGCTGAGAGCGATTACTTACGTGATGCAGTAACGCAGGTAGACACTTAGCATTACTTGTGTTCCCTTAAACAAACAGGGCGTTAGTAGTGTAAAAACAGAGTGATAGGATACCGCTGCCATAGAAATGATTTATCCACATCAACAATCCTTCATGACTCATCAGTGGAAATATTTGAAGAATTTAAAAACGGTTGCAGCAGCAGTCAATGACATCCAATGAGACGAAAGAATCAAAAGAATCGTTTTATTACACCTACACCAGATTCTGTAGAATTCTGCTGAGAGTAATGCACTCTTACTGTTATTTACTGGGACAATCATATGAAGGGGGGTATGTACAATATCGTAAATAACTGGTAATTATGAGGACAAGTTCTGTGGAGTTTCTGTGGAACTTTCTGCAGGTGGATATACTGCCTACAGCCAATGGTAGTTTCAGTTCAGCTAGTTTCACTGGCATTTGTGTTTTCTCATGCTGACCGAGCTCAGATCTCATATTTGAGAAAACTCCCATTGGAAATCTTGGGTTTTAAGGGCTTGTTTGTGTCCGCTCTTCCCTTTCAGGCCTGCAGCTCTCCACATCCAAAGTCTCCGAAACATATTTCTCCTTTTCTTCTGCATTCTTTCACTTTCACGTCTCTTGCGGCCTTATTCCCCACACTTTTCCCACACAACCCTACAGACGGTGAACCCACAGGGTTGGCCGAGAGACAAGCAGAGTTGGGATGTTCAAACAGTATCTTAAAACAAGTTCAAGGAAAAATTCCCACGGATGAGTTCTGACACATCAGCAATGAACTTACTAAAGGGCATATCTTATAAACAGTTACACCCTCTTGACCAACACCCCACACATGCAAAAAGCTGAGTATGCCTGCTTGCTTTGATGATTTGGCAGTACTGAGTGCTAACTGTGCATCAGAAAATTGGCCAGATCTGATGTTTGACTTTGATAGCTATTCTCAAAAGTGCTTCCAGAAGCATAAAAACGTCCCGTCTTTATTAAACAAGAGAAATATTATCAGTTCATTATGTTTCTTCAGCTGAAATTATCTAGGTTGCTATAGGGCATGCAGGAGAAGCTCTTTGTGAATATCTTTGACTAATACCACAGTAAAATTAAAGGGATACTCCACCGTTTTTTCATATTAAACTGTTATTCCCTTAAAGGGTTGATGAACTGAGAAATCAAATTTTCCTCAAGCTTTTGACATCTAAGAGGTCATCCTATTATAAGAATATCTTGTAAGTTTCAGAACTGAAAACATCCTTGGTAGTCCAATTAAAGCTTTTATTGACACCAGCCTCAGCAAACGAGGAACTATGACGTCAAAGAGAATAAAACACCACCCCCGCAGAAGAAGATCAACGCCTACTTCAACATGGCCGTTTTAGCCCCGCCCACCGATTTGTGCATTACACGCATAGCTAAATAACATAGATGCCTACCTCGTGATGACAAACCGGATCGAGCTACCGAGCAAAACAAAATATTGTGCAGTTCCTGGTTGTGGAAGACAGTCGCTGCATATGCTTCCTCTGGAATCCTATAGGAATGCATGGATAAACTTTATTTTTAATAACGTTCCAGGTGATGAGGTATAAAACATTGTCCATTCTTTCGCTTCATTTCACTGACTGGCTATAATGGATACGACAGGAATGGTGCAACACACGGACGCTGGGTCGAACATGTATGGGTCGAATCATTCCGGTTGCCATTTTACAACATTGGACGTTTTCCGAACACCGACGGGTGAGTTGAAACTCATTATAATATGCAAAACTGTTATCCACTCACCGTACTGGGCGCTTATTTCCAAGTCTTCAGTGCGAGACGCCCATAAAAAACGAGCGTTTTTCAGATAGGCTCAAAACTAGGGTACAAAATAGCCTATTACTTATTCATTTTGATGTTTTTGAATGAAAAAAACAAGCGAACATCATAAGTAGACTTCAGACAACAATATAATAAAATTTAAAAAGCCAGTTCATGACGCCTTTAACTAAGACAAGTTTATACCTCTCTCGTCTCAGTGTGTGCGCTCAATCGCTCTTGTGTGCGAGATACTTGTGTAAAATGGATAACTATAATGTCGAAGTGCTCCCAATCACGTGCTGTGGTATTCCACCATACATTATAGTTATCCATTTTACACGCTTAGAAAAGTGCAACGTTTTATTTTCTGTCACCGTTCTAGGTCGAGTTACACTGCTTGAGTAACTGTTTTTAAATAGGGAAAACGTGGAGGTGTTTGGTCACTTCTCTGCTTGGCCCATATTGAATGAACTGGGCTAGTTAAGTGCTTTCAAAGTGTCTCACGCGCCAGAGCGATTGACGCACGCACTGAGACGAGAGAGGTATGTACCAATTCGTCTTAGTTAAGGGAATAACATAGTTTAAAATGAAAAAAAAAAAAAAAAAACGGTGGAGTATCCCTTTAATAATTTAGATTAGAAGCCACTCTGAACTCTTATTCCAGAAATGTTGAGGTCTGGATTCTGTTTGGTTGACTTGAAGTAGTTTACAGGTTTTTTTTGAATGTTTTACATCTCCATATCACTTCACACATATATGAAGCACCATTCTCTATATGAAGCACCTGACAGATCCCTTTAAGGTCCTGAGTATCCGAAATGCACAAATGAATCAATAATACAAGAGTATGCACTTGACTGAAAATTGCCGTACTGAAGTTGAAACCAAAGTATTTGCCATCTAATTATAAAAACTGGCATACAATTAAAATGATAAAAACCACTGAATGGATGTCTTGTAGTTCTCCTGCATGCAACGACATTCACAGATGTGCTCTGGAGATCTTAGATTAGTCAAATCAGCACATGTGTCCATCACGAGGAGCTGTAAACATGCCCTTATCTTTCTCTAAACAGGATCCCAGTCTCTCTCTAAACACAGTGTTCTGGGTTAAATTGCAAAGTACCTACTGACCCTAATTTCCTGGAGGACAAGTAGAGAAGGGATATGAGAGCAGCAGAAAGTCTGAGGTAATTTAGATAAACCAAACCCAAACCTTACTTTGAAACATGATCTGGTCCTAGATGGAGATTCATCTAATCTAGTAGGAGTTTTCTGTTGGACCCAGAGTAAGTCAAAGTGCATGAGTGATGATGACCCCGTGGCTTCTTGGTAGCAAGAACAACAATACAGACCTGAAAAATGCTGCAGAGTCAAGAAAACCAGGCTGATTTTTTTTCAGCGACAGAATGAACAAAAATTATTCAATTGCAATGAAACTCGTGGTGCATTTGAGCATTAGTTATATGAACATAATTTGACTTTATTGCAAGAAAATGGTGTCCTGAACCTAACCCTACTCATAACGTATCTCTAAAATCAAAGGGAAATGATTGGTAAATAACACTGATGTAGAAGCATCAAACCCTGATAGTAGGCATTAACTGTAAACTTGTCCCTCAAATCTTATTGGTTGATTCGAAAGTTCTTCCAGGATCAATCAAATCAAAATTGCAATTGGCGAAATCCGGATCTGTGGGCAGGAACCGCATCTGAATCAATATTGTATGTTTTTTTGTTGTTGTTGTATGGATCCATCAAATATACATAAAAATGCAAATGCATTCTTAGGCCGTGTGTCCACCAAAGCGTTTTTCCACGCACCTGGTGTACGTTTTCAATTGTTTTCAATGGGAATATAGCGTTTTTAAACGCCATTAGCGTAACGAGCCGCTGAAAAAAAAAAAAAAAAAAAAAGTAGGCACTGGGCACTCTCTGGGACGTGGGGTACTTTCCTTAGAATGACTGCAGGTTCTGAACTAATGCCTTATTGTCGTTGGGGACTGATGATGTACATTGTAGGTGTATTTTTGATGTTTGTTCTTTAGATTATTTATGTATGAGAGATGTACCAAGACAAATTCCTATCAACTCCTGTTGACATGGCAATAAATTATTGAATTGAATTGAATTGAACTTTTTTTTCGTGCTAAAGCGCTGAGCGCCAAGCCTTTTTTACTGGTCACCGAGAGTTGAAAAATGTTCAACTTTGGATTAAACGCAGCGCTCATCACTGTCACTTTTTACCCAGCCGTCCAATTACAGTGGAGGAGGGGCGGGACTAAACCACACTGACCAATTCTTTCTATACAACATAGAAAGATTTTACTAAAAATACATTTTTAGTATGAAACAAATCTGCGAAATCAAGTAAACTGTGCCGTGTGTCCACCAAAGGGTTTTTAGCCCAACTATATATCACACGAAATACGTTCTGGGGAAACTATTTTGCAAATCGCAATTACGTTACATGCCAACATATAAGCAGTGCTATCACGTTCGTCCTTAACCTAATACTATTGCAGTGCTATTACGTTTGTCCTGAACATAATACATCCAAAGCAGGTTTCTTTACAATTTATGCATAATCGTGGCATTAAATTTTTGACTTTGAAACACATTTAACCTTAAAAATACCTTGTTTAACCATTTTGTAGTATTTAGTGTATTTACACAAAAAGCATTTTCTCCAATAAAACGCAACATACTGATACATTCACAAAAGACATACATTTTATTTACTTGATGTAAACCAAATTCAAGAATCCATACGTTGGTTGCAAGAAACAGATCCAAATTCAGTATTTTATCCAGTGATCTCATCTTCATTTCTCAGCAGCGACCGCAAATCCGCGTTGGTGATGAATTCAAATTCAAAAAATGCGCCTTCAAGAAGCGTTACGACATGTTTTACGGCAGTCATATCGAATGCTCATTGGCTCTCTCGCCTGCTTCGTCACAGATTGCGACATGCCGTGTTTCAGTCGGTGTAGTAGATTTGAAATGGAGAAGAGTGCGCGCCTTCAGAGAGCGAACCGAAATCAGATTAACATTTCCATGGATTAATATTAATAACTTTAATTATGCACTGTATCTCATACACAACTACTACTGCCAGAGGACTGTGATGTGAACGACTTTTGGTAATGTTAACGTTAGCGGTTTTGACATTTTCCCAATTAATAAATTATTGTGAAAGTTACTTGTCTGTCTGTTATGTTTTTTTTCTGTATAATTGTGTTATCCTACGTAGTTTTAAGGAATGGTTATGTTTAGGGGTAGGATTAGGGTTAGTGGCTCAAAATATATTGTAATGCTAAAACTCATCTATGTCCATTATGTTTTATCCTTTTTATATTCTGTATAAAATGAATATGTTTAGGTTTTGTGAGTCGGATTAAGGGATCTTGTTACAAAGTGAAAGTATACAGATATCGTTATGATATGACATAGACGTAAATAGTTAACGTTGTATAGCTGTAAAAACGTAATAATGTTACGTTTAAATGTTACAAATACGTCCATATTATACGTTTTTAGCATCTATCAAAACGTAAAATATGTACGTTTTACATATTTGAAAATTACGTATTAGTATCTACGTATTAACAATGAGACATATTACGTTAAGGACCAACGTAATAGCACTGCTTATATGTTGGCATGTAACGTAATTGCGATTTGCAAAATAGTTTCCTCAGAACGTATTTTGTGTGATACAGGGTTGTTTTAGCCAGCTGAAAACGCCAGACGCTCTGCTGAAGACGCCGTGCTTTGGGCGCTTGAGAGCGTTTTGGGAGCGGAGCATTTTTTCCCTTTGAGACATTTTGTTGCTATGATTCAGAATATCCGCAGCACAGTTTACTTGTAACTGATTTCGCAGATAATTTGTTTTATACTAAAAATGAATTTTTCACCCATTTTGTTCAGTTAGCTCTGCTGGTTGATGTCGTTGTACAGAAAGAATGTTGTGGCAGTTAGTCAAAGTGGTTTAGTCCCGCCCCTCCTCCACTGTGATTGGATAGGTGGGTAAAAAGTGACAGTGATGAGCGCTGCGTTTTATCCATAGTTAAACAACTCTCGGCGACCAGTAAAAAACGCTGGCCGTTTTGCGCTTCAGTGTGATAAAAAAAAAAAAAAAAACGCTCAGCGCTTCGTTACGCTCATGGCATTTAAAAAAACGTGGCGCTCCTATTGAAAACAACTGAAAACGAATGCCAGGCGCATGGAAAAACGCTTTGGTGGACACACAGCCTAACTGTCCTCATGTCAGAATATTAGCAATTCAGAATAGTAGTTTACCCATCACCCCACCCCTCCCCCATTCATAAATGCTTAGAATATAATGGTTTAATGATTAAGATGTTTATACGTGTATTAAAGGAAAATATGTAATTACTGTTAATAGCGTAATCATATTTTGACCTCGAGATGGTTGTTTTGATGGTAAAAACTAGCATTTGGCAGAGAAAGTGTTCTCATGAATTTCAGCGATGCATTTCGTATCATGAACAAAAATCACAATTAATACTGCATGAGCCAATTTTAGTTAGAATGGTGTCAATTTTTCCACAACATTTGTTATTATTAAAGCTACACTGTATAATTCTTTTAGTTTATTCTGAGCTAACACCACTTCGTTCTTTTAAAAATATATGTGCTCAATGTATATGTACTTCGTTAAAGTAATAAAGTATTCTCGTGAGTGTATAATATGCCATTAAAAATACATTCTAATGGGTTCTAATGTCGGTCGCCATGTTGCCCCTCCATCTTGAAAATACATTAGCCAAAGAGGGACATACACGTTAATTCAAGCTTCGCCTTTCGCGTTTACGTTTGAGTTAACACTCATGGACGAGGTCGAACTGGAAGCCATGTTAATCTTGGACTACATTGGCCACCGTAGGAGTTAAAACGAAATCGGAATTGAGAGGAACAGAAACTAATATTCACTGGATGGTCATATACCTTTTCACCACTAGATGGGGGTAAAAATCACACAGTGTAGCTTTAACCGTGTTTGTTTGTTGGCCAGAGGAGAACTGACCCCTCGACTGAGCCTGGTTTCTCACAAGGTGCTTTCTCCATTCCTGATGGAGTTTGTGTTCCTTGCTGGTTTGGTCGGGGACACTTATATTTACAAAGAATGGCGTGAAAAGGGAAAAACTTCCAGTATGTGGCAGTCCTGTGGGCGAAAATGCCTTGTTGATGCTATACACTAATATTCCAAAATATTATTGATCTAACTGAACTGAAATTTCTCAACTATGTTGTTCTTCTGCACTCGCTCACCTCGCAAACTTTTATAGAAAACAAATGACTTGCGAAATGTGTGAATGGTTCTGACAAACGCTCCATGATGTCACATGTTCATCTAAAAAAGACAGTAACAAATCCCCATGCACTGATCTATTGTGTGCACTTCAGATCCATTTTAACACCATTGTTGAGAGGCGGTTGCATGATATTTTTCACATGGGAATCATTTGTCTCTGCAGGGACAGGAAGTGAACATGGCTCAAATGACAAAGGCACATTGTCCCAGCAGCGAGCCCACAGCAGAGGGCAAGACCTGAGAACAAACCGGCTGTCCAGGACTCAGCATTGACCGGCATGACAATGAGCCTCACAGAACCCACAGAGGCGAGATAAAGAATGGGCAGCGGAGGCATAGCCAAGGCTAGCACACAACCTCTCTCCACTTCATTATGATCTCCTCATCCTACAGGAAAGAGGCACTGGCTGTTCTCAGAGACACAAACGAGGGAGGAAGGAGAGAATGTGCCCCCTCAGAAGCTGATCTGGAACACAGACACAGGCCATAAATATCAGAGCATAAAGGAGCTCTGAGGTGTGAACTCCCCAAAAGACCTGGTCAGTTTCCCTGAGCTTAGTTTCGAATGAGAATTAAAGCGTTAAAGGAATAGTTCATTTCAAAATGGAAATTCTGTCACCATTTACTCAAGTTGTTTCAAACCTGTGTGAATTTCTGCTGAACACAAAAGAAGATACTTTGAAGAATGTCGGTCACCAGACAGTTGGACCCCATTGACTTCCATAGTATTTTCTTTCTATGGTAGTCAATGGGATATATATCAACTAGATGCACTTCAAAATACCTTCCTTTGTGTTCAGCAGGAGAAATAAACTCATAGTTTAAAACATTGTCAGGACATGATTTAATTTATACATTTATACACACACTATGTATATACTATGTATACACTATTTATGTATGTAAATAAGCAAATTAATCGAAGGCTGACATTTACCACTTTAAATAAATAAATAAATAACATTTAGGTATGCATATATAATGATAATTATCATAAAATGACAATTACAAATAAGAATTTGGGGTGAAATCTGCTTTATTACCATAAAATGAATAATGGCACAATCTTTTATCTGTTTTTTATTTTTTATTTTTTGGTCTGAGATATGACCCGGTCTATGGGGCAAGGCAGAAATGAGTAGCCTTACTTCTGCAGATCTAAATGAATTCATTGCCTGGTTCACATCCAATGTACAAAGTTAAATTTGATTTTAAGGTGAAGCTATTCTTAAATGAGCTTATATAACCGACTGAGTGCTGGTATCATGCCATATCTTTACAGAGAGAAAGAATTTCAACCTCTGTACTAATTGGAAGAGTGTGGCTCTGACATCAAGCACATGACATGCTAAAAGCAGAAGTGACCTCGAGCAGCTCACTATCATCGCATGCAACGTTATTAAATAACGTTTTATTTACAACACAAAAACCTGTCATAAAAATAGCTAAAATAAAAATGCAGATAAATGCAATATTTATTTTACTTTGTTTCACAAATTTAGATTTTTATTCAAAAAGTTGCAATGCAAACAAATGAAACCTGCACGATTAATAGGTTATGTTAAGAGTCTTTTAAGGAGTGTTATCTGTCGCACAGGAGGGACATGTGGGAAATGAAGATGTCCGGTCACGACTCGTATGACGCATCACGTGTGTATGTGTGTGCCGTGAGGGGTGTCTGTCTGATGATCCCAAACCTGCAGCGGGGACGCGCAATGATCAGACATCCCTCACATGACACACACTATCAGTAGCGCTCAAATGAGCTCTAATTAAGATGCTCCTCGGTAACTGTGTCGAGATTAGGCGTGGATTATAAACAACGCTCTTTGCTCCCATGGCATTGGTGTTTTCTCGGTTAAACAGCTGTGAACGCGCTGCTCCACGCCGCAGACAGACAGACAGATGGATGATCCCGCTGCGTTCCCATGATGCACCGCTTCAGCTGCTGTCACCTCATGCATTCTCACGCTGAACGCGTCCTGCAGCATCATTACAAACTGCACAGAAATAACAGCTTAAAAACATTAACTCTACATGCAGAGGATACAAGAGTTCTGTAAACACGTCCAAGCCATATTTGATATTTCACCTTGAAATTAAAGTTCATGATGATGATGAGATATTTAGTTACTTTACATAGGCTACTGGTAATTTTCATTCTCAAAATGAATTGATCAAAATAACAAGAATACTTTAATTTTTAATGTAAGGCTAATTGACGTTGACAATACACAGCCCTCTATTGACATTGCAGCAATATGCAAACAAGTAAAAAGCATGATAAAAAGTGATAAGATGATGAGATGATAAAGCAGAGTATTAAAACAATGCATTTTCCACTTCTTGTATAAGATACAAGAATACATTACACTACAAATATGTCCAAATCATATTTCACTCTAAAATTAAACATGAGAAAGAGAGAATAAGTAAGTTAATATTGGGGTTGTTGTCCTTATATTACTAATATTATTTAATTATTTACATTTTAATATATACAATAGCCTATAACCCCCCCCCCCCCAAAAAAAAAAAACAAAAAAACAAAACAAAAAAAACAAAAACAAAACAACAAAAACAAAAGAAAGAAAAAGTTATATATATATATATATATATATATTAGGGCTGTCAAAACGATTAATCGCGATTAATCGCATCCAAAATAAAAGTGTGTGTTTACATAATATATGTGGGGGCACTGTGTATAATTATTTTAGATATATAAATACACACATGCTTGTATATATTTAAGAAATATTTTCATGTATGTAATGACCTGATCGGTATCAGTCCCTTTTGTTATTTTGTTTATTTTTGAAATATATGTGGGTTATTATATTTTGTTTCATTAAAGTGTTTAATGCAAGAAGATGTATTATTTAATTACCCTGCGCTGTTCAGATGTGCCTGGTAATTTAACAGTTGTGTTTTCTTTAAAAATGTTTAAGGATGGTTCATTACATAAGAGAAGCTCAATAATCCATCTGTTAATATTAGCGATTTAGTGATTTGAAAAGGTTATTGAACTATGTGAAATCCCGCGAGAGACGAGAACTAGAAAAAACGGGAAGTGAAGAAACCCGACGGCGCAAGAGAGCTAGAGAGTTTAGTGCATTATATGCTTTGAGCTGGACTAAATGCTTTATGTTGGACTATAATTAGTTCACAGGCACAAACCCCTCTCCCGAGAGCGTGATGTGCGGTAAACTAATTATAGTCCAATATGACAGTTATATGACAAGTGTGAGGCAGCCTTTGTAGAGTTGAAGCAGAGACTTACTCAAGCCCCGGTGTTAGCTTTTGCAAACCCTCATCTTCCCTATGTGTTACATGTGGACGCCAGCCAAGCAGGGCTATAGGTGGCGTGTTATACCAGGATCAAGGTGAAGGGTTAAGACCCGTTGCTTTCATCAGTAGAAGCTTAACCCCATCTGAGCGACATTACCCTGCTCATAAATTAGAGTTTCTGGCTTTGAAGTGGGCGGTAGTGGACAAACTGCACGATTACCTGTATGGGACGAAGTTTGAGGTGAGAACAGACAACAACCCGTTGACCTATGTGTTGACGACGGCAAAGCTGGATGCCACAGGTCACCGTTGGCTTGCGGCATTGTCCACTTATGACTTCAGTCTCAAGTATAGGTCAGGAGTTCAAAATATTGATGCGGATGCTCTGTCGCGTCGGCCACATCCTACGCTCACTCAAGTACCGGGACAGAAAGATATATCTGCAGCTGGTGTGAGAGCCATGTGTCAAATGGTTGAAGTGAACAGACGCAGAACTCCATGTCCTAGTAGGGCAATTGACCAGTTGGGGCCGTCTCCACATCCTATCCCGCAAGTTTACTGTAATATGTCTACCTTGAGTGGAAAGGCGATGCCCATTTTGAGTTCTACTGAACTGTCGAATGCTCAGCAAGAATGTCCTGGCATTGGCGAGATCTGGTCAGCTCTCAACAAAGGAGATTTGACTCGAGTTGACAAGACAAAGCATCCAACCTGCCCTCTGTTGTTGAGAGAGTGGGATCGGTTAAAAATGCGAAAAGGAGTATCGAGTCACAAGTCCTCCTGGAAGACCCACTCGTTCTCAGCTAGTTTTGCCAGAAAAGTATAGAAAGATGGTAACAACATCTCTGCATGATGACTGTGGTCATTTAGGCCTTGACAAAGCCTATGGCCTAATTAAAGATAGATTCTACTGGCCACGGATGAAGTCAGATGTGGAAGACTACTGCAAGTCCTGTATCCGTTGCATAAAGAGAAAGACGTTACCCAAGAAAGCTGCTCCACTGTCTCATTTGCAAAGTGATGGACCACTGGACCTCGTCTGTGTGGACTTTTTTGTCCATTGAACCCGATTCGACCAATACAGAGAATGTTCTGGTTATTACTGATCACTACACCCGCTACCCCCAAGCCTTTCCAACGAGAGACCAGAAAGCCTCTACGGTGGCGAAGGTGTTGATAGAGAAGTACTTTGTCCATTATGGATTGCCGAAGAGGATGCACAGTGATCAAGGGAGAGATTTTGAGAGTCGGCTTGTACATGAGGTACTTGGCACACTCGGGATTGAAAAATCCAGAACTACGCCCTACCATCCTCAGGGAGACCCCCAGCCTGAGAGGTTTAATAGGACGTTGTTAAACATGCTCGGGACTCTGGAGCCAAGCAGTAAGAGAAAATGGAGTCAGCACATTAGTCACCTCATTCATGCCTATAACTGCACTTCAAATGAGGCCACAGGGTTTTCGCCCTATTACCTTATGTTTGGGCGTGAGGCGAGGCTCCCGGTGGATTTGTGTTTTGGGACGTCCAGCGATGATGCACGGCAGGAAACTTACCTCAAGTATGTAACTGAGATGAGGAAGGAGTTGAAAGCTGCATATGAACTTGCAGAGTCCATTGCTGCCAAGCAGAACGAAGGTAACAAACGGAGATATGGCCAGAAGATTCTGTGTTCACAGCTGTTGCCTGGAGACAGAGTCTTGATAAGCAACCTAGGGTTGCAGGGCAAGCATAAGCTAGCAGACCGCTGGGCTTCAAATCTGTATGTGGTGGACAGTCAGATGCCAAACTTAACAGTGTTTCGGTTGAAACCAGAGGACGAACCATGTGTCAGAAAGAAGCAAAGTTTCATCTGAGACATCAGAGAATAAAGACAAAGAAGAAAACCCAGATAATTGTCTTGGTAAAGAGTACACAGATTCTGAGGAAGAAGAAAGTGAGATGTGCTATGACTTATCTACCCAAGCTAACATGACTGGAGGAGAAAAAGAAATGTCAGAACCATTTAGCTTAGACCTGGCTATGATTTGGGATGAAGTGACTGAACGTCAAGAGGTGCCACAGCCAGTTCCAGATGTTACGGAGGAAACAGTAACAGACAAAGGAGGGTCTCAACCAGAGTCTACTGAGATGACAAGTCGAGAAACAGGGACACATGAAACAGGTGAAATGAAAGAAAAGACTCCAAGAAATGAAGTTGTTAATGAGGAAACTCAAATGTTACCAGATGGTACAAAGCCTGAAACTTTGACCAGAAGAACTCAGAGAGTTAGAAGAGCTCCATCCATATTAACATATGACAGACTAGGACATCCAATTGTCATAAAAGCATAAAAGCGAGATATGTTTCTTGCCTTTATAAATGGATAAGTGCTTAGTGATCTCTTAGGTTTAAGTCACTTAAGGTCCTAACCACTGGTATTTTGTGGTGTTCACTTTGCTAAAGCACCAAGTCATGAGGGCATGTCTTATATTGGTGGGGGGAGAGTGTAATGACCTGATCGGTATCAGTCCCTTTTGTTATTTTGTTTATTTTTGAAATATATGTGGGTTATTATATTTTGTTTCATTAAAGTGTAATGCAAGAAGATGTATTATTTAATTACCCTGCGCTGTTCAGATGTGCATGGTAATTTAACAGTTGTGTTTTCTTTAAAAATGTTTATGATGGTTCATTACATAAGAGAAGCTCAATAATCCATCGGTTAATATTAGCGATTTAGTGATTTGAAAACGTTATTGAACTACGTGAAATCCCGCGAGAGACGAGAACTAGAAAAAACGTGAAGTGAAGAAACCCGACGGCGCAAGAGAGTGAACATGAGGCTAGTCTGCTAAGAGTTTAGTGTATTATATGCTTTGAGCTGGACTAAATGCTTTATGTTGGACTATAATTAGTGTACCGCACATCACGCTCTCGGGAGAGGGGTTTGTGCCTGTGAAACCGTGACTCACTACAGGAGATGTGTGTTTTGCACTGTCGAGTGAGTTTGGAACTGTTTGCCTCTCCGGCTAAGTTAGCTCGTGGCTTTACAATACTGTGACATCGTCGCGGAAAGGACCGCAGACACATCGTTCGATTGCTGAATGAGAGGAGACTACATCGGGAAGAGTTTCGCTGGCTGATGCAAGTGACTGGAGACCGTTTGATAATGAGCGCTGGACGGACGAAGTTTAACCCTCGCACTGCCGTCGCAGACGCCGTCGCTTGAGGAGAGAGAAAGTTCCAGACTCGGTGGGATCTCCGTCTTTCACTTTACTCAAAGGAGGTATTGTTGTTGTTTTTTCCACTCTATTAGCTCCAACGTTAAGCGCGCCAACAGGCCTGCTAAAAGAACAGAACTAAACGAGTGCGCTCAGGTTATCACAGACTTGACTTTATTACCCGGGGTTTTTTTTCTTTCACATTGTGTTTTATTTTCATATTCGCTCTTGTTTGCTGTTCACCGGAGGGTTGTTCCATAAAACAAGATTAGAAAACAAGCCAGGCTTATTTTGGTTAGTCAAACTTATTGTCGGTCGGTGAATTCTGTTTCATAAAGCAAACTTAACCCTTGTGCATCCTTATGGACATTTTTGTCCTTTTCAGTTTTGTTTTCTTGATCACTTTGCCTGTGTTAAAGCTAACTGCAAAAAACTTGGCTCAGGTGTGTATTTTTATTGGAATTTTACTATTTCAGCGTCATTTTCTTAAAAAAATATTTTTTGCATTAGGTACAAAAAATACTCCCTCTCAGCACCTTTTGGACAAAAATGTCCCCATTGAAACCCATTAAAACTGCCATTTTTAATCCCCGGTTCAGTTAACTATAAAATTATGCAATCTTTGTTAAGAGGCTTTCATTCTGATGGCAAGGCTTCAAAATTTTATTTTTTACTATTTTTTATCAGATGGTGTCATTTTTTTAAGTTTGGCCTATAAAACAAATATCGCTTTATTCCTGTTTTCTGGTTCGGCATACTATAGAGCCAACTGGATAAATTATGCAACAATATTTGTGTGGGTGTGTTGGTATGGATGTCAGAGTGTGGTTAGTATGTGTGTTATAAAAAAATATGTGTGTGTGTGTGCGCATGTGTGTGTTTGTAATACTAAGAGAGAAAAACTGCAAAAAATAATTCAATCAGTCTAAGCTCCAGTGGGGTTTTGCTGGGACCCAATGGGGGAAATATGTTACTACGCCCAAACAAACTGTTACAGAAAGCTCATTTTTTGAGATATCATCCTCAAATTTGGAACACAACCTATTTAGATTTATGGCTTTGATTTTATTGCAGTTTTGAGTTCAACCTGATTTATAAAATATATATTTTATATAAAATATTTTTTATAAATAATTTTCATAAACTTATACCTATATAACTTTTTTTTTTTTAATTTACTTATTATTATTTTTTTACTTCAGCAATAATCTGCAAAGGGTCTTCTTTAAAACGATACCAAACTTAAGTCTGTGCTCCAAAGCGTCACATTTTTATGACAGTTTTTTGACATGGACATTTTTGTCCTCTTTTTACCTAAGTGTAACTTTTTAAAATTGATGCACAAGGGTTAAAATAGTTCAAACTCAGTTACCCTGGAAACTTATGCTGGGAAACTAGCCTGGTCCGTGGCAGGCTAACTGTCAGGCTAAGTCTGAGTTCAGGCTTAACGAGCACACAATTTATACTCACTTTCTGGTATTTCGATGTCATTTTATTTTACTTAACCACTATTAATACAATTTTTTAAAAATAAATAAGGAAATGTACTTTACTAATAAATGTAAGAAATTATAAGGTATAAATACACTAAGAAATGTTCAAAACTTGTGTATTTAATTGGTGAGTTTGTTGAATGAGTTTGTTAATTAATGAAGTACAGTATAAAATTAGGGAGCTGAACTCGTTTCCAAACTTAACCATGGCGTGTCCTTTCATAGATGAGGTGGTGAATGAGGGAGCTATAGTCTTGCGGAGGGCATTTCAAAGAGAGAGAACTTTCCGAGACAGGTCAGACCCATTGGCATTTAATGACAGCTACCTGTATAGCAGGTATACCTGTATAACGATATAGGTTCTCAAGAGATGGGATTGCATATATTTGTTGATTATCAAGCCCACACATATGCAAATAATTATTTTAATATGGTCTAAACCATGACTGCCTTTAAAATTTTCCACTGGCCCCTCAACTTTCTCCTTAGTTGAACAAACACACAGAAGTCAAAGTATTTAATGTGATTTGTCTTTATTCAGAGTGAATCTGCCTGTTAGGGGTGAAAACACACAAAACATGTTGTGAATGATCAAAAAGATAATGCTTTTTTTTCTTTTCCTTTTTTAAAAATGGTAGTTCTACTTGCATTTTTCTGTAGCTGTTGAATTTCCAGCTCCAACTTCCTCATCTTCAGTTTTTTTTATACTGGATGTCGATATCAATTGCTTCCATTTGTTTAAGGCAGTATCGTTTATAGTCTCCTTTTATGTTTTCTGGGTTATGTATAGCAACATTTAAGTTATTTCATTACTCTTGTCACATTGTTTTCATCTCTTAATACTCATTTTGTCACATGTGGTCCCAGACTGAGAGGGCTCTATAACAGTGTCAGCATCCTGAATACACATTATGATCACTTTATCACACAAGTACACTTTTTAATATTCAATACAGTATAGCATGGATGGAACCTGTGAGTACCTCAGGCCTCCTTGAACATACAGACACAGTCTCCAAATCCTCCTCAACTGATGGGCTTTCTCCCTGTGACCACTGATTAAACTCAGTTAAACTCATTAGCTTACATGACTGATTTAAAAGGTCTCATAATCACAGGCAACATTATGTCTGGTGGATCCATAAAGCATAAAGAATCTTGATAGAAAAAAAAATATATATATATTTTACCAAAATGCACCATTACAATAGCACAAGTACCACATGACATTACTGCTGTGACAACATGACATCACGACTTTTGCGTAAACATACACGCCACTTTCGAGTCAAGTGACGTGTTATCTCTACGCATTTTGAGCTATCCGCGTGTAACCGCGTGTATGCGTGTATGTTTACGCCATTAACGTCTGCGTCATTCCGCGTGTCCGTACACGCGCGTCAAATGTCCAGTCATAAATGCCATTAACCCCAGTGACGGTTAAGTTTAGGGATGGGGTTGAGGTAAGTCATATCTTTTTTTTACCTAGGATGGTAAGGGAACAGTCATAAATGCCATTAACCCCAGTGACGGTTAGGTTTAGGGACAGGGTTGAGGTAAGTCATATATTTATATAACGTTAAGTCAACGGCGTTCATAAACACGCTGAAAAGCGATTATGCGTCTTGATAGCACGCCAAAAATGCAAATACGAATTGGCGTGTCATACACACGCTACTTCATGAGGTCTGGCTGTGATGTACTTAGGCCTACAATGCCTAAGGAAGGAGGAAATCAGTTAGTCATGAAGGAATAATTATAATAAAACACACACACCTTTTATATATTCACTCCTCATACTACGTGATATCATTTTAGATGACGCCCCCTCCCATTCACTCAAGGACGGGCCTCCCTTTATTAATTTCCAAAGCCAGCTCCTGTGTCCAGCTCCTGTGCACTGAGTCTTCTTTTTGGTCGCTTCAATAAAGAAAATAATAATAAAAAAAAAAAAAAAAAAAAAAAAAACTGAATAGTTGTAACTTCAAGCTGGCATTGATTACATATCTACATACCATTAGATTTACTTACCATTCAGAACTATATTTTTATATTTTATTTTCACCTGCTGCAGGTTCTTTTTCCTTCACTTAAGTTGCTGCTGCGTGAAAGCAATTAACGTTACTGTTATTCACACACAAATTTTGCAATGTATTGTGACAAACATTAAATGTTGAAATATTTGAAATAGTTTACACCGCTACTTACGCATTGAGACGATCAGCAATTTCCAGCCAAACTTTCTCTCTTGCTTTATTTATTGCCGCTGTATTGCCTTTTTTGGTGATGACATCTTTAAATTCTTCATTATGTTGTTTCCAACAGCCAGGGCCGTTTGAAGGAATTTGGGGGCCCCAAGCAAAATGGACAAAATGGACTTTTTATTATATAAATAAAAAAGGGTTACAGAGCAAATACTGCTGTTGCATGTACTGTGCATAAATAAAAAAAATGTTTACAGTGAAATTAAGATAAGCTATGAAAAAATCATGTTCCTCTGTTTTTTTCAGGTTAAAAAATGTTTATAGATGGGTAAGGTTACAAATTATTTATTAAGTAAAAAGACTTTATGCAAACAGTTAAATTACAATAACTAAAGATTAAAAGCAATTTACCATCTATTAATGATGGTTATATTATAAAGGGTTGCTGAAAACTTAAAGATATGTTAGCATTTACATATTTTGATATTAGAAGGGAAGGGATAATGCTTTCACTACCAATGCTTAAAAACATCCAAGCTAATGTTTGATGCACAGAATTTATTGTGTGGTTTTCCTAACCCCCATTGGTAAATATATGATCATAGTTACAATAGCATGCTATGCCATTTTCATCAAAACCTATTACAAAGCTACAGCAATGTCATGTTTGCGACTCAAAACTGCGGTTTGATAAAAAAGTGATTCCCCCAACATCCTGTTCTCACTAGGCTACTGCCTTAATGAAAAGAGTCATTTCTTATTACTTCCTTTGATAAGCAAGAATACTACATCATAGAAAGTGCTGGGAATATTTAATTTCTCATCTTGTTTTATTTCAGACTGTAACGAGTGTAAACAAGGTGTGGCCCCTTTAAGAGCTGCGTGCTCCCTGTTGAACTCTCTGCAGTGTTATATTATATATGCGCCTCGAAAACCCCATGTGTGCGGGTAATTTCTGTTTGATGCTACTTCTTTTATCTTATGTTGTTTATTAAGTAACGATGTGATGGTAGAACGTGTGACAGACAGTTATGAGTTGGATTTGTGAAATGTCAATCGCCTCCGTGAGTCTGTCTGGCCTCTGCAATATCTTCAGCTGTGAGCTATCCCGTCGCGTAATAGAGAGCCTAAGTCCCTCCCCTTCCGGTCGACCACCATGGGACCTAACTTCGAAAAAATATTGAATGGGAGTCAATGGCAAGAGACAACAAATATTTTGATCTGGTTTGAATTGTGCCCTGAATTACACATATGATGTTTGTCAATTTAAAATATACATTTTAAAGTAAAGAAAGTCGCAGTTTGATGTAAAACCGTTGAGGTATAAGACTGTGAAAATACGTAATTACAAAGACTACAAACCCCAAGGCGCACATTTTCTCTCAATGAATAAAGCTAACTTTACTGAGGCCTTCTGTCATTATTTCTACGGTCTTACGTTATAATCGTAACGTTACGCCGTCCTACCCGAGTGTTTTGTACCAGACTGCACACACACGAGCAGCGGATCTCGTTTCTCTTCCCGGGAGATGTAGTTCACAGAGCGATTTTCACATAAAACTAAATGTTACTCTTCTGTTGTATGACAAACTGCGACGTTTTTGAGTTTGAGAATCATCTTATAAATTGACAAACATCATATGTGTAATTCAGGGCACAGTTCAGACGGAATAAAAAGATAAGTTGTCTCTCCCCATTGACTGCCATTCATATTTTTTCCGAAATAAGGTCCCATGAGCCGGAAGCGAAGGGGCGGGACTTAGGCTCTCTATTGCGTCACTTCATAACGTTCCCATGGAAACAGGGGGAAATGGCTGCTCTAGTGTGAAGCAAACGCAACTTTTTTCAACTTTCTGCCAAGATACATGTGACTTTTTTTGCAACGAAAATGCGAGGATTATGAAATTATGCAAACCCCGCATATTTTGCACGGAAATCGGCAATTTATGCGGCGAAAGTGCGGCGTATTTGAAAAAATGCGGCCCCCGCATAAATATGCGGACTTTGGCTGATTTTGCATTGAATTCAGCGATCGCATAATCGCGTTTTTCTGGAGGGACTGTATTTTACCGGCAGCAGAGATCGCGTGGTTGGCTGGCTGCTGTCAGCGACTACTGAGGGGGGTCCCCTTGAGGGGGGTTCCGATAACAGTGTTATTGCATTGTACTGCATTGACTATCAAAGGGGCGCTCACAGTTTGTCGTTGAATTTTATTATTAAATAGTCGTTGTCTTGGGGCCCCCGTCCAGCAAGGGGCCCCAAGCAATTGCTTGGTTTGCCTGTCCTGTTGCGACGGGCCTGCCAATAGCAAACGCTGTTCCGTTGCCATATATATATAAGATATACGCCTCTAGTTAATTTATTGTTAATTAATTTAAATGAAAAACAACAAGAACACTACGTGTTTTCGTGAGATTCATAAAGTTGTGTGAGTTGCAGCAGATGCAGTCGCATGTACAGAGATCATGTTCCTTATAAGAGCATGTGAGCCGCCTACATGTATCCCTCAGGGTTTGCAGAGGAATATAGAAGCTCTCTGTGTTTCTATTTTAAGGATGATGATACCCCCTGATCTCAGTCCTGTCTCTGCTATAGTGAGCTCAGGATACAGGTATGACAGACTGAACTCCGAGCGGTCAGGAGAGCCGTGGAATGCACTGACAGAGCGGCAGAGGAATGCAGGATTGTTGGAGCAAGTGATCTCATTCTGACCGGAGTCCAGTGCCAGGCAGCTGACTTCAGCATTCTCTGCTTGGAAGATCAATCTGTGCTGAACCTCACACAATGTAAGGGGAAGATGGGTCACTGTGACTGCTCTTTACAGAGTTCTCAAGCTCATGCATGCAACACATTATAGTTAATGTCACAGTGACCTTGGATAAAGCTTTCCACTCGAGGGCTTTTCACATTTGAACACACTGTACTATTATAAATAAAGCGTGCTCATTCTGTAACGATGGCTGTAAAAGAGCCTGCAGTTTGCATGACATGCATTCCTCAAATGTTTTTATTTTAAGTATTACATTACTTGCAAAGCAGCAATGTATTGATTTCCATTTGGTATAGCATAAATACACTGCTTTGTGTTGATTTTGTATATGTGGGCAACGAGATGCATGTCAGTATTCTTTAAAATTCTTCCATGGGTCTGGCAAACACTGGCATTTCCTTCAGGAAATGACAACACATCATGTGATAAAAAAAAATAAAAAATCAGTCCTACGTTAAATTACACTCACTTAAAGGATTATTAAGAACAGCGTACTAATACTGTGTTTGACCCTCTTTCACCTTCAGAACTGCCTTAAAGGGATACTCCACTTTTTTTGGAAATAGGCTCATTTTACCACTCCCCCAGAGTTAAACAGTTGAGTTTTACCATTTTCAAGCCAGGAAGTTTCTGGTCTCATAGACTTCCATAGTATATATTTTTTTCCTACTATGGAAGTCAGTGAGACCAGAAACTGTCTGGTTACTGATATTCTTCTAAATATCAAAAAATCGGCGGAATACATTAGAAAACGGTAAAACTCAACTGTTTAACTCTGGGGGAGTGGTAAAATGAGCCTATTTCCAAAAAAAGTGGAGTATCCCTTTAATTCTATGTGGCACTGATTCAACAAGGTGCTGAAAGCATTCTTTAGAAATGTTGGCCCATATTAATAGAATAACACCTTGCAGTTGATGGAGATTTCTTGGATGCACATCCAGGACACGAAGCTCCCGTTCCACCACATCTCAAAGATGCTCTATTGGTTTGAGAGCTGGACTGTGGAGGCCATTTTAGTACAGTGAACTCATTGTCATGTTCAAGAAACCAATTTGAAATGATTCGAGCTTTGTGACATGTTGCATTATCCTGCTGGAAGTAGCCATCAGAGGATGGGTACATGGTGGCCATAAAGGGATGGACATGGTCAGAAACAATGCTCAGGTAGGCCGTGGAATCTAAACAATGCCCACTAAGGGGCCTAAAGTGTGCCAAGAAAACATCCCCCACACCATTACACCACCACCACCAGCCTGCACAGTGGTAACAAGGCATGATGGATCCATGTTCTCATTCCGTTTACGCCAAATTCTGACTCTACCATCTGAATGTCTCAACAGAAATCGAGATTCATCAGACCAGGCAACATTTTTGCAGTCTTCGACTGTCCAATTTTGGTGAGCTCTTGCAAATTGTAGCCTCTTTCTCCTATTTGTAGTGGAGATGAGTGGTACCCGGTGGGGTCTTCTGCTGTTGTAGCCCATCCGCCTCAAGGTTGTGCGTGTTGTGGCTTCACAAATGCTTTGCTGCATACCTCGGTTGTAACGAGTGGTTATTTCAGTCAAAGTTGCTCTTCTATCAGCTTGAATCAGTCGGCCCATTCTGCTCTGACCTCTAGCATCAACAAGGCATTTTCGCCCACAGGACTGCTGGATACTGGATGTTTTTCCCTTTTCACACCATTCTTTGTAAACCCTAGAAATGGTTGTGCGTGAAAATCCCAGTAACTGAGCAGATTGTGAAATACTCAGACCGGCCCGTCTGGCACCAACAACCGTTCTGACAATCATTTTGGAGTTCAGGAGATTGTCTTGACCAGGACCACACCCCTAAATGCATTGAAGCAACTGCCATGTGATTGGTTGATTAGATAGTTGCATTAATACGAAATTGAACAGGTGTTCCTAAAAATCCTTTAGGTGAGTGTAGGTGTCTTTACTATGTTCTAACATAAAAAATTAATCATTCGATACAATGCACTTTACATGCATGCTTTTACATTGTACTTACATTTAAAAATAAAGTTCCTGCATGTAGTTGCAGCTATAGTTACACTATAATTACACTGTTGATCCTTCTCTTACCCCTTAACCCTACCCATACCACCAAACCTGTCACTAACCTTCCCTGTATCCACCTCAATAGAAGTGCCTGTGATTTTGTCGTAATACTAAGTATGTACATGTGGAACATGAACACAACATACACATATCCACATATTGTACTTATTTTTTGATGTACAGTAATTACATAGTTGTAGACCCCTAATATAAAATGTGACAAAAAATACTTCTTTTTCTTTTTCTTTTTTTTTGTTATCCCAATGAACTTTAATGCCAAGTGTGTCATAATATAACCTTCCTCCACATCTTATCAGTCCCTATCTTTTCCTATTTTTCTGTTTTTTTTTTGTGTGTGTGTGTGTGTATGTGCAATGTCTTTTGGTTTTTCTTTCTGACTGCAGAGTAGCTCAGATGAATCTATCCATGCATGTTTGAGTACATTTGTTCCATATTTGCATTTGCTTTGAACACTCATTTTCCATTATACGTTGACATTTGATGTGACAAGTGACAGTCTGTGTACTTACCGTACTTAAAACGTACCGCATTAAATCTAGGCAATAAATCTGTTTTTAAATACGGGTGTGTGGAAGCAATTATAAGAAAGCTTTGTCTAAGTCTGAATGTGGAAATGTCAAAGTCAGAGTGAAGAGCAGAACACTCTGTATGTCTGGCGCCTGTGCAGAAAAAACATCCAGATCATCTGGATAAACCACTGACTGCTTAGACTTCATCAGATGTGTGTCTGCAAAGCCGCCAAAAGAACAAGTCGCTCTT
Source organism: Cyprinella venusta (assembly GCA_038021265.1). Classification (NCBI taxonomy): domain Eukaryota; kingdom Metazoa; phylum Chordata; class Actinopteri; order Cypriniformes; family Leuciscidae; genus Cyprinella; species Cyprinella venusta. The sequence goes on along the minus strand of CM075879.1, from coordinate 6,271,655 downwards.
GCGAGAAGTTCCCTCTCTCTGTCCTTTAACTTAGTGCCTGGATTATTCTCCACCCCTCGATCCAGCAAAGTTCATAGTATCCTGGAACATTCTGTCTTCTTCCCCTTTCTCCCTGTGTTCGCTTTTAAGGCTTGAGGTTATGTTTAGCCAGCCAGTAGCACTGAAGGCATCAGTCAAAATTACAGGGGAGGGAGGGCTTTCCGACCACCCTAGTCTGTGCATAGCTCACAGCTATTGTGCAATGTCTTCAGGAAAGAAAGTGTGCGTATTCAATGGGAGAGTACTGCACCGCTTTGTTGTTTTTTGCACATGCATACTTACATTTGCATGCAAAAAAAGTTTTTTTTGCAGTCGCTTGCAATTTCCATTAACTTAGAATACTTAAAGGTGCCACTTGTGGAAAAGAAGTGCACTTGTGCACTTCAAATCTGAATTCGTTTAAACGACTTAAAAAGTTTACTTTTTTATTTGCAACATTGCCAAATTAAAATGTTTACTTTCAATTTTAAATCATTATTTTTCATAATATTTTGTCATGCTTTAAAGATTAACATTTATTTTGATATGTTGAATAACTTTCTAAAGCACATACTTGATTATAATCTTAATTGTAGTGTGTTTTAAATATTAAACTGGGAACATCAGCATTACAAATGTGTAATTACAAATATATCTGAATGCATGACATTGAAATATATTTTATTTAGCATAGATGCGTGCTATACATTTACAGTACACTTTAACTATATCTCAAAGACGGCAGAAATAATTACGAAATTATAAATATGTACTTAGTCCTACTTAAGTTGGTCAAAAAAGCACTTTTAAATTCAACTTATTGCATTGAAATTAAACTACACTATAATTCATTTTTTTGCAAGCGTGCAATTAACTGTCCAAAAATATCACATTCAGTTCACACTTAAAGGAGTAGTTCACATTTCAAAAAACTTTTACTGATAATTTACTCACCCCCATGTCATCCAAGATATCCATGCCTTTCTTTCTTTAGTCGAAAAGAAATTAAGGTTTTTGATGAAAACATTCCAGCATTTTTATCCATATAATGCACTTCAGTGGGAACCAAACGGTTCAAGGTCCAAAAGACAGTTTCAGTGCAAACTGCAAACTGTTCAAAGGGCTTTAAACGATACCAGACGATGAATAAGGGTCTTATAAAGCGAAACGATCACTCATTTAAAAACAAAAAACAAATCAAAGTTTAAGTTTTATAAGCTCAAATGGTCACCTTGCTCTGTTCTACGGAGGCGCATTCACTTGAAGAAAAAAAATCTACTCTGTTTTTCTGAATTAACGAGTTAATTTTTCATGAGAAAAAAATTTGCTCTGTTTTTCTGAATTAATGAGTTAATTTTTCATGAGAAAAAAAATTTCTCTGTTTTTCTGAATTAACGAGTTAATTTTTCATGAGAATTTTTTTTTGCTGTTTTTCTGAATTAACAAGTTAATTTTTCATGAGAAAAAAATTTGCTTTGTTTTTCTGAATTAACGAGTTAATTTTTCATGAGAAAAATTTTTTTTGCTCTGTTTTTCTGAATTAACAAGTTAATTTTTCATGAGAAAAAAAGTTTTTGCTCTGTTTTTCTGAAATAACAAGTTAATTTTTCATGAGAAAAAAGTTTTTGCTCTGTTTTTCTGAATTAATGAGTTAATTTTTCGTGAGAAAAAAAGTTTTTGCTCTGTTTTTCTCTGTTTTTTTTCTCTGTTTTTCTGTTTTGCTCGAGTTAATTCTGAAAAACAGATCAAAAAAAAAATCCATGAAAAATTAACTCGTTATTTCAGAAAAACAGAGCAAAAAAAAAAAAAAAAAAAATTCCATGAAAAATTAACTCATTATTTCAGAAAAACAGAGCAAAAACTTTTTTTCTCATGAAAAATTAACTCTTTAATTCAGAAAAACAGAGTAGATTTTTTTTCTTCAAGTGAATGCAATATGCCTCCGTACTGTTCTGTCATTAATGAACGAATCTTTTTCCGAGTCATTCGTTGAATGAACCAACTGACTCGGAAAAAGATTTGTTCATTTTGATGAACGAGTTCGAACAGGAGAGTCACGAACGTGCATCACAGAACAGAGCAAGGCGACCATTTGAGCTTATAAAACTTAAACGCAGATTTTCTCTCTGATTTGGAGATTTCTATCTTTTTCCATTCAGTTAGCCTATGTAAGTTGTGCCTGTACTGCGTTCAGAAAATAGTTACCTGAGGCATGGCCAAGATGGCTGCCTATAGTGAACTGACTTGCCTTGAAGGAACTTATACTGTAAAAAAGCCATTTATAGGTTGACTTCCTAAACTATATTAGTCCCACAGGCCAGGGCTTCGGTGTTTTCAAACCAACCAAGAACCAGACACGCATTTGGGGCGTGGCTATTTGTTTTTCCAACCAATGGAGAGGGGTTTTTTTGAACTTCTGTTGATCCAAACGGCAAATAAATGACTCACTTCGCCTTTAAGAAAAGCTTGGAAATTGAGACTTGGCATAACAAAGTGTTCTGGGTGGAGCTCAATTAGCATGTGCACACAAACAGGATCAGACCTCTTCCGAGAGAACATTGCCTGCAGAGAAACCTCAGTGGTACATGATGCTATGTGTGTCATTATGTCATGTGTTGTTGATTTCACTTGCGTAAGTTACTGCTAAATAAAGTGAATACAATAAATAGGATTAATGCATGACTTTTTTGTGCTTGCATTTATGCAGAGCATAGTCTATTAATAGCTAATGTTGACAGCAGTCGTGTGTGTGCAGAGTCCACAACAGCAATGAGGAAAATATCAGTAACATATCAGAGCAAACAACACCAAAAATAGGAGGGAGAGAGAAAGAGAGAGACCCCCCCCCCCATCTCTGGATATGCTTTAGCGTATTGGTCTTTGTTTTTCCAAGCCTATGAATGGAAAAAAAACACAAGAGGACACAGTGTGTTTCTGCCTGTGGCAATCAAGTATGCATCTGATAGACATCTTCAAAGCACTCTCTGTGCTTCTTTGTGCTTTCGGCTCGAGTAATCATAGAACTCTGCAGAGAATATACTTGAGACATTCCATTCTAGTTTCAGGGCTTTCTTAGCATGTTTTATTGCTTAAGTGTAACATGCTGCGGGCAGTCTCACTATGTTTGGCATCAATATGAATTCCTGATAATTTCACGTTTTAGGGTGTGGTGGGTGTCCTCCTGCAGGTGTGTATGACACTGAGATAACCAGTGAACTTAGATGTCCTGTCCTCATGTATCAATGCATGCGAAAAATGCAGGAACGAGAGGACAGAGTGTGCAAAACACTTTCCGATGTGTGTGTATAATTTAATGGTGCATTCTGTTCCATCTTCAACCCACGCCCATAAAGATGTTTTACTGTCTGTTGCTTGGAAGGTGATAAAAAAGTGAAAAGACAATGCTAGTGCTTTTCTTGCAGGCGTTCAATTGCAACATTAATATTTTCGAGGAAGGTTGATGTGAACTCTTTTTGTTCCCAAAAAATATTGAGCTGATTTCCAAGAAAGCAAACCGTGGTGCTAGTTTCGATTCTCTGATTGGTAGTTCCCCCATGAAAAAACCTGGGATTGTATTCTCCATGAAGAACAAGTGCTGCATTAAAATTTGGCCTGCAAGTGATATTTAGGTCTAGCCTGACTTCGTCATACTCATATTCTAATGAGAATATGAGTCTGAAATCAATCAATTGAACTTTAATTATGAGGCGTGTCGTAACCGAACCAGGACAAAAAAAAAACCTCTGCACTCAATTGGATAGTCGGTAGACCTACCAACCAATCAGAGCAACGCATAAGTCAACTCCTTTGCATAGCGCAGTTTTCAAATACAGAACGTAGCCTACTTTATTTATTTTAGAAGTTAAATAACGAGTGTTACTTCTTTTACTTACTTCTCCATGAGTGCCACCAAAGGAGAAACCACAACGACCACAGGCTTTTCATTACGTCCCATCTTCTTAGTGACCGTCAGAGCCAGCTGATAAGTTATACTTTTCCCGAGTCATGTAGGAAGGACACCAAAAATATATTTCCGATCGACAAATGCCTTGATTGCAGTTCTCTTTTTGTTTATTAAAATGAATGCGCTGTCGATTTATTTTACAATAGACGCGACAGCGGAATCTATACATCTCAATTCTCCAGCTGCACTCATCTTTGACAAGCGCTCTTTGACGACGTGAGGATTACGTTACTGAAGACCACCTGTCAATCATCGTATAAATCCCGCCCTGGCAATTTGATTGGCCCGATGATCTCTGAACCGTTCATAATTACTCCTCAATGGATTGAGTCCAGACCGAACTTCCCGTCCAAAAAATGTTAATGTTGTGGGCGGAGTTCGGGCTGGCATCCAGGCTAATTTAGCTCACTTTTATTATTATTATTAATTTTTTTTTTTGAACAGAGATACTTAGGGATCCTCATCCATGCATGCAAGTGGCATTTAGACGTGGAAATGTTGGGGGAAAATACAGCAGCAGAAACGGATGCAATATATACATTCTTTACTGGAGAAAATGCTTAGTCATGCATTATAAAACCAATTACAATCATCAAGGGACACCCAAAGAGAACAGATGCATCCAGCAACATCAAAACAAACACACCCTTTTCTAGAACAGCCCATTATGCTATTCTATTGCTTGATATTTATAGCCACTACCTAGTGGCAAGACTGTACAGCACTGTACTGTACTATACTGGCTGCCACTCAAACTGCCTTTCGTTGATGGAACTTGTCCACTTCTTCACCCATGTGCACAAACACTCCCTCTCACACACATTGCTAAATATAGGCCTATCTGAATGCAGCTGGATGTTTGTTTTCTGGGGTGGTCTTATCTTTTGAACTATTTTAGCAGGGGAAGTTGTGTAAACTTGTGAATCTCTCAGCTGTTCAAAGCTAATGCCATTCCCAACTCTGCTATATCAATTCCAAGATTAGTCATTTGACCGTTCGCAAAGAGGACACTGACAGACAGGACAGACCAGGTTACTTTTGATATAAAACAAAGTCTCAACTTTGGCCAATTTTTAAATAAATTTAAACAATAAGTTCCGTTTTGTGGCTCTTTCATGGGTCCTGACAGATCGCTGTAGAGCCTCTTAAAGCTGCTTGTGAACCAATCAAATTTATGGCATCAAATAAACATGAAAGAACATAAGAAAGAATATTGTTTTAGCCGCGGAAAGAAGTCAGTACATACCGTTTCTCAAGTTCAAATCCTCCAACGTTAGTCTACTAAGTCTCCTTACTGCTTTGTCGGACAAAAATGGCGGATCCGGTGGCCGGTGGATTATGATTGGTCAGATCGTCTGTCAATCAAACTCCCTGTGAAGGGTCGATTGCCATTCCTTCTATTCTTTGAATCTCCTGTGTGAAGAGTTTCATGTGAACACTGCCATTTGAGATCAGTAAGATTTTTAATACTCTATTATTATTATTATTCATTATGGAAGCTTGTTTCTGCCAAAGAGTAAAAAATAAAAAAGTAAAAAAAAAAAATTTTTTTCAAAAAAATTATCCTGCAATTCTAACTTTTTTTCTCACAATTGCAATGTAAACTAGCAATTGCGAGTTATAAAGCCAGAATTGTGAGATAAAATGTCAAAATTAACTTTTTTTAATTCTGTGGCGAAAACAAGCTCTATAATAATAATAATAAATATACTAATATTAACAATAATTATAATTGTGAGAAGTCGGTATTGCGAGAAAAAAATTAAAAGATTTGCGAGATATTGCGACTTTTTATATTGTGCAATTCTGACTATAACTCAAAATTGCTACTTTATAACACGCAATTAATTAGTTTAGTTTAGTTTAGTTTATTTGTTTAGCACATTTAGTACAAGTACAGAACAATGCAAGGAGGGAACGAAGCCAGACTAGGCTTGTACAGAGTTCCACTCCTATAAAGTAATTGCTACTTTATATCGTTCAATTCTGAATTTATAACACACAATTGCTACTTTATTTCTTTCAATTCTGACTTTATAACACACAATTACTACTTTATATCTTTAAATTCTGACTTTATAACACGCAATTGTTACTTTATAATGTTCAATTTTGACTTTATAACACGCTGTTGGTACTTTATATCATTCATTTCTGAATTTATAACACGCAGTTGCTACTTTATATCTTTAAATTCTGACTTTAAAACGCAATTGTTACTTTATATTGTTCAATTCTGACTTTATAACATGCAATTGTTACTTTATAATGTTCAATTTTGACTTTATAACATGCAGTTGTTACTTTATAATGTTCAATTGACTTTATAACACGCAATTGTTACTTTATATCTTTAAATTCTGACTTTATAACACGCAATTGTTACTTTATATTGTTCAATTTTGACTTTATAACACGCAGTTTTTACTTTATATTGTTCAATTCTGAATTTATAACACGCAATTGCTACTTTATATCTTTAAATTCAGACTTTATAACACGCAATTGTTACTTTATATTGTTCAATTCTGACTTTATAAAACGCAATTGTTACTTTATATTGTTCAATTCTGACTTTATAACATGCAATTGTTACTTTATAATGTTCAATTTTGACTTTATAACACGCAATTGTTACTTTATATTGTTCAATTTTGACTTTAAAACATGCAGTTGTTACTTTATAATGTTCAATTTTGACTTTATAACAGTTGTTACTTTATAATGTTCAATTTTGACTTTGTAACATGCAATTGTTACTTTATATTGTTCAATTCTGACATAACACACAATTGTTACTTTATAATGTTCAATTTTGACTTCATAACACGCAATTGTTACTTTATATTGTTCAATTCTGACTTTATAAAACGCAATTGCTACTTTATTTTGTGTAAATGTATTTGTTGTTTAGCATAAAATAAATGTATTTTAAATACGTTTTGGTATATTTTTTGCTAATATTTCACAATTTTTACTGCATTTTTGATCAAATAAATGCAGTCTTGGTGAGCACAAGAGACTTCTTTCAAAAACATCTGATAATCTTACTGAACTGTGGTGTCTCTTAAAACTGAACTTATTTATGAAATCTTAGAACATATAAATGCACCAAACTTCACTGGAACATTATTGTACTGAAGGAAATTCATAAGATAAATTCATTCCAAGGAATTAGTGCAACCTTTAGTGGGGTCGTCGTCTGCAGGGGTAACAAGGACCTCTTGCTTCTTTCTCCAAGGAAACATGATCATGAGAATGTTCTGTTTTTATTTCATAAATTGGATTTTGGAAACAGTTACTCAGTTATCCCATTCTTCTACACCAAGCTCTGTTTGTTATCAGATAGCCAGACTCAACGGTTTGCTGGTTGCTATGGGAGAGGGCCCTGGCAACTGTATTGTTTGGGGATGGTTGACTGAAGGAGGGGGTGTTTGGCTCAGCCTGACTGGGTTTGATTTACAGCTATGGGCTTCCCTCTTGGCACAGGCAGCGGGATATTATGGGTCATAGTCTCAGCAGTGGATTCACATTTACACTGGGGTGAGTGGGACTGTAAACTGTGAGTCAGCACTTTTCCTGGGACAGACCACTGCAGTCTCACCACCACGACTGTTGACTGGCCCAGTAATAACCATACATTCAACAGAAAGTCACATGACAACCAAGATTAATACACACGGTTTCCTTGGAAACAGTCAAAATTAAAAAAAAAAGACAACTTTATTTTAATTCAGTGTCTTGTGATGGAACAACAGGGTTCATGAAATTTTGATAGAAATTATGTATTAAATGAATACATTTTTAAATTGTATTATTTTACAAATAAAGTAAATAATTTAGGTCAAGTAAATAGTTGCAAAAATTCAAAATATGTGCCCGTGCAAATGTAACTATAGTGGTTGTTAGGGCATTGTGATTATCTTGCTAGGGTAGAATGTTGCTAGGTTGTTCTGTTTGTTGCTAAGGTGTTGCTATACATTTTAAGGTGTTCTGCTTGATTTTTATTGTTTCTATGTGGTTTTAGGCTGTTCAAGCTGGTTGTTAGGTCATTGCTAGGGTGCTTTGGTTGTTACCAAGGTGTTACTATAGATTTTAAGCTGTTCAGTGTGATTTTTTATCATGTTTCCGTCTGGTTGCTAGGATGTTCAAGCTTGTTGCTAGAACAATGCTATGGTGTTCTGGTTGTTGCAATAGTGTCACTAAACATATTACGGTGTTTTGTGTGGCTTTTAGCGTGTTTTTATGTGGTTTCTAGGATGTTCAAGCTGGTTGCTAGGTCATGTGCTTTGGTTGTCACCAGAGTGTTGCTATACATTTTAAAGGCGTTCAGCGTGATTTTTATCATGTTTCCGTGTGGTTGCTAAGGTGTTCAAGCTTGTTGCTAGAACAATGCTAGGGTGTTCTGGTTGTTGCCAGAGTGTCGCTAAACGTGTTAAGGTGTTTTTTTGTGGTTTTTAGCGTGTTTATATGTGGTTTCTTGGATGTTCAAGCTGGTTGCTAGGTCATTGCTAGGGTGCTTTGTTTGTTACCAGGGTGTTGCTATAGATTTTAAGCTGTTCAGCGTGATTTTTATCATGTTTCCATGTGGTTGCTAGGGTGTTCAAGCTTGTTGCTAGAACAATGCTAGGATGTTCTGGTTGATGCCAGAGTGTCGCTAAACATGTTAAGGTGTATTGTATGGTTTTTAATGTGTTTATTTGTGGTTTCTAGGATGTTCAAGCTGGTTGCTAGGTTACTTTGGTTGTCACCAGGGTGTTGCTATACATTTTAAAGTTGTTCAGCGTGATTTTTGTAATGTTTCTATGTGGTTGCTAGGGTGTTCAAGCTTGTTGCCAGAACAATGCTAGGGTGTTCTGGTTGTTGCCAGAGTGTCGCTAAACATGTTAAAGTGTTTTGTGTGGTTTTTTGTGTGTTTATATGTGGTTTCTAGGATGTTAAAGCTGGTTGCTAGGTCATTGATAGGGTGCTTTGGTTGTCACCAGGGTGTTGCTATACATTTTAAAGTTGTTCAGCATGATTTTTATCATGTTTCCATGTGGTTTCTAGGGTGTTGAAACTTGTTGCTAGAACAATGCTATGGTGCTCTGGTTATTGCCAGATGTCGCTAAACATGTTAAGGTGTTTTGTGTGGTTTTTAGCATGTTTATATGTGGTTTCTAGGATGTTCAAGCTGGTTGTTAGGTCATTACAAGGGTGCTTTGGTTGTCACCAGGGTGTTGCTATACATTTTAAAGTTGTTCAGTGTGATTTTTGTAATGTTTCCATGTGGTTGCTAGGGTGCTCAAGCTTGTTGCTAGAACTATGCTAGGGTGTTCTGGTTGTTGCCAGAGTGTCGCTAAACATGCAAGGTGTTTTGTGTGTTTTTTAGTGTGTTTCTGTGTGGTTTCTAGGATGTTCAAGCTGGTTGTTAGGTCATTAATAGGGTGCTTTGGTTGTCACCAGGGTGTTGCTATACATTTTAAAGTTATTCAGCGTAATTTTTATCATGTTTCCGTGTGGCTGCTAAGGTGTTCAAGCTTGTTGTTAGAACAATGCTAAGGTGTTCTGGTTGTTGCAGAGTGTCGCTAAACATGTTAAGGTGTTTTGTGTATGGTTTTTAGTGTGTTTATATGTGGTTTCTAGGATGTTCAGGCTGGTTGCTAGGTTACTTTGGTTGTCACCAGGGTGTTGCTATACATTTTAAAGTTGTTCAGCGTGATTTTTGTAATGTTTTCATGTGGTTGCTAGGGTGTTCAAGCTTGTTGCTAGAACAAAGCTAGGGTGTTCTGGTTGTTGCTAGAGTGTCGCTAAACATGTTAAGGTGTTTTATGTGGTTTCTAGGATGTTCAAGCTGGTTGTTAGGTCATTACTAGCTTGTTAGAACGTCACTGGTGTTCTAGTTCCCAGGGCATTGTTACACATCTAAGGCGTTCTGCTAGGGTGTATGTTGCCCAGGTCTATCATCTATCTATTTTTCAATTATCAGAAGAGACTGAAAAGAACATGAAAGAGATAAGAGTTTGAATTTGATGTACATTGTACTGTACTGTACTGTACGTTGTTTTAGTTGCCCACAGGATCTCATTTACTGTTCATAAAAAGTTTAGCTGGACTGTGAGATCTCTCTAACAGATCTTCCTGAAGCAGCTCTTCAGATAAAGAACACACAGTGTCTCTCTAGTGTGTGTGCTTATCTCCAGAGGTCACAAAGCTCCAGTGTGACACTCGCTGTGACTTTTATGTAAACACTAATGAGAGCATTATTATGAGAGCATGAGACAGGGTCACTTTATTCCTCTCAACAGAACTACATGCAGCTCACATTATGTTTATGTGAGGGTGAGTAGCAATTGTGGACATATGACTCCCATGCTGCTCCCTACTATTACATCTTATTACAGATGTAATAGTAACAGATGTCCTTTTTGTAAGTATTTTATTTAAGTGCTCTTTATTGTATTTTAGGCTTAATTTGGCCAACATTCTTCTTAATACATAATAAAGAAGTTTAAGTGTTTAGTAAACTGATGCCATAGGAACCACTGTGGCCCAGACATTAGACAGACAACATCAGAATAGTGTCACCTAATGCCAGAAACCATGAGATAGGTGAAACCTCTCACCTGTATTACCTTAACCCGTAACCCAGTCACCCACAAACAACAACAAATACAGGTAGCGTGGAAACTGTCCCCTCAGATACACTTCAGAACATTTAAAAGACAAAATTAAATGAGCAAACGAATAATACTATAAAAATATTGCATTTGAGGTTTGTATAATGCAAATGTGTTCATGATGAACAGATAGGACCTGCAGATGGGCGTTGGGAATTCTGATTATGGGTGTGAAAGTTAATTTCCCCAAGATCTGACTGTACAAATTTATTTTAATAAATCCCTATTACAATTATACCCTCAAAGGTATGTGATATGAACACATAAATACACCCAAAACCTATAAGGTCATTATTTGAATAATAGGCATATTTCTGTTTTATCTTCCAAGTTATGAAGATATAGCGTGTCCTCATTTTGACATACTGTTCCTGGAAAACAGTCTCTCCCATCCTGCTCCTTTGTATACTTACCAATTAGAAGCACACACTGTGAAAAACCCTCTCACTTTCTTCCCAAGAGTATAAGGACAGCATGAGAGGACAGCTGAAGAAAGAACATCGTGCTGCCCTGCAGACAAAAATCCCGAAATCTCCTTTTAGATGATCGCAAAAACTGGAATACATGCATAGTCATATATCCTGCAGGAACAGGTCTGTGTTTCGGGTGATTTCCGGTTGAGTGTTGAACGAACAGAGAAAGTAGATTTTGAAAAGACCAAAACATCTGAGGCCTTCATCTTATCTCAAGAAGCCCAGAACTGCAAGGCATGTCTGTAGGCTACATGCGTAAAACTAGCCAAGACAGATGGGTAGTTTGAGTACAAGATAGAGTAATAGACGTTGTGTGTGTGTGTGTATGTGTCAATGCTAAATGCATCGGTAACACTTTATTTGAAGGGGTGTGCATAAGACTGACATGACACTGTCATAAACATAACATAACACCTGTCATGAACATGAAGGAGTCTTTATGAATGTTTATGACTGTTGTTATTAAGTGTCATTCGGTAAATTATGACACTTTTAATGCAAAGTTGACATTGTTTAAATTGTCTTTGTTATGACAACTTGACATTAACAAAGACAAAAATGTCTTTTTATGACAACTTGACATTAACAAAGACAAAACATGTCTTGATTATGACAACTTGACATTAACCAAGAAATCATAACCTGTCAACCTGACATCTTTATAACTAGTCCAACGTGTTCCACTTTACTTGAGGTAAGGGGAAATATTAATGACACTGTTTTTTTAACAGCATTTGACAGTGTAATAACCCTTAATGACATCTTTATAACTAGTACAATGTGTTCCACTTTACTTGAGGAAAAGTAAAATATTCATGACAGAGTTATGGTGTCATGACGGTCAAAACCAACCACATATGACAGGGTAATGTAATGTTAACGCAAAGCTAAATAACTTCTTTAAGTTTGATAATTAGACCTGTTGTGACATATTTGTGACAGGTTATGATTTCTTGGTTAATGTCAAGTTGTCATAACAAAGACATTTCTGTCTGTGTTAATGTCAAGTTGTCATAACAAAGACATTTTGAACAATGTCATCTTTGAATTAGAAGTGTCATAATTTACCGAATGACACTTAATGACAAAAGTCATAAACATTCATAAAGACTCCTTCATGTTCATGACAGGTGTTATGTCATGTTTATGACAGTGTCATGTCAGTCTTATGCACACCCTTTCAAATAAAGTGTTACCAATGCATCTAATTGGGCCAATACTTGACTGGCCTCATTTACAGGTACTAGACAAAAGCATGTAATCAGAGTGCAGCCAGACATCTGTACCAAACACTGTATCATGGACCTAAATGAACCAATAAATTAAAATAATAACCAGCCCCCAATTAACCACACAATGAAATAGAATAAAAATAATGACTTTCTTTCATAAAAAAAAAGAAAAAGAAGCCAAACCTGTTGGTATTGACACCAGAAACACAGACATAAAATTAACTGGAGCAGGATATGTTAGTGGAACGGAGTGACAGAGAACCATTCAGGGTTTTTCTGTTCCTCACTAGTGAAATAAACCCACTCAGAGCGACCATGAAGTGAGAGAAATACAAGTCACTCTGGGCCCTATCATACACACAATGCAGCACCAGGAGTGGGGTTTTCAAATTTTTTTTTTTTTTTTGCTAGTTTCAGCCCTACGCAGTTATCATTTTCACATCCTGCGCCAAGCTGTTTAAATAGCGAATGCATTTGCGCCTATTTGTGCACTCATGAGCATGCTGGTCTGAAAACGAGGTGTGTTCAGGAGCATTGTTGGCGCGTTGTTATTTTGAGACAACTGAAATAGACTGTGCTAGTATTGACCAACAAAAACCTGGTCTAAAATCAATGCCGCAGAATTTTTGTTTTTTAAAGAATACATTAATATGCGTTCAGTCTTTCTGCTTGCAAATTCCGCCATGTAAATGCGCGAGCGCAACTGGCTTTTAAAGGGAACGGGAGATTAAACTCAGATTGTTTATTTGCATGTGATAGAGACCTTAAGAAAGCCGCAGTATTTATATTGCCGTATTAAAAAAAGAATCTTAACATTGACAAAGTAGGTAACACGGTGAAATAAAACAAGATATAAACTTATATGAAAACAATGTCTATAATAATATGAAAGAAATGTTTAATAGGTTGTGACATTCGTTTGGGATGTTATGTTGTATTTATTTTGCTTTGATCGCTAATCTCTATTTGCTGAGATGGACAGATAAGATAGCAGCACGTCTCAATTCTCACAAAGATGCATTCTGTATCCTCGCGTCCTTCCAAGTTCGTTCTTTCAAGGTTGCCTGGCAAGACCGGTCTCAACAAGAACGCGAGTCTGTTCTTTGCGTTCTTGGAATTGAGAATAAAGCCAAGTCTAAAGAGGCTGCCACCAAGTCTTTATGATAATCTGTTCCCTAGAAAGAGCTCAAGTTCCTTCTTCATTGTAAGTCATCTCTCCTCAATAACCGGCACAATTTGAGGTTGAGTTACATGTTGAAGTTTCACACTTGACATATTCAGTAGAGCATGGTGTTAGCAATAAAAACAACACCAAGGTCGTACGTTGAAAAATCCCAGAGCCTAAAAGGTAAGCGGTAGAAATAAGTGTTGCTTGGTAGGTAGAGGTGATGTAATTACTAATTAATTCCTATTTTAATTCCTTGCAAAGCGACTTGCAACACAACCAAGGAATAAAATACTCATGGCCCTGATGTTGTTAACACCATATTTTGCCAGATGAACTTAACCTGAACAATAGTTATGATAATGTAAACATTTCAGCTAAAAATGAATCATTCAGACAGTTGGTGACCTTTCTTTTTGGAAGTTTTTACAGCAGTGACTATTATTAGAGCAACCGACTGGAGAGATGAACTCTCCTGGCCTAGATAACCAGTTCTCGGATCAGTCAAGCAAACCTTACTTTAATCTACGTATATTCCTATGAGCAATGTGTCAAAACTGGTCTCGGATCGGCTTATAACAATTCTTGGTTGATTGTCTGCCCTCTTAATGTTTCATGTTTGGGCATGCCTTTCCAACAGAAACCTTTACCAGGTGAAAGACATGTGCAGTGACGGTTCACAGTATTCCTAGACTGGTTCCTAGAAATTGTCCCTATCAGGAGTCAACGTTCATCCGCACATATAAACACACATGCATCCATAAAGCACTCCCTCACACAGATGTATACACTGCAGGACAAGTGTATATCTAAACTTGATCTGCCCTAATGGACTCCAGCAAATGGACGTTTGGAAATAAGCCAACATTGCGTAAGGAAGCACATGCTTCCATGCACCGCATTCACCTATCTGATTCAGATTATAGGGAATGTTCGTACTTGAACAGGACTGGCATCAAAACTGTACATGTTGTGCAAACTGTACAGATAATGTTGTACTGATGATGTTGTCCTTAAATAAACTGCTTCAGCTTTGATTAAATCCCCTTCCACATATATTTTAAAGGAGGGGTTTAGTCCTCTTTTTCTTTGCGTGATTGTGTTTATGGGGTGCAATATAACATGTATTCGTGGTTTTTCTTTTTTAAAAAGTCTTATTTTTCATAAACTACACCTTTATCGTCAGCCGCGCTCTCCCCTGTCCCCTGAACGAGCGGTTTACTTTCTGATTCTATGAAAACCCTCCCTCAGAAACACGTCGTGGGCTCAGATTGGTTCGTTTGGGCGGGTGTGTTGTGATTGGCTAAACTGTCGCTCACGTTGTCCGGAGGGTTAACGCCTATTACCTTACGGGGAAACGCCAGCTCCGGTCCAGATGTAAATAATGGTGTCGAGCTGCAGTATCAGTGAGGCAGAATAAGACCGAGAAAGCCGCGATGAAGCGAGTCAAACAGAACCACACCACACACGGCTCTTACTAAACGTTTCTGAATGATAAGTTGACATATTTTTTAACTATATACACGTTTGTTTTACACAATAGCATCTGACTGGCAACGATAGCAACCGAGCAACTGACTGGCTACTAATGTTAAGCACAAACAGCGTTGGCAAGTTTACGTTCTTGATCAAATCGAAAATAACGTCATAAAGCATATATACATGAAAAATACGTTTAAAACATTAGTACTTATACAAAATTCAGGTCCATAATGTTTGTACGCGTTTGTCGTAGACACAAAATACTAGCATTACTAGTAGCCTAGTGGCTAGAAAGCCATCGCTGGCATTTTGAAAAAATAAAACATAAATAAAACACAGGCTAACGTTCCGTCTGGAATTATACATGCAAATACATTTAAAACGATTAAGTCTTAGCCTACTTACTGGTTGTGGTCCAACAACTGCTGCCTCTGGTTTTAAAGTTGGATCTGCTTCATTGTTTATTAACAGTTTCTTGCTGCATTGAACTCGTGGAGATTCTGGAAGCTGTCTTCCGTAAAATGCGCAGCACAGAGAGCTAGATTACGATCGTCACTTTCAGGAACATAATCAAACATAAATTGTATCCATTGTTGATGAAGTAGGATTCCGTGGGAAGCTTGAAACACAGAAGACCTGACAGCTGCGTGAACACAGCTCACTCGACGTGCTGCAGAAATATGCACATGCCATTTCCTGCATATTCCGAAGGGAGTGGTTGATGCAAATGTGCGGGTTAGTGACGTACCATAACCCATTGTAATCCCAATCGAGTCGTTTTTGTAGGCGTTTACACTTCCTGGTTTTTAAAAGACGATATCTCTGCTTACATTGAACTTTCAGCGCTGCAACTTTGCAGATACTGTTAATGCACCATCAGCAACATTACACACTATTTAAAATCAAAAAAGTGAACCTGGAATCAACCACCCCTTTAATAATCAGTTCTGAAGAACATCGCCAGCTTGATTATCGAAAAGACTGGCAGGGAGTGGCCAGGCGGGACAGAATGACACGCATGCAATCTGGGTTCTGAAAGGTCAGAGGTCACTGAGGCCATTAACAATGAAGCTTCATTTTTTTACACTGTGTGCACATGGAGGGGGTTGAGAACCGTCGGAAGAATTTTAGGGGCAAACTAGAGCCCCTTTCACATGTCAAGTCAAGTCACATTTATTTATACAGCGTTTTTCACAATACAGATTATATCAAAGCAGCTTCACAGTGATAACATGAAAGTAGTACAACACAGATCGATAATATTGTGAAATATTAAATATTAAATAACCCCAACTAAGCAAGCCAAAAGCAAGGCGACAGTGGCAAGGAACCAAAACTCCATCAGATTGGATGGAGAAAAAACCTTGGGAGAACCCAGGCTCAGTCGGGGCCAGTTCTCCTCTGGCTTACATTCATATTGTTTATATGTAAATATTAAATTTAAATATTGTTTATGTATAAAACGGTGCCATAACATATCGCAGGCGTTGGTCTTCTCATCACAGGCGGTGGGGCATCCGAAATCCCTGTGAGAGGCTGGATACAAAACTGGACTTGACGAACGCCATTTTTCTCGGGACAAGCGTCCCGAGATAACAGCAGAAAGGCAGATGGGAAATAATTAGCATAGCTGATGTTCATAATAATTTCCATTGTATGGGTGTCGGTGTATCTAACCACTATCTCACGAACTCTCCGCAACCCAAACTCTCTGCAACGCAACCCAACCATACGGACCGACCCGTTTGTCTAAAAGGCTGTCGAGCCCCACTGGTGCGTTAAGCAGTTTCAGTGGCAAACGGTTCCGTATGGCATAACAGAGGACTGAAAGGTAAGCATTATGTGAATGCTTGACTAAAGAGATGCGTCTTTAGTCTAGTTTTAAACTGTGTCAGCGAGTCAGAGCCTCGGACCGCATCGGGAAGGCTATTCCAGAGTTTTGGAGCTAGATGCGAAAACGCCCTCCCTCCTTTACTAGACTTAGATATCCTAGGAATGACCAGAAGCCTTGAATTTAGTGATCTTAAGGAACGCGGTGGATTGTAGGGCGAAAGAAGGTCCGTTAAGTACATAGGAGCTAAACCATTTAGGGCTTTATAGGTCAGTAGTAGTACTTTGTAGTTGATATGGAACTTAATAGGTAATCAGTGTAGAGATGATAAAATCGGTGTTATTTTCTTGACCTAGTAAGAACTCTAGCGGCACATAGCGCGTTGATCCCGAGAAATTGCAAGAACACCTTCTGTGTACGCAGACACGACCTGGGATTCATACCGGCATTGATGCCGGGTTGGCGACCTAGTAACATTGCCGGAATCAGTCCCACAACGCGCGCTGTGTGAACAAAAGCCAGGACCAATGCCATAAGGGGTATGTCATAGTTGTAATGCACATGCCATCGCGCAACTCTGTTGCTCTTAGTTTCTAAGTTGTTCTAAGTTTGTGTTCGTCATCAACAAAGAAAGGACAAACAAATGTCTGCAAACTGGAACGAAGCAGAGCTCCTCACTATCCACGCTGAATGCTGAGATCGTTCTCCAGCTTTGTGGAACGGTATGCGCGTGTACATGTTTTCGACGCGTACATTACATGTCTCATCCTGACGTCATGTGTCTTTCCGTGATCTTTACGGGTTGTGTGCGAACGCACTCACAGATCCCGGCAAATCACTGGCAGTGTGAATGAACCGAAATCTAACAATCCCGGGACAAATGACGGGTCACGTTATCCATGTATTTTCTGGAATCTCTGTGTGAAAGGGGCTTAGGAGAAGACAGTCTGAGGCCCAGTTCACAGCGCAGTTGCAGCCACACCTGTTTGTCAAAGGGGTTTAGCTGCGTACACCCCATAATCCCTCTTTCCAGTGAGTCTCTGTACCCAGAAGCAGAGAAAACCAGCACTTAAATGGAAAACGGTGGAACTCCACAGCAGGAACCACAGATAAGATAAGACTCCTTTTCCAAGTAAACCTGTACAGTTGCAGTCGTAAAGCTACAGAATAAATATCATGGGTGTGAGTGTGTGGTGGTTTTTAAGGTGGGACAGGAAAAAGTGTCTTTGGAATGAAATGTTTATTTTTCCATTGTGTGGAATCTTATCCCATATTCCTGATGTGGACTTTGTGCTAAAGTAGGTAAAATACCTACTGGAAAAAGTAGGTACATTTGATAAAAGTCTGTTGTTGTGGAAGAATAATACTATATTTATATATATATATATATTATTCTTCCACAACATATATATATATATATATATACAACTGCTATTTATATATATATATATAAATGATGTGGAAAAAATAGTACAACATATATATATATATACCAGTTGTATATTCTGGAAAGTCCCTTTTGACAAATTAGTAAAACAAAAACTATTATTTTTTTTAAATTGAGCAATTATTCAAGTATTAAATCGGCTGAGTATACAGTAATTATTAATGAAATTTGCATTTATAATTAATGGATAGCACATTTAAGACTAAAAACATGAACAAATTTTGTGTTACAATCTGCATACTATACATATGAAATAAATGCAAGATTACAATTACATTCCAGATAATAATTTATTGAAAATAAATTACCAGTCAAAAATGCAGACACACTAACTTATTAAATTATTGGAGTTCCCATATGCTTGTTTAAATAATCTATTGTTGTTATAAATAAATAAATAGTTTGGAGAATGAATGAATTTGAATGAATGAATGGATGAATGAATGAATGCATAACGAGGATTAATTATAGTTTGGTGAATAAATAAATAAATTCAAATTTTCTAAGTTAAATATTATTCCACAAAACGAATATCAAGCATTTAGTCAGATGCCTTTATAGATCACGAGATTTGTAAAATCAAAAGAAACAAAAATTCATTTAATTATTCAAAATTTTGTCTGGTCATGTATGTCAAAAATGGCCAGGTGATGATTATCTTTTTTCCTGTCGATTTTTATGAATACATTTTTGAATCAGCCTGTGAATCGTATGATTGCTCGGTATGACTGAAATTACGAAAATAATACAAGGTGTATTCAAAGTCTAAATCAAAATCTACATAACTCACTTTGACTATGTGGGGACCACTGATATGAATGTGCTCCTGTACTGTGTGACTTTCAGATTTAAACCCGTCTTAAAAAATGAATCACCAAAGCAGATTACAGTCAGATTTACAGTCAGTCCTGGTCTGAACTAGAACAGAGAAAGAGCTGGCTCTGCTTGAGTCTAGTGTGTTTTGTACATCACACTAGGATCTCCAAGTTCATTCATGAAAGGATGTTCCTGAGGCAGGATTTATTCAAATGCATTTAATCAACAGTTGCTCAGTTCGTCCCTACAGAGTCAATTATTCAGGTGCAGGACGGCAGCTTGAGCATGTGATTTGTGAATATCACACACACACAAACAGATGCTCTGGGCAGAGTGACACTGCACACATGGTGTTCACTGTGACTTTGATTTGCAATGTCACCGTGACCGGTACCATCTCTCTTGTGACACTGGCTTACTCTCCAATACAGGAAGCAGTGAATGTGTGTGTATGTGTGTCTATGGTTCCACGTGTCCATCATAAGTTGCAAAGGGAAATCACTCTTTCCTATAGCAGAAGCATATTTCGAAGAAAGAGGATATTTCATCACCAGTTTGCAGTGGTTCTTCTGCCATTTCTGCAATATAATAAAAGTAAGCATGCATGCTTAAAGGCGCAGCGTGTGATTTATACACCAAAAGGAACCCATGCAAAACCTCTGCTATGATGCCAGTGCTATAGGTGGTCACCAGGACGTATGGTAGAAAAGGTTTAAAAACGTGCCATAATACACACTGCCCGGCAGTGGTGTTATTATCAAGATGTGCATCAAGAGATCCAACCCGATCTCACGGGAATTCGTACGAATTTTACGAGGTGGCTAATTCGTAACAATTCGAACGACCTCACTCGTACGAATTAGTACGATTTTTGTGAAATCGTACATATTTTACGAATTGGCCAATTCGTATGAATTCATACGATTGACCTACCCCTAACCCCGCCCCTAAACATAACCGTCATGTGGGTTTAGGCAATTCGTACGTATTCGTACGAGTGAGGTCGTATGAATTAGTACGAATTAGCCACTTTTGAATCACTCGTACGAATTGGTCGTGAGATAGGGTAGAGAGATCCAATCATTAAGCATTTGCCTCTTTAAATCCAAACAGTGACTTTTTTTGTGACCCTGCTTGATTTAAAATCACAATTCATTGTTGGTACAGTATTTTTTTTTAATCTATTTAGCATATTCTTTATTTTGTAGTCTATTTGTCTGTTTATTTTATTTTCTGTATATCTTATTAAAAAGAATCGCAATTATAAAACAAATCAATGGAGAGCAAATATTTCAATTTATGCAAATTAACAGTGATGTAATGCATCGACATGACAAAGGAATCAGATACGATTAACAGATACAGTGTGATATTTCAGTAGGAATGACTACTTGCACTATCAGCACAGAGCAACACCGAAAGATTTGATTACAGTCAGTGTGAGCTGGGCTTTAGAAAACACTACTAACCCTTAGTTATTGCATTTGAGAGCTCTTTCCTGTAAATTGCATCAGCATAAATGTGATACATCAGCCCATCATGTGGCTATAAAGTTCAAACATCTGTATGCATGTCAGGTGCTTTGTTTTTCATGATCTCATTCTCATCTTGACTCAGCATCACATGACAGCAGCTCCTCAGAACTCTGATGTCACACTGCCTTTGCTTTGTCTCAAGTGTTTTTGTGTTTAGTGCTGGAAAGCCCCTTCATTTGGGCTGATTTGTAATCTTTTCACAAAGGAACTGCACAGCAAATGACCATATATGGAAAACAAGTGTATGATAATGAAGTGTAATAGCAGCAGTCCAATGAAGCAGACAATGAAGTCACTTCAGGGGTCTACACACACATACACACCCTCACTCTTTGACTCAGTTGGCTTATGCCACCAACTTTTCCAGCGCTTAGATCAGCAACACAAAATGTAGTCTGACCTCATGGAGGAAAAAGAGGGAATCGACGCTCTTGTGACCATACACACACACACACTCAGGCCTCAGATCTCTGCTCCCTCTCTCTTTCCCGGAAGAGCAGGCTCTATGTTATTGGAAATGGAGCGAGCAAAGCAAAAGCAGGAAAGGGAGGGGAAAAAAACAGATGAGGAGTTCCTTTTAAATCATGTGATTGGTGAGTCAGTGCATGAGCTCAGTGCAACACAAGATCCCCTGTGATTGGTGGACAGTGATGTGCTGATCCGATCTGCATATGGGAGGACAGGGATGGAGTGAGCCTATAGGAATTATATATAACTGCATAAAATGTACTGTAAAAAGTGCAAGAATTTGTAAGATTTTATGAGAAAACTAGATGTTATAACAGCAAATATTTGCACAAATGTACAGGCTAAAATAATGGTGCGATATGATTTAAGCAAAAATATAGGGCATTTTGCGGAAAAACTTAATTTTTATATTTTTTTAGAAGAAAGCATGAGTGGTGTTTATTGGAGAAAAATTGTCCGCCACAAGCATGGTGATTGTTGAGATATTGCTATATGGTTGCTAAGGCATTGCTATAGGTGGTTGCTAGGTTGTGACTGTTTTTATTTTTAGTGTTTGTGAACAAAATGTACTTTTTACCAAAAATGTGCCTGCTCACAGGTTTTATTTTACATAAAATCCCTGAGCAAGCAAAATTTTATCAAACCAAATCACTTCTGGTGTCTCATTTATAAAAAGTGCATATGCACAGATTTGATCTTAGAGTGTGTGGCCTACGCTAAAATTCGAGCCAAGTGGCGTGTTATCTCTACGCATTTTGAGCTATCCGCGTGTATCCGCTTGTATGCGTGTACTGAGCCAGACCGATATTATCGACCGATATTAGGCATTTTCCAAAATATTGGTATCGGCAGTTATAATGGCCGATAAATGAATATTTAAAAAATTTTTAAAAAACGGCCGAAACACATTTCAATCATCTCTCCTTGGCCTGTTATATTGAAAACGTATGTTTTACAATTTGCAGTATGATGTTATCTATGTAAGGGTTAATGCCCGACGAGGTGTCCATTGTCAGGTTTTAATGAACGACGGCGAGGCGTAAACCGGCCGACGCGCAGCGGAGGAAACCCACTTATACCATGGTCATTGCCAAATAAAACATTTTTTAAAACATTAGTTTATATTTTAATTAGGCTAAATCTAGTTTTTACAAATAATAACTTGCCTGATGGTTTATTTAGCGACCAGAGATATTTATAGTCCGCTCAGCTTGTAGGACCCTTCAGGTTCAAAAATGCATTTTTTTTCTCTCTATGAAACACAAAGGTAGGCATAGTTATTTTTTTTATTACACATAAAACAATTAATCAAACAACAATAAAAAAAAACAATTAGTTCTGAGCTCCAGCGATTTGCGCTTAACGTTAGCCTATATAGAGGGCAATAAATTAATCAGATCAAAGAAAGAGTCATTTGCCTCAGGCTCCTTAGGCTTGAAACGCTGTAACGTTACTCTCCTCCTGCCTTGGCTGTCTGGACAGCTGCGTAAAACTCCCGCAGGGTCTCATCCAGGAGTGCGTCTAAAGCATCGTTAGCCAACTATAGTCGCAAGTTCTGTCTTTACCAATGGAGCAGAGCAGCAGCGGTCGTTTTATTTAAATTTTTTCTTTCTTCAGCAGCATACAGTCGTCAAAGTTGCCATATTCTCCATAAATGTTAAAAGAAATAGCACAAAGTCGCTCATTGTTGCATTAGGCTATAATATCTAACGTTAGATGATAGAGCATGTGACTGCCTGTTGCTATGGTTACTCACAGCTGTTGTAGGCAGCGCATTTATTTATTAATTTCGAATGGTAAACAGGCAGTTTCACCAGAACTACTTTACTAGGTGTCCTCTATCACTTTTTAACGGACACTCTGCAGCCAATCAGAATCGAGTATTCACTTAGACCATGGTATAATGCTAAATTATGGCTCATCATAGACTCGCTAACCACAAAGCTAGCTAATGCCACTATCATCAGTGAAAGACCGCTAACATTAACATTAATGAGTTTGGAAACAACAATGAACTTTTTTATGCCTAAATAAAGTAATGATAACTGTATTTATAACTAGCATATCTCTACAGTTACAGTCCCTGCATTGTAAAATGTAAGTTATTCTTCAAGGAGTGAACATTTAGAAATAGAGAAAAAGTATCAAACGTAGGCTAAAGTGTGCAGAAAAGTTAGCTTTTCTTTTACACATGTGTGAAATCCAGCAATATTTAATAAAAAAAAATATCGGCCGATATATCAGAATATCGGATTTTAAAACCCAAAAATATTTGTATCGGTATCGGCCTTCAAAATCCTTTATGCTCTAATGTCTACGCCATTAATGTCCGAGTGATTCCGCGTGTCAGTACACGCAGTCAAAAGTCCGAGCGAAACGAAGCAAACTGCAGATCTACATCTGGGGAGCAAACTTTTTTTTCCCTAGGATGGTAGGGGAAGACTCATAAATGCCATTAACCCCAATGACGGGTAGGTTTAGGGACGGGGTTGAGGTATGTCTTATATTTATATACACTCACCGGCCACTTTATTAGGTACCCCATGCTAGTAACGGGTTGGACCCCCTTTTGCCTTCAGAACTGCCTCAATTCTTCGTGGCATAGATTCAACAAGGTGCTGGAAGCATTCCTCAGGGAGTTTGGTCCATATTGACATGAGGGCATCACACAGTTGCCGCAGATTTGTCGGCTGCACATCCATAATGCGAATCTCCCATTCCACCACATCCCAAAGATGCTCTATTGGATTGAGATCTGGTGACTGTGGAGGCCATTTGAGTACAGCGAACTCATTGTCATGTTCAAGAAACCAGTCTGAGATGATTCCAGCTTTATGACATGGCGCATTATCCTGCTGAAAGTAGCCATCAGAAGTTGGGTACATTGTGGTCATAAAGGGATGGACATGGTCAGCAACAATACTCAGGTAGGCTGTGGCGTTTCAACGATGCTCAATTGGTACCAAGGGGCCCAAAGAGTGCCAAGAAAATATTCCCCACACCACCACCACCAGCCTGAACCGTTGATACAAGGCAGGATGGATCCATGCTTTCATGTTGTAGACGCCAAATTCTGACCCTACCATCCGAATGTCGCAGCAGAAATCGAGACTCATCAGACCAGGCAACGTTTTTCCAATCTTCTATTGTCCAGGCAACGTTTTTCCAATCTTCTATTGTCCAATTTCGATGAGCTTGTGCAAATTGTAGCCTCAGTTTCCTGTTCTTAGCTGAAAGGAGTGGCACCCGGTGTGGTCTTCTGCTGCTGTAGCCCATCTGCCTCAAAGTTCGACGTACTGTGCGTTCAGAGATGCTCTTCTGCCCACCTTGGTTGTAACGGGTGGTTATTTGAGTCACTGTTGCCCTTCTATCAGCTCGAACCAGTCTGGCCATTCTCCTCTGACCTCTGGCATCAACAAGGCATTTCCGCCCACAGAACTGCCGCTCACTGGATGTTTTTTCTTTTTCGGACCATTCTCTGTAAACCCTAGAGATGGTTGTGCGTGAAAATCCCAGTAGATTAGCAGTTTCTGAAATACTCAGACCAGCCCTTCTGGCACCAACAATCATGCCACGTTCAAAGTCACTCAAATCACCTTTCTTCCCCATACTGATGCTCGGTTTGAACTGCAGGAGATTGTCTTGACCATGTCTA
The DNA here is from genome assembly GCA_038021265.1 of Cyprinella venusta. Taxonomy (NCBI): domain Eukaryota; kingdom Metazoa; phylum Chordata; class Actinopteri; order Cypriniformes; family Leuciscidae; genus Cyprinella; species Cyprinella venusta. The sequence goes on along the minus strand of CM075879.1, from coordinate 6,246,910 downwards.
CATGCCTAAATGCACTGAGTTGCCGCCATGTGATTGGCTGCTTAGAAATTAAGTGTTAACGAGCAGTTGGACAGGTGTACCTAATAAAGTGGCCGGTGAGTGTATAAAGTAATAACGTTAAGTCAACGGCGCTCATAAACACACTGAAAAGCGATTATGCGTGTTGATAGCACACCAAAAATGGAAATACGAATTGACGTGTTATACACACGCTACTTCATGAGATCAGTCTGGATTCAGATTCATTTTCCTTGTGGCAGAGAGTCGGAGTAGGCTACTGCTGGTATTTGGAAATCTAAAGCACAGGACACACCAAGCCGATGTCAAAGATCTAGCGCCGATGAAAGCCGACTTTTGTCGCCTCTCGTTGGCGGCATCTCTGCCTAAAAGACTAAAGGCGACCGTCAACAAGCATGTGCATTCTGTCCCTGAATATGATTCCCAGTTTCTTCTTGACATCAATGCTGGGCTCTGTTCACGTCATGTTCAATGCAATGTTTACACAACAGACCCTCGGCAAGTTACCTCTTCAATAGACGTCACAAATCAAACACAAACACAGCCGGCGGCCTGCGCAAGCTCTGTACGGTAGGAGAAAAGTTGAAAACAAAGGTGGTACAGCACCATCATTAATATTCCATCTCACTTACACAATGATCGTGAGGTCACCGTATAACAGCTCTCTGAAGTGCTGTGTCATTAGAGGCACAGCCTGGATGATATTTCATCTGTGTACGAGTACACCAACTCTCCTTCAAAATAAACAACAGGGATTCAGCTGTACTCACGTGGCAAACCCTTATTTTGCTAAAGGAAATACTAAAAAGGGGTTTGGCACTTTTATTTGAAGGTGTGATGGAGGACTCGCATGCCCGTAAGAGCGTATCAGACATTGTAGTCATTGGAAAATAAGTCAGCATGACGATGGGAACTGAAGGTCAGACTTGAAGGGACATCTATGTCCTGAAATGAATGCACGATTTGATGAAATAAAACAGATTCCATTCCCATTTTAAGTAAATAAGCACTAAAGAGTCAACTAAGGACATTGCTGCCACATCAAAGCTGACCAAGAAATGAAAGGATATATTTCTGCCTGAAATCAAACTGTGTTGTGCATCAAGGCTCCCCTGGTGATTATTAGTTACTGAAAGAAGTGTTAAGGAGATTTACATTTCTAGCAAGCTAAAAACGGTGGGTCGAGCCAGGACACACATTCTGGAGGACAGGGCCACTACATAAACTCTCTGGGCAAACTAGGCTACAGTTAAAAGAATCAGTTGAGTTCTGGCTCAAAGGTAAGTACCCAAGTGTGGGCAAAGGGGCTGAAATAAAATACACTTCTGACTTACACTCAATCCTTTGGAGCTGTTTTTTTGGGTCACACTATGACTAAGGTCATAAATACTGTAGGTCCTGGGGATGATAAGTCAGATGTTGAAATCCAGGGCTGAAGAGTAGGAATCAGGGTTAGGTGACAATGAAGCTGGTCCAAGGGAAGCTGTCAAGTCAGAGCAGTAGGATGAGTTTACCACATACAGACTTTCAAATTGCACTCTTCTACTAAAGATCCCCAGAAGCTAGCAGCTCACTAACCATAGTTCCCTTTACCATAGGCCTAATTTATATGAGTTAAAAATTTAAGGGAGTTGGTGCACACAAATGTGTTTGTCAGCATGGGGATGTTAACTGCCCAATATCTCAACTCCCTGCTGAGTTAACAGCCCTACAGGCTTTTCACAGCCTCTGGGAACAATGACTAATTTGTTTTTTCTTGTTGACTCTTGGGCAGGCTCTCATGGTCTTAGCAGTAAGCTCCAGGTGGAGGTTTAACAGAGAATCCACATCCCAACAAATATACTCTAGTCTAAGGTTTTTGATGCCTCATCATCATTTTCTTTTCCTCAGCAAACGCCATTTCACATTTGGCAAAAATCTACATGAGGTGTGTGTGAGAAATGTCATTTTAATGACAAGATTTCAGAAACAAGTTCATAGATGTGACACCGTCTACTGAGGGAGTAGCCAACCCTTCTCCTGGAGGGCTACTGTACCATCCTGCAGAGTTTAGCTCCGACCTTAATCAAACACGCCTAATCAAGCTGTTCAGAATTACTTGAAAATTACAAGCAGGTTTGTTGAAGGTAGCTTGGAAGTGAACTCTACAGAAAGGTAGCCCTCCAAGAGCAGGGTTGACTACCCCTGGTTTATTGTTAATGAGGTGTTTGTAATTTGCATGGGCCCAACTAAGGTCCTAAAGGTTGTGAACAGATCACATCGAACCACAATCGTATCAGGCCTGTGATTGTTTCCCTGCAGCACTCTCACAGCTTGAGTCATGTGACCTCTTGTATAATTTCTGCTCTCACGGTTTTCACACACAGAGTGGCTGACAGCAGCCTCATGCACCAACAGACCCAGGAAAGACCCTAAAAAAACCCTGAGAGTGTATATTTGCGTTTGGCTCTGGACTTAAGTTTAAAGTCATTGTTCTCCCACAGACGACAGCAGATGTTTTTGCTTCTGCAGTGTTTTCTGAGGGGCAAAAAAGTGGGCGAGGAGTGTGGTGAGATTTCCCACCACCTGCAAATGCAACATAGACTTACTCAAAACAGGAAACACAGATGAAAGAGAATGATTCAGAAAAAAAAGAAGCTTGGACTTACACCAGAAATCAGTATTTTCATTTCTTTTGGCTATTTTGGACTGAGCGCAGAACTTTCTCAAAGAAGTGAACTAGCTGTTGATATTGAAAGAGCAATAATGTGTCTATAGTGCCTTTTCTCTATTCCATTGATAGGGTAAGATACTTACCTCGAACATATCTTAGGGGCTGTTTACACGGCACGGTTTTCAACTAAAACTTTTGAATGCGTTTTGCCCATTTGTTTACACGTCAATGGTGTTTTTGGTGGTTACAATTACAAACGTACAACGTTTCATGCGTTTTGTTTGTTTGTTTACACAACAATGGCGTTTTTGCTACCTGAAAATGCAAACTTTTGAAAACGGGTTTCAAATTGCAAGTTTTTTAAAATGGTCTTCATGTAAACAACAAAAACACGAATCTCCGAAGATGACGCACATGCGTATTACGTGTTCAGTCTATAGTGTTTCATCGCCATCTAATAGCCTGGCAGCAGAATACAGAGTTTTTAGTCGTTTTCACAGATCCGTGTAAATAGTGATGGTTTTGACAATGGTGTCGCCTGCTTTTTACACAACACCGTTTCAACTAAAAACTTAAAATGTTTCATGTGTTTTGTTTGTTAGTTTACACGACGATGGCGTTTTTGGTACCTGAAAACGCAAACTTTTGAAAACGGGTTTAAAAGTGCAAGTTTTTGAAAACAGTCTCCAAGTAAACAACAAAAACAAGTTTATCTGAAGACGATGATATCGTGCACATGCGTATTACGTCTTCAGTCTATAGTGTTTCATCGCCATCTAATGGCCTGGCAGCAGAATACAGAGTTTTTAGTCGTTTTCACGGATCCGTGTGAATAGGGATCGTTTTGACAATGGTGTCGTGTGCTTTTTACATGACACCGTTTCAACTAAAAACGTAAAATGTTTCATGTGTTTTGTTTATTAGTTTACACGACGATGGCGTTTTTGGTACCTGAAAACGCAAACTTTTGAAAACGGGTTTAAAAGTGCAAGTTTTTGAAAACAGTCTCCAAGTAAACAACAAAAACAAGTTTCTCTGAAGACGATGATATCGTGCACATGCGTATTACGTCTTCAGTGTATAGTGTTTCATGTAGAGTTTTTAGTCGTTTTCGCAGATCCATGTAAATAGGGATGGTTTTGACAATGGTGTCGTCTGCTTTTTACGCAAAAACGCAAACTTTTTAAAACGGGTTTCAAAGTGCAAATTTTTGAAAAAAGTAGTAAACAACAAAAACACGATTTTCTGAAGACGATGACATCGTGCACATGCGCATTACATCTTCAGTCTGTAGTATTTCATCGCCATCTAATGGCCTGGCAGCAGAATACAGGGTTTTTAGTAATTTTCTTGGATCCGTTTGAATGGTGATCTTTTTGACAATGGTGTCGTCTGTACGTGGAAAACTCAAAGCAAAAACTTCAAAGTTTAAAACATCTCTCATGAAGGCTCAAAAATCACAACAACAAACATTGCTATTACTATTAGAACAAGCCTCTATGCCTAACTATTCAACTTCTTTGTTTATGCATCAGACATAAGGTTTTCGAGGAAAGATGTGTTATTATTTTTGTAACGTGTTGTCATTTAACGGTGTTCTGCAAAATTTTAAAAGGAATTTGTGAAACTAGGCATTTTGATTGAAGGTGAAAACATTTTCCACACAGAATTCACATTGGGTTTAAGATGGTCACATAATTTAACCAACAAATAGCTGTTTGGTTTGAAAGTGTCCTTTATCTTAGCAGTGCTTCGTACATTGTTGATGACAATAGACAGTGGAACTTTTTTGCCTACAAAACTTTGCACGTGACCCCACCTTCATCACCTACCCAACTATAAAAAACCCATAGACTTGACATTGAAGGAGGGAGCCATATTAAAGGGGACATATCATGCAAAATCCACTTTTTTAGCCCTTAAATGCATTTTGTTGTATATTTGGAGTGTTATAAGTACAGAAAAGATGAAATTATTCTCTTCAGGTGCTTCTTTTATATCTTTATATTCTGTTTTGGTCATATTTTTCAACCTGTTCGGATTTTCCTGTTGTCTATTACGTTTTTTGAACAATTACGTCACAGTATTTGCAGCGGAACTGACAAATAAGGACATTGACTACCGGTCCAACACTTCGAGCAATCCGCCATTATTATTTCTTGCTCCGATTTTGTAGTCCAAGCTCAATGATGCAGAAGTTACGGGAGGGCTAGTCAAAATGTTCGGTTGTTGGATGTAGTGACCTGAAGCACTTCAAGGATCCCCAATCCAACAACCTCCGCCAGTATAAAGAATGGTTTACCGATCGACTTCGTCTGAATGAGGGGTAAATTCCTTCTATCATTTAGCTGCTGTGTTTTCTGACGCTTGCTAAACGCAAGTTATCATATTATTATCATACAGATTTTTAGTGGTAAGATCAGACCGCAGTCATTTATCTTGTCAGTGTGCTTGTTTTAAAAAGAGAAATAGTCGACTTTCACTAATAACACAACATAGTTAACTTGCATACCACTGCATCCTTATGAAGACGTCGTTCTACAGGTTCATCTTCGTCTTTTTCAACTGTCTCGCTCTGGCTTGAATATGTAAGGCTTGATGGACAAGTTTTCCGTTGTTGACATTTTGTTAACGTGTGAATAAAAATTTTCTTTGAAGCTATAGTAATCGTTTATCTCTTATCAAGAATGGCTACAATATCACTACAATAATGGCTGAACGCGGGGAGTTGAACCGACCGTGAACTCAGCGACCTGGAGAGCGGGCGGGGAAAGACGCAACTCCTTTTTATTTAAAGGGGACGCTTCGAAACGGGTTGCTCACAGAAGCACATCAGAAAAGGGGTAGAAAAGGGGCCTGTTGAGCTATAATAATGAGGAATTCAGACCCAAGCATTGCAGTTATGCTTTATATAGACCACAAATGTATGATTTATAAGTAAAAATGAATGATTTAAAAGCATGATATGTACCCTTTAAGGGATCAGAGTATCTTAGAGACTTGAGGAGCTCTTTTGACTTGGATCAGTAGCTTGGCAACCACAACACCCTAGCATTGTGGTGGCAACTTTTGCACTGGTAAGCACCACTCACATTTTCCATAAACAACATTCCATAAAAGACAACATTACAGATACTCTCCACCTGAATTGTGGCATTGTGTGATGGGAAGAGATCCAAATGCCAAGCATATCTGAGCATTAATATCCATTATGACTAATGACAATAGTTTTGTTTAAAGTAGGGTCACAGAACAGGCCTGCTCAGTTAAATAGATATGGCATTTTCGTCTGTTACAAAAGGAATGAGATTCATTCTTTTTTTCTCTCTCTCTCACACACGCACACATCACCAGCTCCTCACTGTAAGACTGGTGCTCAGGAACCAGAACCAGTTCCTCCGGGACTGCAGCAGGAGAAACAGGGCAAGCAGGCCTGGCAGAGAAAGAAACAGCTCAGGTTGATGAAGAACTCTAGCCTGCAGGCAGAAACTACAAGTCCCCACCTACAAAGAGAATGCTGGGATTCAGGGAAAGATTTGTTCCCAATGGAGAGGAGAAAAAAAATTACTGTGTGAAAATGTACTTCCACAAAAGTGTGAGAACAGAGGCTAGAGAACATGCTGGTGCATGCAATTCCCAGCAGGATTTTAAATGGACAGAGATATCATGTGTTAGGCTGCATTCACCAAATATGTGGATGAATCAAATAGGTGAAAACATAATTCGGGATATAAAGGTGTTGCTGTAAATATGACTTTACATAGTAGTAAAATTTTAAGAAATTACTTAGTACATATATTAGTCGTTAAGACAACAAAATTTAACTGTGAGTACTTCTAAACTCCCAAATATTCTCTATGCAAATTCCAATGCCACATTTTAATGCAAATACTTATCTTTTGGAATGAACTTTGGTGACTTCTTAAGGAAGAAATTTTCCCTTGAGCAGTGAATTTGCATATGCGCCTCATGTGCAGAACTGTAGACAGAGACGCCCAAACACTCTCTCTCCTTTGAAAAATTCTCTAGTAAGGAAAGCAAATATTGTAGGTTCAGTGGTACTGTTTTAAGTTAAATCACATTATGACTGATCAAGGCAAATCTTTGCAAAGCATCAAAACTGACCTCAGTTCTGGTGCGTGAGGACATCTAATCCTTTAAACAGGCTCATGCAGACATATCTACCATATACAGCAGTTATATGAGCTGCACTCTGGGAACACATGGAGTCTGTAATATTGCAAAGTGTTGACCCGGCCATGTGCCCAAGGTTCCTGGCACTGGCAGACTCCAGATTCTCAGCACAGGTGGAATGGAAAGAGGTGAGAGGCAACGAATATATATATATATATATATATATATATATATATATATATAGCAAAATAATCATTTTAAAAGGTTGAACTTCAACTTCCAAAGACTTACCTCTCAGCATAAGCATCACAGTGCTTTAACCTCCATATTAAAAACCTTACAGATCTTCATAGAAGAGCATTTTACTATTTGCACCAAACATTTTCTCAGTGTCATGATCGAAATGCCGGCTTTTATAGTGTTGTACGCATGGGATCAGTCTCTCTTTGATTTTCATGAAGGCATGGATTATATAACATGAGCTGTTAGGTAATCACTTGCTGCACTTTGAAAGGTCAGTAAATGGCGTAAAAGATGACACTTGAACTGTTAGACTGCTTGACCATGTGTGCACTGCAGCACTAGGGCAGGGTAACACAGTAACTTGCCACTATAGAGTTCAATGCACTATTAATGCAAGTAACATTTAAGGGCCATAATCCATGCACTTGTCTACGTCTCTGAAGTTGCAGACCAAAAGAACCTCATTCAACATTAATACCTCTTCCTCTTGTATCTCATTTTCATATTTGCCCAGGCAATCCCTTGTATATCATTTGAATAAGAAAGCAAACATTAGCTGACTGTGCAAATAAGCAGTCTGAAATTGGAGTGTTTGTGCATGCGTATTTGCATGCATGTGGGTTTGCAAAGGCTTCTCATACTGGAACAGTGAGAGCCATTGGCCCACTCAGTAAGTGGGCGAAGCGGATGGCTATGTTTGTGAGGAGGGCTTTACAAGCAAGTTACATGGAAAAAAAAAGACAGAAAGCTCTGGAATGCCGAGTTCACACTGAACAATTTAGGCCTGATTTTCGCTCGCTGACAGGTTTTGTGAGATCTCTGACAAATGCCCGAAATCATAGAAATATGGTGCTCGTTCACGTGAGTGTCAATCACGCAGTGTGAATTATCTAAGACGCGATCTGAGAGAATTGCGATCCAAAATCCGATTGATCTGCATTGACACCATTATATGAGAACTAAACTGAGCTGGATGGAGCCCGATCTCATGAAAGTTCGTAGCACGAATGTCATTTCTCGTGGCATTTATACGCCAAAAACAGTTTTTGCGTGTATATGGTACACGTTTTTCGCGTGCATATGATACGCACTTTTTGGCGTATAATACACACAAATTCCCCACCCCCCTAAACCTACTGTACCCCAGGGTTTTTTAGTGCGTAGCATTAGCACGCAAAAACCATTTTTGGTGTATAAATGCCACGAGAAATGACATTCGTGGTATAGATACGCATCTTCATATGATGACATCACGGTTTTCTTCAAAGCGGCTATATAAAAGAACTAAATTAATAACTTAAAAGCTAAACATCACAGAACTTACCTAAACTGGACCGTGATGCAATTAGACAGTGATGCAGACATCAGAAATCACAGATTTCATTACAGAAATCAGATTATCAACACATATTTATTACATTAATTACTGAAAATACCCAACACGCAAATCTCTAATCAATGCAGTGAATTTTCATTCCTAAGCATGAATGCATTTTTAGACCACTATACTTTTTATAATTAATTTCTCACAAATAATGACTCGGTCACACTTTATATGAGGCGTATTTATCTATGTACTTGTAAAAAAAATAAGTACAGTGTAAATATCGTGTGTTCATGGTGCATTGCAAAACACTTGTGGTGGATACAAGTGAGGTTAGTGCCTGTCGTAGAAAAGGTGATAAAAGAGTTTATTACAGTACTGGAATGGATGTAAACAGGTCAGTAACTGGAGAGAAGACAGCTGATGTGATACTATGACAGTTCTTATCTGTTGTGTTGCAGGCAGAGGTTGGATATTTCAAGAGAGGATTGCACAGGTATCAACAGGGGTTCATGAATGACCCATGAGAACCAGATAATGGTGGTGTGTAAGGTGAGGTGACTGCTAATGAAGGGAGAGACGAGAGGTGCTGATGTGGGTACGTAATCACAGACAGGTGTGGTGATTGAAAAGAGAGTGCAGGTGATAACCAAGGAGGATTGTGGGAGATAGTGTGCAGAAGTGATAGACTGGTGACTGAGAATGTGACAGTAACAGGTTTGGTGGTATAGGTAGGTTTAAGGTGTAAACAGAGTAATTACAACTGTAATTACATGCAGGTATTTTTAAAAATATATATAAGTACAATGTAAAAACATGTCGTGCATTATTTATGAAGTAAATATTTGCTCTTAACTTATGTTATAGCAACATGACATCACGACTTTTGCGTAAACATACACGCCACTTTCGAGTCAAGTGGCGTGTTATCTCTAAGCATTTTAGCTATCTGCGTGTATCCGCGTGTATGCGTGTATGTCTACGCCATTAACGTCCGCGTCATTCCGCGTGTCTGTACACGCGCGTCAAATGTCCAGTCATAAATGCCATTAACCCCAGTGACGGTTAAGTTAAGGGATAGGGTTGAGGTAAGTCATATCTTTTTTTTCACTAGGATGGTAAGGGAACAGTCATAAATGCCATTAACCCCAGTGACGGTTAAGTTTAGGGACGGGGTTGAGGTAAGTCATATATTTATATAACGTTAAGTCAACGGCGTTCATAAACACGCTGAAAAGCGATTATGCGTCTTGATAGCACGCCAAAAATGCAAATACGAATTGGCGTGTCATACACACGCTACTTCATGAGATCAGTCTGGTTATAGTTTAATTGATAATTATTTTCATCGCTTAACTGTACGTTCACACCGCCGCCGACTTGAGCTTCCAAAGCAGCCGGAAGTCATTCATTTTCAATGGAAGCTGGCTTCTCTCAGCTGCAAGGAGCGTCAAATTCCTCGGCTTCGCGTTGTGGGCGTTTTGAGCGTTTTGAGCGTCAATCTGAAAGTTGAAAGAAGCTCAACTTTATGGTAATGAGTTATGACGCGGTTCAGCGGCAAGCAGCGGCAAACGCCAGCAACCAATCGGAATAAAGACGTCCTTCACTCTGGCTGATTCCGGAGACACATACGATGTGAACTTTCGTTCCTACCTAAACATTAGTTCCGAGAAAATGGAGGAGAAGCTGAAAATCTCCGAGTCCGACGTCTTCTCCCCAAATGCAGTAAAGCAGCACCAAACACAACAACTTCACGATTTTCCATAATGATCCAGTGATAAACATTTGAAATTGAGCGCAACTTTTATTTGAAATATTTACAAACGCTCGCTAATAATAATAATAGTTAATTATTAATTTTCCCCGACGGTTATAAAGCGGTTATAAAAATGCTGTCATTATAAAAGTTTTATTCAATGTATTGCTTGTTTTCTCGTTTTATTACATTTCTTATTGTGACACTTCTCTTCTCCCTGCAACGTCAAAGCGTTCAAAGCGTCAACGAGCTTCCCCGTGCTTTTTGACAAGCGTCCTTGACAGAGCGGCCAGAGCTTCTTTGACGCTCAAGTCGGCGGCGGTGTGAACGTACGGTAACAACATTCTAAATGTAACGGCAGGAACGATTAAACCTATGGTGGTCTGTTACAACTGGAAAAGATCAAGATTGTATATTAGTATAGTTGTTAAAATCCATTTGATATAATTCCATAAATGATACACTGATTTTTCACTGTCAGGTCGATGCTTGCATTACACTCATTTATTTAACTCTTTCCCCGCCAAACACGGAATTTTCCGTGTTTCAAGAAAAAACGCATCCCCGCCAAACACGGAATTTTCCGGGTTTCCGTGTTTTAGGTGGTATACGGTAAAGAAGGCCCGCGCACATGCCCTGAAAGAGTACGCAACTCTTTGATCAAAGAAACAGATTGCAATCGCGTCTCAAACGTGAAGTGGAGTTGTGAGAATATAGCTCAAAATATCAATAATATCAGATATGTATAAGACAAATGCAGAGGTATATGGCATGGCTGATCAAGTGCTGGAGGTGTTGATGGTCTCGGAGTCCGATCATATTTGATAATTCTGAATCTGATCGGGACGACGTAGTGAGTGAGAGAGATGCATGCATGTTGCATGCATGTTGTGCATGCAGAGTTTGTGTAGGTAAGGGGTTGTGGAAGGAGACTGCAAAAGTTGTGGTGCTTTTGGCTTGCTTAGTTGGGGTTATTTAATATTTAATATTTAACAATATTATCGATCTGCGTTGTACTTCTTTCATGTTATCATTGTTGCTTTGATGCAATCTGTATTGTGAAAAGCACTATATAAATAAATGTGACTTGACTTGTGGTGTCCCCTTACATCCTGGGAAATGTTACTCTGTTTACCACTCAAAAGCAAATTACAGTGACTAAATTTGATATATTTTACATTTATTTATTTTTTAAATTTATTTTGGAAAGTTTTATATATGAAGAAAACAACATCTGAATGTATTCTGCTTGAAAATGCACTTGTTTGATAAAAATGCCTTTTTCTCTGTTTTTTGTACAAAATGTTGTGTTTTTGACAAAACCTACATCCGTTCAAGTGGCAATAAAAAAAGAACAAATGAAGATAAAATAAAATAGTTTTTTTTGTCTAAAAGCAGAGGCTCAGATCTTTATTTTGATATATAGCTTCTTCATATATTCATGGAAGAAAATATTTAACGGGCCATTGAAATTTAGCAAAAATCGTCAAAAACCCTGGCGGTGGCTGGCAACTTTTTTTAAAAACGCTGGCGGGGAAAGAGTTAATACATTTCCCCATTTGCAACAAAATTCTTTATCTATTTTGCAAATACTAAAACCAATCATTTGGGGTGAACTTTATTTACTTTTGCTGAGAAAGAAAACTTCCCCTTCATGCTACTGCAGTATAATTCAATATGCACATTTTGCTTTATTTTGTATTGCAGCAGATGAAAGTTCAATATCTGTATTCTTATAACAATAGCTCTGTTCAAACGATCAAGTAATCTGCAGGAGAAGAATGGCCTGTACGAAAGAACAAGCTGTTGCTTGTAAAGGCAGTACCATAAGAGGACAGCCAAACTCTCAGAGAACAAAAACAGTGCGGATATGGGGCGGGGGTGAGAAAGAAGGAGCTGCATAATTTCAGCAGTGACGCAACATCAGTGCTGCTCTCAACAGTGACCATATTAGGGCATGGGCGGGGCTTCAGTGGAAACAAGGAAGTAGGGGGTCCTCTAGTGGAAATACCACATGACTTCCAGTACAATCTCGAAATATTCACTCTCCCCTCCCTTCTGCTGTTTTTCTCTCGGCAACAAAATGCACTCTTTACTGTTTCATTAGGGCACTTATTGATCAGTTCAAATGTGAGGCAAGCAAGAGTAACAGTAATCCGCTTCCAATCTCTATGCTAACAAATGCTGTAATCCGATTACTGGCATTTACAGCAAAAACATTGTGCAAGCAAGTGCAATCACATGCAGGTTAATACACTTTCTGGTAAATGAGACTGGTGCAAAAAAAAGTGCAAAATAATAATAGAAAGGCTGTTTCTGAGTTTAAACTTCTACTGTAAAGTTGTTAATATTTTCTTAAATAGGTCCGTTTATTTAACAGCATTAAGGAAGGGTCAACCGCAGCTTGCCAAATTCACTGGATAGGTATTATATGTGAAATTTTGTCTTTAAAAAGTTGTGTCTGTCATCAAATACACCACATTAAAAGAAGAGTAATCTCTTTACCAGAATATCTGTGCCAGATTCAGGCACTGAGGAATAGCTTGCAACTACTTTACATTATTTAAAGCAAAATGCACTTTTAGAATTGTTTTTATAACATTTAACGTATATTCAGAATAGTTCTGGCACAAAGTTAAACACACACCATGAATTTGGATAAACTGACCTGTAAACTACACTTTTGTGAATTTAGGCTACAAAAATACTGTTCACGTAAGCTTGTAGCTTCCGTGCGCTAGCTCAGTTTCATATTTTATTATGAAAATTATTTTACTGTTTAATTATGTAATGATTTATAGCCTTGGAACCCCAGTAAAATACATGCAGTGCAGCAAATACACCATATTTTCCAGCAGCTGTTCAAAATCATAACTATAGCGGTGCCAGATGGTGAATTAATAACTTTTTTTGATCTAATCGTTGGGAGAAGGTCAGAAAGGCCTGACATTGACAGTATTACACCTTTATTCTGGCACTTCAGTCACGCACTGGGTGCAGCTTGTGAATAAAGACAATCAAAAACATATTATATCAACTACAAAAAATATTAGTGACATTTTTTGAAGGGGGTCTCTTCCTCACAGGTTAGAAATGCCTCTGTTAGAACAAGTAGACTTTATACTTTTGGTGTTGTAGCCTTACAGATTTTGAAGAGAACATTGTTTGCATGTTTAAATCAAGCTAAATGTTGTTTTAATAGCAAAAACACAAGACCATCATGACGGACTGATAGCATCACACTTAATTAATGCCCAGTGTCGTCACATTATCAGGTTGGCTACATGTCACGAGAACAGCACAGCCGTCAACATAAAGAGATACACCAACTCTTAAACCACATCTACCCCCCCGCACCCACAACAGAGACATACACAAACCTCTGGAATCCCTACAGTTGCCTCAAACAAATACCAAGCCAGAGGTCAGAATGGCGCGATAGGGCGGGAATCACCCACTCCCAGCGTCATGGTAACCGCACGAGAACGTTCCGCTACAGAGCGCGCTTCTCTGCTTGCTTTTTCGCGGTCTCAGTTTCCCGCCCACTCACGAGGCAATCCCCCTCAGAAATGATCACACGTCACTGTCACAGCGACGCACACACTTCCACTTGGCTCAACGCAGCGAGATTCTCCACGACGCACACATTGGTCTGTCAGGTGAACTTGACACTAGACACACTCATCCTGTGTCCTTTTCACAGGGCCCATACGAAATATGTTTTGCTATATGATATCTGTAGAAATTACCTCCCATTCGTTCATTTGAAACAGCCATAAGCACAAAAGAAATTGCACAAATAGGCTGTGTGATATAATCGGCTGGGATATCTGGCTACTTCTGGTATGTCGTATAGGCTACTTTTAGGATCAGTTGTGTGTTTAAAGCTATGCAAAGACACAGAATTATCCTATATTACAAAATGCTTGTCAGAAGGGTGAAATGCAGTCTGCAACAACTGCTTAACTAGTAATACTGTACCTAAGTTTTTAACCCTTGTGCATCCTTATGGACATTTTTGTCCTTTTCAGTTTTGTTTTCTTGATCACTTTGCCTGTGTTAAAGCTAACTGCAAAAAACTTGGCTCAGGTGTGTATTTTTATTGGAATTTTACTATTTCAGCGTCATTTTCTTAAAAAAAATATTTTTTGCATTAGGTACAAAAATACTCCCTCTCAGCACCTTTTGGACAAAAATGTCCCCATTGAAACCCATTAAAACTGCCATTTTTAATCCCCGGTTCAGTTAACTATAAAATTATGCAATCTTTGTTAAGAGGCTTTGATTCTGATGGCAAGGCTTCAAAATTTTATTTTTTACTATTTTTTATCAGATGGTGTCATTTTTTTAAGTTTGGCCTATAAAACAAATATTGCTTTATTCCTGTTTTCTGGTTCGGCATACTATAGAGCCAACTGGATAAATTATGCAACAATATTTGTGTGGGTGTGTTGGTATGGATGTCAGAGTGTGGTTAGTATGTGTGTTATAAAAAATATGTGTGTGTGTGCGCATGTGTGTGTTTGTAATACTAAGAGAGAAAAACTGCAAAAAATAATTCAATCAGTCTAAGCTCCAGTGGGGCTTTGCTGGGACCCAATGGGGAAAATATGTTACTACGCCCAAACAAACTGTTACAGAAAGCTCATTTTTTGAGACATCATCCTCAAATTTGGAACACAACCTATTTAGATTTATGGCTTTGATTTTATTGCAGTTTTGAGTTCAACCTGATTTATAAAATATATATTTTATATAAAATATTTTTTATAAATAATTTTCATAAACTTATACCTATATAACTTTTTTTGGGATTTACTTATTATTATTTTTTTACTTCAGCAATAATCTGCAAAGGGTCTTCTTTAAAACGATACCAAACTTAAGTCTGTGCTCCAAAGCGTCACATTTTTATGACAGTTTTTTGACATGGACATTTTTGTCCTCTTTTTACCTAAGTGTAACTTTTTAAAATTGATGCACAAGGGTTAAACCAGTTTTTATTCCATAAAAGTGAGAATTTAACCTGTTAATTTAATCTGTTGTCACAATTCAGTCATTAACATACTGGTTGTGTGTCAATCAGGTCCCTAGTTCAGAAGGCCTAGTCAGGGCACCACAGGGAGTCGGCCATTTAGGGTCTGTTTCAATCGGAATAATACCAGTGCACTGAAACATTCGCTCCCTAAAAAGTCCCACAATGCACTGTGAAAACCAGGGTGCATCGATTGGCACTATTAGGCTTGTTTGAGATAAGCAAAATCTGAGCAGAGCCGATCACCTTTGATGGCGGCTAGAAATAGGTTTGTTTGAGATGCGCCTTGCCTCGCCTGAAATGTATGCATTAGGGGAAGAGTGAAAAAAGCACAGGCAAGCTGGACAGTTTTCTCTTCTTGCTGTGGATCTGACACCCGTGAGATCAAAGATGGATATCACGAGATTCAAAGGATTCATGCTTGTGCACAATGTTGCTAATAATAAACAAGACACCCAAAGTACTTGTTTAATCCCATTCCAAATACGTATCAATCATTTTTCTTTTCTTTAATAGAGACGTGTGTGTATATACTGTAAATATGTGTATATACTGTATTAGGGCTGTCAAACGATTAATCGCGATTAATCGCATCCAAAATAAAAGTTTGTTTTTACATAATATATGTGGGTGCACTGTGTATAATTATTTTGTATATATAAATACACACACATGCATGCATATTTAAGAAAAAATATTATTTAGATACAAAAATATTTATATATAATATAAATTATATATAAATCTATATACAGTGTATAAATGAAAATATTTCTTAAATATGTACAAGCATGTGTGTGTATTTATACAAAGAAAATAATTATAAACAGTGCACCCACATATATTATGTAAACATAAACTTTTGTTTTATTTTAGATGCGATTAATCGTTTGACAGCCCTAGTATACATATATATATATATATATATATATATATATATATATATATATATATATATATATATATATATATATAATAAAAATTACATTACATAACTTAGATCACACTGTCAAAGAGTTTGGGAATATTCACAAATAATTTATACTATCGTATAAACATATCAATCATTTTTCTTTTCTTTAATAGAGACGTGTGTGTGTGTGTATATATATATATATATATATAAATAAAAATTACATCACATAACCTAGATCACACTGTCAGAGAGTTTGGGAATATTCACAAATAATTTATACTTATAAAACATGATATCAGAGTTTCAAAATCAATCAAGAACAATACATCACGGTTATTTGAACCAATGAGCATTAAGCTGTGTTGTCAGCAAAATGTATCCCATCATGCTTCATGCTGATCAAAACCACGATGGGAAAAAGGGGTGGTGATGGCGCTTTGGATAAGACACATGCCTTTGGTGTGAGAGACCCAGGTTCGAATCCACATGTGAGACACCAATGTGTTCCTGAGCAAGACACTTAACCCCTAGTTGCTCCAGGGGCATGTCACCTCTGACATATATAGCAATTGTAAGTCGCTTTGGATAAAAGCCTCAGATAAATGTAAATGTAACTTACTGACGACACAGCTTAATGCTGATTGGTTTAAACAACCGTGATGTAGCCTATTGTTTTCTTTTAAAATGTTAGATTTTAAAAGTCTGCTTTATGCGTATTGCCTGAGTAATGTGAGTTTCCAAACTCTCTTACAGTGCAATAGGTTATGCAATGTCATTTTTTGTAAAAAAAAAAATAAAATAATAAAAAAATTTTTTGCAGTTATTCACGGAATTATTAACTTTACGTGGGTTGTGCCTCGGCACGGCACAGCGCGGATGAATCCGATGTTTTGAGGAGAATGTGAGGCTGTCAGTCACAGCGCCGGTGTGGATACTGTCATTCGGAATCACAGATTCTACTTTTTGGAAGTATAACCAACAGAAGAATTTTCACTGAAAAATGTGAAAAATGTGAAAACAAGTAACATCCATTTTGTTCTGACCGACTAAGAGGAAAAAAGCATTGCAGTAAATCATGCTGATTAAATTTAACGATTGCTTATCATATCACGTCAAACCGTGCAAATTACTGTATACTTCATTAGCTATGCCTCGTTAGACAGGTAGCTAATGAATAATCTAGCTAACATTTATAATTTATTTACAGCTGAAATGTTGCACATATATTTAAGCAAAGTATTTAATGTACTTTAAATGACATAAAAAATAGTGTCGGAAATACATCAGTTCTGCTGTTCTCCATAAATATCAGTAATGATGTTGTACAATTAAGACATTGTCATAGCGCTGGAAATAGTGTCCCAATGTGTAGTGAGCAAGGGTCCTTACTTTCCCAGTGCCCCAATTCATGTACACGATATACTGTAGGCTACTGATTCACGATTTAAGAAGATACGAAAGCCGCACACACTGATTAAAGCTCATTTACTACCAATGTGGCAAATCAAAGGAGTTCGAATTGGTGGGCTGAGGCCCATATGCCAATGAAAAGCTAAACGTCCCAGTCATTACCGAGCTCTCTGGTGCAATTTGCATAACTGTCAGTAGTATGACTTTGTGAGTTAACACTGCAATTAGGCAGGCACCAGGGTTCTGTGCTACCTAGCCTACATTTACACCCCGAGATTTAAATAGCATTTATATAGGCCTACAGCACATCAACAATTTGTCTTTAAGGTCCTGTGCATGTAAACTCTGGACATTATCGCTTAAAATGAAGCCCATCGCTCTCCAAAGCAGCTCTTTATAACACCCTCAGGGTAGGGAAAGGTGGGGGAGTGGGAGGGGGTGTCATACTCCCTCCACCACTCCATCTTCAAGCCTGACACACTCATGAGACCAGCACTGATGAGGTCAGCAGGCTAGCTCTGATGTCATCACTGCATGTGTGATTGAGTTTGAGTGTTGTTTTATTGTTCGCCTGTGGTGTATGACTCACATCTGTGAGACCACTTGTACTCCCAACAACAAACGTAAATGGAAGTCATCAACATAAGAATATTGATGGTTTAAAGTGTTAGATTTTATCGAGTTAGATGGGACACACTTTATCCACCAGGAACTGATTGGATCCAGAGAAGTTGGAGTTATCTATGTGGTTAAAGGGATACTCCACCCAAAAATGAAAATTCAGTCATCATTTATGCACCCATTTATGCAAGTTGTTGCAAACCTGAATGAGTTTCTTTCTTCTGCTGAACACAAAGGAAGATATTTTGAAGAACGATTGGAACTTTGGCACCATTGACTAGGGTTGTGTATCGTTTGAATTTGAACGATTCCGATTCCTTGTTTCGATTTCGGTTCCCAACGATTCTCGATTCCGATTCTTTTAAGAGGCAGGGTCAAAAAAGTTTAGCTAACCTTGCTAACCAACGGTCTTTCATTTTGCCGAGATTTTGTTATTTTTAGAAAAGTGAAGCCACACTTTGGACCGCCGACGTAAGCTACTCATGTTCGACTCGTGCGGTTGTGCCAACACTTCCGGTAGACGCTTCTTCGTTGGTGTTGTTCAGCGGTTTCTTCTTCTGGTCGGTGGACTGTGAATATCGAAACTAGGAATCGAAATTTTAACTTTTGAACGATTCCGGGAAAAACGAAAAGTTAATCCCGGTTCCAATCGATACTCGATTCTCGATACCCAACCCTACCATTGACTTCCATAGTATTTATTTTTTCTACTATGGAAGTCAATGGTGACGAACAACTGTTTGGATCCAATCATTCTTAAAATGGAACAGTGAAGAGAGCTACTAGCGCACATTTCAGCCTCATTATGACATAAATATGCAAATGAAAGTCAATTTGAAATGATCAGATGAATAGCTCTGCAATTACAAACATGGGGAAAATAAGTGCACATTAAATCACCAATAAACATCATTAATTCCTACAGTGAATGTCAGTCTGAACTGATCTTGTTCATCATCAGCTGCATCATCAGACGTCACTGAGGGGGAAGAAAAGTTCACAGTTAAAAGTAGTTAGCGGTAATATAACCTTGAATCATCACTGATACTGTTCTACTGAGTGCCCCTGTTGTGATAAACTGAGTTTACAGACTCCCGAATGACATCCATCCTATAAATCGCTCTGAAGGAAACAGCCTAGATCTTGAAAAAAAAACAAAAAACATATTTAAGTCCTGTAACCTGAACTGTGCCTCGGAGGGAAAAAGAGCAAACTAGAGGGAAACAGATGGACAGAAGGAGGAGTGCACTCACTCGATTAGCCTTAAACCATTCTGAGTGGGCAGGTGGTGGGAAAGAGTGGGGGGAAAAAACAATGAAGAAAGTGAAAATGACCAGTTTGCCTGCAAGGCACACCAAGAGATTATCTGTCCGTGTAAATGTTGAAACGTAGCCTCTTTGACTACACATAGCAACCGGAGATAAAACACTGTACACTTGAAAGTGCTGCAAACATGCCAACTGTTTCGATACACAGCTGTAGATATGTGCCACTGGGTCAGTGGGTTTGTGCTGTGCGAACAGGTGCCTGTAGTGAACTTCCAATGATGATGACATTGAAGTATTGACCCTGAAGTCATTCCTTATGTTGAATGAAGCGACATCCAATAAGATGAGCCGAAACGAGAGGTGTCAGTCATCGGGACCTGTGCATTTAGCATCCGCTTTCTTCATGAAAGCTTTAATATAAATGACTTATCTTTATGCTTTGAATAAGCAGCACAGGTAAAACACAAGCGCAGATTAGTAAAGTTGAATCTCCCCCCCTGAGTGGAAGTTCCCTTTACAAATCTAACGACTGATGTTTAGGCTTCATATAAGAGCCTTCTGAGAAAAAGAAAAGCCCCTGAGCACAGAACAGATTGGACATTTTTCTGTCATCAGGTTTTTTGATGTGTAAGACTGAAAATTCAATGACCCCGAATTCAGTGATACATTCAGATTTCCTCTTGATATGAGCTGTTTCAAATGACCGGGGCACCCAAGTTTCCTGTAATAATGAAAATGTCATCTCTGATGTTAAGCCAGTGAATGTCAGGGAAAAACAAGGTGCTTCACCAAACATGACTTCTGTAGTATTTAGGGACTACAGATTAAGCAAAATGAAAGCAATTCAGCATGATTCAAATATTTTAAAGGGACACTATGCAGGAAGTCGCTGTGGAGTACTTGTATTTAACGTTACTGTGGTAAATACCACTCACGCGTGATGTGTTACATAGTATACAATAGAAGATTGTGTTTAATTTGTCTTTTAATGAGATCTAATATATGTTGTTAGTGATGAGAATTTTCACGTGATTAAATACATAGATTCAACTATTATCCCCATGTACTTTAATGCGGTCCAGTGGCAGAATGTTTGTCAAACATGTGAGAGGTTCTGGGTTCTAAGTAGTAGAAAAGTAAGGTTTTTTTTTTCCTCATCACACCGTGTCCTAACTACACATGACGCGATAAAATTGCAGCGACTGCAAGTTTGTCTGTCCACACTAGACGCGACGCGACTGTGCGATGCCACACGTCAATCAAAAATCACATCCATTCAGAACAACGTGAAAGCGCACTGCTGGCCCGCACTCGCATTGGAAATCGGTAAGGACATAATCAAATCAAGAAATAAAATTATTCAAAATCAAAATATTAAAAAAATGTACTCATTGACTAATTTTGTTATGAGGAACAGTTGTATGTTTGCATAGAATTCATTTTGAACGCTATATTATATGCTTTCAAAAATCTGAGGTAAATTATCCGTTGTCGCTTGTGGCACAGTGACCTAATTTTTAAAAAAATAAATAATGTGTACTCATAACCAGTGTAATTTCTTCATTCTGTCAACCGCGACGTCGCGGAACTGTTTCTAAATTAGAAACTTCGCGTGTCGCCGTCACATCTTTAGAACAAAAACTCTGATTAACATGGAAAAGATACCTTTTATTGCGTGTCGCGGCGTCGCGGCGCATGTAGTTAGGACACGGTGTCAAAACCGATTGTTTATTAGTGGTTGTATATCAAGCATGGAGACGCTTTTTTGTCTATTAGGTTTTGTGATTTCACTGTAACAACTATAGAGCCTCTCCGCAAAGGATTGAAGGGGGTGAGGCGGCCACCATTCAACCCGAAAGAAGTCATATAACCATTTCAATAATTCCGAAGCTGTTCAGTTAAGCTAAAAAAACCTGCATAATGTCCCTTTAAAGCAATTTATGAGTTGAATATGACCTATATTCTTTCAACAGTGGCATTCTGTCAATTTTCACAAAAAGTACACACAAAAAACTCTGCAATGCACTTACAATGAAATGTAAAAGCAGTATTTTATTTGATAGTTTTTAAGCACTTACATGAATTATTCATTACAATATTTGAATTGTCTTTTTGATGTGGGATTACTTTTCTATTCACTTCTATTCCTATGGATGGAGTTTGTCAGGATCAGTGGCGTTCTCTCAGAGAAAGCAAAAGCAGTCTCACCAGCGGGTAAAGTTACAGCGGGATGCTACATCTCTTTTGCCTCCCCTGAGCCCACTGACATTTAACAGACCCCCAAAAGCGTGTGGTGGGTTTGAGGGGGGGGGGGTAACTGAGAATAAATGGGGGAAAGTCACGTGAGACGAGGCAATGCCTTGATTGGATACGATCGGTTATGATTACATATGATGGGTTTGTGTGATAAATCCCGCCTTTTGTTTGCAAATGTATTCGTGAATTCGTCCGAAATAAAAAACATGAAGCCGTAAATGGGAAGGCTTATTAAAAGTCTCAGCCACTGCTTTATGTCATGTCAAAATCAAACTTGAAATGGCCTGATAAACATGATGACTGTGTAGAGGTTTAGTGAGCAATCAGCTTGGTGAAATTAAAGGTAGCCTACATTTTCAGGTCTGTGAGCAGTGTTTGCTGAGCTATGCTTGATGACTGAATAGCTGTGTAAAACACTAACTTGATGAGATTTATACATGGTTTTAATAAATAGAACATTGATTGCATTGTGTAAAAATACAAAATAGAATTGTATTTGGTCTTTATAGGATGTTTATTTAAGCAGGAAAATGTGACAACATTAAGTGTAACAGGGACATGCATTTACATTTGATAGGCTATATGTAAAAAAAAGTCAGTATAATATAAGGACACACAATGCTAGAGTTTTGATACAAGCAGGTCGTGTGCTGCATTCATCTAATCAATGACAGTGACAATGACAGTTAAACCAGGGTATCGAATTGTAAGGGCAGATTATAGCTCATTTTTTAAAAAAATGAAACGTGATTAACCCAGGATTCAGTTTACTGGGTTTAGAATGTTTAACTATGTTCAGGGTTTCCACGGGGTCTTAAAAAGTCTTAAAAAGTCTAAAATTCTGAACTTTAAATTTAAGGCCTTAAAAAGTCTTAAAAACGGCTAGATTTTCATCTGAGGTCTTAAATTTGATTTGGTCAGGTCTTAAAAAGATTTTACCCTCGTTCATTTGCCAAAACTATGGCTGCAGAAAGTTATTACAAAGTAGAAAAATGTATTGAGTCGTAGCGTACAAAGCGGAGCTCTAGTGCAGGGGTTCAAAGCGGTTCAAACACGCCGCTCGCGTGCTAGCATTAGCTCGTGGCTTGATACGGAAAAAAATCGTCTGAATTTCACTATCAATAATAAAAGATAAGGGGATGTGAATGTCAATAATTTATCATTTTTTGACTCAATCTTTTTATAAAAGACCATTTACAGGCTGAAATACGTGAGGTTTATCTGCTTATAAAACATTTTTTTGGAAAATTGATTTCATAATAATCATGAAATGAATTGTTCATGCCATTTCATCTCTAGGTATGATCAACTATAATTGCGTTTTTACAGTATAAAATGCAAAGTACAAATTTCACCTACACACACACACAAAATAATTTTTTACAAATATTATTTTTTTAAATTTAAATTTTTGGTAATGCGTCGTCTAGGTCTTAAATTTCAATGTTTATGGTCTTAAAATGTCTTAAAAAGGTCTTAAATTTGACTTACTGAAACCTGCAGAAACCCTGTATGTTAGTACAATTTCATGACAATGTTTCTTAACACACTTAAGTACACTTTTAACGCAAAATTTGTCAAATTAACCGCCAGTTTCACAGACCAGGTTTAAGACTAGTCCCAAACTAAAACAAATGTCAGTGCCGTTATTTTTGTCTCAAGATGCCCACTAGAAAGTTTTTTTTGTTTTGTTTTGTTTTTTTTACTTAAATGACTTAATTAAATTTAGGCCTAATCCAGGGTTAATCTAAGCCCTGTCTGGGAAACCAGCCAAAACGTTTTACTTTGATCATCTTAAGTCTTTTATCATGCTTTAAATAAGTATATTTATTTTTGTTGTCCATGTTGTAATTTGCAATGATGTTCAGTTGCTCTGACTTTCACTGTAGTCAGATTCTCAGCTAGCTGTTTAACCTAGAATATTGTTTGTGCAGATTGGCTGCTGAACTGTCATAGTGGTCTTGTTTATCAGAAATGGAGGGCAAATTAGTGAAAGTGAAAAAGGTGGTGTTTTTTTTTTTTTTTACATGTGGGTGCAGAAAAGAGGGCTTATAGTGCCGGCTTAGCGCATGCTAGCGGTGTTGTGTGAGTGTGTCACTCCGGCTGGCGGAGTGAAATGCGGTTGAGTCACCCTGGAGACCACAGCTATAGAGATGAGTGTACAAGCTGATCAGTGGATTGTTTTCACTTGGTTACTGTACACATACAACCTGCCCACTGACGCCTCCGCTTACACTCACACAAGTCTGCCCACATGCCCTCTGCTCTGACCATACAACATCTCTCTGCCTTTCTCAGGGTTGGACCTGGGGTACATTTCCTAAAAGCATTGTTAGCAGACTATAGGGTTCCATCATTACAATAGTTCAGCAATGCTGAAACCATAGTTCCAACAAAAGTTTCCAAACAGCATCAGAAACTTGTGTGGTTGGAATTACAGCTCTCGGCCAAAGTTTCTTGCTAGTAGGACATGTGGACTTATATAGATCAGGCTCTTGGGTATATAAGCAAGCTCCTGGAACATGCAGTACATTATACTGTATCTTTCATTACATTTAAATGTATAGAGAGAGAGAGAGTATGCAGAGTGTGCATGCATGTAAATGCATAGGAAAAAGCAATACGACGGGGATCAAAAACAGTGAAGTAGTCCTCAGATGCCATATTTGCTATAATAACATAATGCTGTGAAGCTGAATGAACTGAGTGAACCTATACGGATTGCCAACGCATTCTCATCCCAAAGCGTTATATTTGACACTTTTGCAAAAGCGTAAAAATGCGGCGCTCACAGCACCCTTTAACGTCTAATTAGACGCTTTCGTTTTGGTTAAGTTTAGGTATGGTGTGGGGTAAGGGTTAGAACACTAGGGGGCGTTTTTGGACCTAATATTTCTGCGTCTCATTTGGCGCTAAAGGGTGCCATGTGCGTTCGATATTTACGCTTTTGCAAAAGCGTCGTATATGGCGCTTTGGGATGAGAACGGGCTGGGATTGCAGAAGTAAGCCAATTACATAGCATGTAAACGTGATTTAAAAACAAAATAAATGGCTTTCTGTTGCTTTGCAAAAATGAAAAATTATAATTATTGCTATCTTGAATTTATTAATGCAATGTCATATTAGCAATATTGTTGAACCAATGTGGTTCAAATAATGAAGGTCCAACCATTACTACGATTTTGGGACACAAGTCACAATTAGCTAGTAAATTTATCCATCAATGCATCATATAATTGTAGTTAAGTGAGTTACATAGTTGCAATGGAAATGCACTCCTGCAGGTTCGGTGCAGTTCAGCTCTATGAGGCTTGCAGACGGAGTGTTTGCTAAAGTAAATTGCAAATTGAGCCAGTGACAAACAAGAATATCCATGATTAAATGTCTTGTGGTGTAGACCATCAAGTTAAAAATTAATTGCACATTTTATTTAGAGCTTGAATACATACAAATAAACTCATTCTAATCACAAATTATGTTTTAAAGTTTTGAAATTTGAAAGTTTTTAAAAACACTCACCAGCCACTTAATTACACCCGTTCAACTGCATGTAAGTGCTAGTAACTAATTAACCAATCACAAGGCAGCAACTCAATTTGGTTTGTTATAAACGTCAGAGATGTATTTATGACACTGCATACTTATGAATAATAAGTGTATAAATAAATAATCATTCAGAATTATAGCCACGTTAATAATGTTTGTAACAAACCATACCGTTTGTAAATCTGTCAAGATTTCAGCGAGATAAGAGTATTTGTGTTCATGCTGATCGCTCATCTTACAACAGGAACCACAGAGCCCGCCAGAAAGCTTGCCTGTGACAAGATGGCCGCCGGCGATGACGATAGAGACTCCGCCGTAAGACATCTAGACTTTATTATGGATATCTCTGGTCAAGCAGACTGATCTCATGAAGTAGCGTGTGTATGACACGCCAATTCGTGTTTGCATTTTTG
This sequence comes from Cyprinella venusta, assembly GCA_038021265.1. Taxonomy (NCBI): domain Eukaryota; kingdom Metazoa; phylum Chordata; class Actinopteri; order Cypriniformes; family Leuciscidae; genus Cyprinella; species Cyprinella venusta. The sequence continues at coordinate 6,221,317 of CM075879.1, read as the reverse complement.
GTGTGCTATCAAGACGCATAATCGCTTTTCAGCGTGTTTATGAACGCCGTTGACTTAACGTTATATAAATATAGGACTTACCTCAACCCTGTCCCTAAACTTAACCGTCACTGCGGTTAATGGCATTTATGACTGTTCCCTTACCATCCTAGGTAAAAAAAAGATATGACTTACCTCAACCCTATCCCTAAACTTAACCGTCACTGGGGTTAATGGCATTTATGACTGGACATTTGACGCACGCGGGATGACGCGGACGTTAATGGCGTAGACATACACGCATACACGCGGATACACGCGAATAGCTCAAAATGCGTAGAAATAATACGCCACTTGACTCGAAAGTGGCGTGTATGTTTACGCAAAAGTCATGATGTCATGTTGGGTCAAGACAATCTGCTGAAGTTCAAATTGAGCATCAGAAAAAAAGTGATAGAAAGGTGAGTCTGTAAGATTGACAGCTAGTGGTCGACTTGGGTACTGCAGTCCAAATTCAAAATATCGGAGATCGTTGTTTCCCCTGCTCCCTCCTGCTCAGATTCGACGCTCACGCAGGTTGCCAATTTGAGGACACGCAACAAGAACGATTTCAATGAAATCCGTGGAGACTTACACACTTAGTTTATGAGTAGATTTATCTGCGTTTTAATATTGTTCTTGTTCATAGAGATTTTTAGATGGATACCGAAGCTTTTTAGGGTAGAATCTGCAAACTCTGACCCAGTTTGTTTGCTGGCTGCATTTCTCTGTGTTTCTGGCCAACCAGCATGCCAAGGTGTCGAGAATATCCAGTGAGCGAAAGTTCTGTGGGCCAAAATGCTGTGTTGATACCAGAGCTCAGAAGAGAATGCCTAGATTAGTTCGAGCTGATAGAAAGGCAACAGTAACTTAAACAAGCACTTGTAACAATCGAGGTTAGCAGAAGAGCATCTAAGACTACAATTCACACAGGCTCACCAAAATTGGACAATAGAAGATTGGAAAAATGATGAGTCTGATCAGTCTCGATTTCTGCAATGAGTTCACTAAACTCAAATGGCCTCACCAGATCTCAATCCAATAGATAACCTTTGGGATGTGGTGGAGTTAGAGATTCACATCATGGATGTGCAGCCGACTAAACAGTAACTACGTGACGCTATCATGTCAATATGGACCAAAATCTCGAAGAAGTATTTCCAGCTCCTTGTTGAATCTCTGCCACAAAGGAAGGCAGTTGTGAGGGAAAAGGGGGTCCAACCCTTAACTAGCATGGTGAACCTAATAAAAGGGCCTGTGAGTGTATATTTTTATATTTTCTTTATGATTAGGGTTGGGTATCGCTTGTTGTTTTTTTCGATACTGGTGCCAAATCAATACGTTTAAAACGGTACTGGTGCCTAAATGGTTATTGAACTGACACTTTTAAAAAATATATAACAATTAGGGCTGTCAAACCATTAATCGCATCCAAAATAAAAGTTTGTGTATGTGGGTGCACTCTGTATAATTATTATATATATATATATATATATATATATATATATATATATATATATATATATATATATATATATATATATATATACACACACATGCTTGTACATATTTAAGAAATATTTTCATGTATATACTGTATATAGATTTATATATTATTCATATTATATATAAATATAAATATTTTATATATAAATAATATTTTTTCTTAAATATACATGCATGTGTGTATTTCTATATATACAAAATAATTATACACAGTGCACCCGCGTATATTATGTAAACACAAACTTTTATTTTGGATGCGATTAATCGCAATTAATCGTTTGACAGCCCTAATAATTACTAAGAGCCTCAAAACGAAGGTTAATGACATTAAAGAACGGCTTTTTTTTTTTAAAAAATGAAATAAAAAAATCTTGATATTGAACAATATATTACAATTTTTAAGTATACTTACATAAATTTAGTAGCCTATAAGAATATAAGTAGCCTAAATAGAAAACACCACATTTACACAAAAATTCAAAATAAAACTTAAGCCACCTACAATAATTTAACACTAAATAACACGAAAGAACAGTTACAGTACTAATAACAGCAAAGTAGTCTCTTCTTGGTTTGCTACAAAGCAGCTTTAAATTTCAGCAATTCTTTTGCAGAAAGAATGACCTCATTTTTGCATTCTCATGGCAAATGGGGGGGGGGGGGAATTTGTGCATATTATACGCCAAAAAGTGCGTATCATATGCACGCGAAAAACGCGGACCATATACACGCAAAAACTGTTTTTGGCGTATAAATGCCACGAAAATGACATCCGTGCTATATATACGAACTTTCATGAGATTGGACTCAAATACCACACCTCTCTTGATTTATTGCATGTTCTTCACAGGGTGTGTGTTAGCCTGTTTTAGAACTCATCACCTTAAATGATGTTTTGTTAACAAAGTTCGGAGGGAGCACGTTCAAATAATTGATCCAATTATCACATAATCATTCCAACTAGCTGTCGACAATCAGTAATCAACAGATCTACACAATCAGCACGAGTGAAGACCTACCGGTACATATAGGGCTACTCATTGTACTCACCAATGTTCCTCGACAGTTTTTTAAGCATTCCCCCACCACCTCGTCTCCTCACGCTCGTCTGGTTTCTTCCTCACCAGCAATACGGAGGGAGTACTCTGTTCGGGCCCAATATCCAAGCTCGGAGCCCTCTCCCCAGACAGCACTCTAAATACGCATACCATTGATTCTATCTAACTTATTTGTAAGTGTGAACTAGTGAAATGTCATGACGCGAAACCCCTCATGGAAGAAGAACAATGAGCAATGAGCACTCATCAGGATAAGATGTAGGCCTATGCCAGTCTGCTGTAGGGACATCGACTTTTCACACTAAACACGCAAACTTTGATTGATTGCCCCCTAGTGTATTTTACAAACTATGTATTGTTTTGCTAGTACTCGCTAGTAGCCAGTCAATGCGCGAACGCAAATTTGAATTTAGAAGTTGAGATCATGCGACCTGAACGTTCTTATCACATCAGTGTGATCGATCATATGCGTCAAATGTAGTGATGATGCTCCTTACGTCCGGCAAATATTTCAACCGACAGCTGTCGAAACATTTAAGTGGCACCAAAATGTGCGTTTTGATTCAGTCCGGTTACCTACTGGTTACTTGGGTCATAATCGGTACCGGGTTTGAAGCCAAAACTTTGCTGTTTTCCTTTCTTTTTTTAAAGATAAAGGGTTCTCCCAAAAATTCAAATTCAGTCATTGAACCTCCAAAACCCTGTATAATATAACCTGTCCATATAAACTCAATGGCAACCAAAAGTGTTTGGTTATCAACATTCTTAAAAATATCTTATTTGTGTTTTTTCAGAAGAAAGTCAGGTTAAGGTGAGTAAATGACAGAATTAATTTATTTTTGGGTGTCACTTTAATTAATACGTAATGATATGATATGATAATGACCGGCCCATATCAATTCTACCCACTTTCTCTAAAGTATTGGAGAAGGTAGTTTACAATAGACTCAGTGGTTATCTCGACAAATTGAATATTCTTGTTCCATCACAATATGGTTTCAGGAAAAAGAGCACAACCTGTATGGCAATACTTGACTTGGTAGAGCAAATTAACGATTGTATCGAAGAGGGAAAATACGGAATTGGTGTTTTCTTGGACCTATCCAAAGCATTTGACACAATTGATTTTGATACCCTATTGTATAAATTAAATCACTATGGTATCAGAGGTCTCGCACTTGAATGGTTCAGAAACTATCTAAATGATAGGGAACAATATGTCCATATCAGTGATCAAAACTCTACTTACATGCCTATAATCTATGGGGTCCCCCAGGGTTCAATTTTGGGGCCACTCTTATTCATTATATATATAAATGATTTTATTAATTCCTCTGAAATATTTCATAAAATAATTTTTGCTGATGACACCAATTTATTTACATCTCACAGGAACTTACATTTTCTACAAGACATAGTAAACTCAGAGTTAACCAAAGTTGATTCCTGGTTTAAATGCAACAAACTGTCACTAAATATCAGCAAAACAAATTTCATTTTATTTAACTCGAACAAAAAATCGTCTATTTTAAGAAATACTCCTGTCTGCCTTATTAAAATTAATGGGCAGGTGATAAAAAGATTGTACTCAACTAAATTCCTGGGGGTCCTCATTGATGATTCTCTTAGTTTTAAATGTCATATTGACTATCTTGTAAAAAAATTATCAAAGTATGTTGGCCTGTTTTATAAGATCAGACATTTTCTTCCTGTGTCTGCCCTTGTGATGTTGTATAAAACCTTATTTGAACCACATCTCAATTACTGTAATGTGATATGGTGCAACACCTTTACAACTCATCTCAAAAAACTCGAATCTTTGCAAAAGAAAGCCATACGGGCATTGTCCTGGTCAGAGATAAATTCTCCGTCTCGCCCTCTTTTCTATCACTTTAATCTCTTAAGACTAGCTGAACTAAATGAATATCAAAATGCTTGCTTAATGTTTCAAATTGTAAATAGCCTTAACTCTAGACTGAGTATTCTTGTTCCAATCTTTAGCACCCAGCATATATACCATACAAGAATCAAACCACTCATTTTTGGAAAATATCGCAGACATGTGCGCACCAGTATGAGTGTGGTTTGCAGGGGTCCGCAAATCTGGAACAAGATTGATGATTGTATTAAGATGTTGCCCTCAATCTCCAACTTCAAAAGACAATTAAAACATAAATTCATCTTAACCTATATATAACTATTCAAAACTGCTGTCATGGGTTACTGGAATGTATGTGTTTGTTGGTATGAGTGAGTATGTTGTTGTAACGTGGTATTTTTTATTACTATTATTTTGTTTCTTTCTATTGTATGTGTGTGTTCTATCGTGTCTCCTTGTATCTTTTCAGTACCTATTTAAGAATGAAGAACTATGGGCTCCTACTTATAAGCTTCTGGTGCTTCTTTGGGAGACCCATTTCACTGTACCCATTTAGTCTGTTCTTTAAAACTGTACTCATGTAAAGCTTGAAGAGGTACTGTGAATAAACTGAAACTAAACTAAAAAAAAAAAAAACAACAAAAAAAAAAAAAACATACATACAAAAATACAGACAGTTATACATTGACCCATAGGAAATAACAGTGCCACAGCTTCTCTCCAAATTGTCAGTAAGTTCTCAGGGTCTCTTTATTAAAGGAACTCGCTCCCACCATCAGACGTTTATTTGACTGTCATTAGAGCATTTCTCGACCTCTTTTGCCCCAAACATTGGAAATCTATTGCACTAAATGTGTTTCTTCCAACAGGAAGGAAGAAGGAAATATGACATTTGCATGTCATTAAGGTGATCAAAACATGAAACGCTTAGATTTAACAGCAACCCCATAAAGAATCTGTGTCAGTCGTCATGATTCCAGCTGAGATGTCAGTAAAACATCAGAGGCTTTGCTGTGAATGATCTCACCTCTGACTCCTGTAGAGGAGAGCCGTTTCTCTCACCTCTCACATTAAGAGATTAGCTGAGATGGTGTGTATTTCCACACAGCTACACATAGACTGTGGCACATGACACTTCTGCCCATTAAAATGAGCCTTTAGGATGAAATATTTCTCTCAGACACCTGGATTCCACCTGTCAGACTGTTAATTCAGTCTGAATAAGTCACTAAGTACGTGATATTAGATTTCACTCCGTAGGGTGTTTGTATGGGTAAATGTGTGGACTGATGATCGCATGCAAGGAGGCTGGAAAGATTTATCAAGAGTGTTTTGCATGTTATTTTCCACCGAACAGCATGAGGAAGAGTTTCTATTTGTTCTGCAAGTACTGTAAAGGCTTTTTATTACTGTGCTGGTAAAACGCAAACTATCATAACATAACCTTGGGTGGCAGAATAATAACATTTAAAGGTTATCATTTAATATCATTCATTAAGGTCTGCTATTGCTGTGCTCACCAAGTCTCTTATGCTCACCAAAGCTGCATTCATTTATTCAAAATACAGCAAAATAGCAATATTATGAAATATTATTAAAATTTAAAATAGATGTGTTCTTTTTTCAAAACATTATAAAATGTAATTTGTTTCTGTGATCTATATACATAGTCCTGCATTGATTTACTGCAGATATTATGCACTGTAGGGGCGGGGTCAGGGGTAGGTCATTCGTACGAATTCATACGAAATGGCCAATTCGTAAAATATGTACGATTTAGCAAAAACGTACTAATTCGTACGAGTGACGTCGTACGAATTGTTACGAATTAGCCACCTCGTAAAATTCGTCCGAATTCTCGTGAGATCGGGTTGGAGATACATATATACTCACTGTTAGTTGTGCAAGCAGTTAAAGCTCAACAGCAATAAACGTTTTAATTTCATTGTTGGATAGAACAATAGGATAGGCTACCACAGACACCATTCAAACAGTCAAAAGCCATAAAGATAGAATAAAAGTATAGAAAAGCAAATATTAGTTTACAAATCAAATCAAATACAGGGATTAGCTAATCAAACTGAGATGTTGGATTACAAAGGAATGCTATGTTTTTGCATAATAGTTCACCTTTCTAAAAAAATCTTTCGTGATTTACTCACCTTGCGCGTTTTTTTCATGCACTAATAGTATGTAGTCAACCTCAGGATGTCAAGTTTTAAAAAATGACACAAAATAACGAGTAAAGTGGTTCAAAATGTCTCTGTATTATTTGAAATCTTCTAGAATCAAAAATAGTTTTGTGTGAGGAACCGCTAACAGATAAGTAGGCTAAATGTTAGCAAAGAAAGCCTCATGTTCTAATAGAGAAATTACTACTCATCCTCCATATAATTCTAGATAACTTGAATGTCCTTAATAAAGAGCAAATAGATGTTTTTTAAACTTGCATTTTCAAAATGCTTATTGTGTTGTGCTAATAGCTACAGCAGTTAGCATAGGCTACAGATCAACACAAAAGTGCAAATCAGAATGTTGTATGAACAATCCTAATGCTATGGGAAGTAATAGGCTATGTGTTGTTTCTTTATCTCTCTCCACAGGGATTCTCATCATTCAGAGATGGTAGAGGGAGGCTTCAAGTCATTACAGTGTTCACACCTCAGCTAGCGCGTTTTGTCACTCTTACTGCCAGCCAGGGATCAGATGAAGTGTATTGGTCTGAGCTAAAGGTGGCAGTGGGCGTGTGTGGAAGGGTGTTAGATCTATCAGTCTGTCTGAGGGGGAAGAAGCCTCCTCATGGGGGTCCAGATTTTGAGGTGTTGACACCTCCACTGCAGGTCATGGGAGAGTCTGTGGTGTGCAGGACAGTTGGATCAATGAAGGTGCAGGGCATGTGTACTGAGAAAATCAGCAGAATTGAAATTTTTGAGTAAGATAGTTCTTACAAAGACAAAAATCTGTTTTGTAGATTTGGTGGTTTCTGCAGAACAGCTCTTTTTAGTTTAATTCGTTGTCTGCCCCATTAAAGGTAGTCTAAATGTATTAAAGGTGCAATCACATTAATCAAATTCTGTGTGCAAAAAGGTCCGTCACCCATTATTATTATAATTATAGTATTACTACTTTTTATGCTGTGTTAGAATGCAATCATGCAATCAACAATCCTGTCAATAAAGTACTCTGACATTGAATAGCTGAAATTGAGAGACAGCAGGGGTTAGAGGTTGAGCGTTTGGAGAGGTGACAGAGGCTCAGTAAGAAGTGTGGGAATGTTTGCCCTGACTGCGGTCAGGAATAAAGTGGCAGCCTGAGAACAAACACCGCTGAGAGATACAGAGTTTATGAGGCTGTTTCTGCTGTCTGTGATGATCAATCCAGAGCAAATGACCCGAACACACAATGATCTTTCTCCGTAAAAAAAAAGAAAGAAAAAGAGAGAAAGAGAGAAACTGGACAGAGGCCTGGGAATCTGTTCTGTTTAGATTTACATATGATTTACATGCCTGCTGGTTGATGAGAGGGACATTCTGCTATTATGACACATCTCATTCTTAATCACTGTAAAATTTGCAGTTATCCAAAACTCGAGTAAATCTGACCAACGCTTCAGCTGACTGAAAGTGTCCACATGACCTTTTTATACAAGATGAAGAAATGTTATTGATTCAATACAAACTAAACTCTATGGACTTTGATGTTATTGTCATGAACAATAATTCTCAATTAAAACAATAAATAAAACTTGTGCTTAAAAAAAAACAAACAAGAAAAAACATACACTTGCAATGGAAGTCAGAAATCATCTTTTCTTGTTAAAGCTCTTTTATTAATCATTTGTCATTTTTTATTTACAAAAGAGTTTTATATTATGTGCTGACAGTTACAACACACTCCTTTCAGGAAGAAAGTTAATGCATTTTTTGGCTATCCAATTGAAGAATTAGTTAAAATAATCTTCCTTAACGTCATCAATGCTGTTGATTAACTTTACCTTAATGTGTATTGTACTTGAAACTTTCCTTGTGACAATCCACCTGCAAGTCAGAGTAATCTGGAATTCATTAGTGTTCAGAAGAACCTAATCTAGCCTGCTGTGATGGGGCTGATTCTTAGTAATGTGAGAAATTCCTGTGAAAACATCTTACTGGGCAATCACTGAACTGCATTAAACACAAATGGAAGTTTTATCTTCTGTTGTCGATAAAATGTATTGAAGGATCTTCTGTGACATACAAGAAGGATGATGCTTTTTTTTGGCCGGATCTATTAATTTATTTTCAAAATAATGGTGTCCGAGAGCCCAACGTGCTGCAACTGAGGAAAAGACATGCAAAATGAACACCAGCTCAACACAACCAGATACATACAAACACTGCAAATACTCACAACACAGTGAATGCACATGAAATCAGGATGTTAAAATAGAAAAGAACAAACTAACCCTTCAGGTCAACACCATGGATGAGTGGACATTAAACACTATGCATTTCCCAGTCAGATTTGTCATCTGCTGGGGTCCCCTTGAAACATTTCAGTTGTGATTTGTGCTATTTGCAGTACGTTTCTGTATTTGGTTGTGTTGTGAGTATTTGCAGTGTGTTTCTGTAATTGGTTGTGTTGTGAGTATTTGCAGTGTGTTTCTGTATTTGTTTGTGTCGCGAGTATTTGCAGTTTGTTTATGTAATTGGTTGTGTTGTGAGTATTTGCAGTGTGTTTCTGTATTTGGTTGTGTTGAGTATTTGCAGTTTGTTTCTGTAATTGGTTGTGTTGTGAGTATTTGCAGTGTGTTTCTGTAATTGGTTGTGTTGTGAGTATTTGCAGTGTGTTTCTGTAATTGGTTGTGTTGTGAGTATTTGCAGTGCTTTTCTATATATGATTGTGTTGTGAGTATTTGCAGCGTGTTTCCGTAATTGGTTGTGTTATGAGTATTTGCAGCGTGTTTCCGTAATTGGTTGTGTTATGAGTATTTGCAGTGTGTTTCTATATTTGGTTGTGTTGTGAGTATTTGCAGTGTGTTTCTGTATTTGGTTGTGTTGTGAGTATTTACAGAATGTTTCTGTATCTGGTTGTGTTGTGAGTATTTGCAGTGTGTTTCTCTAATTGGTTGTGTTGTGAGTATTTACAGTGTGTTTCTATATTTGGTTGTGTTGTGAGTATTTACAGTGTGTTTCTATATTTGGTTGTGTTGTGAGTATTTGCAGTGTGTTTCCGTAATTGGTTGTGTTATGAGTATTTGCAGTGTGTTTCTATATTTGGTTGTGTTGTGAGTATTTGCAGTGTGTTTCTGTATTTGGTTGTGTTGTGAGTCTTTGCAGTGCTTTTCTATATTTGGTTGTTTTGTGAGTATTTACAGAATGTTTCTGTATCTGGTTGTGTTGTGAGTATTTACAGAATGTTTCTGTATCTGGTTGTGTTGTGAGTATTTGCAGTGTGTTTCTGTAATTGGTTGTGTTGTGAGTATTTACAGTGTGTTTCTATATTTGGTTGTGTTGTGAGTATTTACAGTGTGTTTCTATATTTGGTTGTGTTGTGAGTATTTGCAGTGTGTTTCTATATTTGGTTGTGTTGTGAGTATTTACAGTGTGTTTCTATATTTGGTTGTGTTGTGAGTATTTACAGTGTGTTTCTATATTTGGTTGTGTTGTGAGTATTTGCAGTGTGTTTCTATATTTGGTTGTGTTGTGAGTATTTACAGTGTGTTTCTATATTTGGTTGTGTTATGAGTATTTGCAGTGTCTGTGTTTCTGTAATTGGTTGTGTCATGAGTATTTGCAGCTGTGTTTCTGTATTTGGTTGTTTTGTGAGTATCTGTGGTGTGTTTCTGTATTTGGTTGTGTTGTGAGTATTTGGAGTGTGTTTCTGTATTTGGTTTCGTTATGAGTATTTGCAGTATGTTTATGTATTTGGTTGTGTTGTGAGTATTTGCAGTGTGTTTCTGTATTTGGTTTCGTTATGAGTATTTGCAGTATGTTTCTGTATCTGGTGGTGTTGTGAGTATTTGCAGTGTGTTTCTGTATTTGGTTGTGTTGTGAGGACCTGCAGTGTGTTTCTGTATTTGGTGGTGTTGTGAGTATTTGCAGTGTGTTTCTGTATTTGGTTGTGTTGTGAGGATCTGCAGTGTGTTTCTGTATTTGGTGGTGTTGTGAGTATTTGCAGTGTGTTTCTGTAATTGGTTGTGCTGCGAGTATTTGCAGTTTGTTTCTGTATTTGGTGGTGTTGTGAGTATTTGCTGTGTTTCTGTATTTGGTTGTGTTGTATCTGCAGTGTGTTTCTGTATTTGGTTGTGTTGTGAGTATCTGCAGTGTGTTTCTGTATTTGGTGGTGTTGTGAGTATTTGCAGTGTGTTTCTGTATTTGGTGGTGTTGTGAGTATTTGCAGTGTGTTTCTGTATTTGGTTGTGTTGTGAGTATCTGCAGTGTGTTTCTGTATTTGGTTGTGTTGTGAGTATTTGCAGTGTGTTTCTGTATTTGGTTGTGTTGTGAGTATTTGCAGTGTGTTTCTGTAATTGGTTGTGCTGCGAGTATTTGCAGTTTGTTTCTGTATTTGGTGGTGTTGTGAGTATTTGCTGTGTGTTTCTGTATTTGGTTGTGTTGTGAGTATCTGCAGTGTGTTTCTGTAATTGGTTGTGTTGTGAGTATTTGCAGTGTGTTTCTGTATTTGGTGGTGTTGTGAGTATTTGCAGTGTGTTTCTGTATTTGGTTGTGTTGTGAGTATTTGCAGTGTGTTTCTGTATTTGGTGGTGTTGTGAGTATTTGCAGTGTGTTTCTGTATTTGTTTGTGTTGTATCTGCAGTGTGTTTCTATTTTTGGTTGCACTGTGAGTATTTGTAGCACAATTTGTCAAACTGATAAAGATGTTTTTTAATTTGCTGAGGGAGGGGGGGGGGGGGGGGTTCTATTTGCATGTGCATTTTTTTTAGTTCCGCCATCAAACAAAATTCATTGAAATTCATACATACAATGACGTGAATACACCTATTTTATGATGAGTTATTAATTTGTACTGTAAATGTAAAAAACAAAAACAAAAAAAACATTTTAATTTATTTTTAATTTCTTGGGGGGAAAAACAACATCAGAAACAACTGTCCTGATCGTAAAGGGTTAGTTCACCCAAACATGAAAATTATGTCATTAATGACTTGCCCTCATGTCGTTCCAAACCCGTAAGACCTCCGTTCATCTTTGAAACACAGTTTAAAATATTTTAGATTTAGTCCAAGAGTTTTCGATGTTTTGAAGCATCGAAAATACATTTTGGTACAAAAATAACAAAAACTATGACTTTGTTCAGCATTGTATTGTCTTCTGGTTCTATCCAGTGACGCTGATGACGTTGACCTAAGAGGCTGCTGACGTATATCTGATAAATACATTCAGGGGAAGCAACATTTTCATGAGAAACAGGGCAGACTTTAATGCAGACAGCCAAATCCAAGTCCAGCCTTTTCTGGTTAGAGTAACTGCAAGCATCGATAGACACACACTAACACAAGGGCAGATGTGAACGGATCCCACCCAGTGTGCATGATTGTACAGACAATGTGTCTGTGTCATTTCCCTTTTCTGCTGCTTCATCTGATTGTTACATTCCCAGTGGTCTCTCCTTAAAACAGTCCAGACTGAAATCTTTTACACAGTCTCTCTGACACCCATCATAAAAATTCCAATTCTACTAAATTTCTAGTTTAATTTCCAGCATAGGACTCTTATCAGCCCTTGAACATGCCTGCATGTTGTTCATTCATTCCATAAATATTTCACGGAAATATTTCCCTGCATTTCTCCACATTCCACACATTTTTATTGAGGGAGGATGCTGCATTCCCCAACTATTAGTCTACATTTCCACAGCTAACAATAACCTGGTGTGTGCGCCGGAGGAGGGAGAGCAGAGTGTTCAGTAACTTGTCGGGAAGAGCGGGGTGTTCTGTAACTGGAATTTGTTATGAAGACGTTGCAAAGCAGCTGGTCAAAACAAATTTTAATATGAAAAATATGAAAATGAATGAGAAGTTTTAAAAGACAATCTCCTAACAGTCGCTGGACATTATTAGTGGTGCTTGATGCTAACTGCTATTACCAATCAAAAGTTAAAAGATACAAGTAGGACAGATCAAATTGACCTAAAGTGACAGTAAAGACATGTATATTGTGTATATTCTATAATGTGCTGCTATGCATGGTATTATTGTCTTTTAATTCTGTAGTTCTGTAAAGCACTTTGGTCAGTCAGTGGCTGCTATAAAATGTGCTATATGAATAAAATGAACTTGAACTTTCTATTTTTCTATATTTTTTTAATAAGAGTCAAAATGAAGCAGTCAAATCCAGGAGATCAGAGAAACTTCAGAGTAACCCATCAAGATGATGATTCACGTGCTGTCAGAAGTGAAAGGTTAAACGAGTAATCTCCCTTTTTTCTTTGTAGAAGCAGAGACCTCACTAAAGGTTAGACCACAAACATCCATCACAGACACACACGCACGTGGGTCGCAGTGTGGGAGGGGAGTATGAGGGTACGAGAGACACTGTGATGCAGACGTGAAAATGAAAGTGCGAAGACAGATCACTCCTCCCTCAGATGAGAAAGATGACAAGAAAACCTGAGAAATACAATGTAGCATTTAAAGTTTACAAGATAACTAAATGGACATGTTAACTTTCTAAATGCACATTCAATGTGCATCAGTGCAGGTTTTTATGAATAATAATTATTATAACCAAATACAAAACACACCGCAAATACTCACAACACAACCAAATACAGAAACACACTGTAGATACTCACAACACAACCAAATACAGAAACACTGCAAATACTCACAACACAAGCAAATACAGAAACGCACTGCAAAAACTCACAACACAACCAAATATAGAAACGCACTGCAAAAACTCACAACACAACCAAATACAGAAACGCACTGCAAATACTCAGAACCAAATACAGAAACACACTGCAAATACTCATAACACAACCAAATACAGAAACGCACTGCAAAAACTCACAACACAAGCAAATACAGAAACACACTGCAAATACTCACAACCAAATACAGAAACACACTGCAAATACACACAACACAACCAAATACAGAAACACACTGCAAATACACACAACACAACCAAATACAGAAACACACTGCAAATACTCAACACAACAAAATACAGAAACACACTGCAAATACTCACAACACAACCAAAGACAGAAACACACTGCAAATACACACAACACAACCAAATACAGAAACACACTGCAAATACTCAACACAACAAAATACAGAAACACAGCTGCAAATACTCATGACACAACCAAATACAGAAACACACTGCAAATACTCACAACACAACCAAATACAGAAACACACTGCAGATACTCACAACACAACCAAATACAGAAACACACTGCAAATACACACAACACAACCAAATACAGAAACACACTGCAAATACTCAACACAACCAAATACAGAAACACACTGCAAATACTCATAACACAACCAAATACAGAAACATACTGCTAACACTCACAACACAACCAAATACAGAAACACACTACTAACACTCACAACACAACCAAATACAGAAACACACTGCAGATACTCACAACACAACCAAATACAGAAACACACTGCAAATACTCACAACACAATCAATTACAGAAACACACTACAGATACTCACAACACAACCAAATACAGAAACACACTGCACTCACAACACAACCAAATAGAGAAACACACTGCAAATACTCACAACACAACCAAATACAGAAACACACTGCAAAAAACTCACAACACAAGCAAATACAGAAACACACTACAAATACTCACAACACAACCAAATACAGAAACACACTGCAAATACTCACAACACAACCACATACAGAAACACACTGCAAATACTCACAACACAACCAAATACAGAAACGCACTGTAAATACTCACAACACAACCAAATACAGAAACACACTGCAAATACTCACAACCAAATACAGAAACACACTGCAAATACTCACAACACAACCAAATACAGAAACACACTGCAAATACTCACAACACAACCAAATACAGAAACACACTGCAAATACACAACCACATAAAGAAACACATTGCAAATACTCACAACACAACCAAATACAGAAACACACTGCAAATACACAACCACATAAAGAAACACACTGCAAATACTCACAACACAACCAAATACAGAAACGCACTGCAAATACACACAACACAACCACATACCACTGGGGAAGTAAAATGTCGACTTCAATCTGTTTTTTTTTTTTTTTTTTTTTTTTGGCATGGTTGTTTATGTCCTGTTTATGTTGTGTTTATGTTATATTGTGGGGACAATACAAACAGAATCAAACATCTGAGCTGCTGTGTTTACCGTGGCCTGTGGTCTCTGGTCTGGCTCAAATAGAGCAATATGCAGTGACAGGTGACAGAGTTTTTGTGGGGAAAGCACCACATGAGGCAACTATTCTGCAATCCTCCATGTGCGCAGAAAAACATCTCTCCAACAAAACATCTCTGGCGTTTCTCCAAATTTCTTCCCCCTTTATCCAGCACCCCTTCCTTCACGCTGCTGGATGAATTGTTTTTGAAAAAGCGCACACGTGATGGGGTGTGAGGGGGTCTCTCTGCACGCATGCTGAAAAAAGGAACAACTTCCTAGCTCAGCTGCAACACTATCAAAACAAGTTCAGCATCAAAACATGTTCTCACTTTGCTTTAACTTTCAAATAAGGGGAGAGGGGAGGCAGTGGGGTAACGTGGTTGTTGTTTTAGAGTGTGTTTTTGTCCTCGGTCTGTTTTCTACTGGAGGGTTGTTTCTCAACACAAGCTCAAAAATGCAACGCAGTCCCTGTGTAAATTCATGGAAACAAGATATGCTGAGTCACAGAGATTAGAGTTTCAGGAGAAACAATGACCAAGCAAAAACACTCTCTCTTCCAGCATGGAGGAACTAAATTGCACACAAAGGACAAAGGTCAAAAATCAAGAGAGTATGACATCTGTCTTTATGCCCTATAAGAATAACAAAATTCAGAAATTAAAAAGAAAAAAATCCCCTCATAGAACAGGTGTTTTCAAGTAGGTATTCATTGTATTTTCTTGTTGTTGAATTATTTAATTGATAAAACTACATATCACTGTCAGTCTGATATACAGGCTATGTGAATTTTCTTTGCATTCAGCACCAATGGTGACCAAAACTTTCACAGACCACCGACCAGACAGTCTGAAAGCACACACCAAGTTTCTCCCCAGTTATTGCGCGCCTGTAATAAAAATAGACTCCTGCTAAAACTCCTCTACTAACAGCAATGATTTATCAGATTTGGGGATAGCCAGACACATCATATGAGGGAATCTAGACAGTAGTCAGCCGTCTGGACGTCCAAGCCCTCGGTTTCCTGCAGAAGCTCCTAGACAAACCCTGAAAATCTCAGACCGCTTTGATGAGTCAAAGTCTACTGGCGATCTGATGTAACAGCAGAGGAATTTACCTCAGCCACTCCTGGCCGTCTGCCCTGCACTAAACAGACTAAACAACACCGACACAGGAACAGCCTGAAGACTGGTCTTGTATCGCCTCCTGCTGGTTCTTAAAGCTAATACATTGTGTAGGATTCATTCTGGAACCTTTCAGGGCTTTTAAAGGGATAGTTCACCCCAAAATTAAAATGTTGTCAGTTACTGACACTCAAACAAAAGAAGAGATTTTTCAGACACAAAAATCAGACAGTTGACGGCACCCATTGACTTGACTTGACTACCCCTTTAAGATTTTCTGTCAGAAAATGATCTAATAAACTAGTTTGTATTAAAAGACTCTCCAAAATTCCATATTTAATATGCATAATAGACAGAACGCATTTTTGTGCTTAGCAAACAAACAAACAAAGCAGTGAATGGATAAAATAATCTTGCAAGGTATAAAAGTGAAAGTTTTCTGCTTTTAAAGTCCCCATGAAATCAAAATAGAATTTTTTTATGGAATATTGCAGTTTTCATTGTAATTTATTTATCCGTGCACATCATTATTATTATTTTGTGTGTTAAAAATGATGTACCCTCATAATCTTTAATTAAAATAACTTACATTCCCCATTGCATGTTTACTGCCATGATGGTAGGACAACGTGTCAATCACACAAGATCACAGCAATGGTAAAAGACAACAGTACTACGATCCAATAAATTCCCGAATCACACAATTGTGAGGAACAGGGAAGAAAAGACTGGTCACATATACGTCTAGCGCATGCTTAAATAACCATTAAAAAGCTGCACAACAGAATGCAGAAAAAAAATTAACATAAATAATAATTATTATTATAATAATTTATTACATTTATATAGTGCCTTTCTGGGTACTCAAAGCACTTTACATGCAATCTCCTCAACCACCACCAATGTGCAGCATCCACCTGGATGATGCGACAGCAGCCATATTGCGGCAGAACGCCCACCACACACCAGCAAAAGAAAGTTTCACACACACAAATAAAGATTCTGTCACCATTTACAGACTTCAAATGGCCTTGACCAAAAAAAAAAAAAAAAAAATTGTACTTTTTTTTTTTTTTTTTTTTTTTACAATATGGGTAGAACTAATTCTCTGATCGGATAATCTAATTCAAAGATTATGTCCATTAAACTGGGCATAGACACAATCTGGAATAGTCTTTTAAAGGGATAGTTCACTTTGAAATACATTTTTGGTATGTTTCAGCTACCTCAAAGGCATCCAAGATGTAGGTGTCTTTGTTTCCGCAGTAGTTTCAATTTTGATATTTTTAGGTCAAACTGTTCTTGTCTATCAGTCATATAATTCAGGTCTATGGTCACCACCTCACAGAGCATGCACAGAGAAGTCCAAAATAAACATGATTTAATGACTCGTGAATGTAAGCACACACTGATGGCCTAAGACACGAAACGAACGGTTTGTGTGAGAAAACGAACAGTATTTATATAATTTTTACCTCTTGTAACCACAGTCACGTCCAAGTGAACTAGGGGGCGCGGGCACTTCAGTAGTGATCTCTGCTGGTCTGTGAGGTGGTGACCATAGACCTGCATTGAAACTACTGCGGAAACAAAGCTACCTACACTTTGGATGCAGTTAAGGTAGTCTAAAACATACCAAAAAATATTTAAAGGGGAACTATTCCTTTAAATCTGACATCCTCCCTCTCATGCAGTTAAAGAAATGGACATGTTTGAGAGAGTCACACACTGCAGAGAAAGCTGAGCAGGTACATAATACCTGTACTGGTACATAATTTACTATAGCGTATACAGCCAATCCTGTTTTTGTTTTTACTTCTGTCTGTTCTAAGAACAGAGTCCAGGAACAAGTTTAATGAGTACATAGTGACGGTGCACTGCTATTCCGGAATTCTCCCGAGCTTCCCAGCATCGCCGGGCAAACAGTGCAGTCCATAAGCAGATCTTTTTCTCTAAGCCAATCACAGTGCCAGAGCAACTGTACATGGCCAATCAGAGGATTTATCGCTCACAGCCAATCAGCTGGTTTGTCACCTGATTAGAATGCACGAGTTCTAGAAAAATATTCAAGCTATGTGAACACTGTTGACCTGTACACAGTTTGAATGTTTTTGGTAAGTGAATGCGACATCAGATCAATTTTGTGTGTGTGTGTGTATTTGCTTCTGCAGTGACAGATGTCCCTGGATCAAAGCCAAACTTGTGTGCTGCTATTTACATCTCAGAGGAGAGGTTTTGTTTACATTTGGTTGTGATATGTCTTGGAGATATTAAAATGACTGAAAATAAGGATTCTTTTAATTTTTGACAAAATAATACTGTCAGAATGCTTCCTTAAAATTGTTTCAATAAAAATCAGTTTCAACAGGGCTACCGTTTCTGTTTGGTTGCTAATTTTCGGAGTGCTTTTATTGCAATGTGCCAAGAAAACCATAACAACTATGGTTTTCTAGGTGATTTCTAGTCCTCAAAACAGTTCTCATGAGTCAGGACACTATGATTTTGGTTCCTCCTTTAATTAAAGGGTACATTTCATGCTTTTAAATCATTAAATTTTACTTATAAATCATACATTTGTGGTCTATATAAAGCATAACTGCAATGCTTGGGTCTGAATTCCTCATTATTATAGCTCAACAGGCCCCTTTTCTACCTCTTTTCTGATGTGCTTCTGTGAGCAACCCGTTTCGAAGCGTCCCCTTTAAATAAAAGGGAGTTGCGTCTTTCCCCGCCTGCTCTCCAGGTCGCTGAGTTCACGGTCGGTTCAACTCCCCGCGTTCGGCCATTATTGTAGTTTGATAAGAGATAAACGATTACTATAGTTTCAAAGAACATTTTTATTCACACGTTAACAAAATGTCAACAAAAGACTTGTCCATCAAGCGTTACGTATTCGAGCCAGAGCGAGCGATTTGAAAAAGACGACGACAAACCTGCAGAACAACGTCTTCATATGGATGCAGTGGTATGTAAAGTTAAGTTAAATATGTTGTGTTATTAGTGAAAGTCGACTATTTCTCTTGTTAAAACAAGCACTCTGACAAGATAAATGACTGCGGTCTGATCTTACCACTAAAAATCTGTATGATAATAATATGATAACTTGCGTTTAGAAAGCATCAGCAAACACAGCAGCTAAATGATAGAAGGAATTTACCCCTCATTCAGACGAAGTCGATCGGCAAACCCTTCTGTATACTGGCGGAGGTTGTTGAAGTGGGAATCCTTGAAGTGCTTCAGGTCACTACATCCAACCGAACATTTTGACTTGCCCTCTTGTAACTTCTGCATCATTGAGCTTGGACTACAAAATCGGAGCGAGAAATAATAATGGCGGATTGCTCGAAGTGTTGGACCGGTAGTCGATGTCCTTATTTGGCAGTTCCGCTGCAAATCCTGTGACGTTATTGTTCAAAAAATGTCATAGAAAATAGAAAAATCTGAACAGGTTGAAAAATATGACCAAACAGAATATATAGATATAAACGAAGCACCTGAAGAGAATAATTTCATCTTTTCTGTACTTATAAACACTCCAAATATACAACAAAATGCATTTAAGGGCTTAAAAAGTGGATTTTGCATGATATGTCCCCTTTAAAATCAAGTAAAATCGGTTGACTTTGTCGTTTGAATAGTTTAAAAAAGTTTGACCTCTTAGAAAATTCATAACAAATCTCTTCTCAACAAGCCAAATGATTTGAATTATTTACACTCTTAGAAGAAATGGTTCTATTTAGAACCAGAAATGGTTCCAAACCCCACTTCATATATGGAACTCCAAAATGGGTCTATATATGTAACGGAGGCCAGCTAGTAGTTGCTGTGTGAGTAAATCTCACTCCCCAATCTCAATGGGCGCTCTAGCGACAAATGCTAGAGGCTGCAGTCTTTAGCCTCCTTGTTAGCGCGCCTGACTCTCATGCCGGAGACCGGGTTCGAGGCCCGCTCGGAGCGGGGGGAGTTGGACCCGGGTGTGAGGGGTTACATATAGAACCATTTTTTTGGTAAAAGGTTCTATTGGCCAAGTATGGAACCCCAGGATTCTATATAGAACCCAGAGGAACCCTTTTTTAAGAGTGTATAGAACCTTTTAGGGGTTCCAAATATGTAGCGCTGATAGAACCTTTTAAGGTTCTATATAGAAACTTTTCTTCTAAGAGTGTATGTTACAGGTTGAATAAAAAAAACAAAAAAAAACTGTGTTGGGGGTTGAAACCAAGTGCAACAAAATCCAAATTAGCTCCTAAATCTGTTAAGTGTTAGAATAGAAATGTTCTAATTTATATTTTCCATGTGTACCCATTGTTTTCAAAGTCGTTGGAAACATTTGCACTATTATCATCAGAAATAAAGGCATTCCTCTGGTGGAATCGGACTGGTTGCAGAAGCGCTTGTTTCCAGGTGGGGTTCCCCTGTGGTCGCGGCGTCTGACGATTGTTTGCCCAAATCAGTTAATGTCTGAGAGGAGGGGAGCACACAGCAGGCAGAGAGGGTTATTGTTACAGAGAGGGTTACAGCCATGGGTTATTGTTGTGTGGAAAAGGATTGAAAGTTCAAAAGATTTTCCTGGCTGTGCTGGATATTCCAGATTGATTTTTGAGTCCAACGTCAGTCATGTGGTTCTTGTTGTCTGTCCCCCTCAGTGAAAACATTTTAGATAATACGCAGCCATTACTGATTACAAATGATATAATAGAGACAAAAATCTGCAGAGAAAATATATCTTTCAAACATCAATTTAAAAATGGAACTTTGCAATAGAACCAAAACGTAACTAAAATAAATGTGTCCTACCCTCCCCTAACCAATGGTTTAAAGAAATGACCAACAGCAAACTTGGCTTGGAAAAACAGACATACGTATGCAGTTAAAGGATACTCCAATTTTTATTTTTTTATTATTTTTTTTTTGGAAATAGGCTCATTTTACAACTCCCCCAGAGTTAAACAGTTGAGTTTCACTGTTTTCAATTGCGTTCAGACGATTTTCTGATATTTAGAAGAATATCAGTAACCAGACAGTTTCTGGTCTCATTGACTTCCATAGTAGGAAAAAATATACTGTGGAAGTACTATGACTGTAAATATCGTTCTTATACAACTTTTGGTGCAACTTCCTTATTCTGCATGACCATATTCTACATCACCTAAACTTAATAACTACCTTACAAACATATATTAACCAGTAATAATTGAGGCAGATGTCATAGTTAATAGTTAGTTAATAGAGAAAATTGGACCCTAAACTAAAGTGTGACCAAACTTTCTTACCCTCATAATTTTAGGGTGAACACACGACCACATCCATTTGAAATAAACTATGCTGAGTCGGCCTAACACATTGAGCAATGTTTTGAGCAAAGTGCTACAAGTGTTTGCCCTGATATTGAAATAAACCTACAAATAGCAAACTTATTGTAGACTCAATAAACTGGGAAAGAAGAAAGTATTTTGACAATGAAAAACAAATACCCACTTCACATTTAAGCGGAAAAGTGCTGAAAAAAACAACTTGTTCCCTGCATAAACTCAAAACATCTGTTCCCTGTGCTTTTAATTGAGTCATAGAGACCTATAACATTAAGTTCAGTACAGAGCGGGGGCATGTCCTGACTAACAACAAATCTGTTTGACAAATGGGTTCAGTCAATAAAGCTGTACAGAGACTACTAGAGTGGGAGGCTTTTGTGATCAACCAAGGCTGCATGGAGAAGAAATGGGATGAGGGTCAGAATAACAGGTGGATCCTACATAATTACATCTGATTAGATTCAGGAAATACATTGAATATGTACTAAAATTGGTGCCCAGACTATATAAGCTCTGTAAATAGCAAAACAAACCTGAAACACACTTTGCCAGGTAAAATTGGAGGTGGTTCACTACCAATGGCTTGAGCTTGAGATGTCTGGTCAGCTTTTTCAACCCGGTCTCATCCCAATTCGTCATATAACTGACGTTTTGGGACGTCTTTTGACCATTCGTCAATATACGACTTTTTAGGGCCCCCTTAAACGTCGGTCGATGACGTTATGGGATCCTAACTCTACCCCATACCTAAACCTAACCCTAAACCCAACTCGTCACCTAACTGACGTTAAAGGTAAAGCGTCAGTTGTATGACGACCCGGGATCGTCATCTACCGACGTTTAAGGGGGCCCTAAAAAGTCGTATATTGACGAATGGTCAAAAGACGTCCCAAAACGTCAGTTATATGACGAATTGGGATGAGACTGTGTTAGCTTTTTCGGTCCAGAACTTCCCACTTAGACAAGATGAGCAATCTGACTGACGTTGTAAAGAAATTAACCACGGTTTCCAATGTGGTGTTTAGGGGAAGAGATATCCGACACACATTAGTGTTAGGGACCCAAGGCTCAGTGGACACACGTGCATCTGTCTACATTTTTGTACCTATACGTATACAGTTCACGGCAGATTCCTAAAATGAACACTAGAGGCACTAAAATTCCTATTGGATGCGAGTCCCATAGAAAGTTATGACATTGACATGTCAACTGTTGCATCTTTAAAACGATGTTGGAAAACTATGATGTTGGATGACAAAATTACCTTATCGAATTCATACACTACAGACGGCTGAATACATAGGGCATAGGATAAGTGCATAGTGTACTCTAAAAACAGATTAGCTGGTATAGGTTGTAAATACACCAGTCTGAAGACAAAAAGTCCATTTCTGATCTCCCTTCCAAAAAAAAAAATCATGCATTCCAGTGGAATAAGTTGTTTCGCAAAAATATATGTCAATCAGAGGGTAACACTTTAGAATACGGTTCCTTTGTTAATGAATAACTACACAAGAACTAATGAGTAAAACAATATTAACAATCTAGTAACTATTATTAACTAACAAGAAACTCTGATTAACGAACTAGTAAGTAATAACGCACAGACGAAAGTGGTAGTTCACTATTAAGTAATCAATAACTACTATTTTTTTAATACTTCCCAGAGAACTACTGAAAAGGTTTATTAACAATCTAGTAACTACTATTAACTAAAAGAAACTCTTATTAACAAATTAGTAAGTAATACTGTAGCTCACAGATGAAAGTGTCACTAGATACTTCTGTGGGAATTACTAATTATTTGGATTCGTATTATAAAGTGAAGATCATTGGAACTAACTAGTAATTACTCAAGTGTTACTAAAGACATTTTCTACAAGTATACTAAAGTTCACCAAAAATCTCAGACGGTTGCACCAATCATGACTAGATCATGTAGTAACACTTGAGTCATTACTAGTTAGTTCCAATGATCTTCACTTTATAATACGGATCCAAATAATTAGTAAGTAATAGCTCACAGATGAAAGTGTTAATAGATACTTCTGGGAATTACTAATTATTTGGATCCGTATTATAAAGTGAAGATTATTGGAACTAACTAGTAATTACTCAAGTGTTACTACATGATCTAGTCATGATTTGTGCAAACGTTTGAGATTTTTGGTGAACTTTAGTATACGTTTAGAAAATGTCTTTAGTAATACTTGAGTCATTACTAGTTAGTTCCAATGATCTTCACTTTATAATACGAATCCAAATAATTAGTAATTCCCGCAGAAGTATCTAGTAACACTTTCATCTGTGAGCTATTACTTACTAATTCGTTAATAAGAATTTCCTTTAGTTAATAGTAGTTACTAGATTGTTAATAAACTTTTTCAGTTCTCTGGGAAGTATTAAAAAAATAGTAGTTATTGACTACGTTTACATGCAGCCAATTTTCGGGTTATGGTCGGGTTAAGGTCACTTTTCGGGTTTCTGAAACATTAGGAATAACCCGTTTACATGCGTGAGCAGAGAGAGTTTCTCCTGTATACATGGAATTGCAATATCCCGATGTAAACGGCGACGCGCGGTTAGCGTCTAGACGTACGGACAACCTTAAGACGCAAAATGCGTCATTTACGATTCTTCTTCCTGTATCCAAAGTCAAAAATAACAGCAGTATGCGGATAATGAATAGTTCGTGGCAGATAGCGATCGCCTTTGTTTGCGCTATGATGCTGGTAACGTTACTGAGCTCGCTCCAAAAGTATGCTGTGCTGTGTCTCGCCTGGTCTCGCCATGTTTACTTCCGGTATACTGCACGCGGATTTTTGTATGCGCCGAGAAGTTTCTCTACTCAAAAGACCAAGATTCCTTGCGAATAGAACATGCGCAGAACACAAATCACTATGGGGATATGCCGATACGCGTTTACATGACCAAAAATTCGGGTTCGAAAAGGGGTACCCCAGGTATAATATCCCGGTTTTTAAAATCCGGGATATGAGCATTTTTCAGGTTTTTGCCGGTGTTTACATTGACTACGTTTACATGCAGTCAATTTTCGGGTTATGGTCGGGTTAAGGTCACTTTTCGGGTTTCTGAAACATTAGGGATAACCCGTTCACATGCGTGAGCCGAGAGAGTTTCTCCTGTATACATGCTATTGCAATATCCCGATGTAAACGGCGACGCGCGGTTAGCGTCTAGACGTACGG
This sequence comes from Cyprinella venusta, assembly GCA_038021265.1. Lineage (NCBI taxonomy): Eukaryota > Metazoa > Chordata > Actinopteri > Cypriniformes > Leuciscidae > Cyprinella > Cyprinella venusta. Next base: position 6,196,806 of record CM075879.1, on the reverse strand, counting down.
ACAACCTTAAGACGCAAAATGCGTCATTTCCGATTCTTCTTCCTGTATCCAAAGACAACAACAACAGCAGTATGCGGATAATGAATAGTTCGGTGCAGATAGCGATCGCCTTTGTTTGTGCTTAGATGCTGGTAACGTTACTGAGCTCGTTCCAAAAGTATGCGGTGCTGCGTCTCGCCTGGTCTCGCCATGTTTACTTCCGGAATACTGCACGCGGATTTTTGTATGCGCCGAGAAGTTTCTTTACTCAAAAGACCAAGATTCCTTGCGAATATAACATGCGCAGAACACAAATCACTATGGGGATATGCCGATACGCGTTTACATGACTAAAAATTCGGGTTAGAAAAGGGGTACCCCAGGTATAATATCCCGGTTTTTAAAATCCAGGATATGAGCATTTTTCGGGTTTTTGCTGGTGTTTACATGGACGTTCGCGACCGGGTTATTGCTAATATCCCGGTTTTGAACGGGTTATTGGCTGCATGTAAACGCAGTGACTGATTACTTAATAGTGAACTACCACTTTCGTCTGTGTGCTATTACTTACTAGTTCGTTAATCAGAGTTTATTGATAATTAATAATTTTTATTTTTTTTAAAGTTTATTGATTATTAATAATTAATAATAGTTACTAGATTGTTAATATTGTGTTACTCATTAGTTATTGTGTAGTTATTCATTAACAAAGGAACTGTATTCTAAAGTGTTACCAATCAGAGTAGTAATTATAGTAGATTAGTAGAGGTTCTTGAGATGAACTTGCTGAATAATTGCAGTTGAAGGGTTTGGGACTGCACGTTCACCAGGTAGACCAGCACAAACCAGCATGATGCAGCACAGGTGTTAAGGGCAGCCGTCGAATCTGAGGCGGTTCGTTCAGACCCTGAGTGAACCAGAGATGTAGGCTAATCCATTTAGAGGCTCAGAGATCTGCTGCGTCACGCTGACACGTAACCAGTGCACAAGGGATCAAACATGTACATAAACAAGGGGTTTCTTCTAGTGTTCCTGTCAGGATGCATGTTGCAGTGTCACGTCTTCATCTAGAGAATATTGCCAGGGGCTTGACACTGACGTCTTTAGAGGGGCCACGAAACAAAACAACACTTCTTTTTTTTCTTTTCTTTTGAGATGTTAAAAGAATAATGACCAACAAATACATTTAGTGCCTATTACAAATCCTCATCTATTACAAATCCTACCACAAATCTCCTGCATAATTTGTTTTGCTTCTTTATGGATTACAAACAGACAGACAAGTTCGGTAACACTTTACAATACGGGTGCACTAATTCATGCTTAACTAATGCAGATAATGCTGAATGAATGTGTAATGATTATTTAAGGTATTCATTAATGATTACCACATTAGGAACTAATTAAGAGTCTGTAGGGTTAATGTATTAGTTCATGTTATTCATTATGTAATTGTGGATTAATTCCATCATAACTCATTTTTTAACTAATAGTGTTAATTAATATGTTAATTACCAGAAAGAGCCAAAGCCTTGTATTTCAACTTCCAGATAATATGGCAGGTACACTAATATGCATTAATACATGATTAATTACTTCATTGTTAGCGCAAATTCGTGTGCAAATTACTGCAATTACTAAATGACTAGTTAATAATGATGTGCCCCAACAAGTAAAGTCATAACATAATGATATTTGCTAATCATTAGCTAATGATTAATTAAAGCAGACAATTGGAAGTTGAAGTGTATAGCTTTGACTAATTATGGTAAATAACACATTAATTTACACTATTAGTTAATAAAATATGTTATTAAGGAATTAATACACAAGGACACATTGCATTAATAGCAATTCATATATTACTTAATCTATTAATCATATAGACTCTTAGTTGCTGATGCAATAATCATTAATTAATGGTTTAGTTCTTCATGAGTTATATATTAACTCATGATTATCTGTGCATTAGTTAAGCATGAATTAATGCATATTAGTGCACCCGTATTGTAAAGTGTTACCACAATTTCAAACAAATTTTTACAATGTAAAGTTTTTTTTAGGAGACTTTTTCCAGACACACAAGTGAGATGATGGATAAATATGAAGGTTGCATACAGAGTTGCAGGCTTTAAAGAGATAAGTCATCCAAATATGAAAAGATATTTGACGTCATCCATTGACTTCATAAGTATTTTTTTTTCTACTGTGGAAGTCAATGGGTCAATTTTCTGGTTACTAACATCTTCTTTTGTGTTCAACAGAAGAGAGAAACTCATACAGGTTTGGAACAACATGAGGGTGAGTAAAGGATGACAAAAAATGTATTTTTAGGTGAACTATACCTTTAAATCAATTTCTGACACCTTTGAAAAATTGTGCAACAGGCATTTGGATGGACTGGGACTAGTTTAAAAAGCAGAAACACTGACAGTGTCAGATACAAATGACATTCATCCTTACTGTGAGTGTGTCAACTGATCAAACCAGGTATAAAAACATTGTTCAGAATGGAGGAATATGTTCTTTAAGATGTTTTTAATGAATCATGGAAAATGGATATGTCAAAATAAAAGATTTATTGAACAGCAGCTTGACACTTCCAATTGAATCTATATTTTATTTACTCAACACTCGACAGAGGGCAGAAGCCAGCATGACTTTTGGCTTTTAACTCTACATGAACTGAACTTTCACAATAGGTGTTATGTAAGTATAATATAAGATCATGTTTAATAGCATAAAAATTCTCTATAGTTCAAAACGACCTGAGGGAAGGATGAAGGATCATAGTATTTTCTCGAAATCGTTGATGTGGGGTAAAGTGTGTCAGATGTGATAGTGAGCTTTATAGTGAGGTTTATAAACTTGTGAAGACTAATACATCTTTTAAAGAAAGATAGATACCCAAGATGTAAATAATAATAATAACCAATAACTAATGATAATAAATAAAATATCCTGCAACATTAAACGTGGAATTATAATGTCTTAGATCTTTTTGTAGAGTGGCCTTATTTCTGTTTCTGAAAGTGAAAAAAACTAAAGAAAAAAAAAGTTGATTACATTAAAATGTTCTAAATATTAAACATTAAATATATATATATATATTTTTTAATAAATATAATCTTTAAATATATATTATACAGGTACAGGAAGTAATATTCAGGTAAACATTATTTAAAATAAAATCAACTCTAAGACCTCTTAGCAATAATCATTTATTGCACATTTTGTTGCCTCAACACTGGCACTTTGTTTGAGTGTTCCTAACTAAGGTTGATCGGGGTGAGTTCAAGGAGTTCAGTCTAGATTAGAACACAAGCCTGTTTAATATCTGTGAAAGAACTCCACCTTGTGGTGACTGTGAGAACAAACATTAAACATAACAAATTACTTAAAAAAAACTACGCTGCACTGTGGAATTAAAGTTTATACAGCTGTTTTGGTTGGAGTCACCATTTGAGTTAAGTATTTTTATTTTTCTTTGAGCTTACCTTCATTTACCAGTTCCCATTCAGAGAAAAATATTTTTAGAGCCTACATTTTTTAGTTGTTTTAGGGTTTTATTAACAGGGAAAAAATAAAATGCAACACTTTAGTTGTTGTTGTTACTTAGTGTTGTTAGCATTTAAATTAGCATTTAAATTACAGTTTAATTTTTCTAGCAAGTTTTCATGTTTCTAACATATATGTGTTTTAGCACGATAGCATGGTTTTAGCATGTTGTTTCATTACTAGAATGTGTTTTAGCACATTGTTGGCATGTTTAGCACAGTGACTAGCATGTTTAATCATGCTGTTAGCATGCTAGCATACTGGCTGGCATGTGTTAACATGCTAGCATTGTTGCATAGCAAAATGGACATCAGTAATATAGTCTACAATTATAATTTGTGAGCATATAAGAGATTATTGCAGGTCTACAATGTTTCAGTAAAAGTATGTTCATTATGTCCTCAGTTGTATGCTGTGTAATATAATGCAATGCTATACTGTTCAGTGTTGTGCATATGTTTGTGCCACAAGAGGGCGCTAAAGTATAGGCTATGGAGGATGCGTTTGTATTATCATTATGTTTGTCCAAGCTGATTTACCGTAGTTAATAGGATCATATATTACTGAGAGAATCTTCATTACTCTCTGTGCTGTTTGACCGTGAGACTGATGCGTCAACAGCTAAAATAAATATGCCAAGAACGGCTAAAGATAACTCATCTCAATCGTCCATTCTTTTCTTTTGAATGCAACGCAAGCTGAAACATAACTCAACACAGTAACATTAATCCGTTTGGTCACAGTGTCATTCATTGTCATTAACATTGTCATTAACTGCTTAGTGTGGAAAATAGGGCATTAAATTATTATAAACTTATCATGAATTTCTGTAGAGCTGGCAATTGAAACTGTTGTAGCCAATTTTGATGTGTGTGTTTTGTTAGTAATAGTCATATAGGGGTGACGCTCTTCCACTTGCACACCAGGGGGCATAGGCAGGGTAACAGGGCACGGTATTGCGCCTTGCGGAGACTATATGAAGAAGTCACAGGTGAATGGCGTGAGGGAATTAGGACTTGGGGAAGCCACAGTTTTTCAACCGTGCTTGCGTGCATGTGTGGTTTGGCTTGATGGAGTTTGTCATGTCCTGTCTTTAGCATGGTCTTTACTGTTTTGCACATACGAGCTCAACTTACATCAGAAATGCAAGCAGTAATGTGTTTTTAAGTAATAAACTAAAGTGTTAATCGCATGCCATGGCAGACCTGATTTATTGCACTAAACGAGTTGGAGATGACTTCACATTCCCTCAAGTGGCTTTATTTGGTGATACGATCGCCACTACAGAAACAATGTATTATTTTGAAAAGCGTTAACTAAATTGATGTGACATCATTACAGTAAAAAGAGCGGTTACTACTATAGTAGGCCTAACCAGGAAAATACTACACACAATTTTTCTTTACAGTGCACCTTGTGCAAATAACAAACACTACTGGTTGCGGATGTAATATTATATTTGACATTAGCAATATGAAGCTGTGGCAGCATTTTTAGGACGTCATGGCAGGGTATACTATACAAGTGCAAACAATTTTGAAACAATCGAGCAATTATTCATCCCATCATCAGACGACAGAAGCCACCCCCTCTGCCACACGTCCACATCCTGCTACTCAGGATATGTTGTGTGTCTGTGCTGGGAGCTCAGCTGCAGGGCTCTCAAGCGTCACGCATTGAGCGTGACAGTCACTCATTTCGGTCTTTTGTCACGCACTCCCGCCACACATTGTATTTCTCACGCAGAAAATTAATTATAATATATTTAATATGCCGCAGCGCGCAAATTCTCGCGGCCGCGCGCGTCTCCCCTGCTCTCGTCTCGAGCCTGTCACTTATCAGCCAATCAAAAAAAGGAAGGGGTACACAAAGACTAGCCAATCAGAAAATAGCACTATTGTTTCTGGGTAAGATTTAACGCAACAACCAATAAAAAAACTCTCTCTTGAAGAGATTCTCTTCCAAAAGTTTCGTTCACCCGCAGAGGAAAAGACTGGTGCTCAGAGGATCACTTTGAGCAGGGTAAGTCATGATCTCCTGTTTTAATGTTACAACAAATTTATAAATTGTTTGAAACAAACAATGACAACTTGACTGCTGTTAGAGAATCATATTTTATAATTATCCTGGCCATGGATGCATAATCATTGCATCTGTCTTTCAAAGATGTTAGGTAAAAAGCAAACAAGCATCCTCTCAGTCGCCCTGAGAGGAAAGCCCCATAAAATGGCTGCTTGAAGCGAATTGTTTTAAATTGGAGCCAACACCACAAATGATAAAGGAGTTTTCTCCCTCTCTCTCTCTCTCTCTCTCTCTCTCTCTCTCTCTCTCTCTCTCTCTGAAATTGAATAAATACTACATATTTGGTTGAATTGTCAGTGCCACGTGTCAAACACTTTCTGCAATTAATAACAACAAAAACACAAATAATAATATTATTAATGATGAAAAAAAAACATTCCAACCCCCCCCCCCCCCCCCCCCCCGGCAGCGAATGTCACTCTTGCCTGTCATCAAAACTTGAGAGCCCTGCAGCTGTACTTTAGACCTGTGCTGTTTTATATTATGCCTCACAGCATCACTAAAATGATCTTCTCAATAGTTATTCTTTTGCTTATTTCTGTCCCTGCATCAGGTAAGACAAAGTGCATGTAATTTTGAAGATATTGCTGTTGATTTACATTAATATTGTAATTTGATATTCATTTAAAAATAAGAGGCCAACATAAGAGAAGTGTTGGATTATGTATTCATTAATTAATAATATAAAATAGAATATTTTTGTTTCGGTTTTCAAATGTGAGTCTTGCAGATAATCCTACATTTGTTTATTTATTGTTATTTAAAAAAAATATGATTCAAGTCAACTAAAGAACACAATCGAAAGAAAGAAAGAAAGAAAGATGTTTGGAATAGTTTATCATTAAATTTTTGCATTCATTTTGTGTATAATCATTTATTAAAAATGCATTTATTCATTAAAATTCTTTAGAATCAACTTTAAATTGTGAAAACATGAATTAAATTTAATTTGGCTAATGGTGGAACAAGCAATATTTGAGTTGGTAAAATGTATGATAGGCCTAATGGTTTACATTTAACAAGTTGGATTTATTGACGGTTAACATATAAACCTGGATATTGTGTATTCAGAACAGAGTCAGTTTATTAGTACTAGTACATACATTTTATTCTTGTTTCGTTTATGCACGATTGACAAATATGCATCGCATACATTTATTAGTTAATATTAAAACTGCTTTATTGGATTGGATGGAAACTATACCATTAAAATATATAAATCTTAAAAATAGGCCTATTTTTAAAGGATTAGTTCACCCAAAAACAAAAATTATTTCATTAATGACTCACCCTCACGTAGTTCCAAGCCCGTAAAACCTCCGTTCATCTGCGGAACACAGTTTCAGATATTTTAGATTTAGTTTAAGAGTTTTCTGTCCCTCCATTGAAAATGTATGTACGGTGTACTGTCCTTGTCCAGAAAGGAAATAAAGACATCATCAAAGTAGTCCATGTGACATCATTGGGTTAGTTAGAATGTTTTGAAGCATTCGTTTTTAGGTGAACTAAGTTTAAGTGTTGATTTTTTAAAAATTGTTGTTTTTTGACATTTAAAACATCACTTTTTTTGTTTTTACTGCCCTTTCAGATATTATTACAGAGGCATTTACACTGCTCTTTGCAATACTTGTTTTTTCCCCAATGGAACACACACAGAAAATAATTGTTGCACATATCACAAAATCTCATAAAACAAAGTCCATATTACTGGAACACTAGGCTGTCTTCCAAGCCTTCTGAAGCTATGATATCATTTATGTTAGAAAGAAACCAAAATTTAACGTCCAGTTTCCAAATTGAAATTTTTATAACCGTCAAATGTGGTCACTATGAACTGTTGTTCTGTGTCAATAACTGTTCAAATATTCTTCAACAAATCCTCCTGTTCCACTGAGGAAAAATGTCTTCGGAACAACATTAGGATTAGTACATAACTTCTGAATTATCATTTTAGGGTGAACAATTCCATTGACTTGAATCTGAATCTGGCTATTAATTAGTTAACCTCTCTGAGCTCCTTCATACTTTATACAGAGGCATCCTCTGGCATGAGAGGCCCTGAAGATACTTCTGAGTCACTGCCTACAACACAACAAATCATCACCACCGTCGACTCAACTGAAACAACATTTTCAGAAAAAACAATCAGCAGAGTCACAGGTAAGATTCAACAGAAACACTGGATTGACTGAGATAACTTAAGATCAAGGTCATGGTTGCTTAGTTTCTTCACAACGAAGGAAATAAGCAACAAATACAGTCTTTTTTTTGATCCACAATGGATAACTCAAGAGATCATAGGAGTAAACACTAGAGCCAGACCGATATTATCGGCCGATGTTAGGGATTTTCGAAACTATCGGTATCGGCAGTTACGTATAAAGGCCGATAAATGAATATTTCAAAAATAAAATAAAAACGGACGAAACACGCTTGAACTATGTCATGAGTGTTGGAGATGTATAGTTTGTCCACCAGAGGGCACTCTACACTGTTCCTGTTGGCAACACTTCGTTGAGTTGGTCACGATACATACATTGCTTGAATAACAATTAAAATAACATCCCCATCAGTTCTCTTAACTCAAATAAGCATGACAAAATTTGTGACTATCATGTCCAGTTAAAAAAATATATATATATATCGGCCGATATATCAGAATATCGGATTTTAAAACCCAAAAATATTTGTATCGTTATCGGCCTTCAAAATCCTTTACCGGTCGGGCTCTAGTAAACACAATCCAATTCTTTTATTTCCATAGACAATACCGGATAAAGGAACTAAGAAAACACAGGGCTTAAATTTATGTGGAGAGTAATGTGAACAGAAACAGGTGTGAGGGAACTAATTAACCAGCCTGTTCTCACGTAAATGCGTCTCTATAACACGCATCGTGTATTGTCGTCAGTGTTGGGGAAGCTACTCTGAAACTGTAGTTTGACAAGCTACAACCTACTCGTAAGTTAAAGTAGTTTAGCTAGTCAAGCTAACCGTTTGGAAAAGTAGTTAGCTACACTACAAGTTACTATCAAAAAGTAGCTAGCTACATTGAAACTACTTTTACTTTTTTTGAACAACGTATATTATAAATAACTGAATAAAGTGTCTGATGAATGTTTTAAGTAAAATATTTAGTGTTTAATGGCAATGCAATTATGATTTCAAAGAGTATTGTTTTATTATACACAACACTCAAATATCTCAGACTCTTTGTCAAAAGTGCAAAATAGCCTACAACATTGCAAGAAATATACTAATGTAAATTGCATGTAGAACATTTTCTCAAAAATACCGTTTGAACTTGGACAAATAAGGCCATGGGTAATTAAAGGGTTAGTTCACCCAAATTACTCACCCCCGCAAGCATTGCGTTATTTTTCTACTACTTTTTGCGCAATTCTCACGCATGCGTCGTGGAAATCTCTTGAACTCTCGTCTCAGGCCCAGAAGGAAAGGAAAGGTCGAATAAAGTCGTTATTTTTGTTTTATTTCCGCACAAAAAGTATTCACGTCGCTTGATAAACTTATAGTTGAGCCACTGTAGGCACATGGAATATTTAAACATTTTCTTCAATGACTTTCTGGGCCGTCAAGTTTCAATCCCTTAGGAGCCTATGTAGCAGTGATCCACCTCTCAAATTTAATCAAAAATAACTTCATTTGTGTTCCGAAGATGAGCGAAGGTCTTACGGGGTTGGTACAGCATGGGGTGACGGGTGAGTAATTAATGACTTAATTTTCATTTTTGGGTGAACTAACCCTTTAACGTTGTTTCTCCATCCTCCAAATCTGCTATCACGTCTTGTTCCATCATGGATAATCATAATATGGGTGTCAACCCACTTCTGTACGTCAGTGAACCGTTAGCCGCGAGATACCTGATTAAACAACAGGTGGCGGTAATGGCAAAAAAAAGTTTGTAATCTAACAAAAAGAAGAATATTCTTGCATCGCGCTGATTCGCGCAGGGTCGACAAACTAAATGTAGCTTTTGCTCGCGTTACACCGCTACTTTCTGCAAAAAGTAGTTAGCTACTGGAAAAGCTACAGTGTTTAAAAAGCAACTGAGCTACTGCCAAGCTACTTAACAATGTAGTTAAGTTAGTAGCGTCGCTGCTTGTAGTCATGTAAAACAATTAGTTTTTTAGCTGGGTTAACTGTATTAAACTCTAGAACTACAGATTCATGGCTTTATAACCAGATTTACGTATCACTGCACAATGTATTATTAACTTCATATGTATTATTATCACTTTTATAATAACTACAGAGACAGTACAACCTGAAAGTCCAACAACCCAGACACCCATGCACATGACTTCTGGAGTTACTTCTGGGACGACAACACAACAAACCATAATTCAACAAACAACAACGGATGTAACCAACAAGACTCAGACATCCTCTTCACAATCTCTTCTGACAATTCTGACAACCGAATCTGCGATTACCACCGTCGACTCAACTGAAACATTTTCAGAAGAACCAAACGGCACAGCAGGTAGAAGATTCAACACAAATACTTTATAGACTGAGATAACACAAGTTCGAATTCATTTGCACAGTTTCCAGAGCTGTGCTGTATTAGCATTTCAGGCTTCATATCGGCCTCTGTTTTTGTTGATTTATATATTACTGTAGTTGATTTATCTGTCTTTTATAGCTCAAGGAGACAGAGAAGGACAAGACGTGGCAGTAAATCCAGGGCTCATTGCAGTTCTGTGTATTTTCTGCATTGTGATGGCCGTAGTTGTTGTGGTTGTGATAGTGAAGGCGGTTAGCTCCAGAAGGCCAAATTTTGAGAGGCTTGATGACGTATCAATGGTGAGTCTCTCTCAAATGGTTCTGTACAAACACCAAAGTTTTATTATTATTCTGCATTTTCTTCTGGCTGTGAATTTTTGGCAGCCCATGATAAAAGTGTAATCTCACTAATGGTAAAGTTCTCAATATACTATGATTTGGAGTCAGTCTGTCAAACCCAACATTCACAATTTCAAATACGTTTCAGCCAACAACTTTTGAACCAAATAGTCTAGGATCAAAACTCCTTCAGGAAAATGGGCTCAGATCTTTTTACAAACAATTTTCAAAAACTGGACATTTTAATGTACATCCCATTGGTGTGTTTAGCACCAATAAATAAATAACAATTTAACAATTTAGTTTCATATATATATATATATATTATGGAAGCCCGTTTCCGCCACAGTTGAGTAAAAAAATATAATTCTGTAAGTCATAATAATGAGAAACTTTCTCATAATTATGACTTAGTTTCTCATTATATTGAGAAAGTTTCTCATAATAATGACTTAACATCTCGTAATAATGAGAAACTTTCTCATAATTGTGACTTAGTTTCTCATTATATTGAGAAAGTTTCTCATTATAATGAGATATTAAGTCATAATAATGAGAAAGTTTCTCATAATTATGACTTAGTTTCTCATTATATTCAGAAAGTTTCTCATTATAATGAGATATTAAGTCATAATAATGAGAAAGTTTCTCATAATTATGACTTAACATCTCGTAATAATGACTTAACTTCTCGTAATAATGAGAAACTTTCTCATAATTATGACTTAATATCTCGTAATAATGAGAAACTTTCTCATAATTATGACTTAACATCTCGTAATAATGAGAAACTTTCTCATAATTATGACTTAACATCTCGTAATAATGACTTAACTTCTCGTAATAATGAGAAAAGTTTTAAATAAATAAATAAATAAAGTTTCTCATTATTACGAGAAGTTATGTCATTATTACGAGATGTTAAGTCATAATTATGAGAGTTTCTCATTATTACGAGAAGTTAAGTCATTATTACGAGATGTTAAGTCATAATTATGAGAAACTTTCTCATTATTATGACTTAATATCTCATTATAATGAGAAACTTTCTCAATATAATGAGAAACTAAGTCATAATTATGAGAACCTTTCTCATTATTATGACTTAATATCTCATTATAATGAGAAACTTTCTCAATATAATGAGAAACTAAGTCATAATTATGAGAAACTTTCTCATTATTATGACTTAATATCTCATTATAATGAGAAACTTTCTCAATATAATGAGAAACTAAGTCATAATTATGAGAAACTTTCTCATTATTATGACTTAATATCTCATTATAATGAGAAACTTTCTCAATATAATGAGAAACTAAGTCATAATTATGAGAAAGTTTCTCATTATTATGACTTACAGAATTATATTTTTTTACTCAACTGTGGCGGAAACGGGCTTCCATAATATATATATATATATGAAGAGTTCAGATGCAAAAGCCTCTAAATGCCATTTGAAATTTTCTTCTAAAATGACCATTTTTATCAAACTTGTATATTTAAGTTCAGTAATTTCACTTAAATGACAATTAATAGGTAATCTTCATTGCAATTTAAGTGAAATTACTGAACTTAAATATACAAGCTTGATAAAAATGATTATTTTAGAAGAAAATTTCAAATGGCACTTAGAGGCTTTTGCATCTGAACTCTTCATATATATATATATACACACTAAAAAAAAATAACTCGTTGAATGAACATAAAACAAATCATGGAAAAGATTTCCATGTGATTAACTTGCTTTATTTCAGCGTTATGCAACACTTTTATTCCAATTTAATGTACTTGCGTTGGGTCAACTTAATTTATTAAGTTTGGGCACAGCTTATTTTAATAGTGTCAGCCCAACTATTATTTTAATAGTGTTTAGACCAAATGATATGATTCAGGTATTGTAATTCATATATCCATTCATTCAATGCAATGTAGTTTATTTTAGTGTCACACTAATCTAATTTTAGACTATAGCCAACTATTTACTGCCAGTAGCACTTTTTAGTATCTTAAATGACAAGATTTACATGCATCATCAGCCAAGGCATTTGCTATGAGTGGTGCTGAATCGGTAATTTAAATGGTCCTAATAATTTCAATGTAATTGAACATTAACTACGTAATATCAAGTCTTCCCCTTTTCTCATTTTCGCCAAAACACATTAAATAACACTTAATTTCAACATTTATATTTATATTTCAACATATGCAAAGCATGCTGGGAACTAACAAGCACCGCCCAGTTTCAGTTAATGCAACACAAATCATTTATGTAATCCAACACAAATGGATTAAATAAACGTAAATTTTACATATATTTAAGCAGATTGAACAGCGCAGTCTCATCCCAAGACGTTATATAACTGACGTCTTGGGACGTCTTTTGACCATACGTCAACATCCGCCTTTTTAGGGTACACTTAAACGTCGGTTAGATGACGTTATCGGATCCTAACTCTACCCCAGACCTAAACCTACCCCGTCACCTAACCGACGTTAAAGGTAAAGCGTCAGTTGTATGACGGCCCGGGATCGTCATGTAACCGACGTTTAAGGGTACCCTAAGGCGGATGTTGACGTATGGTCAAAAGACGTCCCAAGACGTCAGTTATATGACTTCTTGGGATGAGACTGTGTTACACTGCATGAAAAGACTCAAATCCGGCAATATCCGGGCAAGGTAAACTCCTGTGCAATTTGATGTTTGCTGGATGTATGTGGGAAAAAGCGGATCAGAGTAACACGGAACAGTATATTTCCAGACAAACCCGGAAACCTCACATACGCGGGCATATACAGGAATCCGTGAAATTTCACGGACATATACAGCTGAAACACTGCTGGGTGTGAGAGGTGTGAAGACCTTTCATATGTTAATGACTGACATTGAGGGTGCTGGCTTTTCTCATAGGGAGGAGTGGCAGGGGAGGACTTCAGGATTGAGAAATATCTCTGGTCTACAGCAAACAAGTTGTTAGTACAGAAAAATAAATAAATTCTTAAGGCCCTGAAACACAAAACCGACTTCAAAGAACTAGCAATGACTAAGGGTTGGCTTATGTCGCCTGTGTCAGGGCCTTAAAACCACTGTATGAAAAAAAGTATCCTAATCAAATATTCTTTTATAAAAACAGGACAAAATAAACACCATGATTATACGTTCACAAAAACATCTGAATATTTAATTAAATAAAAAATACAGGGAAATAAACCAAACATTTCAGAATATCTACATTTTTATTGTGAAGTTTTACAAATTGCAGATAACATTTGTTGCCATTGGCTTTGCTTAGTTGGGGACATTTAATTTAACATTCAACAATGTTATTGAACTGCCTGCATTGACACCATTATGAGATCTCAAAATATCTGTAGATTCATACATCACCGTTTTTAGACTGGTGAAGAACGATATTCACAAACTTTTTTATTTTCTTTATATACAATGCTTTGATATTTAACTTCACATAGGCCTATAAAAAAAGAAAGCCTAAAACAAAAACTTTTTTTTCTGGTTTGGACAGAGCCCATCTACTATGGACATTATATTAGACATTCTCTGGTTTGGCCTTAAAAAACCAGTAAAATCGAAATTTTATTCATATTAATTTGTGAATATTTTAAATGTTTCATAAAGGGCCAAAATAAACAATACGTTACTATTGTATTTTTTATTTATTATATAAAAATACATATTTATAATCTAGGCCTATTTATTTTATTTGTTATACAATGTGTATTATATATTTATTTATTTTTTTAATGCAGCATTTGCATTTCAAATTTTGGTGTTCAACTTTGCATTTTAAAATACAACTGTTTTTCGTTTTTCAATTACAGGTTAAAAAATGAAAAACGAATGGACTTAAAAGTACACAGACCAATGGGTCATTTTAAAACTAGTTAATGATTATAATGTGTTTAGACGAGAAACCATAGCGAGAAACAAGGCAAAAATATGGGAGTTTTTTTTTGTGCATTCTAGCGGGTTTTGACGAGGTTTTGGGCTGGAAAACCTTGCTGGCATCTGGCAACCCAACCATAAACACAACAAATGTGGTGACGTAATGGAGGTGCAACCAAATCGTTAGTGTATTGCGTCAAGCGCGAGAAAATAGATTGAAATTACAGCATTCTTTCCCGAAGCAAAGAGAACCAAGTGGTGCTCGATGCAGAGCCAAATGGGAGGAGCTAGAGCTCCAGCTCCTCCCCCTCAATGGAGCTCCAGCTCCTCCCCCTCGCTGGAGCTCCAGCTTCATCTCACGCGCAGGTTACGAGCACTCGGCATGATTTCAAAAAGCAACATATTTCAGCGTCAGCTCGATTTTTATTTAACACAAATGAACAAAATAAATACTATGTTAGTTAGCAAGAGTTCGCTCTGCATCGAGCACCATCTCATTTTATGTGGCGTGAGAGTCACACACCACGCGAAATCCGATCTATCAATCGCTCAATTCTGTAAATGTGATGGAGAGACGGCATTAACGTTAACAGTCTGGTCAGTTGAAATGAAACTGGAGATATGGTTACTTACTGAGTGGAATAATTCATAATATGAACGTTACTGTTAATATGATTCATTTCAATATACATTTACATGTAGACAGTCCAATTACGTATGTATTTTTGTGTTCTGATGAATGGTTTGAAATGATGTGAAGGTACATTACCATACTAATGAATCTTGTCAATGTTAGATCGTATTTAGGAGTTATTTCACTCAGTAACCATCTTTCCAGGCACACACACGCGTGTGTATGCATAGGCCTACTCTACCACAGACTACCAGTCAAAAAGTTTTGGATCAGTATTTGATTTTTTATGTTTTTAAAAGAAGTCATCTCTTCTGCTAACCAAGGCTGCATTTATTTGATTAAAAAAGTTAAATATTATGACAATTAAAATAACTATTTTCTATTTTAATATATTTTAAAGTGTCATTTATTCTTTGATCACAGGAATAAATGTACACTTTACACTATCTATCTATCTATCTATCTATCTATCTATCTATCTATCTATCTATCTATCTATCTATCTATCTATCTATCTATCTATCTATCTATCTATCTATCTATCTATCTATCTATCTATCTATCTATCTATCTATCTATACACACACACACACACATAGAAACAGTTGTTTTAAATTGTAATATTTCTTAATATTACAGTTTTTTTCTTGAATTTTTAATCAAATAAATGCAACTTTGGTGAACAGAAGAGAATTCATTTAAAAACTAAAAATCTTACTGATTTGACTTTTGACTGGTAGTGTATACACATTGTTCTTGAAACTTTTGTGTCAATAAAGCCCTTTGAATTGAATATATATTTTTGTGTGTTTTGAATTTCTACCCTTAAGGTACAATACATTTACTGTATATATTTTTCTCATTGCTTCTATGGTCATAATTACTAGCACATCCTTAAGTTATGTTATGTTAAAATACATTCACATGAACCTGCACAACAAGTAAATATCAATTAAAGCTGCTCAGTTTAAGTCAAAAAAGAAGTTTGGTCAACAATAAAAAATATACAAGGCAACCACTTGCATTCAACAAAACATTTATTTATATATTATATCTAGGGAGAGGGTTGGTAAGTGTTCCTTGAATCTTCTGTCTTTAAAGAAACTCGTTCGACTTCCTATAGGCAGAGAATGATGGCAGAAAGCAGGCCAGAAAAGTAATACAAGTGTTCACAATAGCCATTATATTCTGCCACCAAAGCTGTAGGATGATCTGGAGACCTGTTGGTGAATTGAGAATCAGTCAAACGCTTAGCCAGACATTGATAACAAAATCATTCAAACTCCACGCTATAAGTAATAATATAGTTAATTGGATTTTTGTGTGAGAGCATTCACCTGTCAGAAGCAGAGCGTGTCATTCAGAGGAGACCTAATCTTGAAAAAAGCCTGTTTCTTAGCCAGAACTGGTAGGGGTAAAGAAAGGAAACAGTGTTAAGTTAATACATTAATGGACAGATTAAATGCACATTTAAAGCCTATGTTTCCTAAAAATGTTCATGAGGTTGAGATTACAGAAGTGAGAGTAGCCTACACACCTAGTAGACCTTGTCAATACTACTTGGGCATTTGTAATGATCTCTGTTATTTTGACTATTATTGTACATAATTTGAAATTAAATGAGAACAAAAATATCTATTTACAAACCACAATTGTTATTCTTACACGACATTATGGAAGAAGCTGAATGATTATTTTGCAAATTAGGGAAAAGATAATTTAATTTTTGTATTGCATTATGATAACATTGCTGTATAAAGCACAGCCATACATTCTGCTTTTCTATGAAGTTCAGGATTTTCTATACTGTCATAGAGGTGTAACTCCATTTACACGTTTTAGCATTGATGTCTTATTTGTGGGGGTGCTTTGCATATTATTTATACATTATTACATACAATATTTGCAATTATTTTGTTGCATATGTACTTATTTCTAATATTCTGACCACCTCATGTATGTAAATAGGGTTGACAAAAAACTCTGAATACAATGTAGTGCAACATCACATTTAACTATGACCTCACTGAATTTACACATTTCTGACTGGTAACGTTAGCTAACGTTATAGTGAAGTGTTGGTAAACATTAACTAAAGTTGGCTACACAAATTACAATTATAATAATGTATTTTCATCAACTTACCAGCGAGTGTAGGCCTACTTCGGAAACACTGACAATGAATGGGGTTCAGTGCTGTAACCATCTATCGGCTGCTCCCTCCACGACACCATAGGCGTTGCTTTGCAGGGAGACGTAACAGGTTGTCAACATCATATATATCTATATAAAGGCCTTTATATAGATAAAGTTGTCCTTTCAAACTTGTCCTTTCATCACGGGTGAAACTCGCACAAACAGGCTTGATAGCGCGTCATGTTTTGTCCACTAAGTTAGATCCAGCGAGGGTGAGCTAGCCTAGAACTCTAGCTCAAACGGCTCTGGCTCTTCCCATTGGAAGCTGCAGCGAAGCCCCGCCCACTAAATTTAGCGAGGTGGAGCTGGAGCTCCAGCGAGGGGAGGAGCTCGAGCTCTAGCTCCTCCCATATGGCTCTGCATCGAGGACCATCTCCTTGGGTGTCCTACTTTTAAATGCTTTTAAGGTTTTAGAAAGTATCAGGGACCTGCTTGCTGTGTGAGTTCTGCTATTTTTCCAGCTCACATGGTTGGAATCCCCGCGGTTGAATCACTTTGCGCATGAGTGGTTTTGTTCTGTGCCATGGTTGACCAATCGACTCATCGCATTGCAAAGCACAGCCACGAAATGGGTCATTCTGTCAGTGATGCCCCTTCCTATCGGTGATCGTATTTACATGTGCCCGTGATGCAATGTCGAAGTGCTCCTAATCACAGAATGGCAGAGGCAGCACTTTGGTCAGGAGTGATTAGATGTGCTATGCTGAAGACCTGAAGGTCATACAGTCTCTGAGTGGAGCCGTTGTACCCTGCGGTGGGATTCCAAGCCCATCTAAAGTTAGTGGTATGTCCAAGATGTCAGTTTGGATTGGACACCACCAGCCAAAAATCTGTCTGCTCAGCAAGTACGTCCTCTACAAAGTGTAACTGCATTACACCTAAAGTGTAAACAGACTGTTTGACTCAATGTTATATAGTGAAGGCAGTAAATTACCTTAGTAAATTTCTTTATACCTGCATAGTTTAATATCTAGGCTATTGAACATTTTTGTAATTGCCCTGGAAAAAGAAATCACCCCCCTCCTTTTTTATGAAAAAACAAACAAAACCCTTAAAATCTTATATTTTACATTATATAAAAGGGGCTGTGATTTGATTAAAAATGGAAATTTATTAAATTACAGCTATCAATATTTGCTTAGAAATTCTGAGGATAATTTAAAGATGAAAGGCAGGCATTTTAACATAGACCGTTAATAATTAAACATCTGATTTATTTAGCACTTTTTTTTACGAATCACTAAAGTAACACATTAAATTGAAAGCCCTTATATATAAGATTATACTGCATAAATGGATGTAATTTACATTTTTAATCTACATGAAATTAAATTAAAGGAAATGCATTCTCGCAATATGGAGAAAGACTGTAAATCAGTTACGGTCATACCTTTATGACAACTAGCCCCAGTGATCCGGATTCCAATGGTTTCTGTGTAGCTCTTTGCTAAATTTAATAACTTATTGCAGACACTTTTATATGCGTCTAATATTTTGACAATTTAGTTGTAGGCAATGGACTGTAGTAAGAGAATGAAGCTCTTGCCGAAAAAAAAAATCTCTGAATTGCTTCAGGTTGGTCTCAGGTATCGTTGACAGTCGAGTAAATTTCCCCAGAGAAAATCTGAAGAGAAATTACACTTTTAGTCTGAACACACCACACCAGCTCTGGTATTGAAACACTCTGCAGCTGAATTGACTTTGGTTTCTGGGAGTTTGTCTCTAAAAACATTAATCTTTCAGTCTGACTCTAATCTCCTCAAAATGTTGGGCACATTACAGTTTAATAAAGTTTGACACCAAAGTTTGACTCATGGTAGGGTCGGATGCTTTTGATGTGTAGCTGAATCACAAACCAAGTTATGGATAGCTTGAAAAATAAGTGAATGTTCCCAGCTCACTCACTGAGTACTGAGAGCAGTTGTGGTGCCATAAAAAGAATTTGTCATAAAAGCTCGCAAACTGTGTGAAGTAGTTCTTGTTCAATGCATCAAAAAGGTGATCGATATTAAATATGTTTTTCCACTGTTCTTACAGGAATGATTTACACCACTGGCACCCTAGATTGCGAGACTCAGGATTCCTACTGGCTAACGGTATATGCGACAGACCGAGGAGTGGTGCCGCTCTCTGCCTCTATTGAGGTATTTATCCAAGTGGAGGATGTGAATGATAATGCACCTTTGACCTCTGAATCCATCTACCACCCATACGTCATGGAGAACTCTCCAAAAGATGTGCCTGTTGTTCGCATCCAAGCCCGGGACCCTGACGTCTCCGCTTCAGATAGCCGCCTCATGTATCGTATCACTGCCGGAAATCCTCAGAACTTCTTTTCCATTGATTCCAACACAGGTAAGGTCGATTCCATCACAGTTTTTCCCTATGAAGAAACAAACAAAATAATCCCATAAATTCTTATTTTATAATTTTATAACTCATTGTATAACTGGGGCTGCACATTGACTTAATTTTAATTGAATTAATTATAGCTAAATGAAGTACATTGATCGCAGTTAATTGCATATATCAATGTTTGCAGAGAATCATAAGGATTATAATTTATAATATTATATACATTATTTATTGTTTCTTTGAAGTAAATCATTTAACAGATTTAGTAATTAATAAGTGATCTATACAATTATATTGGATAAACATATGCAAACTACATTTTATGTAATTTACATTTTTATTATAGAAATAAAGTATAGTAATATTTCATTACTGAGATTAGACTGCATAAATGTGCCATTTACATTTTTAAAATATAAACATACAAATATTGAATATATATATATATATATATATATATATATATATATATATATATTCAGAACAAAACTGTAATGTTACGAAATATTAGGCCTATAATTAAAAAAAAATGTTTTTCTGTATTAATACACTTAATATCATTTATTTCTATGATGCAATGCTGACTTTCACAATACTCACCATCATTACTCCAGTCTTTAGTGTTACATGATCCTTCAGAAAGCTTTCTAATATGTTGATTTGACTCGGTTATCTTCAATGTTGGAAAATGCTTAATATTTTTTATTTTAGATATTAAAAGAACAGCATTTATTCAAAATAGAAACATTTTCTAACAATATAAATCTTTACTATCACTTTTTTCAAAATCAATTTAACACATCCTTGCCTGAATAAAAATATTAATTTCTTTCTTTCTTTCTTTCAAAAAAAAAAAAAAGACTGTCCCCGAACTTTTGAAAGGTGGTGTGTGTTGTAACAAATTTTAACTTAATGTTTTTATTTTTATTTATTTTTTTATTTTTTTATTTTATTCATCAAAGAATCGTAAGAATATTAAGCAGAACAACTGTTTCCAACATTGATAATATATCTTATATTAGAATGATTGGCACTGAAGACTGGAGTATTGGAGCTGAAAATTCAGTTTTGCATCACAAAAATAAATTATATATATTTTTAAAAAAATCTTTTAAATTGTAATAAGTATTCACAATTTTTGAAAAAAATGTTCCGTATTTTCAATCAAATAAATGGAGGCTTGATGACCATCATATTAAAAAAAAAATATTAAATTTTGACCAAAACAGCAAATCTACAGAAAATACTGTATGAAAATATCATTTGTTTCCTTCTGAATTTGCAAGAAAAGAAACTTGGATCATTTTTTCCTTTGAAATTTTATTACAGCGTCCTTCAGTCCAAACCTCCTATTGCTTTCACAGATCCCTTCACAAGTACTACTAAACTAACTGAGCAGCACAGGCTGTAATCTGCTTCAGTGTCAGGACATTCTAGCGTGAAGTGTTAACACACATGCAGAGTTCTTATCCCGTGGCGTGCTGGGTGCATTCTGCACTGCCGATTACACCCTGGTGCTGCTTTCCTTGTCATTTAAGAAGTGAGTCATGGGAGCTTATGTATGCAGCAGTAGTCAGTGAATTAATTAAACAAGGTTTGGTGCCAGCAGGAAAGCTTTTCATTCTACTATCGGCAAATCCCTCCAAGGCAGCATGTGGCAGCACATATTTACACTGGAATACGGGGTTTAAGCTCAATAAATCTAACTCAATATATATAATGAGATGTGAGTGAGTGTGTGCATGCATTGATATTTGAAGAGGAGAGAAGTAATGCTGTATTTCTCCATGACATACACACTTTATGAAAGCCTTTGGACCAGTATGAGTGTTCAAGGATGAAATATATGAAAAACTAAAAAAACAGAAAGGGAATGAAATTATGGTTGAATCAACCGAAAGGTATGAAACCTTGAGTGTTTTATAGTTCGCCCCTGGACTGCAGTCACAGATTCTACTTTAGCTTCAGCCAATGTTGGGAAAAGCCGTTGTAATTGCTCTCCACTTATCTTGCTTTCTTTTTGTGATTGCCTGTTGAACTCAGCTTAAGTGTTCAGATAAATTGCATTGTGAGCTCTTTTATAAAAACAAATGTGCTGTGACTAAGCCAGCAACTAATTACTGCACCCTGGAAATAGACAGCGCATGTTTGATTATTGGTTTAGAGAGCTTGATTCTATAGAGTCATATCTTTTACAATTTATTCTAGTTACAAATGCTTTGCCAAGGATATCTTTACAGTATATTTAAATGGATGGATCCTTTGCACTTTCTTCACAACCACTGGTTCATCAACGTCTCTGTGAGTTCATAGCTTCTTTAATTTCTCTAATTGAGTCCCCCTGGATGGCACACATCAGGGAATACTGTGGATTCCAGCAATACGATTCAACCTGTGCCATCAGGAGTTCTTTGTTGCCATGGCTATATTTCACTGAAAATCATTGGCTCAGAAATCGCACATGCAATTGATTTATTTTAGGGAAATAATGGGAACTTGTGCTAAAATGACGGCAGTGTTTTTTAAAATGCTGAAATTTGCAATACATTCGCGCATATACAGTAGGCTATGTTTGATAAAAAACAGTCTCTCAGAGAATCTTTGTTCTGTGGAACACAAAAATAAGACTTCTCAGTGAGAGAGAGACTGAAGCTCTCAATCTTCAAAAGGCATGAAAAAGTACATTTAAGAAAGAGTATTATAGAAGTTATCCATACAACTGATGTGGATTCCAAGCTCTAGATGTGAAACAGACTGAGATTTAAGTACATTCTTCCGAATTTCTCATTTTTTTGATCCACAGAAGAAGGAAAGTCACAGGGGCTTTGTACTATAGCTGAGGGTGGGTAAATAATCCCCATATTTCTTTAAGCCCTCTCTTTTGCAGCTTGTCAATATGTCCACACAGCAGGACTTGTTGTCAAACCCATAGACCCGCTTTAAGTTAATTACCATCATCCAGATGTCTTGTGCCTTGAGGAAGCATTCATATTCAGGAATGTCTTCCTGTCTCAGTCTCTGTTGCTCTGTCTGTCTGAACTGAAGTGTTTTTAAAGCCTAGTTACTGACACTTTGGCTTGGAAAAATAATGCATTCACGAGATGCCATCTGTGGGTTTACGTTAGAGGCTTGTCTCTTGAGCTGCTTTTTTGAAATAACAAACAATGTTGTGTGAATTTATGCACCCTTTCTGACACGTTATTAATCATTGTCGAGTGGAGCGGCTCTCCTCGCTGATCGTCGCGGTCCTTACATTGCACAATTGTCATGAAAGTCATTGTTTATTCAGTTTTGTCATTTAAAAAATAAATGTTTTTCAGGACTCATCACTACCACTTCAAGGAAACTGGACAGAGAGCAACAAGACCAGCACTTCCTAGAGGTATGTATACATGGACATTAGAAATAATTTAATTAAAAAATTAAAAATAAAATACTATTAATTCTGTGTTCTAATCAAATTTTAAAAATAAGATATTCCTACTTGATATTGGCATTTTAATGCATCTTAAAATGTAATTTAATACGTTTTAAGCAATGATGCTGAAAAGCTGAATTTTCAAGCACCATTAATCCAGTCTTTAATTATGTCACAAGATAATATGCTGATTTGCTGCTCAAGAAACATTTCTTATTTTTACCAATGATGAAAACTGCTGTGATGGTTAAGATTTTGTTTAATAAATAGAAAGTAAACACAATAAGTCTTTATTTAAAATAGAAATCTTTTTAACATTAAAAAATGCACTTAGACTAGACTATTTAACTGTAGTGTTAAAGGAAACAAAATGGCAATGCTACTGCTTTACAGATATTTGATTGTCAAAATCATCAATCAAATTGTAGAGCACATAGTTTTTTAAGGATAGCAGTTGATTTGCAGGTCTAAGAGATGATAGACACCTGGCTCCTTTGATAAACAGGATTTATTGACTGGTATTATGTGATCTTTAGTTCATTAAAAGGAAATATTTGTCCTTTACTATGTACATCTCTCTGGGTGTTTTTTTCCCTGATTTTTTTCAGGTGTGTGTATGAAAACATACAGAGATTTCCAAGTTGAAGGTCTGACTTCAAATGCTTTTTTGAAAGTACATAACTGACAGACTTTATATAGTGATAGCAATAGACCTTATTCAGAGCAGCGCCATGACAGGTTTGAGAGTGAGGCTGTGAGGGGTAGACTTACCGTGTTTCCAATGGCATCCGCTCTAAAAAGCTGAATAAAGCTCAAATTACTGACGATTTTTTCCACAGCTTACATTGTCAGGAGTTTTTTGTCAACTGACATTTCTTGGAAATATATTTTTCCCGTGTTTCATAAACAGAACAATCTGAAAACACATTAAATAACAGTACAGCCCATTGAAGAGATGTATGTCTATCCCTCACAGCCTCGCTTTCAGTCTCATTAAAAATCAAAGATGGCGCTGCCGTGAATAAGGCGTATAGCAATTCTAGCCCACATCATACTACTTTTGTTTTGTTTTGCAGTGTTTTTTCTGTTTGAGCTGCCATGAACTAGCGTTGTATGGAAAAGTGGGGCATGTCCATTCATTAAAATCTCTCCTTTTTATCATACTGAACAAATAGGAACATACAGGTTTAGTATGACATGACTGCAAGACAATTAAATCTAACCTTCCTTGTTTGTCATTGATTCTCAAGGGTAGTTTATCAGTTCATGAAATGCTGAAATCATGTAATTCCATTAATAGTCACAAGTACTGAAACTATGATAGAACTACAGAGAAATATAAAATGATTACTTTTCGATAGCTTCAAGTATTTAATTGATAACCTTATAGGATACACACTAACTTATTTATTGACCTATTTTAGGAACACATTTGTCTGTTGAACAAAATAGAGAGATGCTACCAGTGACCTATTGAATTCATTGGAATATAAGGGAAAGCATTTATAGTATCAAGAGAAGAATAGCTTTATACATCCAGGATGTAAAGGCAATGATGTGAGTGATCTTTAATTTCTAATGTCTTATAATAAGGTGCAGTAGAGCAAACGACTGGCCTACATCTGCATTATGAGTGACCGAAAGAATACTGACCAAGGACTCTTATTTAAATCACGTGCAGATGTGCAAATTTTCATACAGTCTGATGAGCAGCCCTTAAATTACTGATCCGTCAATGAGGGCAGTACAGTAGCACTGATCAATGGGATGGGTGTGGCTCCCCGTGATCCCTGCTCTACATGGACAGAGTGGAATGAGGGCCATTGATTTCTGTGTTCACTAAATGATGATTCACTCTGCAGAAGGCTTCTAGTTTCAAAGTTCATATCTTACATCTAGCGCCTCAAGGTGCCTGCTTTGAGAGAGCCGCTCAGGCGTCAGCGTCTCCAGAGTATACGCGCTGACTGCGGACGGACCCCATTAAAGATTTAGTCCATAGAGGCTTTCTTGATCTGCTGCTTGTGAGTTTGCAGTGGCGTAATTTGCCCCTGGCCTCTTTTTGTGACCAGTCTCTGATCAAGTTCTGGAAATATCCAGTGGAGCTCCATGTAGAAGAGAGATCAATTGCGTTCTTTTCTAATAAATGCGCCTGAGTTGATCTTATTTTCTATTTTATTTTAAAATAGATTTTGATGAGAGAAGAGTTCTGTTTATTTTATGTATAGCCTTTTTATGTCTCTTGACAGCAGAGAAACGTTGAGTTGCTAAGATGTTTGAGTTGTTTTTGGCACATTTCTTTAAGGTTGCCAGGGTGTTTTAAAGTCTACTTCAAAAATCTGATTGCTTGTTTATAGTCCAAATTATATGGCATGTGTTGCAGGAATAAAATATAGTCTAAAATGTGCAATGTTAATGGAAAATATTTGGTAGTGCAAAGTTGAAAAGGTACATTGCAGATGCTATAAAGAATATCCGAGGGGAAAGGGACATAAATCAATTATATACTACTGCTAAAACGTTTGGTGTCAGTTAGATTCTTGTAATGTTTTGGACATAAAATGTAATTTGATTTTGATTTGATAAACTTGATTTATCCCCTAAGGCACACTAAGGCTGCATTTATTTGATGAAAGATAACAGTAATATTGTGAAATAGTATTAGATTTTAAAGTAACTGTTAAAAGATTTTGAAATGTAATTTATTACTGTGATTCCAAATACATTTTCAGCATCATTACTGCAGTCTTCAGTGTCACATGATCCTTCAGAAATCATTCTAATATACTGATTTGATGCTCAAGAAACATTTCATGAATGCATGAAGAGACAATGAGTGAACGTACCCATCATAAACTGTAAATGCAGCTACCTTGACCTGTTAAATTATTCTAATATACTGATTTGATGCTCAAGAAACATGAGTGCATGAAGAGACAATGAGTGAATGTACCCATCATAAACTGTAAATGCAGCTACCTTGACCTGTTAAATTTGCTAATGAATTTAAAACTAACTTTATCTCCATCAACTGTGCATTACTGTGTTGTAATTTTGTTTATATGTGTTTATTCTAGGTTACGGTTATGGACGGAGGAGGGATCTTCAGGCAGTCCACTGTCTGGGTGATAGTCCATGTTCAGGATGAGAATGACAATACACCTGAATTCAAAGAGTCAGTGTACCGCATCATCCTTCTGGAGCGGGACCGCAACAAACGCGGTGACCCTGTCTACAGAGTCGTCGCCCATGATCGAGATGAAGGGTCCAATGCAGATCTGACATACAGCATTGTGGATGGAAATGATGACGGCAAGTTCGTTATCGATCCTAAGACAGCCATGGTGTCTTCCAAGAAGATGGTCACGGCTGGTGGCTTTGATATTCTCACGGTAAAGTACCAGACAGATGGTATTTCAGGTCACGTTGAAGTTTTTTTTATAAGCATAAAGTTTTCAGCGTTTTCTACTTAATTTTTTCTATGCCCTCCTCAGATAAAAGCCATTGACAATGGGAACCCTCAGAAGTGGTCGACCACTCGTTTGCATGTTGAATGGATTCGGAAGCCCGTGCCTTCGCCAATGGCCTTGCGATTTACCGCAGCTGTTTACAACTTCACAGTGGGGGAAAACGCCAAAGTGTATGAGTCAGTTGGAGTGGTCTCAGTTTTTCAGACAGCAACTCCTTTATGGTTCGACATCATTGGTGAGCATCAATAATGCAGCAGTTTCAGTCATAAATTAAGTCGGGTTGCAAACTTTAATGTCCATAATACTACTGAGATTAATGTCTGCTTAGGATGAATCACTTGTGTTGAACCATTCCTCAGTTGCTTGGGAAAAACTGTGCTGATGAATAAATGTAGATGTAATTTAAAGGAGTAGACCTCTATGGTAAGCGATGCTGACAATGATTTACTCCATTTGGTCGTTGCCTACAGCTCTTCTACATATGTATCATTTGCATTTTGCACCTATAGTTTCTGCTTATAGTTGGACAACAGAAGATGCATGGATGGTAAAGTTAGTGAACTAAAATATGCAAAGAGGGTCATTTTGATTAAACCCTATTAGTATTTAGGATTTTGCTGAGCGTTGCAGATGTAGTACCACGTTGGGGGCATTGCTTGTGTGATTTAGTTGGAAAAGGTACTCTGTGACTGACGTCACCTCGTTTCTCACTAGAGGAGGGAACGTGTACTGCATAATATCTTACGCTAATGCAAAAGCTCTTTTCCATGAGATAATGAAGCCCAAAATTGTTCTTAATTTTTAATTAATGTAAAACGCATTACGGCAGCATGCAGACATAGGCAAGGCGGCATTTGTGTGCAGGCAAATGTGTGTACTGCTAAATAGATGCCGTGGCTTCTTCACTCTAGATCCAGCGATACGTTAGCTTTGCCGAAGAGATGAAAAATCAGATTATATCAGCCCATCTATATTTATAGGCCCAGGCCACGCCTGCTTTGGTGGGAGGTGGCGTCGTGGGCGTGGAGCGCCCCCATTGGATCTGACGTCACCAATGGCCTCTCTCGATATGCTGCTGCAGTTGCTGCAGGACAGCCAATAGGCAATTGCCTATGTCTGCATGCTGCTGAACGTTTTTTAAAATTAATTCAAAATTAAGGATCATTTTTGGCTTCATTATCTCTTGGTAAAGAGGTTTTCCCTTAGCGTAATATATTACGCAGTACGAGAGAACCTCTAGTAAGAGAACTCCCAAATGAATAAACGTTTAAAAAGCAATTTTTGAATTTGTTTAGGTTAATATGAGTTCTTGGCATCCATGTCAATTTTTCATTTTCTTTTTCTTTCCATTCATCTGGATCTGTCTCTGAGTAGGTGGAAGGACGTCACGGGAGATGTTTTATATCCCACAGAGCTCCTGTGGTGGAAACTGTTCATCTGACAGAGGTAGGCTAACTGTCAGTATTTTGTAGTTATTTTCCTGAGCGTGAAGGTTTGGCTAGTTTATCTGATAATTTAGATACTCGCTTTAAAAACTCCATTTGCCGCAGGACAAACGTGAAGCTCTCAATCCTGTAAACACTTTGAGTGCTGAGATTCCTTCCAGACTTTGGTCTTCTGATCTCATTTAAGTGTGGTGGAAAGTGAGTGGAATTGGAACAGATGCATGCAATGAATACTAAAGATGCTCAGAAAGTTTGCCCTTATCCGTCAGAATGGACTTGCATTAATGATTTGAGAATCTGCCGGGAAGAGGCTTGTACCTGACACAGATGTTTGTGGGAGTCGAAGATAAGAGACCCGAGGCTGATGGGAAAGATCCCAACAGAAAGCGGTTGATGTTTCAAATGCTGTGAAACTTTGATGAATCGCTGTGAAACATAATAAATTTATTTCTCACATATGAGCAAAACAGCATGACAGTTTGATTGGTAGAGTGTTCACCTTGATCCTTTTCTGCTAAAACTCTTCATTGGATAAATAAATGCATGCAATGCATTTTCTATCACTTTTAATTTTTCAGCTCATGCTAACTGTGATTTCTTGGTGTAATAGGAAACTATGGTGGTCCATTTGATATTCAGAGAGGGATGGGGACCATAGTAATAGCCAG
Organism: Cyprinella venusta; assembly: GCA_038021265.1. NCBI lineage: Eukaryota > Metazoa > Chordata > Actinopteri > Cypriniformes > Leuciscidae > Cyprinella > Cyprinella venusta. Next base: position 6,168,234 of record CM075879.1, on the reverse strand, counting down.
ACCTCTAGATGCAGAGATACAATCACTATACAACATGACGGTGCAGGTGACAGATGGAACCAACACAGCCACTTCACAGGTATATTTTTAGTTGTATACACATCCTGGAAACTTTTTCTAACAGAATCAAGACTGCTAACTTTGCAAGAAACTATAGTATTGTGGTTGAAATATCCAAGAGAGAAACATCTCCAAGATGTTAAGCAGTGTGCCAACTTTTATCTAATTTTATCAACGTATCACTGTTTGCCGTGAAAGAGATATCTATATCATCTTCACTGAATATGTCTTCAGGTATTCCAGGGGCTTCTGAGTATTCCAGTGTCCCAGAAACCCACATTGTATTGTCACTCTAGCATGTGCATTTTCTATTTCTTATTTAAGCTGTTTTAACATCATATTGCAACAGTGTAGATTACTTAGAGGGATCTGTTTAAATTAGATGAATTTCTGTGAAAAGCTAACAATGACTCTGTCCCCTGTATCTATAGGTTTACATAAAGGTTTTGGACAGCAATGACAACACTCCCATTTTCTCTGAGCGTACATATGAAGTCTTGGTATCTGAGGATACACCAGCTGACACTGAGGTCTTGCGCGTCCGAGCCAGGGACAAGGATGAACGGGCAAAGTTGAGCTACTCTATCCATGGCAGCGTTGATCCGGCAAGCATGCGGATGTTTAGGATCAATCCTGGTACTGGTGTCATGTACACAGCAGATCGACTGGACTATGAGGTCCGCACTCAACACATCCTTACTATTATGGTAAGAAACAAGATATCTGTTATAGAACTGTACTGAGGTTCCAATATATTGGTAGATTGGTTGATAACTGATTTCAAATCTGAAACAGATCATTTCACATATGACATACAGTGGGGTCCAAAGGTCTGGTATAAATCCCTCACTATTTGCTTTTTGTTTAAATTTAATAAGAAAAAATCTTAAGGATATTAGGATAGATACTACTTAAATTATATTATCATTATTGATATATGAATAGATTTTTTTGTGTTTAAACAACATGATTTTCTTGGACAATATATCCCCTTTTGCTGACATGATGGAATGGACTCCACATGTGTATGTAAAACCTGATGTTATACAGCATGATTCAGAAAATATTTAAATGTTCATTACATTTTTTAGTGTTCAAAATTAGAAATGTTCTATTTGTGTCCTGGTTTTAGTAAACATTTTAATCAATATGGACTCTTGAACTCGACTGTATCTGATTTTTTACGGTATTTTGCAGAATTTTAGATTATCAAAAAATATAGCTCACAATACCAGATTTTATATTTTGACAGTTTGCATTTTTGACTGTTAAACTGTCTTTTTTATTCCTTTCCCCCCCCTCATTTTGCTTGTTTCTTCACAAATCTTTTCCATGCAAAAACTATTAGTTTTCTCCTCAGCTCTGTCGCCTTGTTTCCTCCTTTTTTTCTTCTTTTATTTTAGGTGAAAGATCAAGAATTTCCCTACTACAGAGACCTGGCACGGATTATTGTGACTTTGAAGGATTCCAATGACCAGCCACCTTTTTTTACTCGCACTTTGTATGACAGTACAGTGTTTGAGTCGGCCCCAGCAGGAACGTCAGCTTTGCAGGTGATCGCACTAGACAGAGACTCGGGGAGAAACGGGGAAATAGTTTACTCAATTGATGCAGGTAAACACCATATTCTCTGCTCTTGAATTTATTACGCTCCCTGATAACATTTCCATTGTTCAGCTGTTTTAAATAAAACTGATTGTCTATGCCGCTGAGTGTGATGCATTAGCTCATTCTTTTAACAAGTCATGCATCTTAAGATTTATCTTTGATATATCCTTTACCTGAAATGCCACTTTTCATGATCAATTGACAGGCATGTCTTTTTTTTCTTTCTCAGGCAACACTGGTGGCTTATTTGTAATAGATCCACTATCTGGCATCATTTCAGTAGCCAGAGAGCTGGACCTTACAACTGTGGGTTTTTATACCCTTACTGTGAGAGCCACAGATGGAGGTACACCGGCATTAAGTAGCACCACTGCTGCGAAGATCGCCATCTCTCTCTCTGATTTCTCCAGTCCAAAGTTTGCCCAACAAGAATACCAGGCTGAGATTACGGAGAATGTAGCCGTCGGGACTTTTGTCATAATGGTCTCTGCAATTAGTCGATCCATACTGATTTATGACATTAAACAAGGGAATGATGAAAGGAGGTTTAAAATAAATCGTTACACAGGTGTCATCACAACACAAAGGGATTTTGACTTTGAGATGACCTCCTCATATGTGTTGGCCATTCAGGCTGTCAACATGGCTGGGATTGCCTCCACTGTCACTGTCTGCATCCAGGTTGTTGATGAAAATGATAATCCTCCAGTTTTCCAGGAGCTCACATATAAAGGGACCATCAGTGAGGCAGCCCCTGTCAATAGTGTGGTGATGAGTGAGGATGGAAAGCCCTTGGTAATTGAAGCCACAGATGCTGACAAGAATCACAATGCCCTCCTGATCTTCCAGATTGTGGAGGACACAGCTAAATTGTTCTTTACAGTGGACTCGGGAACTGGCTCAGTCAGAACTATAGACGAATCCGACGAGCGTCCTTGTGTAGGCTGCCATCTTGTGGCGACGCCATTACTGAGCTGTCACACCGGCATAGACATATGCACCGGTATGTAAACAAACCTCGGAGATAAGATGATAACGCACCTTCGATGACAGCTACAGCCAGGCAGACTTGTTGGGTTGATGATGTTGGACATTAGCCTCCAGTCACAGATGAAGGTACAAACGATCTTACAGATTATTTATGAAAATAGCTTGGCAAGCTAGCTAGGCTAACGTTTGCTACAGAATAAACTAAAAAAAGATCTGTCCATTTGGCAACAATAAATAAATAAATAAATTAAATCAAATAAACAAATTCATGTTTTTCATTTGTGTTCATTATTTATCTCATTTTTACATTGCAACGGGCATAAGTAAGGTAACGTTACAGCTAGAAAGTATACACAATATCGACCAACTAGTGTTTTTAAACCATGGAAAGAGGTCAATATAACAGCAGGAGAACAATTATTTCACATAACGTTAGCTCAGGAAAGCCATTTATGACCATAGCATGTTAATTAAATAGAAAAAATAGCAAGAGAGGAGATGTTGCTGATCACTATATCACACATTTATTATATTTTTTTTACTTATGTCATTAAATAATTGTTATTATACGCGAATGTCCGCGTCTTGTACTCGCCCAGGAAATCTTTGTAAACCGTACGGCACCTGACAGGGGCAGTCGACCCGGGGTATTCACAATGTTTTCTCTTCAAAATTGAAATTTTACTGCCACCATTGAAACAATTTATAACGGAAACTGTTTACCCACTCGACACTATACAAGGGGTAACGTTGTAACGTTAGTGACAGTCGTAAATCGCGGGCTGTTTATTCCTGTGGACGCAAGTTGCAAATAAAACAATAGAAGGCAATGGAGCAACGCTACCCAGTAACATCTCAGTAATGGCGCCCGCTTACTTCCGTTTTTTTCGCCGGATTCGTCTATAGCCCAGCTGGACTATGAAACTTTTAGTGCTTTTTATTTTTCTGTTAATGTGCGGGACAGTGGCAGGCCTCAGCTAACAGCGGAGAAGCCAGCCAGAGTCCTAATCAGGGTTGCGAACGTCAATGACTCTCCCCCTCAGTTCTCACAAGAAGCTTATGACACTGTGTTGCTTCTTCCAACATATGCTGGGGTTGAGGTTCTGAGAGTAGAAGCCACTGACCCAGACATGGCCACTGATCTGATTTATTCTTTGGCTGATAGCAACTTGGAGCACTTCGAAATAGATCCATCATCGGGTGTCCTCACGGTCAAAAACAATAAACTCTCCAAAGACCGTTATCGTTTCAATGTCAAAGTGTCAGATGGACGGTATTTTTGCACAGCACTTGTGACGGTGTTGGTCAGGGAGGCTATGGACAGTGGTCTCCTTTTCAGTCAAACCTCTTACTCCTCCTCTGTACTGGAGAATAGTGTGAACATTACCACAGTGAGCATTATAAGTGCTGTAGGAAACCGCTTAAATGAACCTCTAAAGTACACTCTTTTGAATTCAGGGACACGCTTTACAATTCGTCCCACATCAGGGGTTATTCAAACCACAGGAGTCCTTTTTGATCGAGAACAACAGGAACTGTATGAGCTGGTGGTAGAAGTGAGTAGAGAATACGACCAGCTGCGAGTTGCTAGAGTAACCGTCAGAGTAGAAGTTGAGGATGTTAATGACAATGCCCCTGAGTTTCTAGGCCTTCCATATTATGCTGCTGTGCAGGTTGATGCAAAACCTGGCTCACCCATTATCCAGGTGTCCGCTACAGATTTGGACAAAGGAATTAATGGAGCTGTGTATTATGAGCTTAAGGAGGACCATCCACAATTTGAAGTGAACAAGCTCACTGGGGAACTTACTCTTAAAAGGGCCTTTGATGCAGACTTGTCCAATGTTGAATATCCACTTGTCATCCTTGCACGTGATGCAGGCTACCCCTCCTTGTTCACTGTTGCTGAGCTTCCAGTTACAGTTGTGAACAAAGCCATGCCTGTGTTTGACAAGTCTTTTTATGGCATATCAGTAAGAGAGGACATTGCTGTGTTCACTCCCGTTTTATGCATAAATGCCACCAGTCCAGAGGGCCAAAACATTATATATACCATTGTGAACGGGGATTCCTCCTCTCAATTTGACATTGGCTTTGACAGTGGTGTGATTAATGTCATATATCCTTTAGACTATGAGACCACACCCTACTACAGGCTAACCGTCAGGTCTATGGACACTCTCACTGGAGCCAGATCCGAAGTAGATGTGGACATAGTTGTGGTGGATGTAAATGACAATGCCCCTATATTTGGCAATGCCTCTTACACCACCACTTTATCAGAAAACTCAATGATCGGTTCTAGCGTGATACAGCTCTTGGCAACAGACAAAGACTCTGACAAATACAATATTATTAACTATCAAATCCTCTCTGATGGATTCAACAGCACAGACTACTTCCTCGTTGACAGCACAAGTGGACTCGTGTTAACAGCCCGTCTTTTGGACTATGAACTTACACCAAGCTTCAGCTTTATCGTTAGGGCAACAGACAATGGTTCCCCATCCCAGAGCAGTGAAGTCACTGTCACTGTATTGGTGAGTGACATTAATGACAATCCACCGTCCTTCAGCCAACCACTTTACGAAGCTTTTGTGAGCGAACTGGCTCCCAGAGGCCACATTGTGACATGTGTCCAGGCTTCTGATGCAGACAGCTCAGATGCTGAGAGTTTGAGGTACAGCATACTCTCTGGAGATGAGAAAATGAACTTCATAATAGACTCCCAGACAGGTGTCATTTCCCTGTCCAGCCAGCGCAGACAGGGGATGCGGACAGCGTACGACCTCAACGTGTCTGTATCGGATGGGGTGTTCACCAACACTGCACAGGTGAACATTCGAGTCATGGGGGCTAACCTTTACAGCCCTGTCTTTAGTCAACGGTTCTACTTGGCGGAGGTCCGCGAGAACTCCCCTGCAGGTACCAGAGTCATTCAGGTGCGTGCCACGGATGAGGACTCAGGGATTTTTGGTCAGATCATGTTTTCTTTTATCAATGACCTTGGAAAGACTCAGTTTTACATTGGAGCCGATGGCCTAATAACGACAGCTCAGAAACTGGACAGAGAGAACCCAGTGAACCGAGACATCGTGCTAACTGTAATGGCACTTGATGGTGGGGGAAGAGCAGCCTTCTGCACCGTTAGGGTAATTCTTGCTGATGAGAATGATAATGCTCCACGTTTTAGGGCTATGGAGTATAGAGTTAGCATAAAGGCTAACATGCCAATGGGGTCGCTGGTGACTCAGATCCAAGCTCAGGACCCAGATGCCGGCGACAATGGCAGAGTTAGCTACTCGCTGTACAGTGAGGCAAGGCTTCCTCTAGTAGATGTGCTGGAGATTGAGCCTGACAGTGGCTGGATGGTCACAAAGGGAAGCATGACGCATCTCAGAGGAACAGTCCTCTCCTTTTTTGTCAAAGCTACTGATGGCGGGGTCCCAGCCAAACATTCGCTTGTGTCTGCATTTATTCATGTCTTACCACCTGATGCAAATGTCCCCTCCTTCACCCAGCCCCAGTACTCTTATACGGTCCCAGAGGACACACCTGTTGGATCAGCCTTGGGATCGGTATACTTAAGTCCTGGTCAGACTGCTTCATTTTCTGTGGTAAATGGAGAGACTGGGGAGAGTAACCAGGGTGGGACATTTTTGGTTGAGAGAGAAACTGGACTTTTAAGGCTTGTTAGCCCTCTGGACTATGAACTCATCAACATTTACCGTTTCAAAGTTGCTGCCACCATGAGGCAGGCGCTGGTTGAATCTATGTCTGTTGTAGATGTAGAAGTAAAGGTGCTAGATGTGAACGACAACAAACCATTATTCGGAACCAGTTCTTATGTGGCCATGGTTATGGAGGGCATGCCTAGGGGTACACGCGTTATCCAGGTACGAGCACTTGACCCTGACTGGGGCTCTAACGGACAGGTTAATTACAGCCTTGGCCCGACCCTAAAGCAAGAGCAGGACAAAGCAAATGGATCTAAATCTGTCTCCAGTGCTATGTTTGTTATTGACAGCAAGACTGGTTGGATCACTACTCTCGGTGACCTGGACCATGAGATGTGCCCATCTTACACCTTCAATGTGGTGGCATCTGATCTAGGTGAAGGTGTCTCACTGTCCTCAACTGCTGTAGTGACTGTTGCAATAGCAGACGTCAATGACAACCCCCCTACCTTCGAGAGGGAGTACTACAGAGGTGCTGTGCGAGAGAGTGACCCACTGGGGGAGGTGGTTTCAGTGCTGAGCACTCGTGATGGGGACAGCTCTGATCAGAATCGGCTTGTCAGCTTCCATATCACAGGTACGTATTAAAGTAGGCCACTGGAGGATGATTTATGGCTCTCGGTGGCTCTCCGGGAAAGATAATCACATTGAAAGGGTTTAATTTAATGAACTAAGTGTGCAAAAGCTATATGAGTAAAGAGCCATCTGCTTTATGTGTCACATTACTTTGTTTAAAGACTATCTGGGGATGTGAACAGATTGTTAGAATTAAGCTCAGTTTATTGTTTCCAATAACCTGGGATACTTTATATACCCTCTCCAAAAGTGTCCCTAAGTGTTTGTTCACTTAGCATGCTCTTAGAGTTATTTTGATGGGTGTAAGCACAAATTTTTATTTGACGTGCTCAGTATACAGTAGTTTAAAATATTATGTTTTAGTTTATTTTAAATAAAGTACAATAATACCTTACAGCATATAAACATTGTTATGTGTTTATGCAAATTAAATACATGATGGTTTGGTTTCTGTGCAGGCCATCACAGAGTTTTACAAATCTTCCTTCCTAATTTATCTCAATTGCGTGGCCATTCTTTTTTGACTCAGGAGGAAACCCCAAGGGTGTGTTTGGGCTGGCTCCTGTTCAGGGTGAGTGGAAGGTCTTCGTGAAACGGCCTTTGGACAGAGAGGAGCAGGATCAATACCTGCTCAATATTACTGCCAGTGACGGACTGTTTGTAACCCGCATAGGCGTAGAGGTCACTGTCATAGATGCCAATGACAACAGCCCCATCTGCAATCAGGTCTGAGCAATTGATTTAGACTGGCATTTCATGTCATACAGCCCAAGTTAACAACTACCATGTTTAATGCTTGCATACAGATGTAAATGAAGTCTTTTCACACAAATGTATTTTATATTCAGAATTCAATACACAGTTTGAATAGTTTTTCATCATTATTTTTTAGGCTCAATATGAGGCCTCGTTTCCAGAAGATGTGGCTATTAATACTGTTGTTCTGACAGTTGGAGCTACAGACTTGGACACTGGTGTCAATGCAGAAGTTCAGTACTCTCTGTTTGGCATTGGAGTTGAAGATTTTTACATGGATGCAAATACTGGTAGTTCTGTACTTCTTCTTTCACATTTGCTTTTACGCTTTTGATACTTCAAATTTTTCTGCGTCATAAAGCTTGATTTTTGTCCTTATTTGCTCTGGAGGAGTCAACACTAGTTGGCAGATTTTGTGCAGTCAGAGTTTACAGGTTTCACAAAAAGGTTTTTTTTTGTTTGTATTTTTTGCCTCAAGACTATGATTCCTTCCAGTCTGGTGATATCAAACATGTTTGACATTTGTCATTCGTCTCTTAGCAACAATGTGCATGTATATGCATGATTTCGTGTTCAAAGTGATTTGAAAAGTCTGATAGTGTGTGTTCCCGTGTCATTTAGTGGATACTACCCATTTGTTTTCTGCAAACATTTTCAAATTTGGCAAGTGTATAAAAAAAAGGTTCAGATTTGAAAAGTTATGAACTGGAATGCAGATTATCTTTAGATTATTTTAAGTATAATTGGTTACAATACAATTAATATAATTTTGCCGTCTTTCCCAAATTGACTTGGAAGTTTAAAGCATCTTTAGATAGACAGCATTGATTTAGTAATTACTTCATTGACGTCAATAGGCTTGATTGAATGAAACATTTATGAGACACAAAAATATTTAGCACCCTCATCCATAATTTAAAGTATCTTTTATTCATCTAACTGAAGTTTTTACTTATTGCAACTCTGGCCCATGGTTCTGAAATCCATCCTACAGTATGAGGCTTTGCACTTTTCTTATGTCTCTTTTTTTTGTGCCAGGTGAACTGAAGACAGCCTCTCTGTTGGACCGGGAGAGAACGGCAGGTTATAAATTGGTAGCACAGGCTACAGATGGAGGAGGGCTGTTCTGTCGCTCTGAAATTTCTCTGACCATTCTGGACGTTAATGACAATGCGCCATCATTTGCCTTCACACGGTTCATGGCGAGTGTATATGAGAGTGCTGCACCCAAGGCCTTGATCACACGCCTTCAGGCTAATGATCCAGATGAAGGTGTGTATTTCACATTTGATATAAGTTAATCTCTTTTTTTCCAAAACATTTCAACCCCTTTTGCCTTCACCATTTTATTTTAAATAGTCCTGCAATTTGATTTAGAAAACTAAAAACATAAGCTCATAAAACTCTCATAACAATTAAAAAATAGTGTTTAAATTTGTTTTAATTGAGTCACAGCATATTACATTGCAAGCCCTTATTTTTAACAAATGTTAAGTTCCTTTTTTGCATGTTTGATGGTGTTTCTTTATGTCTTCTCCCAGGTCTGAACAGGAAGATTGTGTACACACTTGTTGACTCTGCTGATGGTATGTTCTCCACTGACCCATGCTCTGGTCTGGTGATCCTGGAAAAGTCTCTGGACAGAGAAGTGCAAGACTTGTATTCGATAAGGATCAAGGCCACTGACCGAGCAGGGGCCGATGGCTCGCTTTCCACCCAGGTGGACCTCACCATCATGGTTCTGGACGTGAACGACAATCCACCTGTGTTTCAAAAGCAAGATTACGCGGCCACAGTGCCTGAAGACGTTACTGTAGGAACAGAAGTGCTGCGCGTCTTTGCCACGAGTGGTGATATTGGAGTGAATGCAGAAATCTACTTTCGAATCTTGTCTGGAAATGAGCTGGGAAAGTTTTCCATTGATGAGTCATCAGGCAAGGCGGAGAGACGGATGTTTTCTGCACATAAACAATTATTTCGGGTTTGAAATTGTTTTGCAGTTTTTAGTTCGATTTATTTCAAGAGCTTACTTGTAACTAACGCAAATAAAGGCTTATTGTCAGGCCATTTATATTTCCTTTCTTCACGAATCATTGAGAGAAATGTAAGAAAGTCTATTGACTCTAGACAGCACATTATGATTTGACAAATTGAAACGGCACAATAAAAGTGCAGCGATTGGGAAAATTAGTTATGAATGCTCCACAAAATTCTAATAATCATGCTTAACATGCAGAAAACACGGGAACAGTTACAGAGAGCACTCTTTGTTTCTTAAAAAGATGTAGGCAGTCAGTGGAAACCGTGAAATATAACATTTTTATAGTTAAATCACTTCCCATCCATTCAGTTTTGACAAAAGAATAATGTACTTTAGTTTATGTCTGTACTTTAAGAGAATTAAGTGCTTTCTTTTGGCTATTGTGTGTGAGCTTAATGTTCTGGTTTTTCTTGCATCCAAAGGAGCCTTTGTATTGAAAGTTATGTAAATGCGGCGGCTATTATATATGCATATAAATTAATTGTCTTTGCTCTGACTCATATCTCGTATGATTTCAGGCATCATTTCTGTGGTGGACGATCTTGACTACGAGCTCTGCAAGGACTTTTTCCTAAATGTAGAGGCCTTTGATGGCGGATCGCCTCCCTTGAGGTCCAGGACCATAGTGACCATAGAGCTACTGGACGTCAATGACAACTCGCCTTCTTTCAGCGAGGACATTTACAATGTTCTGATCAGCGAAGACGTAGCCATCGGAGAGACCGTCACGAGGGTAAAGTTCTCTCATTAGCCGAGCCACTTCATTGGCATTTAATTAGCCGCAGACATAATTTCAATTTCACAGCTAGCATATAATTAAGCTTATTGCTCACATAAATCCCCTTAATGAATTAAGCTAGTTATTCATTTGCACTGTGTACTTGAGCTGTAATATAATTAATCGGAAGAGGGTGTAATTTGCTTCACAATACGTATAAATTCAGGACTTTTTGGCCTCTCTGGAATATGCAAATATGGACTTGTTGTCTGTTTGTTATGTGCAGCTGTTCGCAGAGGACCTGGACAGTCAGATCAATGGGCAAATAACTTATTCCATTCTGAAAGGGGACCGTGACAACCAGTTTTGGATCGACCCTGTCACTGGGCTTCTGAAAGTTAACAAGGCGCTGGACAGAGAGACGGTTAGTCCTTGGAATGAGCTCGGGTACTTTGGCTAATGAATCTTGACATCTCTTCGAGACACTCTCCTGAGACGTTGCATGATTTCGGCCAATTATGTTTAAATCAGCCGTAAAGTCTTTAATTTGGCAAATGTTGGATTGAAATTGAGGCTTTTGTGTTACTGTGGGGTTAGCGGACAGTCCTGTTCTTCTAAAAAAGACATTTAATAAGAATTGAGTCACTCTAAACTGTTTTTACCTGACATTTATCTTCCTGTCTCACTTGTATAAGGTCTCAAGCTACTCATTGTCTGTCCAAGCGTTTGACAGCGGGTCACCTGCAAAGTCAACCACTGTGAATGTCAATATCGAGATTGCTGATGTGAACGACAACCCGCCGATCTTCTCTCCCGCTAACGCTTCAGCTGTGATTCAGGTGTGAGCCACAGTCTTAACTCTTTTATTTGCAGCAATAGACATTGTCAACTACCGACAATATATGGGACATGTGACTGTTGCTAAGGCAAGTGCTACTATTACTGTTGCTAAGGGATTTCAACAAACGACTGGATGATTCATCAAATATTCACATTATATTTACAATGCTTTAATGTCGTTTTTTTTTTTACCATTAAGAATGTGTGATTCGATTTGTTTAGTGCTGTTACAACATGCATGCTTTGACGGTAATGTTTTAAATTTCAGTAGCAAAAAAACGTTTTTAGTATTTGTAGGTTTACATAATCAGTTGTAAATCAGTCTTTCAATGAGCTGATTCAGAACTCGAAATGTTCCCTGTTTGACTTTTTTAATGTATTTAAATGTTTTAGTAAAATACACTAACGTGTAATAATGTGAAATATTATTATAATTTAAAATCACAATTTTCTATTTTAATATTAATAATGTAATTTATTCATGTGATTGGTCAGAAGCCATTACTGCAGAAATCATTTCAGAAATCATTCTAAAATGCTGATTGATCATTATCAATGTTAAAAAAAATTGTGATGCTTACTATTTTTGTGGAAACAATACAAGATTTGCAGGATTTTTTGATGAATAGAAAGGTACAAAGAACACAGTTTGTCTTTATTGTCACTTTTGATCAATTTAATGTGGCCTTGCTGAATAAAAGTATTCATTTCTTAAATTAGAAAAAAACATCAACTCACTGACCCCAAGATTTTGATTGGTAGTGCATGTTGGTCAATGGTGTGGTTTTTTACTATTATATTATGTCTAATATTGTTCTGTAATATTTATGGAAAATATATAACTATATAAACTGAGATAAAGTATATTAAATTTCGGCACAAAACTCATCTTCCCATGGAAATGATTTTTACGGCTTGTTGGGGAGATGTGTGCTATGTCTTATGATCTACCTCCACAATGATAAAGTGTCTAAGAAATCACCTAGACTTATTAAAGGAGCTACCTGAGCCATATCTATGGACTAGATAGAATATTATGCAACTTTAGGGTCAGCGTTCTTGACTAGGTTTAAGAAGTAAACAACCTTGCGTTTACATAAAAGAGACACTTGCAGCACATTCGAATTTAAGACTTTTGTATTGATACATTATTTGTGTTTTTTTTATGTTTTTCATTCAAGTTGAACAAGCCTGCAGGAACTACCATCGTCACACTGTCAGTTTCTGATAAGGACTCCTCTAGAAATGGCGCACCTTTTGAGTTTCGCATCGTGTCTGGAAATGAGGGAAATGCCTTCAGTTTGGACCAGAATGGAGAATTGCGGACAAGTCGAGTATTTGGTTCAGATGCAACGCGGGAGTATACGCTTGAGATACAGGTTTGTACAACTCCAGAAAACAGCTCAAAAAAGTAAATTGTCTGTTAAAGTCAACATGACATGGAAGTTTGGAGCCTTTTCTTCCCTATTGTGATGTATAACCGAGTGAAACGTCTTCTCGAGCAAGAACATTTTTTGAGTGGGACATGAATTTGTTTTTGAATTGATTGGATGGTTGTGGTTTGCAATTGCTGTGATGTCATGTGAGTGACAGGTTGTCCCACCCTGGTTGTCCCGTCGCTGCATGAGGGATTTACAGTTATTTTGATTAAAGATTATGAGGACACATGAATTTAAAAAAAAGATGTGCACCGATAAATCATTTATAATAAGTACTTTAATATTCCATTAAAAAAAGTCGAAAATTTTAATTTCATGGTGACTTTAAAAGTGAGTTCAGAATGTCTGGAAATCACACACGGGTGTTTTTTCAACTATGAGTAGCACTTTTAACAAAATTATTTTAAATATTTAATAACTCATTTTATATATTCTAAATAATGAATTTAGATAATTTAACAAAAAATACAACTTTTTAGATTATTTGACTAAATTACAATTTTATTAGGAATGACGCACAATAATATTTTCTTCACAAGGGTCTGTGTACCTTCTGGTAATTTGATTTTCTACATAAAAAATAATGAGAAATGGTTTGATTTTTGATTCTTTTGTTTAAGAAACAGAAAAATTTAAATGAAGCTAGATTTTATTCATGCGTAAAAAATGAGATTATGCTTAAATATTTGTTCTGCTTGCAAGGGCAGTCCCGAGACGCTCCTTTTCAACCCATCCTGTCTTCTGTATAGCCTAATGTCTGTCCCATCGTCCACAATAAGAGTTCATCTAATGTAGTGTATACTGCTCTGCAAATTTGTTACAATAACATAATGTTTGACTGTTGACTGTTTGACTTTTTGAGAATAAAAATGTAACCTTCATGCATCATAAAGAAAAATCAACCTCTGCAACATAAAAGTGCCAGCAGTTAAATAAACACTCATGTAGCTGCAGTGATATTTCTAAGGGATTGAATACATTTCTTTAGTTTGAAGCTTTAAAATTGTACAATGTGTTTTTGTCCTTGTCAACAAGGTGCGTGACTCTGGGAAGCCTCGTCTGTCCTCTACATCTTTTGTGTTTGTGCGTGTCATCGGAGACAGCCTCTTCAAACCTGTGGCTTTCCCACTGGAAATCAACATTGTCATGGCAGCAGATGTGTTTCCTGGCGGGATTATAGGAAAGATCTATGCCACAGACCGAGACGAGAATGATGTTCTTTCTTTCAGTCAGAGACCACAAACAAAGAGTCTTTTCAAAATCAACAGACAGGACGGGAAGATTGTGGCACTCAATGGCCTGGAGCCTGGAAGGTAAATTAAATGCAACCTTAATTCGAAACAACCTTAAGTCAAGTGTATTTTTCTTCAATAATGGGCACTTGTGGCCTTGTTGACCTTGATGTATAAATAAACTCTCACTAGTTTGTTTCATTTAAAGTTTAAATAGCCCTGCATGTCCTTAAACGTGACTAGCTAATGCAAATCGTATTGCTTGCATTTATGAAGACAGGCTTGTTGCATTATTTCACATATTTACAGCTTGATTGTAAATCAAGAAAACGATTTTGTATAACACTTGACAATAAGGTTTAATTTGTTAACATTAGGTATCATGATTAGCATTCACTAATCTTAGTTAATGTTAATCTCACCATTTACCATTACATTTTTAAGGTCAAAAATCTGTTTACATTAGTTAATGCACTGTAAACTAACATTGACATGAACATTTTTATTAACCAACATTAATGACCATGTCTGTCTCTGTAACACCATGTGTTTTCTAACAGGTACTCCCTAAACGCTACAATCAGTGATGGGCGGTTTTCTGTAACAGTGGCTGTTAGTGTCCAGGTGGAGCAAGCCACAGATGAGATGGTGCAGAATGCAGTGACTCTGCGTTTCCAAGACCTGACCCCTGAGGATTTTGTGGGTGTTTACATGGAAGACCTGAAGAAGGTGCTCCGTAGCTCACTGGCTGGTGATGAGATGGGGGTTATTGACGGGCCAGACCCCCTCCACATCTTGGGAGTGCAGCCACTGAGTCGCTCCAGTCAGCTGGAGGTGCTTCTTGCCATGGAGACTCCGGATGGGGGTTTTATGAGCCCAGGGGAACTGGCTCTCAAGCTGGAAGAGGTGAAGGGTTTACTAAACGGAGCGCTGCAGGTGGTCAACATCCTGGATCAGAGCTGCTCAGGGGAGCTTGAGTGCGACGAAAGAGTCTGTGAGCTCACCCTCAGTCTCGATCCCATCGCCTTGGTGGCCTACACCACCTCCAGAGTGAGCTTTGTGTCTCCACGCTTCAGCAACAAAGAGATGTGCACGTGCCCGGGTTAGAGCTCTGCTCCTGTCTCCAGTAGTAAAATAGGCTAAACTGATTCAAATATTTATTCTAGGACACATTTCATAGTATGCATTATTTATCCTGGTTGATTAAATTCAAACAGTGGCTTGAGTTGCAGAATATCCATTTGCTTGCTGCTTTCTTTTGTGCCCATTGCAGGAGGAATGTGTCCATCTTCCCTAGAGCTTTGTGATGGCCAAACGTGTCCGTCAGACATGCAGTGTGTGCGCAGCAGCCCTACAGCGCCCTCTCTCTGTCAGTGTCTGCCTGACACGCTCGACAAATGCGCAGGTTAGACTCAAAGGTTTTCACGCTGCTCATTTTTAAACTCTGCAACACTAAGTAATATTTTTACCGTAAAATAATGGTTACAAAATTATTTTAGTCGTAACAGGGTGAAAGGCACTTCTGGATTTGCTTTGCGGTCCTAAATCTGCTATAACCATGCCAGATTGGGTCGCGTTTCTGTAGTTCTAATGAGACATTTGCTTGCTTTACGTCAAGCGTTACAATAGTCATTATTTCGTTTTTTTTTCCGTTTTTGATGTCGCAATACATCACACTTTCATGAAATCGTTCCGGTGCTGGATAAACAGCGAGCATTTGTGCGACGGTAGGCCGCGGTTAGCTAAATTATTTACGACAGCGTTAATGGACAATTCCGCTTCCGACCTGTAGGGCGACTGCAGAGGAAAAGTTACTTGCTGTTGCTTTAAGGCCACTTTTGACCTCTTTTGACATTTTCACATTTCAAAAAGGGTTAGCAACACTTTTAACACATTGAGTGTAACTGTGAGTTGTGAGCTGGTAAATATTCGAGTGTCTGTAGTTCCAGCAAATAGGCTAAAGGAAGTAGTTAAAATATTTAATAGTGATGGCAAATGCATTAACAGCATTGGAAAAGCTGTTTTTCAAAAAGCTGTGTATATACTGTCCTGGAAATATGTCTCTCTGGTTTTCATTGTACGTATATTTATTTGAAACTGTATTGATTTGGTTTATAACTGTATAGGGATATAGTTTTGTCTAATAAATATTTTCTTAAAAAATCTAATTTAATTTTAAATATTAGATTTTACAACTGCCCATACCAAATTTGAAATCATACAGTAAAGAAATTAAACTGATTTCCTTTCTTATTGCAAAATGTATTTGTATTCATATATTTATATATACAAAGTGAACCATTGGCTCTAATTGAAAAAAAATATATATATTTTTCTCTGGCGAAAGTAGGGGCCTTTCCATGATGACACGTACATTTTTTAATACGAGGAGAAGACCTACCAAAATGTTTATTCTTTCAAAACTCTTTGTCTTTGAAGCGTGTTTTATTACATCATGCTGGTTTTATGAATTTATTTTCCTTTAGCTTGATATAGCGGGCAAAACTCAAATAACGTCTCTCTCTTAAATGGAATATTCTGTGTGTCAAACATTTATTTAAGTTGCATTTTTAGTGTACATTGTTGAGGTCAAACACTTCTGCATCTATTGGATTTTTTTTGTTGGTTTTACTTGGACTGATTGATTTCTTTGCCTGTGCTGGTAGGCCAGACATCTTTGAGTTTTGCAGGGAACAGTTACATCAAATATAGAGTGACGGACAGAGATAAGTGCAGAGACATGAAGCTGGGCTTGAGAATCAGAACGCTGCAGAGCCAAGGAATCATCATGTACACACGCGCTGACCCCTGCACAATTCTCAAGGTAAGATGTGAATACACAAACACACACACACACACACACACTATATTTATAAATGCATTTCTTGTCATTTAAGTATTTCACCCCATATTTTACTGTAATGCAAAAATCAAGATTAAGTATCATTATGTAGTGATGCAGAACATACTTGGCAAAGGGAGCAAAGAAAGACTCCTAATTATCTGCAAAGGTGCCAAAAACATAATGTGGAATTTCCTGATTGTGTTTGCTCTAGTGAGTGGTTGTGTGTCTGTGTTTCAGATAGAGGAAGGGCGTCTGTGGTTTCAGATGGACTGTGACAACAGACTGGACATCTTGGGTATCTCCGGTCGTCCGATCAATGACGGGTCCTGGCACACCGTGACCCTGGAACTAACCAGTAACTACACTCTCCTTTCTCTGGACGACAGCTATGTGGAGCGCCGGCGTTCTGCACGGGCCCCTGTCCTCATCTGTCCCCTGGCTGCAGACGGAGCGCTGTTCTTCGGAGCTCAGGTGTTGAACAGACCAGTGGGCAGTGGTGGGCAGAGGCCCCCACGGGCTCAAGAAGGCTTCCAAGGGTGCCTTGGGTCAGTCATGCTTAACGGGAATGAACTCCCTTTACAAAATAAGAGGAGCCGGTACGCAGAGGTTGCCGGGCTGAGTGACGTGAAGCTAGGATGCGTTTTATTTCCTGATCCGTGCCTCGGAGGGCCTTGCCAGAATGGAGCTTCGTGTACAAAGCTGCCCTCTGGTGGTGAGACATAGAATGTGCAGATAACACTAGGTAGAGTTGTTCAGATTAGCTTTGACTTCTAAGTCTTGGTTGTTACTACGTTTGTCCTCAGATTTCTCCTGCAACTGCCTGCCACAGTTCACGGGGTCTCGGTGTGAGGTGGAGGTGTCATCCTGTGTGCCCTCACCTTGTCAGAACGGGGGTGATTGTAAGGCTGTGGGGAACACCTTCCTCTGCGGCTGCCTCAAAGGCTTCACAGGACTCACGTAAGACATTTTATTTCACCATATACTATTTGTGATTTCAGACCTTGCCACACCACAGACAGTTAATACAAAATATATGAGACCTAAAAGGAAAAATATAAAGTCCTCAGTCCTCATATTTATAAATATTTACATGTTTTAAATATATTTTAATGTAGTAATGCATATTATTTTATTCAAGTAACCCAATAGATCATGTCAACCATTTTGAACTATATTATACATTGAACTATATATATATATATATATATATATATATATATACAGTATATATATATATATATATATATATATATATATATATTAAGAGGTTATATATTATGTGCCCAATACAATACAGTCTTTTAAATCTTTCTAAAATACTAAAAACATGATAGGTAGACAAAAATATTTTAAGAATAATATACAGTGTGATCTATCTATCTATCTATCTATCTATCTATCTATCTATCTATCTATCTATCTATCTATCTATCTATCTATCTATCTATCTATCTATCTATCTATCTATCTATCTATCTATCTATCTATCTATCTATCTATCTATCTATCTATCTATCTATCTTAATATGTTATCAATGTCTACCAATAATATTTTAATCACCAAATAGTTTTCATGAGATATGATCTAAGACCAATAAAATATGTATTAATATAGTTTTAAAACATATCTAAATATATATAATTGAACAAATCTAAATATATACAATTGGTAAACATTAAAAGCTGTTTTATTTTTATAGTCTTTTGTCTTTTACAATTTTGCTTATAATATTATATTATTATATTCTTTGGACGTGAACATGATATTTATTTTTATAGCGAAACAAAAGTGAAATTGTGTTTCTTCTGAAATAATGTTTGGTACGACTGTCTTGCATTTGAGCAGAATTAAGTTGTAGAGAGCAGGTAACCCGCAGCTCACTTTAATTACACTCTTCTGAAAGTCTTTATCCTTCGCGTTCACCTGCTGTTTTCCTTGATTGTTTAAACTCCTGGTTCAATAAATGCGTGACAATGTAAAATGGGTATGTTATTTACTTGTGTTAATTAGACCTTTATCACTAATTACTAAAATCATTTAATAAATAAAGAACAGATTGTAGAGCAATCCATCACTGAAATCTCATTAAGGCTTCTCTAATTTCTTTGTGCTATGATAATTCTTTTTTTTATATGAGATGAATGGGAGTTATTTCTCCACTAGATGATGCTGTTGTTTCTTTATCAAACCTAAACCTGCACTTGAACAAAACTGACTGAGAAAAATTGGATACAGTGAACTGCCTTTTTCCTAAAAAATGTAATTTTATATTGTAGAGAGAAAGTAACCTGATTGGCTCTATATAACTACTTTCTCTGCATTTCCAGCTGTGTCAGTATGTTACGCAATACAAACAACCCTCTCATTATGTTCTCTTATGCTCACTTGAGAAATTCATTGAACTTTCTCACACTTAGAGTACATGTAAAGAGGTCTCTAAACACCAGGGGTCTCATTTATAAAACTGTGCGTAGGATCCTTACTAAAAGTGTACGTGCGCCCGAAAGCCAGAAATGGCGTACGCCAAAAAATATTCAGATTTATAAAACCGTGCGTACGCCAGAACCTGCGCAGAATTCACTTTATAAATCCCAGTCAGCCGAAGATTGTGCGCACACGCGTCTCCTCCCCGAAATAACCATATATGGAGCTTACAACGGCTAGTTTAAATATGCATATCCTCATCTGCATATCATTTGCATGTGATTATTCATCCACGTGATACCATGTTAACGTACAAGACGTTAGGAAAATATGAAATACAGATGTGCCGTGTCACAATAAATTATTTTATTTTTTTCGTTGCCTATATCCTTGCCTTGTTTTTGAATGTATAAATCAAATATTGTCAAATACATCTCAGAGAAAGATCAATCTTCTCAATCTTTTCCACTGGCCAAATAGTATTTTTAATGAATTTATATTTTTAATGGAAAGACATGGTTGTGCATTATTTGCATGGAATTATTTTCTCAGACAATCTGCTATTATCATGATTAGCAATTATCTGTAGATTAAACATTAAAACACTGCATGCCAGAGGGAAAGTGTTCAAAAGCATTGCATCCACAACAAATATATATTTGTATTTATTGAATATATATATATATATATATATATATATATATATATATATATATATATATATATAGTAACTTCTCAGTAAAGATTTCATGTAGTTTAAATGTTTAACTCCATTAATGAGAATGGCATATTTAATCTAAATGTTTATATCAGAAGTAAAACATAGTTGAAATCATTATTTCATTTATTTAAACTGTTATTGAGAACGTGCACTGTATTTATTAGCCTAGTACTCATGAAGATATACGGTTCATCTGCAGTTAGATTATGCACGTCAGTTTCACTAAACAGCCCAGTGCGCGTGGTGGCGCAGACACTTAAGAAGGGATGGATATTGGCTTCAAGTGATTCGCTTGGTGAGTGAAATTTTATTTGTAGGCTATTTTATTTTTGTAGTCTATAGATAGGCTATAATTTTCTTTAGATTTTCGGTCAAAAAGTGACCAAAAAGACATTTAACTACACCTCACCATCGGTGTCGCCAATTCCCTTTGTCTCCAGAATGTGCGTACGCACGGCTCAAAGTTTGCTTAATGGTGCGCACTTTCTCCCGTCAAGTTTGTTTTTTATAGATCACAACCTTAGCGTGGAAACTGGCGTACGTACGTTTCCAGCCCTGTTTTGTGCGTACGCACGCTTTATAAATGAGACCCCTGATCATCACATATTTGCTGTTTGCAGCACAGTTGGGAATTAGAGTTCTGCTAAATGTGAAAATGTATGAATCTTTAAAGCCAGCAAAAAACCTCTCTCTTTCTCTCTGCTTCTGAGAATCAGATAATGTTGCATTAGATGTTGCAAGTAGTATATTGTATACTGTTCAATGTATGTCACTACCGTATGTCATTACACTACCGTTGAAAGATTGAGTTCAGTATGTTTTTTTTAAAAGAAATGAACACTTCTAATTGAATTCACTTCATTAATTTATTTGAATAGCGTTTTTCACAATACATATAATTTCAAAGGAGCTTTACAGAAAATGCATGTGTCTATTACAATTTAGAGTGATCTGTTATTAGAGGTGACTGTCAAAACTAATGTCCATATGTCAGAAATGTAAAGTTCTAAGACAATACAAATCATGCAGTTAGCTGTGTTAATTATTACAAGTTTTGAACAATGGTTACAATACAATAGAAATTGAGCATTGGTGCATGCAGATTCAGAGTTTGCGTCATCTGATGAATAGTCTTCCTGATAATGTTCGGATAGGGGGGTCATAGAAGATCGATTCAAAACACAGGAGCTAAACCATTTAGGGTAATTGATACACTTTGTGATTGATACAAAACTTAATTGGTAGCCAGTGTAGAGATGATAAAATTGGTGTTGTATGATCATATTTTCTTGACCTGGTAAGAACTCTGCATTTTGGACTAATTGTAGCTTGACGACGCAGGACAACCAGCTAGTAATGCATTACTGTAATCTAGTCTCGAGGTCAGATAGAACCAGATGCATGTTCCATAACTAGCAATGTTTCTGAGGTGGAAGAAGGCTGCTTTTGTAATATATTGAAAGACAAGTTGCTGTCTAGTATAACACCCAGGTCTTAAAGGTGGTATCAGCGATTGTGGTTGATGTGACTTCTGTTTGTGTTTGTGTTTGTGTTTTGTTAGAGGATGAAGTGACAGTACAGTACATCCTTCAAAATGCAAATTGTATTCTAAGAGATTCTGTGTACAGGTTTTTGGTCCAATAGGTAATGCCTTCAGTTTAACTGAATTTAATAGAACTTCTTTAACACATTCCTTCAATTAATCCCATGTTTTCTTATAATATTAGCAAGTGGCAGGATATATGAAGAGTTCAGATGCAAAAGCCTCTTTGTCACAAAAGTGCCATTTGAAATTTTCGTCTAGAATGATTCATCTAGCATTTCTATCAAGCTTGTGGTTTAGGGTGGGTTAGGGGGTTAAATATACAAGCTTAATAAAAATGATCATTCAAGATGAAAATTTCAAATGGCACTTAGGCTTTTGCATCTGAACTCTTCATACATTGAAAATAACAGAGGGCCTAACACAGAGCCTTGTGGCACTCCATACATTTACTGATACTATTGTAGATTTTACTCTGTTTAAATAGACAAAATTGTAACTGTCTGATAGGTATGATCTAAACCAACTTAAGGCCTGTCCCTGAATACCAGTGTAATTTTGTTGTCAATCCTAAGAGTATGTAATGATCTATTGTGTCGAACGCAGCACTAAGATCAAGTAAAACTAGTTTTGAGAGTTAGTTAGATGCTAGAAGTAAATCGCTTGTAATTTTAATGAGCCCAGTTGCTGTGCTATGATGCTTTTTTCAGCAAGAATGTATTAAAGTGATCAAAAAGTTAGACATTTGTTAAAAAATAAAATGTTTCACATAAATGCTGTTCTTTTGAATAATCAAAAAATCCTGAGAAAAACTGTATCCCGATTTACAGAAAAATACTTTTTCAACATTGATCATAATACAGGTTTCTTGAGCACCAAATATTAGGGATACTGATCATGTGACAACGAAGACTAGAGTAATCTATCACTGCATAAGTAAATGATGAGATCATTTTCATTTTTGGATGGAAATATAATATATAGGATGCACTATATACTGCCCCAGACAGCAAACTGACATTGAATCAGCATGGAAACGACGTTTCTCATGACAT
This sequence comes from Cyprinella venusta, assembly GCA_038021265.1. NCBI lineage: Eukaryota > Metazoa > Chordata > Actinopteri > Cypriniformes > Leuciscidae > Cyprinella > Cyprinella venusta. The sequence continues at coordinate 6,145,648 of CM075879.1, read as the reverse complement.
CGAAACAATGTTGATTTTGCTCATCGAATTAACGTTGAACCAACGTCAGACGCGGCATTCTTCAAAGTTAAATGAAAATCGAAAATTGGTTTGCTTTCATAACGTTGAAACAACGTTGATTTCAAGTTAATTTTCTGTTAGTTTTGAAAGAATGACGCGTCTGATGTTGGTTCAACGTTAATTCGATGAGCAAAACAATGTCAGATCAACGTTGATTCGATGTCATGTTTCCACGTTGATTCAATGTCATTTTGCCATCTGGGGCACTACTGTACTGAATCAAATGCTAGTTTACCAACACAAACAAATCCCTCTGTCCACAGATGCGACGAGGATGTGAACGAATGTGAGAGGGAGGAGTGTGAGAATGGAGGGGCTTGTGTGAACACATTTGGGGCCTTCTACTGTAACTGCACCGTGGGCTTCGAGGGTCAGTTCTGCGGGCAGCCGTCTCTGGACGGCCCAGACACTCAGGCTGAGGCGCTGTCATACGTCGGACCGGGAGAGATCATCGGCATCGGCGTGTTAGTCTTCGTGGTGCTAGTTCTGCTGACCCTGCTTGCCGCGTTCCGTAAAAAAGTTCTGCGGAAGGACTGGAGCAGAGGGGAGGCGGTGGGCATCTCCGCAGAGACCAATTACATGCTGCAAAAGACGGGCATGGGATCCGAGGGCATTGAGTTCAAAGCCGTCCGGGTCAGCGGCGAGTATCGTGCCAGCCTCTACCGAAACGACAGCGCAGGAGGGCCACCCCAGGTCATGGTGCGCCCCACGGCCTACACGCTTCCCTGCTGCCAGGGAATCCCTCTGGGGGAAGCGGAGAAGGCCGAAGGAGGGCTCACCCTCTCCTGCCCTCCCCAGATGAGCACCTTCCAGGCGGATCCGCCCCACATCCTCGGGATGCCACGGAGAGGTGTGGCCGTCTGCAGCGTGGCACCCAATTTTCCCTCATCCACGTCCCCAAACCTTTCCGAACGCAGTTCTGTCCGCAAACCACCCTGGGAAGAAGACGAGGAGGACGAAGATGAAGACAACATTATGGAGCGTCGAGTCCAATCTCGGGAGTGGGAGGACAGAGGTTATGAGGCGAACGGAGGGGAAGCGTACAAAACCGAGGGTAACGGTGCTGCGCACACACACACACACTTCACTCGTTTCAGATCAAACGGAGGTTGACAGAACTGCAGCCAGAGCGATTTCAGCGTGACTCCATAACTCCCTGTGGCCAATTAAATGCCAGCCTTTGTGTGGATGAGATTATACATATGCACCCTGGTCTCCATTCGCAAAATCCGTTGTACAATAATGTGTGATGGAGTGCAATTACCTTAGAGATAACATGATGCTTTCACACAAAAGGAGGTAGCGAAGCATTTAGAGTCTATCCGCATGATTCAAACAAAAACATCCACATGATAAATGTTAAGCGTAATGGTTTAATTACAATGAGATACAGTGATGGCAGGAGGGGATATTTGTTTTTAATGACCCTACAAGTTCAGCAAAATCATCAGAATATGAGGAAAATATTTCATGTTTTGCAGCTATTTTTAATATGAAGGAAGAACTAAACACTAAACTTGTTGAGGTGTTTATCTGGCAAAATTATTTGGCAAAGAAAGTTAAACTACAGCTACAGGTTTTATTTTACCTTGCGAAAAAAAGCATAGAAAAACAAAAAGCTCAAAAATGATGTCCACACAGTTTGGCAAATAATAAAATTGACTCCAAGCACAACTACACAATATGCTTACAAAATCTTTGACACATTTTTAATAATATGTGAATAAAGGGTGAATGTGTTCATTTTTCAAGGCCTTACTTCACATGAAAAATAACTGGATTTTAATCAAATCTCCTTTCTATGATTTTGCATTAAGTGAATTTGCACATTTGCTCTATCTTGTAAATTGAACAGGGACTCATAAATTGTTTCAAAACAAACCAGTTTATTGTAATCAGAAGCATCTGCCGTGTTGTAGCAGCCAACAGGAGCTGTGCTGTAGAAATAGGCCAACAGGAGCCCTTTTTACCTCATAAAATATTTAAAAGTCTGGCCATGCAGGTAGGCAGCTAGTACACGTGTGAGGGCGATTATTACACTTCCGCTTGTGTAACCATGTTACATGCATCCACAGATTTTCTCTGGGCATTGTGTTCTAAATTGAATGACCTTGGTCTTGTTAGGGTTTTCTTCAAGCAGAAACTAATTTGTCACGAACTGTTTGCTAGCTTTAGAATAGCAGCGTGTCGTGTGGGATGAACATAGGACGGATATTATGCTCTTTCACTTTAGCAGATTTGCATGCCGTAAGCTGAGAGCATTAAGCTTTCAATGCCGTTCCATTAGTGCATATTTGCATGTCTGATTTTGGATATTAGATGTCTGTTTGGTGAATGCAAATAGGCCAGTAGTTTAGACTCGACATGGCAATATTTTCACTGGATCTACGACAAAAATATTTTAGCAGCATTTTTTTTTTTCAAAGTGACAGTAAAGACATTTATGTTATACGATGTTCAACTAATCAAAGAATCCTGTCAAAAAAAAAAGTTTCGTTTCCAAAAATAAAGATTTAGACATTTTTTTTTACAGCTTTATATTACTGTAGGACAGCTATAAATTCACATTAGCTGGAAAATTATGACCAAGATATTGACAACAACTCACTCGATGGTCCTGGACCATTGCGATTGTTGATCCCTGTTGTATTTATGACTGTATTTGCACACATTTAGCACAAATGCATGTATTTACTTGTGTATGGATCTGTATAAAGATCTGCTGTTGTACTCTTCTGCAGAAGCTGGAAATGCAGCACAGACCGTCACATGCTTCTCCGACAGCAGCACCAGTGAGGCACACTCCCTCAGGTCTTTCCAGTCCGATTCCTGCGATGACAATGGTAAGATGCATGCATCGCGTGGCCCAAAGTTCTTAGCATACCCTCCAAACAACCTCCAAAGAAATAAACTGCTTAAAGAACTTTTGAAGTTTAGCTAGCCAAGTTCAGCAAATGTGTTAAAGGTGGACCGTTCCTTTAGGGTATTTTTTCCTATTAGGCTTTAACAATTCAGTTAGTACTGTAACCATCAGAATATCAGGCTCTAGAATATACTGTACATTTTGCGGTCTAAATCCCACATGATCCTACAAAAGTCATTAGGGCAAGACCGAAGCTTCTGAATAAACCACAGAGCAATTTAGATAATATGATGAATGAACCCTTTGCGTTGATGTTTTCTCTGTTTGTTGCATATAAGCTTTGTCTTTGTAATGTAATATTTGTAATGATTTGAGACGGGCGAAGAAGCAGGCTGTGAAGTGGATCCACATGCAGGTTTAGATTTATTAAAGTGCGAATACAAAGTTACAAAGTGAAAACAAATGAAAACACGGAACAAGAGGAAACACTACACCAGAGATGTCTATTCAATGACTGACAGAAAACAAGTAAAACAAGGGGCTGTATATACACAGGCAGACAAGGGGCTAAATATATATACACACAGACAGACAAGCTTAACAAGATTTCAAGGGGGCATGGCTAATAAGAACTTGGAGCAAGACAGGAAATAATATAAAAGTCCAGGATCACACAAGACAGGGGAATACAGGTTGGACAAACGTATTAGTTAGCTTTTGATATGCTCAGTTCAGCAAAAGGGGAAGTTATGTACTCTCTTGTTTCATTCTAAAGTACTTGTCTTTGTACTTTAGAATTGATACAGAATTAGATTTTGTCATTTCAGGGTTGGTACCTGAACCATGTGTGGTTTCTAGGAGGGAAGGGATATGGGATGCAGTTATCTACAAAATGCCCCTATACAGGCCAAAATACATTTGAATGATAATCAAATATTTGTACAAGAACTTAGAACACAGGAAATTAGCTAAGTAGCCTACAAACCAAGTCAATACATAAAATCTCTTTGCCCTGTTCTTAATAAACTGACATCGCAGGGCAAACCCCAGTTTTATTGTCTACACGACAACACTAACCGGCGTTCTGAAAATCCTCACCCTGGCAGGGGTTTTCAAAAATGTTTGGTTTCAATGACTTGATACTGCGTTTTCGTGTGGACGAACGGCCGAACCATGTAAAGTCAGTGTGGACAAGGCCTTAGAGCACATAAAATGTCTATGAACATTGCAACGGACACTTTGTGGCAATCTTTTAAAAAAACATAAATTCAACAATAACAAAAAAAAACATAAAAACCTACAATCTACTCCACTTTACTGCAAACCGTTTGTATTCTTTTTATTAAGCTAAGAGGGCATCCCGTGACGTATTGATCACGTAATACGAATTCAGAGGTCAGAGTTCACCGAACTCGACCTTTGGAACCCAAAGCATTTGATTTTTCCGGTGTCCAGTCAATGGAACGAAAAGTAAACCTCAAGCAGTATATTACAAGTCTTCTAAAGCAGAAAGATAGCTTTTACAACAACAGAAAAAAACAACAACAGTGTTACCCCTTACGTTTTTTTTGGGGCGAAAAATCAAGTATCCCCAATCTTCTCAAAACTCCGGATTCTGATAGAGGGCCATGAGACTTAAACCTGAGTGCAAAAATGGAGGCTCTAGACCCTTCCAGAGCTGAGATATGGAAACTCAAAATTTTGACCAGAAAAAAAAAATGACAGTGTTACCCCTTATGTTTTTTTTTTTTGGGTGAAAAATTAAGTATCTCAAATCTCTGGATTCTGATAGAGGGCCAGGAGACTTAGACCTGAGTGCAAAAATGGAGGCTCTAGACCCTTCCAGAGCTGAGATATGGAAACTCAAAATTTTGACCAGAAAAAAAACAACAGTATTACCCCTTATGTTTTTTTTGGGCGAAAAATTAAATATCCCCAATCTTCTCAAAACTCTGGATTCTGATAGAGGGCCATGAGACTTAGACCTGAGTGCAAAAATGGAGGCTCTAGACCCTTCCAGAGCTGATATGGAAACTCAAAATTTTGACCAGAAAAAAAACAACAACAATGTTACCCCTTACGTTTTTTTTGGGGTGAAAAATTAAGTTTCCCCAATCTTCTCAAAACTCTGGATTCTGATAGAGGGCCATGAGACTTAGACCTGAGTGCAAAAATGGAGGCTCTAGACCCTTCCAGAGCTGAGATATGGAAACTCAAAATTTTGACCAGAAAAAAAAAACGACAGTGTTACCCCTTATGTTTGTTTTTTTTCGGCGAAAAATTAAGTATCCCCAATCTTCTCAAAACTCTGGATTCTGATAGAAGGCCATGAGACTTAGACCTGAGTGCAAAAATGGAGGCTCTAGACCCTTCCAGAGCTGAGATATGGAAACTCAAAATTTTGACCCGAAAAAAAAACATAAGGGATAACATTGTCATTTTTTTTTTGGCCGAAATTTTGACCCCCTCCGATCTTCTTGAAACTCTGGATTCTGACAGAGGGCCACGAGACATCGCCCAGCGCGCAAAAATGGAGGCTCTAGACCCTTCCAGAGCCAAGATATCGAAGGTCAAAATTTTGACCCGAAAAAAAAAACATAAGGGGTAACACTGTCATTTTTTTTTTTTGGCCGAAATTTTGACCCCCTCTGATCTTCTTGAAACTCTGGATTCTGACAGAGGGCCACGAGACATCGCCCAGCGAGCAAAAATGGAGGCTCTAGACCCTTCCAGAGCCAAGATATCGAAGGTCAAAATTTTGACCCGAAAAAAAACATAAGGGGTAACACTGTCATTTTTTTTTTTGGCCGAAATTTTGACCCCCTCTGATCTTCTTGAAACTCTGGATTCTGACAGAGGGCCACGAGACATCGCCCAGCGCGCAAAAATGGAGGCTCTAGACCCTTCCAGAGCCAAGATATCGAAGGTCAAAATTTTGACCCGAAAAAAAAAACATAAGTTTTTTAAGGGCCAAATTTTGACCTTCGATATCTTGGCTCTGGAAGGGTTACCCCTTATGTTTTTTTTCAGGTCCAAATTTTGACCTTCGATATCTTGGCTCTGGAAGGGTCTAGAGCCTCAATTTTTGCGCGTTGGTCGAAGTCTCGTGGCCCTCTGTCAGAATCCAGAGTTTCAAGAAGATCAGAGGGGGTCAAAATTTCGGCCAAAAAAAAAATTACAGTGTTACCCCTTATGTTTTTTTTTCAGGTCCAAATTTTGACCTTCGATGTCTCGGCTCTGGAAGGGTCTAGAGCCTCCATTTTTGCGCGCTGGTCGAAGTCTCGTGGCCCTCTGTCAGAATCCAGAGGTTCAAGAAGATCGGAGGGGGTCAAAATTTCGGCCAAAAAAAAAAAAACGACAGTGTTACCCCTTATGTTTTTTTTTTCAGGTCCAAATTTTGACCTTCGATATCTCGGCTCTGGAAGGGTCTAGAGCCTCAATTTTTGCGCGCTGGTCGAAGTCTCGTGGCCCTCTGTCAGAATCCAGAGTTTCAAGAAGATCGGAGGGGGTCAAAATTTCGGCCAAAAAAAAAATGACAGTGTTACCCCTTATGTTTTTTTCAGGTCCAAATTTTGACCTTCAATATCTCAGCTCTGGAAGGGTCTAGAGCCTCCATTTTTGCACGCTGGTCGAAGTCTCGTGGCCCTCTGTCAGAATCCAGAGTTTCAAGAAGATCGGAGGGGGTCAAAATTTTGGCCAAAAAAAAAATGACAGTGTTACCCCTTATGTTTTTTTTTCAGGTCCAAATTTTGACCTTCGATATCTCGGCTCTGGAAGGGTCTAGAGCCTCAATTTTTGCGCGCTGGTCGAAGTCTCGTGGCCCTCTGTCAGAATCCAGAGTTTCAAGAAGATCGGAGGGGGTCAAAATTTCGGCCAAAAACAATAGTGTTACCCCTTATGTTTTTTTTTCGGGTCAAAACTTTGACGTCCGATATCTCGGCTCTGGAAGGGTCTAGAGCCTCAATTTTTGCGCGCTGGTCGAAGTCTCGTGGCCCTCTGTCAGAATCCAGAGTTTCAAGAAGATCGGAGGGGGTCAAAATTTCGGCCAAAAACGACAGTGTTACCCCTTATGTTTTTTTTTTCGGGTCAAAACTTTGACATCCGATATCTCGGCTCTGGAAGGGTCTAGAGCCTCCATTTTTGCGCGCTGGTCGAAGTCTCGTGGCCCTCTGTCAGAATCCAGAGTTTCAAGAAGATCGGAGGGGGTCAAAATTTCGGCCAAAAACGACAGTGTTACCCCTTATGTTTTTTTTTTCGGGTCAAAACTTTGACGTCTGATATCTCGGCTCTGGAAGGGTCTAGAGCCTCCATTTTTGCGCGCTGGTCGAAGTCTCGTGGCCCTCTGTCAGAATCCAGAGTTTCAAGAAGATCGGAGGGGGTCAAAATTTCGGCCAAAAACAATAGTGTTACCCCTTATGTTTTTTTTCGGGTCAAAACTTTGACGTCCGATATCTCGGCTCTGGAAGGGTCTAGAGCCTCAATTTTTGCGCGCTGGTCGAAGTCTCGTGGCCCTCTGTTAGAATCCAGAGTTTCAAGAAGATCGGAGGGGGTCAAAATTTCGGCCAAAAACGACAGTGTTACCCCTTATGTTTTTTTTTTCAGGTCAAAACTTTGACATCCGATATCTCGGCTCTGGAAGGGTCTAGAGCCTCCATTTTTGTGCGCTGGTCGAAGTCTCGTGGCCCTCTGTCAGAATCCAGAGTTTCAAGAAGATCGGAGGGGGTCAAAATTTCGGCCAAAAACGACAGTGTTACCCCTTATGTTTTTTTTTCGGGTCAAAACTTTGACATCCGATATCTCGGCTCTGGAAGGGTCTAGAGCCTCCATTTTTGCGTGCTGGTCGAAGTCTCGTGGCCCTCTGTCAGAATCCAGAGTTTCAAGAAGATCGGAGGGGGTCAAAATTTCGGCCAAAAACGACAGTGTTACCCCTTATGTTTTTTTTTCAGGTCAAAACTTTGACATCCGATATCTCGGCTCTGGAAGGGTCTAGAGCCTCCATTTTTGCACGCTGGTCGAAGTCTCGTGGCCCTCTGTCAGAATCCAGAGTTTCAAGAAGATCGGAGGGGGTCAAAATTTCGGCCAAAATCGACAGTGTTACCCCTTATGTTTTTTTTTTCAGGTCAAAACTTTGACATCCGATATCTCGGCTCTGGAAGGGTCTAGAGCCTCCATTCTTGCGCGCTGGTCGAAGTCTCGTGGCCCTCTGTCAGAATCCGGAGTTTCAAGAAGATCGGAGGGGGTCAAAATTTCGCCCAAAAACGACAGTGTTACCCCTTATGTTTTTTTTTTCGGGTCAAAACTTTGACATCCGATATCTCGGCTCTGGAAGGGTCTAGAGCCTCCATTTTTGCGCGCTGGTCGAAGTCTCGTGGCCCTCTGTCAGAATTCAGAGTTTCAAGAAGATCGGAGAGGGTAAAAATTTCGGCCAAAAACGACAGTGTTACCCCTTATGTTTTTTTTTCGGGTCAAAACTTTGACATCCGATATCTCGGCTCTGGAAGGGTCTAGAGCCTCCATTTTTGCGCGCTGGTCGAAGTCTCTTGGCCCTCTGTCAGAATCCAGAGTTTCAAGAAGATCGGAGGGGGTCAAAATTTCGGCCAAAAACGACAGTGTTACCCCTTATGTTTTTTTTTCAGGTCAAAACTTTGACATCTGATATCTCGGCTCTGGAAGGGTCTAGAGCCTCCATTTTTGCGCGCTGGTCGAAGTCTCGCACTGCGTCAAAAGAGGTGTAATCGGGCATGTACAACTCCTGAGTACTCCTGTGTACTCCACAAATAAACGTGTGTATACGGGAGTTTTCTGTCCCGTCACACAATCCCGAAAACTCCTGGATATGTACCAAGTTTGGGGCACAGCAGGGAGCCACTAGGGCCATCAGTTACCATGGTGAATAATCCCCAGGTAGGGGTCAATGCAAGGGAACATTAGCATTTCACACCTTTGGGACACAAGGCAGTGGCCTCCTTCAGTTGGTCAGAGATCTTACATAGGATTGGGTGCTCAATGCTTTGTCCCTCCTCTAAACCCCCACACTATTGGTCCAGTTTATGGCCTCATTTGTGTTTATTATTACTCATTTTTTTTTCCAAATATTACTATAATATTCATTGTCATTGGTGTTCATGGTTATAAAATCAAGACAATCAGATGGACAAAGTTGAGATTGTTATTTTTATTATTTGTAAATGACACAAGGCACATGATATATATTTATATACACACAGTCAAAACTCTATAAATAAAAAAATAGCACAGAATACATTTTACTATTAGTCATACAATAAATAACCTTAATAATATATAAAGCCTGTGTATAATATATGTAAAACAATATAATAACCCGAACAACCCACACCGACTTTCCATCCAATATGGTATCCTACTCTTCAGACATGTGGTCAACTGTTGCAGTCTTCCAGATAGCTGCCTCTTCCTCTGTCTGGAGAACCCCAGTCCTGCAGCTCAGCAGCTGCAAAATGGGAGGGAAAAAAGTAATTAAACCACTGAAAATATCAAATGGGTTGGGATGGGAGCCTCTCCCAGGCTGAGGCTTTTGCTGAGATTTATATTTATACTTACTCTTCTTTTTCTTTGTCTCATGAGCATAATGATCCTGCTGTCCTCCATCTTGTCTTTGTTCTCATCTTTCGCCATCCTTTAACCCCTTCTAACAGTTTCAAAATATGTCTTGCAGGATACTAGAAACATGGACATAGAGAGGGGGTATACATATGTATATACATATGCATAAACATATACATATGTTTATGTATAACTAACTAATCTATACAGTTAAATAGTTGTAGCCTTGGTACATTCTCTTGTGACTTACCTTTAACAACAGCAGGATCATCGTCCGGTACAGCCATTAAAAAGATAGGTTATAACCTTGAGGTTGTGGGGGGAGGATAGACTGTGAAGAGGTAATTAAAGTAGGTTGATTAAAAATATAATTTAGAAGAAAAGACTGTTATGAAAGAATATTTTTAAAGATATACCTTGTCTGTGGGTCATATTTGTGTATGTTGTTTTCCCCATTGTGCAATCTCCATACAGCTTCCTGTAAAAATCCAACATAGTATGAGGGATCAATTCGAATACATTTATAAATAAAGCACACAAAGTTAAGCAGACACCGTGATGGTCAGAAAATAACTTACCGCAACAGAATTATTCCCAGCTCTCTTTAATTTTCTTTGAAGCAGGCTCCTCTTTTGCCTCTTTGAGCTCATTGATGTCAGCCTCCATCTTATCCAACCTAATGTCCATCATCTCCAGCTTTTCAAATATCCTCTTCAAACTTTCATTTGTCATATACACCAGTCTGTTTTCATTCGGATTCAGAGACTTAATAGCCACATTGTCCCTATGTAAAGGAGCAACATCTCCACTCCGCTCTCCGTAACACTTGTTGAAGACTGACACAATGTAAAGCCTATCACCTTTCCTGAATACTAATGAGGGGGGCAGGGAAATAGGGGCAAACTTGAGCTGCCAGTCTCAAAACAAATTAGCATTTAAAAAGCCAAGCCATCAACTCACAGCATGTGGTCAGACAAGTTCTTGTTTTCAGGCCTTTACAGGCATTTACAGGTGCGCGTAACAAAGTTCCAAAGATCCCTGCCAAACAGCACATTTAGCGGGCGTTTTCATTGTCCGAATTCTCCCGTATACACACCTTTTGACGCAGTCAGAATCCAGAGTTTCAAGAAGATCGGAGGGGGTCAAAATTTCGGCCAAAAACGACAGTGTTATCCCTTATGTTTTTTTTTTTCAGGTCAAAACTTTTACATCTGATATCTCGGCTCTGGAAGGGTCTAGAGCCTCCATTTTTGCGCGCTGGTCGAAGTCTCGTGGCCCTCTGTCAGAATCCAGAGTTTCAAGAAGATCGGAGGGGGTCAAAATTTCGGCCAAAAACGACAGTGTTACCCCTTATGTTTTTTTTTTCGGGTCAAAACTTTGACATCCAATATCTCGGCTCTGGAAGGGTCTAGAGCCTCCATTCTTGCGCGCTGGTCGAAGTCTCGTGGCCCTCTGTCAGAATCCAGAGTTTCAAGAAGATCGGAGGGGGCCAAAATTTCGGCCAAAAACGACAGTGTTACCCCTTATGTTTTTTTTTTTTTCGGGTCAAAACTTTGACGTCTGATATCTCGGCTCTGGAAGGGTCTAGAGCCTCCATTTTTGCGCGCTGGTCGAAGTCTCGTGGCCCTCTGTCAGAATCCAGAGTTTCAAGAAGATCGGAGGGGGTCAAAATTTTGGCCAAAATCGACAGTGTTACCCCTTATGTTTTTTTTTTTCGGGTCAAAACTTTGACATCCGATATCTCGGCTCTGGAAGGGTCTAGAGCCTCCATTTTTGCGCGCTGGTCGAAGTCTCGTGGCCCTCTGTCAGAATCCAGAGTTTCAAGAAGATCGGAGGGGGTCAAAATTTCGGCCAAAAACGACAGTGTTACCCCTTATGTTTTTTTTTTCAGGTCAAAACTTTGACATCCGATATCTCGGCTCTGGAAGGGTCTAGGGCCTCCATTTTTGCGCGCTGGTCGAAGTCTCGTGGCCCTCTGTCAGAATCCAGAGTTTCAAGAAGATCGGAGGGGGTCAAAATTTCGGCCAAAAACGACAGTGTTACCCCTTATGTTTTTTTTTTCGGGTCAAAACTTTGACATCCGATATCTCGGCTCGGGAAGGGTCTAGAGCCTCCATTTTTGCACGCTGGTCGAAGTCTCGTGGCCCTCTGTCAGAATCCAGAGTTTCAAGAAGATCGGAGGGGGTCAAAATTTCGGCCAAAAACGACAGTGTTACCCCTTATGTTTTTTTTTTCAGGTCAAAACTTTGACATCCGATATCTCGGCTCTGGAAGGGTCTAGAGCCTCCATTTTTGCGCGCTGGTCGAAGTCTCGTGGCCCTCTGTCAGAATCCAGAGTTTCAAGAAGATCGGAGGGGGTCAAAATTTTGGCCAAAAACGACAGTGTTACCCCTTATGTTTTTTTTTTCAGATCAAAACTTTGACATCCGATATCTCGGCTCTGGAAGGGTCTAGAGCCTCCATTTTTGCGCGCTGGTCGAAGTCTCGTGGCCCTCTGTCAGAATCCAGATTTTCAAGAAGATCGGAGGGGGTCAAAATTTCGGCCAAAAACGACAGTGTTACCCCTTATGTTTTTTTTTTCAGGTCAAAACTTTGACATCCGATATCTCGGCTCTGGAAGGGTCTAGAGCCTCCATTTTTGCGCGCTGGTCGAAGTCTCGTGGCCCTCTGTCAGAATCCAGAGTTTCAAGAAGATCGGAGGGGGTCAAAATTTCGGCCAAAAACGACAGTGTTACCCCTTATGTTTTTTTTTTTCAGGTCAAAACTTTGACATCCGATATCTCGGCTCTGGAAGGGTCTAGAGCCTCCATTTTTGCGCGCTGGTCGAAGTCTCATGGCCCTCTGTCAGAATCCAGAGTTTCAAGAAGATCGGAGGGGGTCAAAATTTCGGCCAAAAACGACAGTGTTACCCCTTATGTTTTTTTTTTTCGGGTCAAAACTTTGACATCCGATATTTCGGCTCTGGAAGGGTCTAGAGCCTCCATTTTTGCGCGCTGGTCGAAGTCTCTTGGCCCTCTGTCAGAATCCAGAGTTTCAAGAAGATCGGAGGGGGTCAAAATTTCGGCCAAAAACGACAGTGTTACCCCTTATGTTTTTTTTTTTCAGGTCAAAACTTTGACATCCGATATCTCGGCTCTGGAAGGGTCTAGAGCCTCCATTTTTGCGCGCTGGTCAAAGTCTCGTGGCCCTCTGTCAGAATCCAGAGTTTCAAGAAGATCGGAGGGGGTCAAAATTTCGGCCAAAAACGACAGTGTTACCCCTTATGTTTTTTTTTTCGGATCAAAACTTTGACATCCGATATCTCGGCTCTGGAAGGGTCTAGAGCCTCCATTTTTGCACGATGGTCGAAGTCTCGTGGCCCTCTGTCAGAATCCAGAGTTTCAAGAAGATCGGAGGGGGTCAAAATTTCGGCCAAAAACGACAGTGTTACCCCTTATGTTTTTTTTCAGGTCAAAACTTTGACATCCGATATCTCGGCTCTAGAAGGGTCTAGATCCTCCATTTTTGTGCACTGGTCAAAGTCTCGTGGCCCTCTGTCAGAATCCAGAGTTTCAAGAAGATCGGAGGGGGTCAAAATTTTGGCCAAAAACGACAGTGTTACCCCTTATGTTTTTTTTTTCGGGTCAAAACTTTGACATCCGATATCTCGGCTCTGGAAGGGTCTAGAGCCTCCATTTTTGCGCGCTGGTCGAAGTCTCGTGGCCCTCTGTCAGAATCCAGAGTTTCAAGAAGATCGGAGGGGGTCAAAATTTCGGCCAAAAACGACAGTGTTACCCTTTATGTTTTTTTTTTCAGGTCAAAACTTTGACATCCGATATCTCGGCTCTGGAAGGGTCTAGAGCCTCCATTTTTGCGTGCTGGTCGAAGTCTCGTGGCCCTCTGTCAGAATCCAGAGTTTCAAGAAGATCGGAGGGGGTCAAAATTTCGGCCAAAAACGACAGTGTTACCCCTTATGTTTTTTTTTTTCGGGTCAAAACTTTGACATCCGTTATTTCGGCTCTGGAAGGGTCTAGAGCCTCCATTTTTGCGCGCTGGTCGAAGTCTCGTGGCCCTCTGTCAGAATCCAGAGTTTCAAGAAGATCGGAGGGGGTCAAAATTTCGGCCAAAAACGACAGTGTTACCCCTTATGTTTTTTTTTTCGGATCAAAAATTTGACATCCGATATCTCGGCTCTGGAAGGGTCTAGAGCCTCCATTTTTGCACGCTGGTCGAAGTCTCGTGGCCCTCTGTCAGAATCCAGAGTTTCAAGAAGATCGGAGGGGGTCAAAATTTCGGCCAAAAACGACAGTGTTACCCCTTATGTTTTTTTTTCAGGTCAAAACTTTGACATCCGATATCTCGGCTCTGGAAGGGTCTAGAGCCTCCATTTTTGCGCTCTGGTCGAAGTCTCGTGGCCCTCTGTCAGAATCCAGAGTTTCAAGAAGATCGGAGGGGGTCAAAATTTCGGCCAAAAACGACAGTGTTACCCCTTATGTTTTTTTTTCAGGTCAAAACTTTGACATCCGCTATCTCGGCTCTGGAAGGGTTTAGAGCCTCCATTTTTGCACGCTGGTCGAAGTCTCGTGGCCCTCTGTCAGAATCCAGAGTTTCAAGAAGATCGGAGGGGGTCAAAATTTCGGCCAAAAACGACAGTGTTACCCCTTATGTTTTTTTTTCAGGTCAAAACTTTGACATCCGATATCTCGGCTCTGGAAGGGTCTAGAGCCTCCATTTTTGCGCGCTGGTCGAAGTCTCGTGGCCCTCTGTCAGAATCCAGAGTTTCAAGAAGATCGGAGGGGGTCAAAATTTCGGCCAAAAACGACAGTGTTACCCCTTATGTTTTTTTTTCGGGTCAAAACTTTGACATCCGATATCTCGGCTCTGGAAGGGTCTAGAGCCTCCATTTTTGCGCGCTGGTCGAAGTCTCGTGGCCCTCTGTCAGAATCCAGAGTTTCAAGAAGATCAGAGGGGGTCAAAATTTCGGCCAAAAACGACAGTGTTACCCCTTATGTTTTTTTTTCAGGTCAAAACTTTGACCTCCGATATCTCGGCTCTGGAAGGGTCTGGAGCCTCCATTTTTGCGCGCTGGTCGAAGTCTCGTGGCCCTCTGTCAGAATCCAGAGTTTCAAGAAGATCGGAGGGGGTCAAAATTTCGGCCAAAAACGACAGTGTTACCCCTTATGTTTTTTTTTCAGGTCAAAACTTTGACATCCGATATCTCGGCTCTGGAAGAGTCTAGAGCCTCCATTTTTGCGCGCTGGTTGAAGTCTCGTGGCCCTCTGTCAGAATCCAGAGTTTCAAGAAGATCGGAGGGGGTCAAAATTTCGGCCAAAAACGACAGTGTTACCCCTTATGTTTTTTTTTCAGGTCAAAACTTTGACATCCGATATCTCGGCTCTGGAAGGGTCTAGAGCCTCCATTTTTGCGCGCTGGTCGAAGTCTCGTGGCCCTCTGTCAGAATCCAGAGTTTCAAGAAGATCGGAGGGGGTCAAAATTTCGGCCAAAAACGACAGTGTTACCCCTTATGTTTTTTTTTCAGGTCAAAACTTTGACATCCGATATCTCGGCTCTGGAAGGGTCTAGAGCCTCCATTTTTGCGCTCTGGTCGAAGTCTCGTGGCCCTCTGTCAGAATCCAGAGTTTCAAGAAGATCGGAGGGGGTCAAAATTTCGGCCAAAAACGACAGTGTTACCCCTTATGTTTTTTTTTCCAGGTCAAAACTTTGACATCCGATATCTCGGCTCTGGAAGGGTCTAGAGCCTCCATTTTTGCGCGCTGGTCGAAGTCTCGTGGCCCTCTGTCAGAATCCAGAGTTTCAAGAAGATCGGAGGGGGTCAAAATTTCGGCCAAAAACGACAGTGTTACCCCTTATGTTTTTTTTTCAGGTCAAAACTTTGACATCCGATATCTCGGCTCTGGAAGGGTCTAGAGCCTCCATTTTTGCGCGCTGGTCGAAGTCTCGTGGCCCTCTGTCAGAATCCAGAGTTTCAAGAAGATCGGAGGGGGTCAAAATTTCGGCCAAAAACGACAGTGTTACCCCTTATGTTTTTTTTTTCGGATCAAAAATTTGACATCCGATATCTCGGCTCTGGAAGGGTCTAGAGCCTCCATTTTTGCACGCTGGTCGAAGTCTCGTGGCCCTCTGTCAGAATCCAGAGTTTCAAGAAGATCGGAGGGGGTCAAAATTTCGGCCAAAAACGACAGTGTTACCCCTTATGTTTTTTTTTCAGGTCAAAACTTTGACATCCGATATCTCGGCTCTGGAAGGGTCTAGAGCCTCCATTTTTGCGCGCTGGTCGAAGTCTCGTGGCCCTCTGTCAGAATCCAAAGTTTCAAGAAGATCGGAGGGGGTCAAAATTTTGGCCAAAAACGACAGTGTTACCCCTTATGTTTTTTTTTTCAGGTCAAAACTTTGACATCCGATATCTCGGCTCTGGAAGGGTCTAGAGCCTCCGTTTTTGCGCTCTGGTCGAAGTCTCGTGGCCCTCTGTCAGAATCCAGAGTTTCAAGAAGATCGGAGGGGGTCAAAATTTCGGCCAAAAACGACAGTGTTACCCCTTATGTTTTTTTTTTTCAGGTCAAAACTTTGACATCCGATATCTCGGCTCTGGAAGGGTCTAGAGCCTCCATTTTTGCGCGCTGGTCGAAGTCTCGTGGCCCTCTGTCAGAATCCAGAGTTTCAAGAAGATCGGAGGGGGTCAAAATTTCGGCCAAAAACGACAGTGTTACCCCTTATGTTTTTTTTTCAGGTCAAAACTTTGACCTCCGATATCTCGGCTCTGGAAGGGTCTGGAGCCTCCATTTTTGCGCGCTGGTCGAAGTCTCGTGGCCCTCTGTCAGAATCCAGAGTTTCAAGAAGATCGGAGAGGGTCAAAATTTCGGCCAAAAACGACAGTGTTACCCCTTATGTTTTTTTTTCAGGTCAAAACTTTGACATCCGATATCTCGACTCTGGAAGGGTCTGGAGCCTCCATTTTTGCGCGCTGGTCGAAGTCCCGTGGCCCTCTGTCAGAATCCAGAGTTTCAAGAAGATCGGAGGGGGTCAAAATTTCGGCCAAAAACGACAGTGTTACCCCTTATGTTTTTTTTTCAGGTCAAAACTTTGACATCCGATATCTCGGCTCTGGAAGGGTCTAGAGCCTCCATTTTTGCGCGCTGGTCGAAGTCTCGTGGCCCTCTGTCAGAATCCAGAGTTTCAAGAAGATCGGAGGGGGTCAAAATTTCGGCCAAAAACGACAGTGTTACCCCTTATGTTTTTTTTTCAGGTCAAAACTTTGACATCCGATATCTCGGCTCTGGAAGGGTCTAGAGCCTCCATTTTTGCGCTCTGGTCGAAGTCTCGTGGCCCTCTGTCAGAATCCAGAGTTTCAAGAAGATCGGAGGGGGTCAAAATTTCGGCCAAAAACGACAGTGTTACCCCTTATGTTTTTTTTTCAGGTCAAAACTTTGACATCCGATATCTCGGCTCTGGAAGGGTCTAGAGCCTCCATTTTTGCGCTCTGGTCGAAGTCTCGTGGCCCTCTGTCAGAATCCAGAGTTTCAAGAAGATCGGAGGGGGTCAAAATTTCGGCCAAAAACGACAGTGTTACCCCTTATGTTTTTTTTTTCAGGTCAAAACTTTGACATCCGATATCTCGGCTCTGGAAGGGTCTAGAGCCTCCATTTTTGCACGCTGGTCGAAGTCTCGTGGCCCTCTGTCAGAATCCAGAGTTTCAAGAAGATCGGAGGGGGTCAAAATTTCGGCCAAAAACGACAGTGTTACCCCTTATGTTTTTTTTCAGGTCAAAACTTTGACATCCAATATCTCGGCTCTGGAAGGGTCTAGAGCATCCATTTTTGCGCGCTGGTCGAAGTCTCGTGGCCCTCTGTCAGAATCCAGAGTTTCAAGAAGATCGGAGGGGGTCAAAATTTCGGCCAGAAACGACAGTGTTACCCCTTATGTTTTTTTTTTCAGGTCAAAACTTTGACATCCGATATCTCGGCTTGGAAGGGTCTAGAGCCTCCATTTTTGCGCGCTGGTCGAAGTCTCGTGGCCCTCTGTCAGAATCCAGAGTTTCAAGAAGATCGGAGGGGGTCAAAATTTCGGCCAAAAACGACAGTGTTACCCCTTATGTTTTTTTTTCGGGTCAAAACTTTGACATCCGATATCTCGGCTCTGGAAGGGTCTAGGGCCTCCATTTTTGCGCGCTGGTCGAAGTCTCGTGGCCCTCTGTCAGAATCCAGAGTTTCAAGAAGATCGGAGGGGGTCAAAATTTCGGCCAAAAACGACAGTGTTACCCCTTATGTTTTTTTTTTCGGGTCAAAACTTTGACATCCGATATCTCGGCTCGGGAAGGGTCTAGAGCCTCCATTTTTGCGCGCTGGTCGAAGTCTCGTGGCCCTCTGTCAGAATCCAGAGTTTCAAGAAGATCGGAGGGGGTCAAAATTTCGGCCAAAAACGACAGTGTTACCCCTTATGTTTTTTTTTTCAGGTCAAAACTTTGACATCCGATATCTCGGCTCTGGAAGGGTCTAGAGCCTCCATTTTTGCGCGCTGGTCGAAGTCTCGTGGCCCTCTGTCAGAATCCAGAGTTTCAAGAAGATCGGAGGGGGTCAAAATTTCGGCCAAAAACGACAGTGTTACCCCTTATGTTTTTTTTTCAGGTCAAAACTTTGACATCCGATATCTCGGCTCTGGAAGGGTCTAGAGCCTCCATTTTTGCGCGCTGGTCGAAGTCTCGTGGCCCTCTGTCAGAATCCAGAGTTTCAAGAAGATCGGAGGGGGTCAAAATTTCGGCCAAAAACGACAGTGTTACCCCTTATGGTTTTTTTTCAGGTCAAAACTTTGACATCCGATATCTCGGCTCTGGAAGGGTCTAGAGCCTCCATTTTTGCGTGCTGGTCGAAGTCTCGTGGCCCTCTGTCAGAATCCAGAGTTTCAAGAAGATCGGAGGGGGTCAAAATTTCGGCCAAAAACGACAGTGTTACCCCTTATGTTTTTTTTTCGGGTCAAAACTTTGACATCCGATATCTCGGCTCTGGAAGGGTCTAGAGCCTCCATTTTTGCGCGCTGGTCGAAGTCTCGTGGCCCTCTGTCAGAATCCAGAGTTTCAAGAAGATCGGAGGGGGTCAAAATTTCGGCCAAAAACGACAGTGTTACCCCTTATGTTTTTTTTTCGGGTCAAAACTTTGACATCCGATATCTCGGCTCTGGAAGGGTCTAGAGCCTCCATTTTTGCGCGCTGGTCGAAGTCTCGTGGCCCTCTGTCAGAATGCAGAGTTTCAAGAAGATCGGAGGGGGTCAAAATTTCGGCCAAAAACGACAGTGTTACCCCTTATGTTTTTTTTTCAGGTCAAAACTTTGACATCCGATATCTCGGCTCTGGAAGGGTCTAGAGCCTCCATTTTTGCGCGCTGGTCGAAGTCTCGTGGCCCTCTGTCAGAATCCAGAGTTTCGAGAAGATCGGAGGGGGTCAAAATTTCGGCCAAAAACGACAGTGTTACCCCTTATGTTTTTTTTTTTCAGGTCAAAACTTTGACATCCGATATCTCGGCTCTGGAAGGGTCTAGAGCCTCCATTTTTGCGCGCTGGTCGAAGTCTCGTGGCCCTCTGTCAGAATCCAGAGTTTCGAGAAGATCGGAGGCGGTCAAAATTTCGGCCAAAAACGACAGTGTTACCCCTTATGTTTTTTTTCAGGTCAAAACTTTGACATCCGATATCTCGGCCCTGGAAGGGTCTAGAGCCTCCATTTTTGCGCGCTGGTCGAAGTCTCGTGGCCCTCTGTCAGAATCCAGAGTTTCGAGAAGATCGGAGGGGGTCAAAATTTCGGCCAAAAACGACAGTGTTACCCCTTATGTTTTTTTTTTTCAGGTCAAAACTTTGACATCCGATATCTCGGCCCTGGAAGGGTCTAGAGCCTCCATTTTTGCGCGCTGGTCGAAGTCTCGTGGCCCTCTGTCAGAATCCAGAGTTTCGAGAAGATCGGAGGGGGTCAAAATTTCGGCCAAAAACGACAGTGTTACCCCTTATGTTTTTTTTCAGGTCAAAACTTTGACATCCGATATCTCGGCCCTGGAAGGGTCTAGAGCCTCCATTTTTGCGCGCTGGTCGAAGTCTCGTGGCCCTCTGTCAGAATCCAGAGTTTCGAGAAGATCGGAGGGGGTCAAAATTTCGGCCAAAAACGACAGTGTTACCCCTTATGTTTTTTTTTTTCAGGTCAAAACTTTGACATCCGATATCTCGGCTCTGGAAGGGTCTAGAGCCTCCATTTTTGCGCGCTGGTCGAAGTCTCGTGGCCCTCTGTCAGAATCCAGAGTTTCGAGAAGATCGGAGGGGGTCAAAATTTCGGCCAAAAACGACAGTGTTACCCCTTATGTTTTTTTTTCAGGTCAAAACTTTGACATCCGATATCTCGGCTCTGGAAGGGTCTAGAGCCTCCATTTTTGCGCGCTGGTCGAAGTCTCGTGGCCCTCTGTCAGAATCCAGAGTTTCGAGAAGATCGGAGGGGGTCAAAATTTCGGCCAAAAACGACAGTGTTACCCCTTATGTTTTTTTTTTCAGGTCAAAACTTTGACATCCGATATCTCGGCTCTGGAAGGGTCTAGAGCCTCCATTTTTGCGCGCTGGTCGAAGTCTCGTGGCCCTCTGTCAGAATCCAGAGTTTCAAGAAGATCGGAGGGGGTCAAAATTTCGGCCAAAAACGACAGTGTTACCCCTTATGTTTTTTTTCAGGTCAAAACTTTGACATCCGATATCTCGGCTCTGGAAGGGTCTAGAGCCTCCATTTTTGCGCGCTGGTCGAAGTCTCGTGGCCCTCTGTCAGAATCCAGAGTTTCGAGAAGATCGGAGGGGGTCAAAATTTCGGCCAAAAACGACAGTGTTACCCCTTATGTTTTTTTTTCAGGTCAAAACTTTGACATCCGATATCTCGGCTCTGGAAGGGTCTAGAGCCTCCATTTTTGCGCGCTGGTCGAAGTCTCGTGGCCCTCTGTCAGAATCCAGAGTTTCGAGAAGATCGGAGGGGGTCAAAATTTCGGCCAAAAACGACAGTGTTACCCCTTATGTTTTTTTTTTTCAGGTCAAAACTTTGACATCCGATATCTCGGCCCTGGAAGGGTCTAGAGCCTCCATTTTTCCGCGCTGGTCGAAGTCTCGTGGCCCTCTGTCAGAATCCAGAGTTTCGAGAAGATCGGAGGGGGTCAAAATTTCGGCCAAAAACGACAGTGTTACCCCTTATGTTTTTTTTCAGGTCAAAACTTTGACATCCGATATCTCGGCCCTGGAAGGGTCTAGAGCCTCCATTTTTGCGCGCTGGTCGAAGTCTCGTGGCCCTCTGTCAGAATCCAGAGTTTCGAGAAGATCGGAGGGGGTCAAAATTTCGGCCAAAAACGACAGTGTTACCCCTTATGTTTTTTTTTTTCAGGTCAAAACTTTGACATCCGATATCTCGGCTCTGGAAGGGTCTAGAGCCTCCATTTTTGCGCGCTGGTCGAAGTCTCGTGGCCCTCTGTCAGAATCCAGAGTTTCGAGAAGATCGGAGGGGGTCAAAATTTCGGCCAAAAACGACAGTGTTACCCCTTATGTTTTTTTTTCAGGTCAAAACTTTGACATCCGATATCTCGGCTCTGGAAGGGTCTAGAGCCTCCATTTTTGCGCGCTGGTCGAAGTCTCGTGGCCCTCTGTCAGAATCCAGAGTTTCGAGAAGATCGGAGGGGGTCAAAATTTCGGCCAAAAACGACAGTGTTACCCCTTATGTTTTTTTTTCAGGTCAAAACTTTGACATCCGATATCTCGGCTCTGGAAGGGTCTAGAGCCTCCATTTTTGCGCGCTGGTCGAAGTCTCGTGGCCCTCTGTCAGAATCCAGAGTTTCGAGAAGATCGGAGGGGGTCAAAATTTCGGCCAAAAACGACAGTGTTACCCCTTATGTTTTTTTTTTCATGTCAAAACTTTGACATCCGATATCTCGGCTCTGGAAGGGTCTAGAGCCTCCATTTTTGCGCGCTGGTCGAAGTCTCGTGGCCCTCTGTCAGAATCCAGAGTTTCGAGAAGATCGGAGGGGGTCAAAATTTCGGCCAAAAACGACAGTGTTACCCCTTATGTTTTTTTTTTTCAGGTCAAAACTTTGACATCCGATATCTCGGCTCTGGAAGGGTCTAGAGCCTCCATTTTTGCGCGCTGGTCGAGGTCTCGTGGCCCTCTGTCAGAATCCAGAGTTTCGAGAAGATCGGAGGGGGTCAAAATTTCGGCCAAAAACGACAGTGTTACCCCTTATGTTTTTTTTTCAGGTCAAAACTTTGACATCCGATATCTCGGCTCTGGAAGGGTCTAGAGCCTCCATTTTTGCGCGCTGGTCGAAGTCTCGTGGCCCTCTGTCAGAATCCAGAGTTTCGAGAAGATCGGAGGGGGTCAAAATTTCGGCCAAAAACGACAGTGTTACCCCTTATGTTTTTTTTTCAGGTCAAAACTTTGACATCCGATATCTCGGCTCTGGAAGGGTCTAGAGCCTCCATTTTTGCGCGCTGGTCGAAGTCTCGTGGCCCTCTGTCAGAATCCAGAGTTTCGAGAAGATCGGAGGGGGTCAAAATTTCGGCCAAAAACGACAGTGTTACCCCTTATGTTTTTTTTTCAGGTCAAAACTTTGACATCCGATATCTCGTCTGGAAGGGTCTAGAGCCTCCATTTTTGCGCGCTGGTCGAAGTCTCGTGGCCCTCTGTCAGAATCCAGAGTTTCGAGAAGATCGGAGGGGGTCAAAATTTCGGCCAAAAACGACAGTGTTACCCCTTATGTTTTTTTTTCAGGTCAAAACTTTGACATCCGATATCTCGGCTCTGGAAGGGTCTAGAGCCTCCATTTTTGCGCGCTGGTCGAAGTCTCGTGGCCCTCTGTCAGAATCCAGAGTTTCGAGAAGATCGGAGGGGGTCAAAATTTCGGCCAAAATCGACAGTGTTACCCCTTATGTTTTTTTTTTCAGGTCAAAACTTTGACATCCGATATCTCGGCTCTGGAAGGGTCTAGAGCCTCCATTTTTGCGCGCTGGTCGAAGTCTCGTGGCCCTCTGTCAGAATCCAGAGTTTCGAGAAGATCGGAGGGGGTCAAAATTTCGGCCAAAAACGACAGTGTTACCCCTTATGTTTTTTTTTCAGGTCAAAACTTTGACATCCGATATCTCGGCTCTGGAAGGGTCTAGAGCCTCCATTTTTGCGCGCTGGTCGAAGTCTCGTGGCCCTCTGTCAGAATCCAGAGTTTCGAGAAGATCGGAGGGGGTCAAAATTTCGGCCAAAAACGACAGTGTTACCCCTTATGTTTTTTTTTTCAGGTCAAAACTTTGACATCCGATATCTCGGCTCTGGAAGGGTCTAGAGCCTCCATTTTTGCGCGCTGGTCGAAGTCTCGTGGCCCTCTGTCAGAATCCAGAGTTTCGAGAAGATCGGAGGGGGTCAAAATTTCGGCCAAAAACGACAGTGTTACCCCTTATGTTTTTTTTTCAGGTCAAAACTTTGACATCCGATATCTCGGCTCTGGAAGGGTCTAGAGCCTCCATTTTTGCGCGCTGGTCGAAGTCTCGTGGCCCTCTGTCAGAATCCAGAGTTTCGAGAAGATCGGAGGGGGTCAAAATTTCGGCCAAAAACGACAGTGTTACCCCTTATGTTTTTTTTTCAGGTCAAAACTTTGACATCCGATATCTCGGCTCTGGAAGGGTCTAGAGCCTCCATTTTTGCGCGCTGGTCGAAGTCTCGTGGCCCTCTGTCAGAATCCAGAGTTTCGAGAAGATCGGAGGGGGTCAAAATTTCGGCCAAAAACGACAGTGTTACCCCTTATGTTTTTTTTTCAGGTCAAAACTTTGACATCCGATATCTCGGCTCTGGAAGGGTCTAGAGCCTCCATTTTTGCGCGCTGGTCGAAGTCTCGTGGCCCTCTGTCAGAATCCAGAGTTTCGAGAAGATCGGAGGGGGTCAAAATTTCGGCCAAAAACGACAGTGTTACCCCTTATGTTTTTTTTTTCAGGTCAAAACTTTGACATCCGATATCTCGGCTCTGGAAGGGTCTAGAGCCTCCATTTTTGCGCGCTGGTCGAAGTCTCGTGGCCCTCTGTCAGAATCCAGAGTTTCGAGAAGATCGGAGGGGGTCAAAATTTCGGCCAAAAACGACAGTGTTACCCCTTATGTTTTTTTTTCAGGTCAAAACTTTGACATCCGATATCTCGGCTCTGGAAGGGTCTAGAGCCTCCATTTTTGCGCGCTGGTCGAAGTCTCGTGGCCCTCTGTCAGAATCCAGAGTTTCGAGAAGATCGGAGGGGGTCAAAATTTCGGCCAAAAACGACAGTGTTACCCCTTATGTTTTTTTTTCAGGTCAAAACTTTGACATCCGATATCTCGGCTCTGGAAGGGTCTAGAGTCTAGAGCCTCCATTTTTGCGCGCTGGTCGAAGTCTCGTGGCCCTCTGTCAGAATCCAGAGTTTCGAGAAGATCGGAGGGGGTCAAAATTTCGGCCAAAAACGACAGTGTTACCCCTTATGTTTTTTTTTCAGGTCAAAACTTTGACATCCGATATCTCGGCTCTGGAAGGGTCTAGAGCCTCCATTTTTGCGCGCTGGTCGAAGTCTCGTGGCCCTCTGTCAGAATCCAGAGTTTCGAGAAGATCGGAGGGGGTCAAAATTTCGGCCAAAAACGACAGTGTTACCCCTTATGTTTTTTTTTCAGGTCAAAACTTTGACATCCGATATCTCGGCTCTGGAAGGGTCTAGAGCCTCCATTTTTGCGCGCTGGTCGAAGTCTCGTGGCCCTCTGTCAGAATCCAGAGTTTCGAGAAGATCGGAGGGGGTCAAAATTTCGGCCAAAAACGACAGTGTTACCCCTTATGTTTTTTTTTCAGGTCAAAACTTTGACATCCGATATCTCGGCTCTGGAAGGGTCTAGAGCCTCCATTTTTGCGCGCTGGTCGAAGTCTCGTGGCCCTCTGTCAGAATCCAGAGTTTCGAGAAGATCGGAGGGGGTCAAAATTTCGGCCAAAAACGACAGTGTTACCCCTTATGTTTTTTTTTCAGGTCAAAACTTTGACATCCGATATCTCGGCTCTGGAAGGGTCTAGAGCCTCCATTTTTGCGCGCTGGTCGAAGTCTCGTGGCCCTCTGTCAGAATCCAGAGTTTCGAGAAGATCGGAGGGGGTCAAAATTTCGGCCAAAAACGACAGTGTTACCCCTTATGTTTTTTTTTCAGGTCAAAACTTTGACATCCGATATCTCGGCTCTGGAAGGGTCTAGAGCCTCCATTTTTGCGCGCTGGTCGAAGTCTCGTGGCCCTCTGTCAGAATCCAGAGTTTCGAGAAGATCGGAGGGGGTCAAAATTTCGGCCAAAAACGACAGTGTTACCCCTTATGTTTTTTTTTCAGGTCAAAACTTTGACATCCGATATCTCGGCTCTGGAAGGGTCTAGAGCCTCCATTTTTGCGCGCTGGTCGAAGTCTCGTGGCCCTCTGTCAGAATCCAGAGTTTCGAGAAGATCGGAGGGGGTCAAAATTTCGGCCAAAAACGACAGTGTTACCCCTTATGTTTTTTTTTCAGGTCAAAACTTTGACATCCGATATCTCGGCTCTGGAAGGGTCTAGAGCCTCCATTTTTGCGCGCTGGTCGAAGTCTCGTGGCCCTCTGTCAGAATCCAGAGTTTCGAGAAGATCGGAGGGGGTCAAAATTTCGGCCAAAAACGACAGTGTTACCCCTTATGTTTTTTTTTCAGGTCAAAACTTTGACATCCGATATCTCGGCTCTGGAAGGGTCTAGAGCCTCCATTTTTGCGCGCTGGTCGAAGTCTCGTGGCCCTCTGTCAGAATCCAGAGTTTCGAGAAGATCGGAGGGGGTCAAAATTTCGGCCAAAAACGACAGTGTTACCCCTTATGTTTTTTTTTCAGGTCAAAACTTTGACATCCGATATCTCGGCTCTGGAAGGGTCTAGAGCCTCCATTTTTGCGCGCTGGTCGAAGTCTCGTGGCCCTCTGTCAGAATCCAGAGTTTCGAGAAGATCGGAGGGGGTCAAAATTTCGGCCAAAAACGACAGTGTTACCCCTTATGTTTTTTTTTCAGGTCAAAACTTTGACATCCGATATCTCGGCTCTGGAAGGGTCTAGAGCCTCCATTTTTGCGCGCTGGTCGAAGTCTCGTGGCCCTCTGTCAGAATCCAGAGTTTCGAGAAGATCGGAGGGGGTCAAAATTTCGGCCAAAAACGACAGTGTTACCCCTTATGTTTTTTTTTCAGGTCAAAACTTTGACATCCGATATCTCGGCTCTGGAAGGGTCTAGAGCCTCCATTTTTGCGCGCTGGTCGAAGTCTCGTGGCCCTCTGTCAGAATCCAGAGTTTCGAGAAGATCGGAGGGGGTCAAAATTTCGGCCAAAAACGACAGTGTTACCCCTTATGTTTTTTTTTCAGGTCAAAACTTTGACATCCGATATCTCGGCTCTGGAAGGGTCTAGAGCCTCCATTTTTGCGCGCTGGTCGAAGTCTCGTGGCCCTCTGTCAGAATCCAGAGTTTCGAGAAGATCGGAGGGGGTCAAAATTTCGGCCAAAAACGACAGTGTTACCCCTTATGTTTTTTTTTCAGGTCAAAACTTTGACATCCGATATCTCGGCTCTGGAAGGGTCTAGAGCCTCCATTTTTGCGCGCTGGTCGAAGTCTCGTGGCCCTCTGTCAGAATCCAGAGTTTCGAGAAGATCGGAGGGGGTCAAAATTTCGGCCAAAAACGACAGTGTTACCCCTTATGTTTTTTTTTCAGGTCAAAACTTTGACATCCGATATCTCGGCTCTGGAAGGGTCTAGAGCCTCCATTTTTGCGCGCTGGTCGAAGTCTCGTGGCCCTCTGTCAGAATCCAGAGTTTCGAGAAGATCGGAGGGGGTCAAAATTTCGGCCAAAAACGACAGTGTTACCCCTTATGTTTTTTTTTCAGGTCAAAACTTTGACATCCGATATCTCGGCTCTGGAAGGGTCTAGAGCCTCCATTTTTGCGCGCTGGTCGAAGTCTCGTGGCCCTCTGTCAGAATCCAGAGTTTCGAGAAGATCGGAGGGGGTCAAAATTTCGGCCAAAAACGACAGTGTTACCCCTTATGTTTTTTTTTCAGGTCAAAACTTTGACATCCGATATCTCGGCTCTGGAAGGGTCTAGAGCCTCCATTTTTGCGCGCTGGTCGAAGTCTCGTGGCCCTCTGTCAGAATCCAGAGTTTCGAGAAGATCGGAGGGGGTCAAAATTTCGGCCAAAAACGACAGTGTTACCCCTTATGTTTTTTTTTCAGGTCAAAACTTTGACATCCGATATCTCGGCTCTGGAAGGGTCTAGAGCCTCCATTTTTGCGCGCTGGTCGAAGTCTCGTGGCCCTCTGTCAGAATCCAGAGTTTCGAGAAGATCGGAGGGGGTCAAAATTTCGGCCAAAAACGACAGTGTTACCCCTTATGTTTTTTTTTCAGGTCAAAACTTTGACATCCGATATCTCGGCTCTGGAAGGGTCTAGAGCCTCCATTTTTGCGCGCTGGTCGAAGTCTCGTGGCCCTCTGTCAGAATCCAGAGTTTCGAGAAGATCGGAGGGGGTCAAAATTTCGGCCAAAAACGACAGTGTTACCCCTTATGTTTTTTTTTCAGGTCAAAACTTTGACATCCGATATCTCGGCTCTGGAAGGGTCTAGAGCCTCCATTTTTGCGCGCTGGTCGAAGTCTCGTGGCCCTCTGTCAGAATCCAGAGTTTCGAGAAGATCGGAGGGGGTCAAAATTTCGGCCAAAAACGACAGTGTTACCCCTTATGTTTTTTTTTCAGGTCAAAACTTTGACATCCGATATCTCGGCTCTGGAAGGGTCTAGAGCCTCCATTTTTGCGCGCTGGTCGAAGTCTCGTGGCCCTCTGTCAGAATCCAGAGTTTCGAGAAGATCGGAGGGGGTCAAAATTTCGGCCAAAAACGACAGTGTTACCCCTTATGTTTTTTTTTCAGGTCAAAACTTTGACATCCGATATCTCGGCTCTGGAAGGGTCTAGAGCCTCCATTTTTGCGCGCTGGTCGAAGTCTCGTGGCCCTCTGTCAGAATCCAGAGTTTCGAGAAGATCGGAGGGGGTCAAAATTTCGGCCAAAAACGACAGTGTTACCCCTTATGTTTTTTTTTCAGGTCAAAACTTTGACATCCGATATCTCGGCTCTGGAAGGGTCTAGAGCCTCCATTTTTGCGCGCTGGTCGAAGTCTCGTGGCCCTCTGTCAGAATCCAGAGTTTCGAGAAGATCGGAGGGGGTCAAAATTTCGGCCAAAAACGACAGTGTTACCCCTTATGTTTTTTTTTCAGGTCAAAACTTTGACATCCGATATCTCGGCTCTGGAAGGGTCTAGAGCCTCCATTTTTGCGCGCTGGTCGAAGTCTCGTGGCCCTCTGTCAGAATCCAGAGTTTCGAGAAGATCGGAGGGGGTCAAAATTTCGGCCAAAAACGACAGTGTTACCCCTTATGTTTTTTTTTCAGGTCAAAACTTTGACATCCGATATCTCGGCTCTGGAAGGGTCTAGAGCCTCCATTTTTGCGCGCTGGTCGAAGTCTCGTGGCCCTCTGTCAGAATCCAGAGTTTCGAGAAGATCGGAGGGGGTCAAAATTTCGGCCAAAAACGACAGTGTTACCCCTTATGTTTTTTTTTCAGGTCAAAAC
This sequence comes from Cyprinella venusta, assembly GCA_038021265.1. NCBI lineage: Eukaryota > Metazoa > Chordata > Actinopteri > Cypriniformes > Leuciscidae > Cyprinella > Cyprinella venusta. Next base: position 6,117,517 of record CM075879.1, on the reverse strand, counting down.
TTTGACATCCGATATCTCGGCTCTGGAAGGGTCTAGAGCCTCCATTTTTGCGCGCTGGTCGAAGTCTCGTGGCCCTCTGTCAGAATCCAGAGTTTCGAGAAGATCGGAGGGGGTCAAAATTTCGGCCAAAAACGACAGTGTTACCCCTTATGTTTTTTTTTCAGGTCAAAACTTTGACATCCGATATCTCGGCTCTGGAAGGGTCTAGAGCCTCCATTTTTGCGCGCTGGTCGAAGTCTCGTGGCCCTCTGTCAGAATCCAGAGTTTCGAGAAGATCGGAGGGGGTCAAAATTTCGGCCAAAAACGACAGTGTTACCCCTTATGTTTTTTTTTCAGGTCAAAACTTTGACATCCGATATCTCGGCTCTGGAAGGGTCTAGAGCCTCCATTTTTGCGCGCTGGTCGAAGTCTCGTGGCCCTCTGTCAGAATCCAGAGTTTCGAGAAGATCGGAGGGGGTCAAAATTTCGGCCAAAAACGACAGTGTTACCCCTTATGTTTTTTTTTCAGGTCAAAACTTTGACATCCGATATCTCGGCTCTGGAAGGGTCTAGAGCCTCCATTTTTGCGCGCTGGTCGAAGTCTCGTGGCCCTCTGTCAGAATCCAGAGTTTCGAGAAGATCGGAGGGGGTCAAAATTTCGGCCAAAAACGACAGTGTTACCCCTTATGTTTTTTTTTCAGGTCAAAACTTTGACATCCGATATCTCGGCTCTGGAAGGGTCTAGAGCCTCCATTTTTGCGCGCTGGTCGAAGTCTCGTGGCCCTCTGTCAGAATCCAGAGTTTCGAGAAGATCGGAGGGGGTCAAAATTTCGGCCAAAAACGACAGTGTTACCCCTTATGTTTTTTTTTCAGGTCAAAACTTTGACATCCGATATCTCGGCTCTGGAAGGGTCTAGAGCCTCCATTTTTGCGCGCTGGTCGAAGTCTCGTGGCCCTCTGTCAGAATCCAGAGTTTCGAGAAGATCGGAGGGGGTCAAAATTTCGGCCAAAAACGACAGTGTTACCCCTTATGTTTTTTTTTTAAGGTCAAAACTTTGACATCCGATATCTCGGCTCTGGAAGGGTCTAGAGCCTCCATTTTTGCGCGCTGGTCGAAGTCTCGTGGCCCTCTGTCAGAATCCAGAGTTTCGAGAAGATCGGAGGGGGTCAAAATTTCGGCCAAAAACGACAGTGTTACCCCTTATGTTTTTTTTTCAGGTCAAAACTTTGACATCCGATATCTCGGCTCTGGAAGGGTCTAGAGCCTCCATTTTTGCGCGCTGGTCGAAGTCTCGTGGCCCTCTGTCAGAATCCAGAGTTTCGAGAAATCGGAGGGGGTCAAAATTTCGGCCAAAAACGACAGTGTTACCCCTTATGTTTTTTTTTCAGGTCAAAACTTTGACATCCGATATCTCGGCTCTGGAAGGGTCTAGAGCCTCCATTTTTGCGCGCTGGTCGAAGTCTCGTGGCCCTCTGTCAGAATCCAGAGTTTCGAGAAGATCGGAGGGGGTCAAAATTTCGGCCAAAAACGACAGTGTTACCCCTTATGTTTTTTTTTCAGGTCAAAACTTTGACATCCGATATCTCGGCTCTGGAAGGGTCTAGAGCCTCCATTTTTGCGCGCTGGTCGAAGTCTCGTGGCCCTCTGTCAGAATCCAGAGTTTCGAGAAAATCGGAGGGGGTCAAAATTTCGGCCAAAAACGACAGTGTTACCCCTTATGTTTTTTTTTCAGGTCAAAACTTTGACATCCGATATCTCGGCTCTGGAAGGGTCTAGAGCCTCCATTTTTGCGCGCTGGTCGAAGTCTCGTGGCCCTCTGTCAGAATCCAGAGTTTCGAGAAGATCGGAGGGGGGTCAAAATTTCGGCCAAAACGACAGTGTTACCCCTTATGTTTTTTTTTCAGGTCAAAACTTTGACATCCGATATCTCGGCTCTGGAAGGGTCTAGAGCCTCCATTTTTGCGCGCTGGTCGAAGTCTCGTGGCCCTCTGTCAGAATCCAGAGTTTCGAGAAGATCGGAGGGGGTCAAAATTTCGGCAAAAAACGACAGTGTTACCCCTTATGTTTTTTTTTTTCAGGTCAAAACTTTGACATCCGATATCTCGGCTCTGGAAGGGTCTAGAGCCTCCATTTTTGCGCGCTGGTCGAAGTCTCGTGGCCCTCTGTCAGAATCCAGAGTTTCGAGAAGATCGGAGGGGGTCAAAATTTCGGCCAAAAACGACAGTGTTACCCCTTATGTTTTTTTTTCAGGTCAAAACTTTGACATCCGATATCTCGGCTCTGGAAGGGTCTAGAGCCTCCATTTTTGCGCGCTGGTCGAAGTCTCGTGGCCCTCTGTCAGAATCCAGAGTTTCGAGAAGATCGGAGGGGGTCAAAATTTCGGCCAAAAACGACAGTGTTACCCCTTATGTTTTTTTTTCAGGTCAAAACTTTGACATCCGATATCTCGGCTCTGGAAGGGTCTAGAGCCTCCATTTTTGCGCGCTGGTCGAAGTCTCGTGGCCCTCTGTCAGAATCCAGAGTTTCGAGAAGATCGGAGGGGGTCAAAATTTCGGCCAAAACGACAGTGTTACCCCTTATGTTTTTTTTTTCAGGTCAAAACTTTGACATCCGATATCTCGGCTCTGGAAGGGTCTAGAGCCTCCATTTTTGCGCGCTGGTCGAAGTCTCGTGGCCCTCTGTCAGAATCCAGAGTTTCGAGAAGATCGGAGGGGGTCAAAATTTCGGCCAAAAACGACAGTGTTACCCCTTATGTTTTTTTTTTCAGGTCAAAACTTTGACATCCGATATCTCGGCTCTGGAAGGGTCTAGAGCCTCCATTTTTGCGCGCTGGTCGAAGTCTCGTGGCCCTCTGTCAGAATCCAGAGTTTCAAAAATGGAGGCTCTAGACCCTTCCAGAGCCGAGATATCGGATGTCAAAGTTTTGACCTGAAAAAAAAAACATAAGGGGTAACACTGTCGTTTTTGGCCGAAATTTTGACCGCCTCCTATCTTCTTGAAACTCTGGATTCTGACAGAGGGCCACGAGACTTCGACCAGCGCGCAAAAATGGAGGCTCTAGACCCTTCCAGAGCCGAGATATCGGATGTCAAAGTTTTGACCTGAAAAAAAGCATAAGGGGTAACACTGTCATTTTTGGCCGAAATTTTGACCCCCTCCGATCTTCTTGAAACTCTGGATTCTGACAGAGGGCCACGAGACTTCGACCAGCGCGCAAAAATGGAGGCTCTAGACCCTTCCAGAGCCGAGATATCGGATGTCAAAGTTTTGACCTGAAAAAAAAACATAAGGGGTAACACTGTCGTTTTTGGACGAAATTTTGACCCCCTCCGATCTTCTTGAAACTCTGGATTCTGACAGAGGGCCACGAGACTTCGACCAGCGCGCAAAAATGGAGGCTCTAGACCCTTCCAGAGCCGAGATATCGGATGTCAAAGTTTTGACCTGAAAAAAAAACATAAGGGGTAACACTGTCGTTTTTGGCCGAAATTTTGACCCCCTCCGATCTTCTTGAAACTCTGGATTCTGACAGAGGGCCACGAGACTTCGACCAGCGCGCAAAAATGGAGGCTCTAGACCCTTCCAGAGCCGAGATATCGGATGTCAAAGTTTTGACCTGAAAAAAAAACATAAGGGGTAACACTGTCGTTTTTGGCCAAAATTTTGACCCCCTCGATCTTCTTGAAACTCTGGATTCTGACAGAGGGCCACGAGACTTCGACCAGCACGCAAAAATGGAAGCTCTAGACCCTTCCAGAGCCGAGATATCGGACGTCAAAGTTTTGACCCGAAAAAAAAACATAAGGGGTAACACTGTCGTTTTTGGCCGAAATTTTGACCCCCTCCGATCTTCTTGAAACTCTGGATTCTGACAGAGGGCCACGAGATCTTCGACCAGCGCGCAAAAATGGAGGCTCTAGACCCTTCCAGAGCCGAGATATCGGATGTCAAAGTTTTGACCTGAAAAAAAAACATAAGGGGTAACACTGTCGTTTTTGGCCGAAATTTTGACCCCCTCCGATCTTCTTGAAACTCTGGATTCTGACAGAGGGCCACGAGACTTCGACCAGCGCGCAAAAATGGAGGCTCTAGACCCTTCCAGAGCCGAGATATCGGATGTCAAAGTTTTGACCTGAAAAAAAAACATAAGGGGTAACACTGTCGTTTTTGGCTGAAATTTTGACCCCCTCCGATCTTCTTGAAACTCTGGATTCTGACAGAGGGCCACGAGACTTCGACCAGCGCGCAAAAATGGAGGCTCTAGACCCTTCCAGAGCCGAGATATCGGATGTCAAAGTTTTGACCTGAAAAAAAAAAACATAAGGGGTAACACTGTCGTTTTTGGCCGAAATTTTGACCCCCTCCGATCTTCTTGAAACTCTGGATTCTGACAGAGGGCCACGAGACTTCGACCAGCGCGCAAAAATGGAGGCTCTAGACCCTTCCAGAGCGAGATATCGGATGTCAAAGTTTTGACCTGAAAAAAAAAACATAAGGGGTAACACTGTCGTTTTTGGCCGAAATTTTGACCCCCTCCGACCTTCTTGAAACTCTGGATTCTGACAGAGGGCCACGAGACTTCGACCAGCACGCAAAAATGGAGGCTCTAGACCCTTCCAGAGCCGAGATATCGGATGTCAAAGTTTTGACCTGAAAAAAAAACATAAGGGGTAACACTGTCGTTTTTGGCCGAAATTTTGACCCCCTCCGATCTTCTTGAAACTCTGGATTCTGACAGAGGGCCACGAGACTTCGACCAGCGCGCAAAAATGGAGGCTCTAGACCCTTCCAGAGCCGAGATATCGGATGTCAAAGTTTTGACCTGAAAAAAAAAACATAAGGGGTAACACTGTCGTTTTTGGCCGAAATTTTGACCCCCTCCGATCTTCTTGAAACTCTGGATTCTGACAGAGGGCCACGAGACTTCGACCAGCGCGCAAAAATGGAGGCTCTAGACCCTTCCAGAGCCGAGATATCGGATGTCAAAGTTTTGACCTGAAAAAAAAACATAAGGGGTAACACTGTCGTTTTTGGCCGAAATTTTGACCCCCTCCGATCTTCTTGAAACTCTGGATTCTGACAGAGGGCCACGAGACTTCGACCAGCACGCAAAAATGGAGGCTCTAGACCCTTCCAGAGCCGAGATATCGGACGTCAAAGTTTTGACCCGAAAAAAAAACATAAGGGGTAACACTGTCGTTTTTGGCCGAAATTTTGACCCCCTCCGATCTTCTTGAAACTCTGGATTCTGACAGAGGGCCACGAGACTTCGACCAGCGCGCAAAAATGGAGGCTCTAGACCCTTCCAGAGCCGAGATATCGGATGTCAAAGTTTTGCCCTGAAAAAAAACATAAGGGGTAACACTGTCGTTTTTGGCCGAAATTTTGACCCCCTCCGATCTTCTTGAAACTCTGGATTCTGACAGAGGGCCACGAGACTTCGACCAGCGCGCAAAAATGGAGGCTCTAGACCCTTCCAGAGCCGAGATATCGGATGTCAAAGTTTTGACCTGAAAAAAAAACATAAGGGGTAACACTGTCGTTTTTGGCTGAAATTTTGACCCCCTCCGATCTTCTTGAAACTCTGGATTCTGACAGAGGGCCACGAGACTTCGACCAGCGCGCAAAAATGGAGGCTCTAGACCCTTCCAGAGCCGAGATATCGGATGTCAAAGTTTTGACCTGAAAAAAAAAACATAAGGGGTAACACTGTCGTTTTTGGCCGAAATTTTGACCCCCTCCGATCTTCTTGAAACTCTGGATTCTGACAGAGGGCCACGAGACTTCGACCAGCGCGCAAAAATGGAGGCTCTAGACCCTTCCAGAGCCGAGATATCGGATGTCAAAGTTTTGACCTGAAAAAAAAACATAAGGGGTAACACTGTCGTTTTTGGCCGAAATTTTGACCCCCTCCGATCTTCTTGAAACTCTGGATTCTGACAGAGGGCCACGAGACTTCGACCAGCAGGCAAAAATGGAGGCTCTAGACCCTTCCAGAGCCGAGATATCGGACGTCAAAGTTTTGACCTGAAAAAAAAAACATAAGGGGTAACACTGTCGTTTTTGGCCGAAATTTTGACCCCCTCCGATCTTCTTGAAACTCTGGATTCTGACAGAGGGCCACGAGACTTCGACCAGCGCGCAAAAATGGAGGCTCTAGACCCTTCCAGAGCCGAGATATCGGATGTCAAAGTTTTGACCTGAAAAAAAAAACATAAGGGGTAACACTGTCGTTTTTGGCCGAAATTTTGACCCCCTCCGATCTTCTTGAAACTCTGGATTCTGACAGAGGGCCACGAGACTTCGATCAGCGCGCAAAAATGGAGGCTCTAGACCCTTCCAGAGCCGAGATATCGGATGTCAAAGTTTTGACCTGAAAAAAAAACATAAGGGGTAACACTGTCGTTTTTGGCCGAAATTTTGACCCCCTCCGATCTTCTTGAAACTCTGGATTCTGACAGAGGGCCACGAGACTTCGACCAGCACGCAAAATTGGAGGCTCTAGACCCTTCCAGAGCCGAGATATCGGACGTCAAAGTTTTGACCCGAAAAAAAAACATAAGGGGTAACACTGTCGTTTTTGGCCGAAATTTTGACCCCCTCCGATCTTCTTGAAACTCTGGATTCTGACAGAGGGCCACGAGACTTCGACCAGCGCGCAAAAATGGAGGCTCTAGACCCTTCCAGAGCCGAGATATCGGATGTCAAAGTTTTGACCTGAAAAAAAACATAAGGGGTAAAACTGTCGTTTTTGGCCGAAATTTTGACCCCCTCCGATCTTCTTGAAACTCTGGATTCTGACAGAGGGCCACGAGACTTCGACCAGCACGCAAAAATGGAGGCTCTAGACCCTTCCAGAGCCGAGATATCGGATGTCAAAGTTTTGACCTGAAAAAAAAAAACATAAGGGGTAACACTGTCGTTTTTGGCCGAAATTTTGACCCCCTCCGATCTTCTAAAAACTCTAGATTCTGACAGAGGGCCACGAGACTTCGACCAGTGCGCAAAAATGGAGGCTCTAGACCCTTCCAGAGCCGAGATATCGGATGTCAAAGTTTTGACCTGAAAAAAAAAAACATAAGGGGTAACACTGTCGTTTTTGGCCAAAATTTTGACCCCCTCCGATCTTCTTGAAACTCTGGATTCTGACAGAGGGCCACGAGACTTCGACCAGCACGAAAAACAGGAAGCTCTAGACCCTTCCAGAGCCGAGATATCGGACGTCAAAGTTTTGACCCCAAAAAAAACATAAGGGGTAACACTGTCGTTTTTGGCCGAAATTTTGACCCCCTCCGATCTTCTTGAAACTCTGGATTCTGACAGAGGGCCACGAGACTTCGACCAGCGCGCAAAAATGGAGGCTCTAGACCCTTCCAGAACCGAGATATTGGATGTCAAAGTTTTGACCTGAAAAAAAAAACATAAGGGGTAACACTGTCGTTTTTGGCCGAAATTTTGACCCCCTCCGATCTTCTTGAAACTCTGGATTCTGACAGAGGGCCACGAGACTTCGACCAGCGCGCAAAAATGGAGGCTCTAGACCCTTCCAGAGCCGAGATATCGGATGTCAAAGTTTTGACCTGAAAAAAAAAACATAAGGGGTAACACTGTCGTTTTTGGCCGAAATTTTGACCCCCTCCGATCTTCTTGAAACTCTGGATTCTGACAGAGGGCCACGAGACTTCGACTAGCACGCAAAAATGGAAGCTCTAGACCCTTCCAGAGCCGAGATATCGGACGTCAAAGTTTTGACTCGAAAAAAAAACATAAGGGGTAACACTCTCGTTTTTGGCCGAAATTTTGACCCCCTCCGATCTTCTTGAAACTCTGGATTCTGACAGAGGGCCACGAGACTTCAACCAGCGCGCAAAAATAGAGGCTCTAGACCCTTCCAGAGCCGAGATATCGGATGTCAAAGTTTTGACCTGAAAAAAAAACATAAGGGGTAACACTGTCGTTTTTGGCCGAAATTTTGACCCCCTCCGATCTTCTTGAAACTCTGGATTCTGACAGAGGGCCACGAGACTTCGACCAGCGCGCAAAAATGGAGGCTCTAGACCCTTCCAGAGCCGAGATATCGGATGTCAAAGTTTTGACCTGAAAAAAAAACATAAGGGGTAACACTGTCGTTTTTGGCTGAAATTTTGACCCCCTCCGATCTTCTTGAAACTCTGGATTCTGACAGAGGGCCACGAGACTTCGACCAGCGCGCAAAAATGGAGGCTCTAGACCCTTCCAGAGCCGAGATATCGGATGTCAAAGTTTTGACCTGAAAAAAAACATAAGGGGTAACACTGTCGTTTTTGGCCGAAATTTTGACCCCCTCCGATCTTCTTGAAACTCTGGATTCTGACAGAGGGCCACGAGACTTCGACCAGCACGCAAAAATGGAGGCTCTAGACCCTTCCAGAGCCGAGAAATCGGATGTCAAAGTTTTGACCTGAAAAATAAACATAAGGGGTAACACTGTCGTTTTTGGCCGAAATTTTGACCCCCTCCGATCTTCTTGAAACTCTGGATTCTGACAGAGGGCCACGAGACTTCGACCAGCGCGCAAAAATGGAGGCTCTAGACCCTTCCAGAGCCGAGATATCGGATGTCAAAGTTTTGACCTGAAAAAAAAACATAAGGGGTAACACTGTCGTTTTTGGCCGAAATTTTGACCCCCTCCAATCTTCTTGAAACTCTGGATTCTGACAGAGGTCCACGAGACTTCGACCAGCGCGCAAAAATGGAGGCTCTAGACCCTTCCAGAGCCGAGATATCGGATGTCAAAGTTTTGACCTGAAAAAAAACATAAGGGGTAACACTGTCGTTTTTGGCCGAAATTTTGACCCCCTCCGATCTTCTTGAAACTCTGGATTCTGACAGAGGGCCACGAGACTTCGACCAGCGCGCAAAAATGGAGGCTCTAGACCCTTCCAGAGCCGAGATATCGGATGTCAAAGTTTTGACCTGAAAAAAAACATAAGGGGTAACACTGTCGTTTTTGGCCGAAATTTTGACCCCCTCCGATCTTCTTGAAACTCTGGATTCTGACAGAGGGCCACGAGACTTCGACCAGCGCGCAAAAATGGAGGCTCTAGACCCTTCCAGAGCCGAGATATCGGATGTCAAAGTTTTGACCTGAAAAAAAACATAAGGGGTAACACTGTCGTTTTTGGCCGAAATTTTGACCCCCTCCGATCTTCTTGAAACTCTGGATTCTGACAGAGGGCCACGAGACTTCGACCAGCACGCAAAAATGGAGGCTCTAGACCCTTCCAGAGCCGAGATATCGGACGTTAAAGTTTTGACCCGAAAAAAAAACATAAGGGGTAACACTGTCGTTTTTGGCCGAAATTTTGACCCCCTCCGATCTTCTTGAAACTCTGGATTCTGACAGAGGGCCACGAGACTTCGACCAGCGCGCAAAAATGGAGGCTCTAGACCCTTCCAGAGCCGAGATATCGGATGTCAAAGTTTTGACCTGAAAAATAAACATAAGGGGTAACACTGTCGTTTTTGGACGAAATTTTGACCCCCTCCGATCTTCTTGAAACTCTGGATTCTGACAGAGGGCCACGAGACTTCGACCAGCACGCAAAAATGGAGGCTCTAGACCCTTCCAGAGCCGAGATATCGGATGTCAAAGTTTTGACCTGAAAAAAAAACATAAGGGGTAACACTGTCGTTTTTGGCCGAAATTTTGACCCCCTCCGATCTTCTTGAAACTCTGGATTCTGACAGAGGGCCACGAGACTTCGACCAGCGCGCAAAAATGGAGGCTCTAGACCCTTCCAGAGCCGAGATATCGGATGTCAAAGTTTTGACCTGAAAAAAAAACATAAGGGGTAACACTGTCGTTTTTGGCCAAAATTTTGACCCCCTCCGATCTTCTTGAAACTCTGGATTCTGACAGAGGGCCACGAGACTTCGACCAGCGCGCAAAAATGGAGGCTCTAGACCCTTCCAGAGCCGAGATATCGGATGTCAAAGTTTTGACCTGAAAAAAAAACATAAGGGGTAACACTGTCGTTTTTGGCCGAAATTTTGACCCCCTCCGATCTTCTTGAAACTCTGGATTCTGACAGAGGGCCACGAGACTTCGACCAGCGCGGAAAAATGGAGGCTCTAGACCCTTCCAGAGCCGAGATATCGGATGTCAAAGTTTTGACCTGAAAAAAAAACATAAGGGGTAACACTGTCATTTTTGGCCGAAATTTTGACCCCCTCCGATCTTCTTGAAACTCTGGATTCTGACAGAGGGCCACGAGACTTCGACCAGCGCGCAAAAATGGAGGCTCTAGACCCTTCCAGAGCCGAGATATCGGATGTCAAAGTTTTGACCTGAAAAAAAAACATAAGGGGTAACACTGTCGTTTTTGGCTGAAATTTTGACCCCCTCCGATCTTCTTGAAACTCTGGATTCTGACAGAGGGCCACGAGACTTCGACCAGCGCACAAAAATGGAGGCTCTAGACCCTTCCAGAGCCGAGATATCGGATGTCAAAGTTTTGACCTGAAAAAAAAAAACATAAGGGGTAACACTGTCGTTTTTGGCCGAAATTTTGACCCCCTCCGATCTTCTTGAAACTCTGGATTCTGACAGAGGGCCACGAGACTTCGACCAGCGCGCAAAAATGGAGGCTCTAGACCCTTCCAGAGCCGAGATATCGGATGTCAAAGTTTTGACCTGAAAAAAAAAACATAAGGGGTAACACTGTCGTTTTTGGCCGAAATTTTGACCCCCTCCGACCTTCTTGAAACTCTGGATTCTGACAGAGGGCCACGAGACTTCGACCAGCACGCAAAAATGGAGGCTCTAGACCCTTCCAGAGCCGAGATATCGGATGTCAAAGTTTTGACCTGAAAAAAAAACATAAGGGGTAACACTGTCGTTTTTGGCCGAAATTTTGACCCCCTCCGATCTTCTTGAAACTCTGGATTCTGACAGAGGGCCACGAGACTTCGACCAGCGCGCAAAAATGGAGGCTCTAGACCCTTCCAGAGCCGAGATATCGGATGTCAAAGTTTTGACCTGAAAAAAAAAACATAAGGGGTAACACTGTCGTTTTTGGCCGAAATTTTGACCCCCTCCGATCTTCTTGAAACTCTGGATTCTGACAGAGGGCCACGAGACTTCGACCAGCGCGCAAAAATGGAGGCTCTAGACCCTTCCAGAGCCGAGATATCGGATGTCAAAGTTTTGACCTGAAAAAAAAACATAAGGGGTAACACTGTCGTTTTTGGCCGAAATTTTGACCCCCTCCGATCTTCTTGAAACTCTGGATTCTGACAGAGGGCCACGAGACTTCGACCAGCACGCAAAAATGGAGGCTCTAGACCCTTCCAGAGCCGAGATATCGGACGTCAAAGTTTTGACCCGAAAAAAAAACATAAGGGGTAACACTGTCGTTTTTGGCCGAAATTTTGACCCCCTCCGATCTTCTTGAAACTCTGGATTCTGACAGAGGGCCACGAGACTTCGACCAGCGCGCAAAAATGGAGGCTCTAGACCCTTCCAGAGCCGAGATATCGGATGTCAAAGTTTTGACCTGAAAAAAAACATAAGGGGTAACACTGTCGTTTTTGGCCGAAATTTTGACCCCCTCCGATCTTCTTGAAACTCTGGATTCTGACAGAGGGCCACGAGACTTCGACCAGCGCGCAAAAATGGAGGCTCTAGACCCTTCCAGAGCCGAGATATCGGATGTCAAAGTTTTGACCTGAAAAAAAAACATAAGGGGTAACACTGTCGTTTTTGGCTGAAATTTTGACCCCCTCCGATCTTCTTGAAACTCTGGATTCTGACAGAGGGCCACGAGACTTCGACCAGCGCGCAAAAATGGAGGCTCTAGACCCTTCCAGAGCCGAGATATCGGATGTCAAAGTTTTGACCTGAAAAAAAAACCATAAGGGGTAACACTGTCGTTTTTGGCCGAAATTTTGACCCCCTCCGATCTTCTTGAAACTCTGGATTCTGACAGAGGGCCACGAGACTTCGACCAGCGCGCAAAAATGGAGGCTCTAGACCCTTCCAGAGCCGAGATATCGGATGTCAAAGTTTTGACCTGAAAAAAAAACATAAGGGGTAACACTGTCGTTTTTGGCCGAAATTTTGACCCCCTCCGATCTTCTTGAAACTCTGGATTCTGACAGAGGGCCACGAGACTTCGACCAGCAGGCAAAAATGGAGGCTCTAGACCCTTCCAGAGCCGAGATATCGGACGTCAAAGTTTTGACCTGAAAAAAAAACATAAGGGGTAACACTGTCGTTTTTGGCCGAAATTTTGACCCCCTCCGATCTTCTTGAAACTCTGGATTCTGACAGAGGGCCACGAGACTTCGACCAGCGCGCAAAAATGGAGGCTCTAGACCCTTCCAGAGCCGAGATATCGGATGTCAAAGTTTTGACCTGAAAAAAAAAACATAAGGGGTAACACTGTCGTTTTTGGCCGAAATTTTGACCCCCTCCGATCTTCTTGAAACTCTGGATTCTGACAGAGGGCCACAAGACTTCGACCAGCGCGCAAAAATGGAGGCTCTAGACCCTTCCAGAGCCGAGATATCGGATGTCAAAGTTTTGACCTGAAAAAAAAACATAAGGGGTAACACTGTCGTTTTTGGCCAAAATTTTGACCCCCTCCGATCTTCTTGAAACTCTGGATTCTGACAGAGGGCCACGAGACTTCGACTAGCACGCAAAAATGGAAGCTCTAGACCCTTCCAGAGCCGAGATATCGGACGTCAAAGTTTTGACCCGAAAAAAAAACATAAGGGGTAACACTCTCGTTTTTGGCCGAAATTTTGACCCCCTCCGATCTTCTTGAAACTCTGGATTCTGACAGAGGGCCACGAGACTTCGACCAGCGCGCAAAAATGGAGGCTCTAGACCCTTCCAGAGCCGAGATATCGGATGTCAAAGTTTTGACCTGAAAAAAAAACATAAGGGGTAACACTGTCGTTTTTGGCTGAAATTTTGACCCCCTCCGATCTTCTTGAAACTCTGGATTCTGACAGAGGGCCACGAGACTTCGACCAGCGCGCAAAAATGGAGGCTCTAGACCCTTCCAGAGCCGAGATATCGGATGTCAAAGTTTTGACCTGAAAAAAAACATAAGGGGTAACACTGTCGTTTTTGGCCGAAATTTTGACCCCCTCCGATCTTCTTGAAACTCTGGATTCTGACAGAGGGCCACGAGACTTCGACCAGCACGCAAAAATGGAGGCTCTAGACCCTTCCAGAGCCGAGATATCGGATGTCAAAGTTTTGACCTGAAAAATAAACATAAGGGGTAACACTGTCGTTTTTGGCCGAAATTTTGACCCCCTCCGATCTTCTTGAAACTCTGGATTCTGACAGAGGGCCACGAGACTTCAACCAGCGCGCAAAAATGGAGGCTCTAGACCCTTCCAGAGCCGAGATATCGGATGTCAAAGTTTTGACCTGAAAAAAAAACATAAGGGGTAACACTGTCGTTTTTGGCCGAAATTTTGACCCCATCCAATCTTCTTGAAACTCTGGATTCTGACAGAGGTCCACGAGACTTCGACCAGCGCGCAAAAATGGAGGCTCTAGACCCTTCCAGAGCCGAGATATCGGATGTCAAAGTTTTGACCTGAAAAAAAACATAAGGGGTAACACTGTCATTTTTGGCCGAAATTTTGACCCCCTCCGATCTTCTTGAAACTCTGGATTCTGACAGAGGGCCACGAGACTTCGACCAGCGCGCAAAAATGGAGGCTCTAGACCCTTCCAGAGCCGAGATATCGGATGTCAAAGTTTTGACCTGAAAAAAAACATAAGGGGTAACACTGTCGTTTTTGGCCGAAATTTTGACCCCCTCCGATCTTCTTGAAACTCTGGATTCTGACAGAGGGCCACGAGACTTCGACCAGCGCGCAAAAATGGAGGCTCTAGACCCTTCCAGAGCCGAGATATCGGATGTCAAAGTTTTGACCTGAAAAAAAACATAAGGGGTAACACTGTCGTTTTTGGCCGAAATTTTGACCCCCTCCGATCTTCTTGAAACTCTGGATTCTGACAGAGGGCCACGAGACTTCGACCAGCGCGCAAAAATGGAGGCTCTAGACCCTTCCAGAGCCGAGATATCGAATGTCAAAGTTTTGACCTGAAAAAAAACATAAGGGGTAACACTGTCGTTTTTGGCTGAAATTTTGACCCCCTCCGATCTTCTTGAAACTCTGGATTCTGACAGAGGGCCACGAGACTTCGACCAGCGCGCAAAAATGGAGGCTCTAGACCCTTCCAGAGCCGAGATATCGGATGTCAAAGTTTTGACCTGAAAAAAAAACATAAGGGGTAACACTGTCGTTTTTGGCCGAAATTTTGACCCCCTCCGATCTTCTTGAAACTCTGGATTCTGACAGAGGGCCACGAGACTTCGACCAGCGCGCAAAAATGGAGGCTCTAGACCCTTCCAGAGCCGAGATATCGGATGTCAAAGTTTTGACCTGAAAAAAAAAACATAAGGGGTAACACTGTCGTTTTTGGCCGGAATTTTGACCCCCTCCGATCTTCTTGAAACTCTGGATTCTGACAGAGGGCCACGAGACTTCGACCAGCACGCAAAAATGGAGGCTCTAGACCCTTCCAGAGCCGAGATATCGGACGTCAAAGTTTTGACCCGAAAAAAAACATAAGGGGTAACACTGTCGTTTTTGGCCGAAATTTTGACCCCCTCCGATCTTCTTGAAACTCTGGATTCTGACAGAGGGCCACGAGACTTCGACTAGCGCGCAAAAATGGAGGCTCTAGACCCTTCCAGAGCCGAGATATCGGATGTCAAAGTTTTGACCTGAAAAAAAAACATAAGGGGTAACACTGTCGTTTTTGGCTGAAATTTTGACCCCCTCCGATCTTCTTGAAACTCTGGATTCTGACAGAGGGCCACGAGACTTCGACCAGCGCGCAAAAATGGAGGCTCTAGACCCTTCCAGAGCCGAGATATCGGATGTCAAAGTTTTGACCTGAAAAAAAAAACATAAGGGGTAACACTGTCATTTTTGGCCGAAATTTTGACCCCCTCCGATCTTCTTGAAACTCTGGATTCTGACAGAGGGCCACGAGACTTCGACCAGCGCGCAAAAATGGAGGCTCTAGACCCTTCCAGAGCCGAGATATCGGATGTCAAAGTTTTGACCTGAAAAAAAAACATAAGGGGTAACACTGTCGTTTTTGGCCGAAATTTTGACCCCCTCCGATCTTCTTGAAACTCTGGATTCTGACAGAGGGCCACGAGACTTCGACCAGCACGCAAAAATGGAGGCTCTAGACCCTTCCAGAGCCGAGATATCGGATGTCAAAGTTTTGACCTGAAAAAAAAACATAAGGGGTAACACTGTCGTTTTTGGCCGAAATTTTGACCCCCTCCGATCTTCTTGAAACTCTGGATTCTGACAGAGGGCCACGAGACTTCGACCAGCGCGCAAAAATGGAGGCTCTAGACCCTTCCAGAGCCGAGATATCGGATGTCAAAGTTTTGACCTGAAAAAAAAAACATAAGGGGTAACACTGTCGTTTTTGGCCGAAATTTTGACCCCCTCCGATCTTCTTGAAACTCTGGATTCTGACAGAGGGCCACGAGACTTCGACCAGCGCGCAAAAATGGAGGCTCTAGACCCTTCCAGAGCCGAGATATCGGATGTCAAAGTTTTGACCTGAAAAAAAAACATAAGGGGTAACACTGTCGTTTTTGGCCGAAATTTTGACCCCCTCCGATCTTCTTGAAACTCTGGATTCTGACAGAGGGCCACGAGACTTCGACCAGCACGCAAAAATGGAGGCTCTAGACCCTTCCAGAGCCGAGATATCGGACGTCAAAGTTTTGACCCGAAAAAAAAACATAAGGGGTAACACTGTCGTTTTTGGCCGAAATTTTGACCCCCTCCGATCTTCTTGAAACTCTGGATTCTGACAGAGGGCCACGAGACTTCGACCAGCGCGCAAAAATGGAGGCTCTAGACCCTTCCAGAGCCGAGATATCGGATGTCAAAGTTTTGACCTGAAAAAAAACATAAGGGGTAACACTGTCGTTTTTGGCCGAAATTTTGACCCCCTCCGATCTTCTTGAAACTCTGGATTCTGACAGAGGGCCACGAGACTTCGACCAGCACGCAAAAATGGAGGCTCTAGACCCTTCCAGAGCCGAGATATCGGATGTCAAAGTTTTGACCTGAAAAAAAAACATAAGGGGTAACACTGTCGTTTTTGGCCGAAATTTTGACCCCCTCCGATCTTCTTGAAACTCTAGATTCTGACAGAGGGCCACGAGACTTCGACCAGTGCGCAAAAATGGAGGCTCTAGACCCTTCCAGAGCCGAGATATCGGATGTCAAAGTTTTGACCTGAAAAAAAAAACATAAGGGGTAACACTGTCGTTTTTGGCCAAAATTTTGACCCCCTCCGATCTTCTTGAAACTCTGGATTCTGACAGAGGGCCACGAGACTTCGACCAGCACGAAAAACAGGAAGCTCTAGACCCTTCCAGAGCCGAGATATCGGACGTCAAAGTTTTGACCCCAAAAAAAACATAAGGGGTAACACTGTCGTTTTTGGCCAAAATTTTGACCCCCTCCGATCTTCTTGAAACTCTGGATTCTGACAGAGGGCCACGAGACTTCGACCAGCACGAAAAACAGGAAGCTCTAGACCCTTCCAGAGCCGAGATATCGGACGTCAAAGTTTTGACCCCAAAAAAAACATAAGGGGTAACACTGTCGTTTTTGGCCGAAATTTTGACCCCCTCCGATCTTCTTGAAACTCTGGATTCTGACAGAGGGCCACGAGACTTCGACCAGCGCGCAAAAATGGAGGCTCTAGACCCTTCCAGAGCCGAGATATTGGATGTCAAAGTTTTGACCTGAAAAAAAAACATAAGGGGTAACACTGTCGTTTTTGGCCGAAATTTTGACCCCCTCCGATCTTCTTGAAACTCTGGATTCTGACAGAGGGCCACGAGACTTCGACCAGCGCGCAAAAATGGAGGCTCTAGACCCTTCCAGAGCCGAGATATCGGATGTCAAAGTTTTGACCTGAAAAAAAAAACATAAGGGGTAACACTGTCGTTTTTGGCCAAAATTTTGACCCCCTCCGATCTTCTTGAAACTCTGGATTCTGACAGAGGGCCACGAGACTTCGACTAGCACGCAAAAATGGAATCTCTAGACCCTTCCAGAGCCGAGATATCGGACGTCAAAGTTTTGACTCGAAAAAAAAACATAAGGGGTAACACTCTCGTTTTTGGCCGAAATTTTGACCCCCTCCGATCTTCTTGAAACTCTGGATTCTGACAGAGGGCCACGAGACTTCGACCAGCGCGCAAAAATAGAGGCTCTAGACCCTTCCAGAGCCAAGATATCGGATGTCAAAGTTTTGACCTGAAAAAAAACATAAGGGGTAACACTGTCGTTTTTGGCCGAAATTTTGACCCCCTCCGATCTTCTTGAAACTCTGGATTCTGACAGAGGGCCACGAGACTTCGACCAGCGCGCAAAAATGGAGGCTCTAGACCCTTTCAGAGCCGAGATATCGGATGTCAAAGTTTTGACCTGAAAAAAAAACATAAGGGGTAACACTGTCGTTTTTGGCTGAAATTTTGACCCCCTCCGATCTTCTTGAAACTCTGGATTCTGACAGAGGGCCACGAGACTTCGACCAGCGCGCAAAAATGGAGGCTCTAGACCCTTCCAGAGCCGAGATATCGGATGTCAAAGTTTTGACCTGAAAAAAAACATAAGGGGTAACACTGTCGTTTTTGGCCGAAATTTTGACCCCCTCCGATCTTCTTGAAACTCTGGATTCTGACAGAGGGCCACGAGACTTCGACCAGCACGCAAAAATGGAGGCTCTAGACCCTTCCAGAGCCGAGATATCGGATGTCAAAGTTTTGACCTGAAAAATAAACATAAGGGGTAACACTGTCGTTTTTGGCCGAAATTTTGACCCCCTCCGATCTTCTTGAAACTCTGGATTCTGACAGAGGGCCACGAGACTTCGACCAGCGCGCAAAAATGGAGGCTCTAGACCCTTCCAGAGCCGAGATATCGGATGTCAAAGTTTTGACCTGAAAAAAAAACATAAGGGGTAACACTGTCGTTTTTGGCCGAAATTTTGACCCCCTCCAATCTTCTTGAAACTCTGGATTCTGACAGAGGGCCACGAGACTTCGACCAGCGCGCAAAAATGGAGGCTCTAGACCCTTCCAGAGCCGAGATATCGGATGTCAAAGTTTTGACCTGAAAAAAAACATAAGGGGTAACACTGTCGTTTTTGGCCGAAATTTTGACCCCCTCCGATCTTCTTGAAACTCTGGATTCTGACAGAGGGCCACGAGACTTCGACCAGCGCGCAAAAATGGAGGCTCTAGACCCTTCCAGAGCCGAGATATCGGATGTCAAAGTTTTGACCTGAAAAAAAACATAAGGGGTAACACTGTCGTTTTTGGCCGAAATTTTGACCCCCTCCGATCTTCTTGAAACTCTGGATTCTGACAGAGGGCCACGAGACTTCGACCAGCGCGCAAAAATGGAGGCTCTAGACCCTTCCAGAGCCGAGATATCGGATGTCAAAGTTTTGACCTGAAAAAAAACATAAGGGGTAACACTGTCGTTTTTGGCCGAAATTTTGACCCCCTCCGATCTTCTTGAAACTCTGGATTCTGACAGAGGGCCACGAGACTTCGACCAGCGCGCAAAAATGGAGGCTCTAGACCCTTCCAGAGCCGAGATATCGAATGTCAAAGTTTTGACCTGAAAAAAAAAACATAAGGGGTAACACTGTCGTTTTTGGCTGAAATTTTGACCCCCTCCGATCTTCTTGAAACTCTGGATTCTGACAGAGGGCCACGAGACTTCGACCAGCGCGCAAAAATGGAGGCTCTAGACCCTTCCAGAGCCGAGATATCGGATGTCAAAGTTTTGACCTGAAAAAAAAACATAAGGGGTAACACTGTCGTTTTTGGCCGAAATTTTGACCCCCTCCGATCTTCTTGAAACTCTGGATTCTGACAGAGGGCCACGAGACTTCGACCAGCGCGCAAAAATGGAGGCTCTAGACCCTTCCAGAGCCGAGATATCGGATGTCAAAGTTTTGACCTGAAAAAAAAAACATAAGGGGTAACACTGTCGTTTTTGGCCGAAATTTTGACCCCCTCCGATCTTCTTGAAACTCTGGATTCTGACAGAGGGCCACGAGACTTCGACCAGCACGCAAAAATGGAGGCTCTAGACCCTTCCAGAGCCGAGATATCGGACGTCAAAGTTTTGACCCGAAAAAAAACATAAGGGGTAACACTGTCGTTTTTGGCCGAAATTTTGACCCCCTCCGATCTTCTTGAAACTCTGGATTCTGACAGAGGGCCACGAGACTTCGACCAGCGCGCAAAAATGGAGGCTCTAGACCCTTCCAGAGCCGAGATATCGGATGTCAAAGTTTTGACCTGAAAAAAAACATAAGGGGTAACACTGTCGTTTTTGGCCGAAATTTTGACCCCCTCCGATCTTCTTGAAACTCTGGATTCTGACAGAGGGCCACGAGACTTCGACCAGCACGCAAAAATGGAGGCTCTAGACCCTTCCAGAGCCGAGATATCGGATGTCAAAGTTTTGACCTGAAAAAAAAACATAAGGGGTAACACTGTCGTTTTTGGCCGAAATTTTGACCCCCTCCGATCTTCTTGAAACTCTGGATTCTGACAGAGGGCCACGACACTTCGACCAGCGCGCAAAAATGGAGGCTCTAGACCCTTCCAGAGCCGAGATATCGGATGTCAAAGTTTTGACCTGAAAAAAAAAACATAAGGGGTAACACTGTCGTTTTTGGCCAAAATTTTGACCCCCTCCGATCTTCTTGAAACTCTGGATTCTGACAGAGGGCCACGAGACTTCGACCAGCACGAAAAAAGGAAGCTCTAGACCCTTCCAGAGCCGAGATATCGGACGTCAAAGTTTTGACCCGAAAAAAAACATAAGGGGTAACACTGTCGTTTTTGGCCGAAATTTTGACCCCCTCCGATCTTCTTGAAACTCTGGATTCTGACAGAGGGCCACGAGACTTCGACCAGCGCGCAAAAATGGAGGCTCTAGACCCTTCCAGAGCCGAGATATCGGATGTCAAAGTTTTGACCTGAAAAAAAAAAACATAAGGGGTAACACTGTCGTTTTTGGCCGAAATTTTGACCCCCTCCGATCTTCTTGAAACTCTGGATTCTGACAGAGGGCCACGAGACTTCGACCAGCACGCAAAAATGGAGGCTCTAGACCCTTCCAGAGCCGAGATATCGGATGTCAAAGTTTTGACCTGAAAAAAAAAAACATAAGGGGTAACACTGTCGTTTTTGGCCGAAATTTTGACCCCCTCCGATCTTCTTGAAACTCTGGATTCTGACAGAGGGCCACGAGACTTCGACCAGCGCGCAAAAATGGAGGCTCTAGACCCTTCCAGAGCCGAGATATCGGATGTCAAAGTTTTGACCTGAAAAAAAAACATAAGGGGTAACACTGTCGTTTTTGGCCGAAATTTTGACCCCCCTCCGATCTTCTTGAAACTCTGGATTCTGACAGAGGGCCACGAGACTTCGACCAGCACGCAAAAATGGAGGCTCTAGACCCTTCCAGAGCCGAGATATCGGATGTCAAAGTTTTGACCTGAAAAATAATAATAAGGGGTAACACTGTCGTTTTTGGCCGAAATTTTGACCCCCTCCGATCTTCTTGAAACTCTGGATTCTGACAGAGGGCCACGAGACTTCGACCAGCGCGCAAAAATGGAGGCTCTAGACCCTTCCAGAGCCGAGATATCGGATGTCAAAGTTTTGACCTGAAAAAAAACATAAGGGGTAACACTGTCGTTTTTGGCCGAAATTTTGACCCCCTCCGATCTTCTTGAAACTCTGGATTCTGAAAGAGGGCCACGAGACTTCGACCATCGCACAAAAATGGAGGCTCTAGACTTTTCCAGAGCCGAGATATCGGATGTCAATGTTTTGACCTGAAAAAAAAACATAAGGGGTAACACTGTCGTTTTTGGCCGAAATTTTGACCCCCTCCGATCTTCTTGAAACTCTGGATTCTGACAGAGGGCCACGAGACTTCGACCAGCGCGCAAAAATGGAGGCTCTAGACCCTTCCAGAGCCGAGATATCGGATGTTAAAGTTTTGACCTGAAAAAAAAAACATAAGGGGTAACACTGTCGTTTTTGGCTGAAATTTTGACCCCCTCCGATCTTTTTGAAACTCTGGATTCTGACAGAGGGCCACGAGACTTCGACCAGCGCGCAAAAATGGAGGCTCTAGACCCTTCCAGAGCCGAGATATCGGATGTCAAAGTTTTGACCTGAAAAAAAAACATAAGGGGTAACACTGTCGTTTTTGGCCGAAATTTTGACCCCCTCCGATCTTCTTGAAACTCTGGATTCTGACAGAGGGCCACGAGACTTCGACCAGCGCGGAAAAATGGAGGCTCTAGACCCTTCCAGAGCCGAGATATCGGATGTCAAAGTTTTGACCTGAAAAAAAAGCATAAGGGGTAACACTGTCATTTTTGGCCGAAATTTTGACCCCCTCCGATCTTCTTGAAACTCTGGATTCTGACAGAGGGCCACGAGACTTCGACCAGCGCGCAAAAATGGAGGCTCTAGACCCTTCCAGAGCCGAGATATCGGATGTCAAAGTTTTGACCTGAAAAAAAAACATAAGGGGTAACACTGTCGTTTTTGGCTGAAATTTTGACCCCCTCCGATCTTCTTGAAACTCTGGATTCTGACAGAGGGCCACGAGACTTCGACCAGCGCGCAAAAATGGAGGCTCTAGACCCTTCCAGAGCCGAGATATCGGATGTCAAAGTTTTGACCTGAAAAAAAAAAACATAAGGGGTAACACTGTCGTTTTTGGCCGAAATTTTGACCCCCTCCGATCTTCTTGAAACTCTGGATTCTGACAGAGGGCCACGAGACTTCGACCAGCGCGCAAAAATGGAGGCTCTAGACCCTTCCAGAGCCGAGATATCGGATGTCAAAGTTTTGACCTGAAAAAAAAACATAAGGGGTAACACTGTCGTTTTTGGCCGAAATTTTGACCCCCTCCGATCTTCTTGAAACTCTGGATTCTGACAGAGGGCCACGAGACTTCGACCAGCGCGCAAAAATGGAGGCTCTAGACCCTTCCAGAGCCGAGATATCGGATGTCAAAGTTTTGACCTGAAAAAAAAACATAAGGGGTAACACTGTCGTTTTTGGCTGAAATTTTGACCCCCTCCGATCTTCTTGAAACTCTGGATTCTGACAGAGGGCCACGAGACTTCGACCAGCGCGCAAAAATGGAGGCTCTAGACCCTTCCAGAGCCGAGATATCGGATGTCAAAGTTTTGACCTGAAAAAAAAAAACATACGGGGTAACACTGTCGTTTTTGGCCGAAATTTTGACCCCCTCCGATCTTCTTGAAACTCTGGATTCTGACAGAGGGCCACGAGACTTCGACCAGCGCGCAAAAATGGAGGCTCTAGACCCTTCCAGAGCCGAGATATCGGATGTCAAAGTTTTGACCTGAAAAAAAAAAACATAAGGGGTAACACTGTCGTTTTTGGCCGAAATTTTGACCCCCTCCGATCTTCTTGAAACTCTGGATTCTGACAGAGGGCCACGAGACTTCGACCAGCGCGCAAAAATGGAG